>JAQPZY010001476.1:0-1200000 GCA_029931535.1 Margaritifera margaritifera
CGCTTTTGGTGGGTGTTGGTGGTGTATGAGTGGGCTGATGTTGGGTTTTGGCCTGGGGGGTTTGTGCTGATGTGGCTGTTGTGGGGGTGGTGGTGGGGGCGTGTGGTGTAGTGTCAGAGGAGCAGTGGGGGGTTTGTATTGGGGGATGCTGTTCGGCGGGGTGGGTTGGGGTGGGGGGTTTGTGGGGGGTTGTTTGTTTTTGGGGGTTTTTGCTTTTCGTTTTTTGTTTTTGGGGTTTTATGGTTTTGGATTTTTAATGGTAGGGGTTATGGATTGGGTGGGTTGGGGTGGGGTTTGGTGTGGGGTGGGTTGGGGGGGGGGGGGGGTGTGGGGGGGGGGGTTTACATCTTTGTTTGGGATTTTGTAAATCTGGGGCGGTGAATCTCTATATTGGGTTTTATTTGTGGATTCAGGGGAAATGTTAATGGGGCCTGTGGAAATATGGTGGGTGGTGGTTGTGGGGTGGTATGTGTTGGTGTTGTGTTTGATGTGTGGGTGGCGGTGTTGTTTGGTTGTGGTGGGGGGGCTCGGACGGGGGTGGGGTCGGGGGTGTGTGGGAGGCAGGGTGGAGGGGTGGTGGCAGCTTCTGCATCCAGGGGGGTGGGGGACATGGAGCGGGGCGGGGGGGTGCGAGGGGGCGGGGAGTGGGAGTGGGGGGGGTATTATGATATGTTCCTATTTAGGATTCGTAAGACGGGGGTGAACTGTGGGGGGTGGGGCGATGTGTTGGCTTGTGGTGAGGTGGTGAGAGTTTATCTGGGATGTTTAATTAGTTGTGGTTATTGGGTATGGTATGGTTTTAGGTTGTATTGTAGTTTACGCCAGGGGTTGGGGGTGTGTGTTTTTGTAGGAGGTTATGCGGGGCGGCAGGTGGGTGGCCTGGTGGGGGGTGGGAGGGTCGGGCGGATCGGAAGGGTCCGGGGGGCGCTGGGCATGGGGGGGCTTGGGGGGATTATAATTTTTGGTTGATTTGGTTTGTATTTTTGGTAGGGCACTTGGTTGGTAGCTGAAGACTGTGTATTAGCAACAAATAGACAAACGGGTTGAAAGGGCCAAAACATGGGACGAAATTAGGTTTAGTGGTGGTGGTGTGGTTGATGGTGGTGTGGTTGTTTTGGTTTGGCGTGGACAGGCGGGCAGGGCTGGGGGAAAGGTCCAGGGCGTGATAGGGCCTGAGGACGGGGCGGGGCGGGAGGGGGAGGGCGGGCGGGCGGGACGGGGGGGGATGTGGGCAGTGTGAGGATTTCGCGAGGAGAATGGGAAGCGGGGGGGGAAGTGGGGGGTGTTAGGAGCTGAGGCGGCGGCGGTGGGGGGGAAGGAGTATTGGATTGTAGTGGGGCTGTGTGTTTGTGGAAAGGGGGGGGGGGGGGGGGGGGCAGGGGGTGGTTGCTCCGCCTCGTTTCTATCTCGTTTCTCGTCTCGTCTTCTCGTTCTCTTCTTGAGGGGTTGGTGTTTGGTTGGCTGCGGAGGGTCAGCAACGGTGGCGGTGATGGCGGGAGGCCCAGCGTCGTTTAATAAATAAGTGTGGCTGGGCATGCGGAAGGGGTGAGCATTGGCCACATTTAGGGGAGAATGTAACACTGGTTGTTGCATTTGTTTTTCTTTAAGGTGGAAAGGAGTCGGGGGGGTGGAGGGAGGGGGGGGACGGGTTATTGTTTTCTTTTTTATTTTTGCTGATGCTTCTTGTTCCTGTTTGGGGGGGAGGGGGGGGGGATCCAACCCACAAATAGAACAGTGGAAAACCCTAAACGAAGAAAAAAATACCAACAACCCCAAAACAAGGGTTATGAGACAAAGAGGGGGGGCGGGCGGGTGAGGGCTAAATATTCGGAATTTTTTTTTTGCTTTTTATTTTGATATATTTGGGGGAGGGGGGTGTGGCGGGAATTTGGTGTGGGGTGGTATGTGGTGGGTGGGTGGTGTGGTGGGGGCATTTGGGGGGGGGGGGGTTTGGGGAGGGGAGGTGGTGTTGACGGGGAATTAGTTATAGGGTGCCTGGATTTAAAGTGTAGGGAGTCGCATTATAGAATATTGGGAGGTTTTTTTTGGGGTTTTGGGGTTTTTTGGGTCTTGGGGTGGGGGGGGTGGTTTTTTGGTTTTGTGTTATTACACCCTGGTTTTTGTTGGTTTTATTTTTGGTGGAATAACTTGGGCGGGGGCGTGCCTGGGTGGGGGGTCTTTTGGGTGGCGGCTTTATAGACTGTGGTTTATGGGGTGTGGGTGTAACATACTGTGTGTGAGGTGAAGGGATGGGGGGGTGGGAAAATAGGGTGGGGGGCGGGGGCGGGGGGTGCTGCTGTGTGGGCGCGCATGCGGGAATTCTTTGAGCTGGGTATTTGTGTGGGGGGGGGGGGGGGGGGGCCTTTGGGAATTTGGGATTGGGGCGGGGCGGGGTGTTTTAATGGTCTCGGGGCCGATATAGTGGGGGGCTTGACGGGGGGCGGGGATTTCATATGGGATGGGTCTAAATTTAGGTGGGTATTATTAGTGTATGCTGTGGGGGGAGGAGGGGGGGAGGGGGGGAGGAGGGAAGAATATGTGGAATAAAAAAAGGGAAAAATAAAAAATAAAAAATAAATTATTCATGTGCAGTGGATATTATAACAATTCAGAAAAATGCTTAACTGCAATAAAACACATTTTGGCCACAAATGCATCACCAGTTTATTGTAGTACAGATCAAGTATAAATATATAGGTGTTAACATACCTTGTAAGGAGAATACATACAAACAATGGCAGAAATAATGGCTTTAGATGTTCAACACCAAAGGAGCAGACACCTGAAATATAAAGGTGGTGTCATACCATCAATCTTGGGATAAAGGCAGTTAAATAAAGACACATAGTCAGCCATAAACAAAAACAAAATAAATGGAGGTGCACTGTCAACCTCAATGCAAAACAAAGTTAAGGAACACCGTCAACTCAAATGTTAAAAAAAAAAAGATGAGTCACAAAGTCAACCCCAATGAAAACAATGTAGATGAGGGCACATATGTAATCCAAATGTAAACATTGTATGTGCGTAAACACATATCAAACCCAATGTAAAGTATTACTGAGGAAAATGGAAAATATAAATTATTCATGTGCAGTATATATTATACAATTCAGGAAAATGCTTAACAGCAAGAAAACACATTTTGGCCACCAATGCATCACCAGTTTATTGTGGTATAGATCAGTTATAAATATATAGGTGCTAACATACCTTGTAAGGAGAATACATACAATGGGAGAAATAATGGCTTTAGATGTTCAACGGCGAAGGAGCAGACACCTGAAATATAAAGGTGGTGTCATACATTCAATCTTGGGATAAAGGCAGTTAAATGGGGACACACAGTTAGGCATAAATTAAAACAAAATAAATGGAGGTGCACTGTCAACCCCAATGCAAAAAAAAGTTAAGGCACACTGTCAAATCAAATGTAAAAAAAAAATAAGAGGAGTCACAAAGTCAACCACAATGAAAACAATGTAGATGAGGGCACATATGCAATCCAAATGTAAACATTGTATGTGCGCAAACACATTTCAAACCCAACGTAAAGCTTATCTGAGGAAAATGGAAAGAATAAATTAATCATGTGCAGTGCATATTTTAATAATTCAAGAAAATGCTTAACTGCTATAAAACTCATTTTGGCCACCAATGCATCACCAGTTTATTGTGCTATAGATCAGTTATAAATATATAGGTGTTAACATACCTTGTAAGGAGTATACATACAAACAATGGCAGAAATAATGGCTTTAGATGTTCAACACTGAAGGAGCAGACACCTGAAATATAAAGGTGGTGTCATACCATCAATCTTGGGATAAAGGCAGTTAAATAAAGACACACAGTCAGCCATAAACTAAAACAAAAAAAATGGAGAGGCACTGTCAATCCCAATGCAAAACAAAGTTGAGGCACACTATCAACTCAAATGTAAAGAAAAATAAGAGGAGTCACAAAGTCAACCGCAATGAAAACAATGTAGATGAGGGCATATATGTATTCCAAATGTAAACATTGTATGTGTGTAAACACATTTCAAAGCCAATGTAAAGTATATCTGAGGAAAATGGAACAAATAAATTATTCATGTCCAGTGGATATTATAACTATTCAGGAAAATGCTTCACTGCAATAAAACACATTCTGGCCACCAATGCATCACCAGTTTATTGTGCTATAGATCAGTTACAAATATATAGGTGTTAACATACCTTGTAAGGAGAATACATACAAACAATGGCAGAAATAATGGCTTTAGATGTTCAACACTGAAGGAGCAGACACCTGAAATATAAAGGTGGTGTCATACCATCAATCTTGGGATAAAGACGGTTAAAAGGGGACACAGGGTCAGCCATAAACTAAAACAAAAAAAATGGAGGTGCACTGTCAACCCCAATGCAAAATAAAGTTAAGGCACACAGTCAACTCCAATGTAAAACAAAATAAGATGAGTCACAAAGTCAACCCCAATGAAAAATATGTAGATGAGGGCACATATGTAATCCAAATGTAAACATTGTATGTGCGTAAACACATATCAAACCCAATGTAAAGTATATCTGAGGAAAATGGAAAATATAAATTATTCATGTGCAGTATATATTATACAATTCAGGAAAATGCTTAACTGCAATAAAACACATTTTGGCCACAAATGCATCACCAGTTTATTGTAGTACAGATCAAGTATAAATATATAGGTGTTAACATACCTTGTAAGGAGTATACATACAAACAATGGCAGAAATAATGGCTTTAGATGTTCAACACCAAAGGAGCAGACACCTGAAATATAAAGGTGGTGTCATACCATCAATCTTGGGATAAAGGCCGTTAAATTGGGACACACAGTCAGCCATAAACTAAAACAAAATAAATGGAGGTACACTGTCAAAGACAATGCAAACTAAAGTTAAGGCACACAGTCAACTCCAATGTAAAACAAAATAAGATGAGTCACAATGTCAACCCCAATGAAAAATATCTAGATGAGGGCACATATGTAATACAAATGTAAACATTGTATGTGAGTAAACACATATCAAACCCAATGTAAAGTATATCTGAGGAAAATGGAAAAAATAAATTATTCATGTGCAGTAGATATTATACAATTCAGGAAAATGCTTAACTGCAATATAACACATTTTGGCCACAAATGCATAACCAGTTTATTGTAGTACAGATCAAGTATAAATATATAGGTGTTAACATACCTTGTAAGGAGTATACATACAAACAATGGCAGAAATAATGGCTTTAGATGTTCAACACCAAAGGAGCAGACCCCTGAAATATAAAGGTGGTGTCATATCATCAATCTTGGGATAAAGGCCATTAAATGGGGACACACAGTCAGCCATAAACTAAAACAAAATAAATGGAGGTGCACTTTAAACCACAATGCAAAATAAAGTTAAGGCACACAGTCAACTCCAATGTAAAAGAAAATAAAATGAGTCACAATGTCAACCGCAATGAATACAGTGTAGATGAGGGCACATATGTAATCCAAATGTAAACATTGTATGTGCGTAAACACATTTCATACCCAACGTAAAGTGTATCTGAGGAAAATGGAAAAATAAATTATTCATGTGCAGTGGATATTATAACAATTCAGAAAAATGCTTAACTGCAATAAAACACATTCTGGCCACCAATGCATCACCAGTTTATTGTAGTACAGATCAAGTATAAATATATAGGTGTTAACATACCTTGTAAGGAGTATACATACAAACAATGGCAGAAATAATGGCTTTAGATGTTCAACACCAAAGGAGCAGACACCTGAAATATAAAGGTGGTGTCATACCATCAATCTTGGGATAAAGGCAGTTAAATAAAGACACACAGTCAGCCATAAACTAAAACAAAATAAATGGAGGTGCACAGTCAACCTCAATGCAAAACAAAGTTAAGGAACACCGTCAACTCAAATGTTAAAAAAAATAAGATGAGTCACAAAGTCAACCCCAATGAAAACAATGTAGATGAGGGCACATATGTAATCCAAATGTAAACATTGTACGTGCGTAAACACATATCAAACCCAATGTAAAGTATATCTGAGGAAAATGGAAAATATAAATTATTCATGTGCAGTATATATTATACAATTCAGGAAAATGCTTAACTGCAATAAAACACATTTTGGCCACAAATGCATAACCAGTTTATTGTAGTACAGATCAAGTATAAATATATAGGTGTTAACATACCGTGTAAGGAGTATACATACAAACAATGGCAGAAATAATGGCTTTAGATGTTCAACACCAAAGGAGCAGACACCTGAAATATAAAGGTGGTGTCATACCATCAATCTTGTGATAAAGGCTGTTAAATGGGGACACACAGTCAGCCATAAACTAAAACAAAATAAATGGAGGTGCACTGTCAACCCCAATGCAAAAAAAAGTTAAGGCACACTGTCAAATCAAATGTAAAAAAAAATAAGAGGAGTCACAAAGTCAACCGCAATGAAAACAATGTAGATGAGGGCACATATGCAATCCAAATGTAAACATTGTATGTGCGCAAACACATTTCAAACCCAACGTAAAGCTTATCTGCGGAAAATGGAAAGAATAAATTAATCATGTGCAGTGCATATTTTAATAATTCAAGAAAATGCTTAACTGCTATAAAACACATTTTGGCCACCAATGCATAACCAGTTTATTGTGCTATAGATCAGTTATAAATATATAGGTGTTAACATACCTTGTAAGGAGTATACATACAAACAATGGCAGAAATAATGGCTTTAGATGTTCAACACCAAAGGAGCAGACACCTGAAATATAAAGGTGGTGTCATACCATCAATCTTGGGATAAAGGCCGTTAAATTGGGACACACAGTCAGCCATAAACTAAAACAAAATAAATGGAGGTACACTGTCAAAGACAATGCAAACTAAAGTTAAGGCACACAGTCAACTCCAATGTAAAACAAAATAAGATGAGTCACAATGTCAACCCCAATGAAAAATATCTAGATGAGGGCACATATGTAATACAAATGTAAACATTGTATGTGAGTAAACACATATCAAACCCAATGTAAAGTATATCTGAGGAAAATGGAAAAAATAAATTATTCATGTGCAGTAGATATTATACAATTCAGGAAAATGCTTAACTGCAATATAACACATTTTGGCCACAAATGCATAACCAGTTTATTGTAGTACAGATCAAGTATAAATATATAGGTGTTAACATACCTTGTAAGGAGTATACATACAAACAATGGCAGAAATAATGGCTTTAGATGTTCAACACCAAAGGAGCAGACCCCTGAAATATAAAGGTGGTGTCATATCATCAATCTTGGGATAAAGGCCATTAAATGGGGACACACAGTCAGCCATAAACTAAAACAAAATAAATGGAGGTGCACTTTAAACCACAATGCAAAATAAAGTTAAGGCACACAGTCAACTCCAATGTAAAAGAAAATAAAATGAGTCACAATGTCAACCGCAATGAATACAGTGTAGATGAGGGCACATATGTAATCCAAATGTAAACATTGTATGTGCGTAAACACATTTCATACCCAACGTAAAGTGTATCTGAGGAAAATGGAAAAATAAATTATTCATGTGCAGTGGATATTATAACAATTCAGAAAAATGCTTAACTGCAATAAAACACATTTTGGCCACCAATGCATCACCAGTTTATTGTAGTACAGATCAAGTATAAATATATAGGTGTTAACATACCTTGTAAGGAGTATACATACAAACAATGGCAGAAATAATGGCTTTAGATGTTCAACACCAAAGGAGCAGACACCTGAAATATAAAGGTGGTGTCATACCATCAATCTTGGGATAAAGGCAGTTAAATAAAGACACACAGTCAGCCATAAACTAAAACAAAATAAATGGAGGTGCACTGTCAACCTCAATGCAAAACAAAGTTAAGGAACACCGTCAACTCAAATGTTAAAAAAAATAAGATGAGTCACAAAGTCAACCCCAATGAAAACAATGTAGATGAGGGCACATATGTAATCCAAATGTAAACATTGTACGTGCGTAAACACATATCAAACCCAATGTAAAGTATATCTGAGGAAAATGGAAAATATAAATTATTCATGTGCAGTATATATTATACAATTCAGGAAAATGCTTAACTGCAATAAAACACATTTTGGCCACAAATGCATAACCAGTTTATTGTAGTACAGATCAAGTATAAATATATAGGTGTTAACATACCTTGTAAGGAGTATACATACAAACAATGGCAGAAATAATGGCTTTAGATGTTCAACACCAAAGGAGCAGACACCTGAAATATAAAGGTGGTGTCATACCATCAATCTTGGGATAAAGGCCGTTAAATTGGGACACACAGTCAGCCATAAACTAAAACAAAATAAATGGAGGTACACTGTCAAAGACAATGCAAACTAAAGTTAAGGCACACAGTCAACTCCAATGTAAAACAAAATAAGATGAGTCACAATGTCAACCCCAATGAAAAATATCTAGATGAGGGCACATATGTAATACAAATGTAAACATTGTATGTGCGTAAACACATATCAAACACAATGTAAAGTATATCTGAGGAAAATGGAAAAAATAAATTATTCATGTGCAGTAGATATTATACAATTCAGGAAAATGCTTAACTGCAATAAAACACATTTTGGCCACAAATGCATAACCAGTTTATTGTAGTACAGATCAAGTATAAATATATAGGTGTTAACATACCTTGTAAGGAGTATATATACGCAGAAATAATGGCTTTAGATGTTCAACACCAAAGGAGCAGACACCTGAAATATAAAGGTGGTGCATATCATCAATCTTGGGATAAAGGCCGTTAAATGGGGACACACAGTCAGCCATAAACTAAAACAAAATAAATGGAGGTGCACTGTAAACCACAATGCAAAATAAAGTTAAGGCACACAGTCAACTCCAATGTAAAAGAAAATAAAATGAGTCACAATGTCAACCGCAATGAATACAGTGTAGATGAGGGCACATATGTAATCCAAATGTAAACATTGTATGTGCGTAAACACATTTCATACCCAACGTAAAGTGTATCTGAGGAAAATGGAAAAATAAATTATTCATGTGCAGTGGATATTATAACAATTCAGAAAAATGCTTAACTGCAATAAAACACATTTTGGCCACAAATGCATCACCAGTTTATTGTAGTACAGATCAAGTATAAATATATAGGTGTTAACATACCTTGTAAGGAGAATACATACAAACAATGGCAGAAATAATGGCTTTAGATGTTCAACACCAAAGGAGCAGACACCTGAAATATAAAGGTGGTGTCATACCATCAATCTTGGGATAAAGGCAGTTAAATAAAGACACATAGTCAGCCATAAACAAAAACAAAATAAATGGAGGTGCACTGTCAACCTCAATGCAAAACAAAGTTAAGGAACACCGTCAACTCAAATGTTAAAAAAAAAAAGATGAGTCACAAAGTCAACCCCAATGAAAACAATGTAGATGAGGGCACATATGTAATCCAAATGTAAACATTGTATGTGCGTAAACACATATCAAACCCAATGTAAAGTATTACTGAGGAAAATGGAAAATATAAATTATTCATGTGCAGTATATATTATACAATTCAGGAAAATGCTTAACAGCAAGAAAACACATTTTGGCCACCAATGCATCACCAGTTTATTGTGGTATAGATCAGTTATAAATATATAGGTGCTAACATACCTTGTAAGGAGAATACATACAATGGGAGAAATAATGGCTTTAGATGTTCAACGGCGAAGGAGCAGACACCTGAAATATAAAGGTGGTGTCATACATTCAATCTTGGGATAAAGGCAGTTAAATGGGGACACACAGTTAGGCATAAATTAAAACAAAATAAATGGAGGTGCACTGTCAACCCCAATGCAAAAAAAAGTTAAGGCACACTGTCAAATCAAATGTAAAAAAAAATAAGAGGAGTCACAAAGTCAACCACAATGAAAACAATGTAGATGAGGGCACATATGCAATCCAAATGTAAACATTGTATGTGCGCAAACACATTTCAAACCCAACGTAAAGCTTATCTGAGGAAAATGGAAAGAATAAATTAATCATGTGCAGTGCATATTTTAATAATTCAAGAAAATGCTTAACTGCTATAAAACTCATTTTGGCCACCAATGCATCACCAGTTTATTGTGCTATAGATCAGTTATAAATATATAGGTGTTAACATACCTTGTAAGGAGTATACATACAAACAATGGCAGAAATAATGGCTTTAGATGTTCAACACCGAAGGAGCAGACACCTGAAATATAAAGGTGGTGTCATACCATCAATCTTGGGATAAAGGCAGTTAAATAAAGACACACAGTCAGCCATAAACTAAAACAAAAAAAATGGAGAGGCACTGTCAATCCCAATGCAAAACAAAGTTGAGGCACACTATCAACTCAAATGTAAAGAAAAATAAGAGGAGTCACAAAGTCAACCGCAATGAAAACAATGTAGATGAGGGCATATATGTATTCCAAATGTAAACATTGTATGTGTGTAAACACATTTCAAAGCCAATGTAAAGCTTATCTGAGGAAAATGGAACAAATAAATTATTCATGTCCAGTGGATATTATAACTATTCAGGAAAATGCTTCACTGCAATAAAACACATTCTGGCCACCAATGCATCACCAGTTTATTGTGCTATAGATCAGTTACAAATATATAGGTGTTAACATACCTTGTAAGGAGAATACATACAAACAATGGCAGAAATAATGGCTTTAGATGTTCAACACTGAAGGAGCAGACACCTGAAATATAAAGGTGGTGTCATACCATCAATCTTGGGATAAAGACGGTTAAAAGGGGACACAGGGTCAGCCATAAACTAAAACAAAAAAAATGGAGGTGCACTGTCAACCCCAATGCAAAATAAAGTTAAGGCACACAGTCAACTCCAATGTAAAACAAAATAAGATGAGTCACAAAGTCAACCCCAATGAAAAATATGTAGATGAGGGCACATATGTAATCCAAATGTAAACATTGTATGTGCGTAAACACATATCAAACCCAATGTAAAGTATATCTGAGGAAAATGGAAAATATAAATTATTCATGTGCAGTATATATTATACAATTCAGGAAAATGCTTAACTGCAATAAAACACATTTTGGCCACAAATGCATCACCAGTTTATTGTAGTACAGATCAAGTATAAATATATAGGTGTTAACATACCTTGTAAGGAGTATACATACAAACAATGGCAGAAATAATGGCTTTAGATGTTCAACACCAAAGGAGCAGACACCTGAAATATAAAGGTGGTGTCATACCATCAATCTTGGGATAAAGGCCGTTAAATTGGGACACACAGTCAGCCATAAACTAAAACAAAATAAATGGAGGTACACTGTCAAAGACAATGCAAACTAAAGTTAAGGCACACAGTCAACTCCAATGTAAAACAAAATAAGATGAGTCACAATGTCAACCCCAATGAAAAATATCTAGATGAGGGCACATATGTAATACAAATGTAAACATTGTATGTGAGTAAACACATATCAAACCCAATGTAAAGTATATCTGAGGAAAATGGAAAAAATAAATTATTCATGTGCAGTAGATATTATACAATTCAGGAAAATGCTTAACTGCAATATAACACATTTTGGCCACAAATGCATAACCAGTTTATTGTAGTACAGATCAAGTATAAATATATAGGTGTTAACATACCTTGTAAGGAGTATACATACAAACAATGGCAGAAATAATGGCTTTAGATGTTCAACACCAAAGGAGCAGACCCCTGAAATATAAAGGTGGTGTCATATCATCAATCTTGGGATAAAGGCCATTAAATGGGGACACACAGTCAGCCATAAACTAAAACAAAATAAATGGAGGTGCACTTTAAACCACAATGCAAAATAAAGTTAAGGCACACAGTCAACTCCAATGTAAAAGAAAATAAAATGAGTCACAATGTCAACCGCAATGAATACAGTGTAGATGAGGGCACATATGTAATCCAAATGTAAACATTGTATGTGCGTAAACACATTTCATACCCAACGTAAAGTGTATCTGAGGAAAATGGAAAAATAAATTATTCATGTGCAGTGGATATTATAACAATTCAGAAAAATGCTTAACTGCAATAAAACACATTTTGGCCACCAATGCATCACCAGTTTATTGTAGTACAGATCAAGTATAAATATATAGGTGTTAACATACCTTGTAAGGAGTATACATACAAACAATGGCAGAAATAATGGCTTTAGATGTTCAACACCAAAGGAGCAGACACCTGAAATATAAAGGTGGTGTCATACCATCAATCTTGGGATAAAGGCAGTTAAATAAAGACACACAGTCAGCCATAAACTAAAACAAAATAAATGGAGGTGCACAGTCAACCTCAATGCAAAACAAAGTTAAGGAACACCGTCAACTCAAATGTTAAAAAAAATAAGATGAGTCACAAAGTCAACCCCAATGAAAACAATGTAGATGAGGGCACATATGTAATCCAAATGTAAACATTGTACGTGCGTAAACACATATCAAACCCAATGTAAAGTATATCTGAGGAAAATGGAAAATATAAATTATTCATGTGCAGTATATATTATACAATTCAGGAAAATGCTTAACTGCAATAAAACACATTTTGGCCACAAATGCATAACCAGTTTATTGTAGTACAGATCAAGTATAAATATATAGGTGTTAACATACCTTGTAAGGAGTATACATACAAACAATGGCAGAAATAATGGCTTTAGATGTTCAACACCAAAGGAGCAGACACCTGAAATATAAAGGTGGTGTCATACCATCAATCTTGTGATAAAGGCTGTTAAATGGGGACACACAGTCAGCCATAAACTAAAACAAAATAAATGGAGGTGCACTGTCAACCCCAATGCAAAAAAAAGTTAAGGCACACTGTCAAATCAAATGTAAAAAAAAATAAGAGGAGTCACAAAGTCAACCGCAATGAAAACAATGTAGATGAGGGCACATATGCAATCCAAATGTAAACATTGTATGTGCGCAAACACATTTCAAACCCAACGTAAAGCTTATCTGCGGAAAATGGAAAGAATAAATTAATCATGTGCAGTGCATATTTTAATAATTCAAGAAAATGCTTAACTGCTATAAAACACATTTTGGCCACCAATGCATAACCAGTTTATTGTGCTATAGATCAGTTATAAATATATAGGTGTTAACATACCTTGTAAGGAGTATACATACAAACAATGGCAGAAATAATGGCTTTAGATGTTCAACACCAAAGGAGCAGACACCTGAAATATAAAGGTGGTGTCATACCATCAATCTTGGGATAAAGGCCGTTAAATTGGGACACACAGTCAGCCATAAACTAAAACAAAATAAATGGAGGTACACTGTCAAAGACAATGCAAACTAAAGTTAAGGCACACAGTCAACTCCAATGTAAAACAAAATAAGATGAGTCACAATGTCAACCCCAATGAAAAATATCTAGATGAGGGCACATATGTAATACAAATGTAAACATTGTATGTGAGTAAACACATATCAAACCCAATGTAAAGTATATCTGAGGAAAATGGAAAAAATAAATTATTCATGTGCAGTAGATATTATACAATTCAGGAAAATGCTTAACTGCAATATAACACATTTTGGCCACAAATGCATAACCAGTTTATTGTAGTACAGATCAAGTATAAATATATAGGTGTTAACATACCTTGTAAGGAGTATACATACAAACAATGGCAGAAATAATGGCTTTAGATGTTCAACACCAAAGGAGCAGACCCCTGAAATATAAAGGTGGTGTCATATCATCAATCTTGGGATAAAGGCCATTAAATGGGGACACACAGTCAGCCATAAACTAAAACAAAATAAATGGAGGTGCACTTTAAACCACAATGCAAAATAAAGTTAAGGCACACAGTCAACTCCAATGTAAAAGAAAATAAAATGAGTCACAATGTCAACCGCAATGAATACAGTGTAGATGAGGGCACATATGTAATCCAAATGTAAACATTGTATGTGCGTAAACACATTTCATACCCAACGTAAAGTGTATCTGAGGAAAATGGAAAAATAAATTATTCATGTGCAGTGGATATTATAACAATTCAGAAAAATGCTTAACTGCAATAAAACACATTTTGGCCACCAATGCATCACCAGTTTATTGTAGTACAGATCAAGTATAAATATATAGGTGTTAACATACCTTGTAAGGAGTATACATACAAACAATGGCAGAAATAATGGCTTTAGATGTTCAACACCAAAGGAGCAGACACCTGAAATATAAAGGTGGTGTCATACCATCAATCTTGGGATAAAGGCAGTTAAATAAAGACACACAGTCAGCCATAAACTAAAACAAAATAAATGGAGGTGCACTGTCAACCTCAATGCAAAACAAAGTTAAGGAACACCGTCAACTCAAATGTTAAAAAAAATAAGATGAGTCACAAAGTCAACCCCAATGAAAACAATGTAGATGAGGGCACATATGTAATCCAAATGTAAACATTGTACGTGCGTAAACACATATCAAACCCAATGTAAAGTATATCTGAGGAAAATGGAAAATATAAATTATTCATGTGCAGTATATATTATACAATTCAGGAAAATGCTTAACTGCAATAAAACACATTTTGGCCACAAATGCATAACCAGTTTATTGTAGTACAGATCAAGTATAAATATATAGGTGTTAACATACCTTGTAAGGAGTATACATACAAACAATGGCAGAAATAATGGCTTTAGATGTTCAACACCAAAGGAGCAGACACCTGAAATATAAAGGTGGTGTCATACCATCAATCTTGTGATAAAGGCTGTTAAATGGGGACACACAGTCAGCCATAAACTAAAACAAAATAAATGGAGGTGCACTGTCAACCCCAATGCAAAAAAAAGTTAAGGCACACTGTCAAATCAAATGTAAAAAAAAATAAGAGGAGTCACAAAGTCAACCGCAATGAAAACAATGTAGATGAGGGCACATATGCAATCCAAATGTAAACATTGTATGTGCGCAAACACATTTCAAACCCAACGTAAAGCTTATCTGCGGAAAATGGAAAGAATAAATTAATCATGTGCAGTGCATATTTTAATAATTCAAGAAAATGCTTAACTGCTATAAAACACATTTTGGCCACCAATGCATAACCAGTTTATTGTGCTATAGATCAGTTATAAATATATAGGTGTTAACATACCTTGTAAGGAGTATACATACAAACAATGGGAGAAACAATGGCTTTAGATGTTCAACACCGAAGGAGCAGACACCTGAAATATAAAGGTGGTGTCATACCATCAATCTTGGGATAAAGGCAGTTAAATGAAGACACACAGTCAGCCATAAACTAAAACAAAAAAAATGGAGAGGCACTGTCAATCCCAATGCAAAACAAAGTTGAGGCACACTATCAACTCAAATGTAAAAAAAAATAAGAGGAGTCACAAAGTCAACCGCAATGAAAACAATGTAGATGAGGTCATATATGTATTCCAAATGTAAACATTGTATGTGCGTAAACACATTTCAAACCCAATGTAAAGTATATCTGAGGAAAATGGAAAATATAAATTATTCATGTGCAGTATATATTATACAATTCAGGAAAATGCTTAACTGCAATAAAACACATTTTGGCCACAAATGCATCACCAGTTTATTGTAGTACAGATCAAGTATAAATATATAGGTGTTAACATACCTTGTAAGGAGTATACATACAAACAATGGCAGAAATAATGGCTTTAGATGTTCAACACCAAAGGAGCAGACACCTGAAATATAAAGGTGGTGTCATACCATCAATCTTGGGATAAAGGCCGTTAAATTGGGACACACAGTCAGCCATAAACTAAAACAAAATAAATGGAGGTACACTGTCAAAGACAATGCAAACTAAAGTTAAGGCACACAGTCAACTCCAATGTAAAACAAAATAAGATGAGTCACAATGTCAACCCCAATGAAAAATATCTAGATGAGGGCACATATGTAATACAAATGTAAACATTGTATGTGCGTAAACACATATCAAACACAATGTAAAGTATATCTGAGGAAAATGGAAAAAATAAATTATTCATGTGCAGTAGATATTATACAATTCAGGAAAATGCTTAACTGCAATAAAACACATTTTGGCCACAAATGCATAACCAGTTTATTGTAGTACAGATCAAGTATAAATATATAGGTGTTAACATACCTTGTAAGGAGTATATATACGCAGAAATAATGGCTTTAGATGTTCAACACCAAAGGAGCAGACACCTGAAATATAAAGGTGGTGCATATCATCAATCTTGGGATAAAGGCCGTTAAATGGGGACACACAGTCAGCCATAAACTAAAACAAAATAAATGGAGGTGCACTGTAAACCACAATGCAAAATAAAGTTAAGGCACACAGTCAACTCCAATGTAAAAGAAAATAAAATGAGTCACAATGTCAACCGCAATGAATACAGTGTAGATGAGGGCACATATGTAATCCAAATGTAAACATTGTATGTGCGTAAACACATTTCATACCCAACGTAAAGTGTATCTGAGGAAAATGGAAAAATAAATTATTCATGTGCAGTGGATATTATAACAATTCAGAAAAATGCTTAACTGCAATAAAACACATTTTGGCCACAAATGCATCACCAGTTTATTGTAGTACAGATCAAGTATAAATATATAGGTGTTAACATACCTTGTAAGGAGAATACATACAAACAATGGCAGAAATAATGGCTTTAGATGTTCAACACCAAAGGAGCAGACACCTGAAATATAAAGGTGGTGTCATACCATCAATCTTGGGATAAAGGCAGTTAAATAAAGACACATAGTCAGCCATAAACAAAAACAAAATAAATGGAGGTGCACTGTCAACCTCAATGCAAAACAAAGTTAAGGAACACCGTCAACTCAAATGTAAAACAAAATAAGATGAGTCACAAAGTCAACCGCAATGAATACAGTGTAGATGAGGGCACATATGTAATCCAAATGTAAACATTGTATGTGCGTAAACACATTTCAAACCCAATGTAAAGTATATCTGAGGAAAATGGAAAATATAAATTATTCATGTGCAGTATATATTATACAATTTAAGAAAATGCTTAACAGCAATAAAACACATTTTGGCCACCAATGCATCACCAGTTTATTGTGGTATAGATCAGTTATAAATATATAGGTGCTAACATACCTTGTAAGGAGAATACATACAATGGGAGAAATAATGGCTTTAGATGTTCAACGGCGAAGGAGCAGACACCTGAAATATAAAGGTGGTGTCATACATTCAATCTTGGGATAAAGGCAGTTAAATGGGGACACACAGTTAGGCATAAACTAAAACAAAATAAATGCAGGTGCACTGTCAACCCAAATGCAAAAAAAAGTTAAGGCACACTGTCAAATCAAATGTAAAAAAAAATAAGAGGAGTCACAAAGTCAACTGCAATGAAAACAATGTAGATGAGGGCACATATGCAATCCAAATGTAAACATTGTATGTGCGCAAACACATTTCAAACAAAACGTAAAGCTTATCTGAGGAAAATGGAAAGAATAAATTAATCATGTGCAGTGCATATTTTAATAATTCAAGAAAATGCTTAACTGCTATAAAACTCATTTTGGCCACCAATGCATCACCAGTTTATTGTGCTATAGATCAGTTATAAATATATAGGTGTTAACATACCTTGTAAGGAGTATACATACAAACAATGGCAGAAATAATGGCTTTAGATGTTCAACACCGAAGGAGCAGACACCTGAAATATAAAGGTGGTGTCATACCATCAATCTTGGGATAAAGGCATTTAAATAAAGACACACAGTCAGCCATAAACTAAAACAAAAAAAATGGAGAGGCACTGTCAATCCCAATGCAAAACAAAGTTGAGGCACACTATCAACTCAAATGTAAAGAAAAATAAGAGGAGTCACAAAGTCAACCGCAATGAAAACAATGTAGATGAGGGCATATATGTATTCCAAATGTAAACATTGTATGTGTGTAAACACATTTCAAAGCCAATGTAAAGTATATCTGAGGAAAATGGAACAAATAAATTATTCATGTCCAGTGGATATTATAACTATTCAGGAAAATGCTTAACTGCAATAAAACACATTTTGGCCACAAATGCATCACCAGTTTATTGTAGTACAGATCAAGTATAAATATATAGGTGTTAACATACCTTGTAAGGAGTATACATACAAACAATGGCAGAAATAATGGCTTTAGATGTTCAACACCAAAGGAGCAGACACCTGAAATATAAAGGTGGTGTCATACCATCAATCTTGGGATAAAGGCCGTTAAATTGGGACACACAGTCAGCCATAAACTAAAACAAAATAAATGGAGGTACACTGTCAAAGACAATGCAAACTAAAGTTAAGGCACACAGTCAACTCCAATGTAAAACAAAATAAGATGAGTCACAATGTCAACCCCAATGAAAAATATCTAGATGAGGGCACATATGTAATACAAATGTAAACATTGTATGTGCGTAAACACATATCAAACACAATGTAAAGTATATCTGAGGAAAATGGAAAAAATAAATTATTCATGTGCAGTAGATATTATACAATTCAGGAAAATGCTTAACTGCAATAAAACACATTTTGGCCACAAATGCATAACCAGTTTATTGTAGTACAGATCAAGTATAAATATATAGGTGTTAACATACCTTGTAAGGAGTATATATACGCAGAAATAATGGCTTTAGATGTTCAACACCAAAGGAGCAGACACCTGAAATATAAAGGTGGTGCATATCATCAATCTTGGGATAAAGGCCGTTAAATGGGGACACACAGTCAGCCATAAACTAAAACAAAATAAATGGAGGTGCACTGTAAACCACAATGCAAAATAAAGTTAAGGCACACAGTCAACTCCAATGTAAAAGAAAATAAAATGAGTCACAATGTCAACCGCAATGAATACAGTGTAGATGAGGGCACATATGTAATCCAAATGTAAACATTGTATGTGCGTAAACACATTTCATACCCAACGTAAAGTGTATCTGAGGAAAATGGAAAAATAAATTATTCATGTGCAGTGGATATTATAACAATTCAGAAAAATGCTTAACTGCAATAAAACACATTTTGGCCACAAATGCATCACCAGTTTATTGTAGTACAGATCAAGTATAAATATATAGGTGTTAACATACCTTGTAAGGAGAATACATACAAACAATGGCAGAAATAATGGCTTTAGATGTTCAACACCAAAGGAGCAGACACCTGAAATATAAAGGTGGTGTCATACCATCAATCTTGGGATAAAGGCAGTTAAATAAAGACACATAGTCAGCCATAAACAAAAACAAAATAAATGGAGGTGCACTGTCAACCTCAATGCAAAACAAAGTTAAGGAACACCGTCAACTCAAATGTTAAAAAAAAAAAGATGAGTCACAAAGTCAACCCCAATGAAAACAATGTAGATGAGGGCACATATGTAATCCAAATGTAAACATTGTATGTGCGTAAACACATTTCAAACCCAATGTAAAGTATATCTGAGGAAAATGGAAAATATAAATTATTCATGTGCAGTATATATTATACAATTCAGGAAAATGCTTAACAGCAAGAAAACACATTTTGGCCACCAATGCATCACCAGTTTATTGTGGTATAGATCAGTTATAAATATATAGGTGCTAACATACCTTGTAAGGAGAATACATACAATGGGAGAAATAATGGCTTTAGATGTTCAACGGCGAAGGAGCAGACACCTGAAATATAAAGGTGGTGTCATACATTCAATCTTGGGATAAAGGCAGTTAAATGGGGACACACAGTTAGGCATAAATTAAAACAAAATAAATGGAGGTGCACTGTCAACCCCAATGCAAAAAAAAGTTAAGGCACACTGTCAAATCAAATGTAAAAAAAAATAAGAGGAGTCACAAAGTCAACCACAATGAAAACAATGTAGATGAGGGCACATATGCAATCCAAATGTAAACATTGTATGTGCGCAAACACATTTCAAACAAAACGTAAAGCTTATCTGAGGAAAATGGAAAGAATAAATTAATCATGTGCAGTGCATATTTTAATAATTCAAGAAAATGCTTAACTGCTATAAAACTCATTTTGGCCACCAATGCATCACCAGTTTATTGTGCTATAGATCAGTTATAAATATATAGGTGTTAACATACCTTGTAAGGAGTATACATACAAACAATGGCAGAAATAATGGCTTTAGATGTTCAACACCGAAGGAGCAGACACCTGAAATATAAAGGTGGTGTCATACCATCAATCTTGGGATAAAGGCATTTAAATAAAGACACACAGTCAGCCATAAACTAAAACAAAAAAAATGGAGAGGCACTGTCAATCCCAATGCAAAACAAAGTTGAGGCACACTATCAACTCAAATGTAAAGAAAAATAAGAGGAGTCACAAAGTCAACCGCAATGAAAACAATGTAGATGAGGGCATATATGTATTCCAAATGTAAACATTGTATGTGTGTAAACACATTTCAAAGCCAATGTAAAGTATATCTGAGGAAAATGGAACAAATAAATTATTCATGTCCAGTGGATATTATAACTATTCAGGAAAATGCTTCACTGCAATAAAACACATTCTGGCCACCAATGCATCACCAGTTTATTGTGCTATAGATCAGTTACAAATATATAGGTGTTAACATACCTTGTAAGGAGAATACATACAAACAATGGCAGAAATAATGGCTTTAGATGTTCAACACTGAAGGAGCAGACACCTGAAATATAAAGGTGGTGTCATACCATCAATCTTGGGATAAAGACGGTTAAAAGGGGACACAGGGTCAGCCATAAACTAAAACAAAAAAAATGGAGGTGCACTGTCAACCCCAATGCAAAATAAAGTTAAGGCACACAGTCAACTCCAATGTAAAACAAAATAAGATGAGTCACAAAGTCAACCCCAATGAAAAATATGTAGATGAGGGCACATATGTAATCCAAATGTAAACATTGTATGTGCGTAAACACATATCAAACCCAATGTAAAGTATATCTGAGGAAAATGGAAAATATAAATTATTCATGTGCAGTATATATTATACAATTCAGGAAAATGCTTAACTGCAATAAAACACATTTTGGCCACAAATGCATCACCAGTTTATTGTAGTACAGATCAAGTATAAATATATAGGTGTTAACATACCTTGTAAGGAGTATACATACAAACAATGGCAGAAATAATGGCTTTAGATGTTCAACACCAAAGGAGCAGACACCTGAAATATAAAGGTGGTGTCATACCATCAATCTTGGGATAAAGGCCGTTAAATTGGGACACACAGTCAGCCATAAACTAAAACAAAATAAATGGAGGTACACTGTCAAAGACAATGCAAACTAAAGTTAAGGCACACAGTCAACTCCAATGTAAAACAAAATAAGATGAGTCACAATGTCAACCCCAATGAAAAATATCTAGATGAGGGCACATATGTAATACAAATGTAAACATTGTATGTGAGTAAACACATATCAAACCCAATGTAAAGTATATCTGAGGAAAATGGAAAAAATAAATTATTCATGTGCAGTAGATATTATACAATTCAGGAAAATGCTTAACTGCAATATAACACATTTTGGCCACAAATGCATAACCAGTTTATTGTAGTACAGATCAAGTATAAATATATAGGTGTTAACATACCTTGTAAGGAGTATACATACAAACAATGGCAGAAATAATGGCTTTAGATGTTCAACACCAAAGGAGCAGACCCCTGAAATATAAAGGTGGTGTCATATCATCAATCTTGGGATAAAGGCCATTAAATGGGGACACACAGTCAGCCATAAACTAAAACAAAATAAATGGAGGTGCACTGTAAACCACAATGCAAAATAAAGTTAAGGCACACAGTCAACTCCAATGTAAAAGAAAATAAAATGAGTCACAATGTCAACCGCAATGAATACAGTGTAGATGAGGGCACATATGTAATCCAAATGTAAACATTGTATGTGCGTAAACACATTTCATACCCAACGTAAAGTGTATCTGAGGAAAATGGAAAAATAAATTATTCATGTGCAGTGGATATTATAACAATTCAGAAAAATGCTTAACTGCAATAAAACACATTTTGGCCACCAATGCATCACCAGTTTATTGTAGTACAGATCAAGTATAAATATATAGGTGTTAACATACCTTGTAAGGAGTATACATACAAACAATGGCAGAAATAATGGCTTTAGATGTTCAACACCAAAGGAGCAGACACCTGAAATATAAAGGTGGTGTCATACCATCAATCTTGGGATAAAGGCAGTTAAATAAAGACACACAGTCAGCCATAAACTAAAACAAAATAAATGGAGGTGCACTGTCAACCTCAATGCAAAACAAAGTTAAGGAACACCGTCAACTCAAATGTTAAAAAAAATAAGATGAGTCACAAAGTCAACCCCAATGAAAACAATGTAGATGAGGGCACATATGTAATCCAAATGTAAACATTGTACGTGCATAAACACATATCAAACCCAATGTAAAGTATATCTGAGGAAAATGGAAAATATAAATTATTCATGTGCAGTATATATTATACAATTCAGGAAAATGCTTAACTGCAATAAAACACATTTTGGCCACAAATGCATCACCAGTTTATTGTAGTACAGATCAAGTATAAATATATAGGTGTTAACATACCTTGTAAGGAGTATACATACAAACAATGGCAGAAATAATGGCTTTAGATGTTCAACACCAAAGGAGCAGACACCTGAAATATAAAGGTGGTGTCATACCATCAATCTTGTGATAAAGGCTGTTAAATGGGGACACACAGTCAGCCATAAACTAAAACAAAATAAATGGAGGTGCACTGTCAACCCCAATGCAAAAAAAAGTTAAGGCACACTGTCAAATCAAATGTAAAAAAAAATAAGAGGAGTCACAAAGTCAACCGCAATGAAAACAATGTAGATGAGGGCACATATGCAATCCAAATGTAAACATTGTATGTGCGCAAACACATTTCAAACCCAACGTAAAGCTTATCTGCGGAAAATGGAAAGAATAAATTAATCATGTGCAGTGCATATTTTAATAATTCAAGAAAATGCTTAACTGCTATAAAACACATTTTGGCCACCAATGCATAACCAGTTTATTGTGCTATAGATCAGTTATAAATATATAGGTGTTAACATACCTTGTAAGGAGTATACATACAAACAATGGGAGAAACAATGGCTTTAGATGTTCAACACCGAAGGAGCAGACACCTGAAATATAAAGGTGGTGTCATACCATCAATCTTGGGATAAAGGCAGTTAAATGAAGACACACAGTCAGCCATAAACTAAAACAAAAAAAATGGAGAGGCACTGTCAATCCCAATGCAAAACAAAGTTGAGGCACACTATCAACTCAAATGTAAAAAAAAATAAGAGGAGTCACAAAGTCAACCGCAATGAAAACAATGTAGATGAGGTCATATATGTATTCCAAATGTAAACATTGTATGTGCGTAAACACATTTCAAACCCAATGTAAAGTATATCTGAGGAAAATGGAACAAATAAATTATTCATGTCCAGTGGATATTATAACTATTCAAGAAAATGCTTCACTGCAATAAAACACATTCTGGCCACCAATGCATCACCAGTTTATTGTGCTATAGATCAGTTACAAATATATAGGTGTTAACATACCTTGTAAGGAGAATACATACAAACAATGGCAGAAATAATGGCTTTACATGCTCAACACTGAAGGAGCAGACACCTGAAATATAAAGGTGGTGTCATACCATCAATCTTGGGATAAAGACCGTTAAAAGGGGACACAGGGTCAGCCATAAACTAAAACAAAATAAATGGAGGTGCACTGTCAACCCCAATGCAAAATAAAGTTAAGGCACACAGTCAACTCCAATGTAAAACAAAATAAGATGAGTCACAAAGTCAACCCCAATGAAAAATATGTAGATGAGGGCACATATGTAATCCAAATGTAAACATTGTATGTGCGTAAACACATATCAAACCCAAATGTAAAGTATATCTGAGGAAAATGGAAAAAATAAATTATTCATGTGCAGTAGATATTATACAATTCAGGAAAATGCTTAACTGCAATAAAACACATTTTGGCCAATATGCATCACCAGTTTATTGTGCTATAGATCAGTTATAAATATATAGGTGCTAACATACCTTGTAAGGAGAATACATACAATGGCAGAAATAATGGCTTTAGATGTTCAACACCGAAGGAGCAGACACCTGAAATATAAAGGTGGTGTCATACCATCAATCTTGGATTAAAGGCTGTTAAATGGGAACAAGCAGTTAGGCATAAAATAAAACAAAATAAATGGAGGTGCACTGTCAACCCAAATGCAAAATAAAGTTAAGGCACACTGTCAAATAAATTGTAAAAAAAAAAAAAGATGAGTCACAATGTCAACCGCAATGAAAACAATGTAGATGAGGGCACATATATTATCCAAATGTAAACATTGTATGTGTGTAAACACATTTCAAACCCAATGTAAAGTATATCTGAGGAAAATGGAACAAATAAATTATTCATGTGCAGTGCATATTTTAATAATTCAAAAAAATTCTTCACTGCTATAAAAATCAATTTGGCCACCAATGCATCACCAGTTTATTGTCCTATAGATCAGTTATAAATATATAGGTGTTAACATACCTTGTAAGGAGTATAATACAAACAATGGCAGAAATAATGGCTTCAGATGTTCAACACCAAAGGAGCAGACACCTGAAATATAAAGGTGGTGTCATACCATCAATCTTGGGATAAAGGCAGTTAAATAAAGACACACAGTCAGCCATAAACTAAAACAAAATAAATGGAGGTGCACTGTCAACCCCAATGCAAAACAAAGTTAAGGAACACTGTCAACTCAAATGTAAACAAAAAAAAGACAAGTCACAAAGTCAACCCCAATGAAAACAATGTAGATGAGGGCACATATGTAATCCAAATGTAAACATTGTATGTGCGTAAACACATATCAAACCCAATGTAAAGTATATCTGAGGAAAATGGAAAATATAAATTATTCATGTGCAGTATATATTATACAATTCAGGAAAATGCTTAACTGCAATAAAACACATTTTGGCCACCAATGCATCACCAGTTTATTGTAGTACAGATCAAGTATAAATATATAGGTGTTAACATACCTTGTAAGGAGTATACATACAAACAATGGCAGAAATAATGGCTTTAGATGTTCAACACCAAAGGAGCAGACACCTGAAATATAAAGGTGGTGTCATACCATCAATCTTGTGATAAAGGCCGTTAAATTGGGACACACAGTCAGCCATAAACTAAAACAAAATAAATGGAGGTACACTGTCAAAGACAATGCAAACTAAAGTTAAGGCACACAGTCAACTCCAATGTAAAACAAAATAAGATGAGTCACAAAGTCAACCCCAATGAAAAATATCTAGATGAGGGCACATATGTAATCCAAATGTAAACATTGTATGTGCGTAAACACATATCAAACCCAATGTAAAGTATTACTGAGGAAAATGGAAAATATAAATTATTCATGTGCAGTATATATTATACAATTCAGGAAAATGCTTAACAGCAAGAAAACACATTTTGGCCACCAATGCATCACCAGTTTATTCTGGTATAGATCAGTTATAAATATATAGGTGCTAACATACCTTGTAAGGAGAATACATACAATGGGAGAAATAATGGCTTTAGATGTTCAACGGCGAAGGAGCAGACACCTGAAATATAAAGGTGGTGTCATACATTCAATCTTGGGATAAAGGCAGTTAAATGGGGACACACAGTTAGGCATAAACTAAAACAAAATAAATGGAGGTGCACTGTCAACCCCAATGCAAAAAAAAGTTAAGGCACACTGTCAAATCAAATGTAAAAAAAAATAAGAGGAGTCACAAAGTCAACCGCAATGAAAACAATGTAGATGAGGGCACATATGCAATCCAAATGTAACCATTGTATGTGCGCAAACACATTTCAAACCCAACGTAAAGCTTATCTGTGGAAAATGGAAAGAATAAATTAATCATGTGCAGTGCATATTTTCATAATTCAAGAAAATGCTTAACTGCAATAAAACTCATTTTGGCCACCAATGCAGCACCAGTTTATTGTGCTATAGATCAGTTATAAATATATAGGTGTTAACATACCTTGTAAGGAGTATACATACAAACAATGGGAGAAACAATGGCTTTAGATGTTCAACACCGAAGGAGCAGACACCTGAAATATAAAGGTGGTGTCATACCATCAATCTTGGGATAAAGGCAGTTAAATGAAGACACAGTCAGCCATAAACTAAAACAAAAAAAATGGGGAGGCACTGTCAATCCCAATGCAAAACAAAGTTGAGGATCACTATCAACTCAAATGTAATAAAAAATAATAGGAGAAACAAAGTCAACCCCAATGAAAACAATGTAGATGAGGGCACATATGTATTCCAAATGTAAACATTGTATGTGCGTAAACACATTTCAAACCCAATGTAAAGTATATCTGAGGAAAATGGAACAAATAAATTATTCATGTCCAGTGGATATTATAACTATTCAGGAAAATGCTTCACTGCAATAAAACACATTCTGGCCACCAATGCATCACCAGTTTATTGTGCTATAGATCAGTTACAAATATATAGGTGTTAACATACCTTGTAAGGAGAATACATACAAACAATGGCAGAAATAATGGCTTTAGATGTTCAATACTGAAGGAGCAGACACCTGAAATATAAAGGTGGTGTCATACCATCAATCTTGGGATAAAGACGGTTAAAAGGGGACACAGGGTCAGCCATAAACTAAAACAAAAAAAATGGAGGTGCACTGTCAACCCCAATGCAAAATAAAGTTAAGGCACACAGTCAACTCCAATGTAAAACAAAATAAGATGAGTCACAAAGTCAACCCCAATGAAAAATATCTAGATGAGGGCACATATGTAATCCAAATGTAAACATTGTATGTGCATAAACACATATCAAACCCAATGTAAAGTATATCTGAGGAAAATGGAAAATATAAATTATTCATGTGCAGTATATATTATACAATTCAGAAAAATGCTTAACTGCAATAAAACACATTTTGGCCACAAATGCATCACCAGTTTATTGTAGTACAGATCAAGTATAAATATATAGGTGTTAACATACCTTGTAAGGAGTATACATACAAACAATGGCAGAAATAATGGCCTTAGATGTTCAACACCAAAGGAGCAGACACCTGAAATATAAAGGTGGTGTCATACCATCAATCTTGTTATAAAGGCCGTTAAATTGGGACACACAGTCAGCCATAAACTAAAACAAAATAAATGGAGGTACACTGTCAAAGACAATGCAAACTAAAGTTAAGGCACACAGTCAACTCCAATGTAAAACAAAATAAGATGAGTCACAAAGTCAACCCCAATGAAAAATATCTAGATGAGGGCACATATGTAATCCAAATGTAAACATTGTATGTGCATAAACACATATCAAACCCAATGTAAAGTATATCTGAGGAAAATGGAAAATATAAATTATTCATGTGCAGTATATATTATACAATTCAGGAAAATGCTTAACTGCAATAAAACACATTTTGGCTACAAATGCATAACCAGTTTATTGTAGTACAGATCAAGTATAAATATACAGGTGTTAACATACCTTGTAAGGAGTATACATACAAACAATGGCAGAAATAATGGCTTTAGATGTTCAACACCAAAGGAGCAGACACCTAAAATATAAAGGTGGTGTCATACCATCAATCTTGGGATAAAGGCCCTTAAATGGGGACACACAGTCAGCCATAAACTAAAACAAAATAAATGGAGGTGCACTGTAAACCACAATGCAAAATAAAGTTAAGGCACACAGTCAACTCCAATGTAAAAGAAAATAAAATGAGTCACAATGTCAACCGCAATGAATACAGTGTAGATGAGGGCACATATGTAATCCAAATGTAAACATTGTATGTGCGTAAACACATTTCATACCCAACGTAAAGTGTATCTGAGGAAAATGGAAAAATAAATTATTCATGTGCAGTGGATATTATAACAATTCAGAAAAATGCTTAACTGCAATAAAACACATTTTGGCCACCAATGCATCACCAGTTTATTGTAGTACAGATCAAGTATAAATATATAGGTGTTAACATACCTTGTAAGGAGTATACATACAAACAATGGCAGAAATAATGGCTTTAGATGTTCAACACCAAAGGAGCAGACACCTAAAATATAAAGGTGGTGTCATACCATCAATCTTGGGATAAAGGCAGTTAAATAAAGACACACAGTCAGCCATAAACTAAAACAAAATAAATGGAGGTGCACTGTCAACCCCAATGCAAAACAAAGTTAAGGAACACTGTCAACTCAAATGTTAAAAAAAATAAGATGAGTCACAAAGTCAACCCCAATGAAAACAATGTAGATGAGGGCACATATGTAATCCAAATGTAAACATTGTATGTGCGTAAACACATTTCAAACCCAATGTAAAGTATATCTGAGGAAAATGGAACAAATAAATTATTCATGTGCAGTGGATATTATAACTATTCAGAAAAATGCTTAACTGCAATAAAACACATTTTGGCCACAAATGCATAACCAGTTTATTGTAGTACAGATCAAGTATAAATATATAGGTGTTAACATACAGTACAGCTCACGTGATTTTTCGGAACTCCGCGCATCGCGGTGGGGTACCCAATCCCCTCCACTTTAGCTCCGCGATAGCACTCCGTGGTGGAGGCATAAATCACCACTGCATTTTGGCAGGCATGCCGATGTAAACTCCACCGTGGAGGGGCTAGTCGACATTACTGATTGACATCTGAACAGCCAATGAATGAAGTCCACCTATGGAAAGACTGAGACGTCAAGAGTGATTTACAATCGGATACCATCTGAAGAATCAGTCGTTTTTATTTCGATCATATATTTGGACAATAAAAAAAAAATTCAAAAAGCTTGTATATTCAGTACATATTACTGTTTATAAAAGGTTGATCGACTTCTTTTGCAATAAGTTTATGATTTTAATTTATTTCAAAGAAATATGAACAAACTTATGCACTGACTTAACGAGAAGCACACATTGCTGAGCCTCTCAAGCAGAATAAATTTATCATTTTGTTCCAAAGGAAAGTAATTCTCTGAGATATGGACAATTAAAATCCAAACTGACATCAGCTTCTGCTTAGCCCCCCCCCCCACCACCACCAAACAAACCTAAAACACTGAATTTACACTGAAATGCAAACCGCGTGCTTAGTCTTTAAGCAGTAATAGCAGAGTCACGAGGCTGAATATTATGACTGCATGTATACTGTAAGGGACTGACCATTTAATATACGGGGTTTATATGTTATTTTGTTTTTTTCGACCGGGATATTTTTTGTTCTTTCATCACAGTAATTATTTATTTTAAGTGAAATATGGAACGGATTAACGTCTGCTACAAAAATCAGAAAAAGACAATTGTTTTCATGCACTTACCCCCCTCCCCCTTCCGGTTGGAAAATTCAATTGTCTCTCCCTAATAAAGACTTGACTTCAGCGGATGTTCTACAGAAATCAAGGCAGTGACCATTGTGAACACTGTTGTAAAATATTAACAAGGGTTTGCATCAAAGGATGATGTAAGTTTCAGCTTGGGAACAGTGTGTTTTTATCACACGAAGCCATCTGACTTGGCGCATTGTACTTTACAGCCACAATTATGGTCCCGCCATTAACAACGGAAGTTTGATAATTGTTAGTAATTAATCTGAACTCGACTTATTACCGAAATGAAAAATAATATGGAAAATTCTAAAATCTGAGATGTTCAGAGATTTTAATTTCCAACAAGTTTAGAGCATTTTGCATGGATGTATTGTCTCCACATGTATCCTATTATTTGCTCATTTTCCTATGGTGAAAATATAAAAATAAAATATACTTTTTTAATTATTTTTATGCAGATATTAAAGAATGCAGTTTCCTGTTTGTGACTGTTAGAGCCTTTGGTTATTGAGCACGTTTCTGTTTCTTACCACTTGCAAACTTTTCCATATTTCAGTTTACGATAACTTGTGCAGTAGTGATTTGGATTCCATATTTTATGAGAGGGGGGGGGGCAACTTTACTAAGAAGAGTTAATGATCTAAACTTATTCATCTTATTTTTCTGTATTATGCAATAGGAAAACGAACAGAAAAGAAAAAGTTAAACATTAATTCATCTGATGCGCAAGTTTGTCAAATCAATGGCAAAGAAAACAAACCCGCAGAAGCATTGCTGTTGTACTTTTAGGTTAACAGTTAGCACATGAAATTAACACATCAATATCAAAGAAAACACGCAGTGCTGATGGCTTCTATTGTGCTAGGTTACTTGCACGTGTCATCTACATGTATCTAGGATGACCTTTTGCGACCATTTGTGATTTTTTTTTAAAACCCCGCTACTTTGGTAATTAATGCAAAATAGTACATTTTAAAATAAAATAACGATGTGAAATCTTAATATGCTTTATTTAAGCGATTGGATGTCAGAAAAAAACGTACAATATGTGAATGAGTACTTATGCATGGAGTAACCATCAGAACTTGTGCGATTTTGTTTCACTTCAGTCAGGTATGACTGCAGCTTTGTTATTAATTTTTTTGATGTTTATCGTTCTTTTCATTGCAGGTAGTACAATATCACTGACTTTCATATGATCATTACAATTTTGTATTGCGTTTACTGAAAAAGAAATAAGGATATGAATGCATGTTTAGATTCCGATAACATAGTATTGAAGAAAAAGAAATTAGATTCATTGCGCAAAATGTAGTATTAATACAGTTTACGAGGCATTGTCATTACGTTATCATCATCATCATCTTAAATATGATTTGGCACTATGTATCATACATTATCTTCGTTAGAACAAGGAAATATTTATAATTAACTGAATTACTACGTTTTTTTCAGTATAAAAAAGTTAGCAAATTGCTCCACAGAGGCATAACGATGTAGATAAATTGGGGCCCCCCCCCCCCCCCCGTCTCTCTCTCAACCTCTGCTTGCATGGGTGATAAACAGTAAACCACGCCCATATTATCGAGACCACATCCACTCCGCCATGGTGATCAGATTCGACTCCGCGAGAAAGCGTGGTGTGCAGGGCTATTCTCCATGAGACTCAGCGACAACTCCATCAGGACGCGTGGCATGATGGTGGAGGTTTTTTTCTTAATCCTCTCCACTCACTGTCCACCCCCACCGCGATGCGGTGCACTGTCAACCCCAATGCAAAATAAAGTTAAGGCACATAGTCAACTCCAATGTAAAACAAAATAAGATGAGTCACAAAGTCAACCACAATGAAAAATATGTAGATGAGGGCACATATGTAATCCAAATGTAAACATTGTATGTGCATAAACACATATCAAACCCAATGTAAAGTATATCTGAGGAAAATGGAAAAAATAAATTATTCATGTGCAGTAGATATTATACAATTCAGGAAAATGCTTAACTGCAATAAAACTCATTTTGGCCACCAATGCATCACCAGTTTATTGTGGTATAGATCAGTTATAAATATATAGGTGCTAACATAGCTTCTAAGGAGAATACATACAATGGGAGAAATAAATAATGGCTTTAGATGTTCAACACCGAAGGAGCAGACACTTGAAATATAAAGGTGGTGTCATACCATAAATATTGGGTTAAAGGCTGTTAAATGGGAACAAGAAGTTAGGCATAAAATAAAACAAAATAAATGGAGGTGCACTGTCAACCCCAATGCAAAATAAAGTTAAGGCACACTGTCAAATCAAATGTAAAAAAAAAAAGATGACTCACAAAGTCAACCGCAATGAAAACAATGTAGATGAGGGCACATATGTAATCCAAATGTAAACATTGTATGTGTGTAAACACATTTCAAACCCAACGTAAAGCATATCTGCGGAAAATGGAAAAAATAAATTATTCATGTGCAGTGCATATTTTAATAATTCAAGAAAACTCTTAACTGCAATAAAAATCAATTTGGCCACCAATGCATCAAACCCAATGTCAAGCATATCTCAGGAAAATGGAAAGCACAGCTGGGCAAGGTGAGGTGTGGCAAACGAGTAAAAATGATTCAAAACAAGGAGAGGCTAATGAGGCTAAGCAAGATGAAGCTAGTCAAAGCTAGGCTAAATAAGTCAACGCAAGGCTAAATAACGCAAGGTGGGGCAATGCAAGTCTAGGCCATGCAAAATGAGATAAGATACAAAATAGGTGAGGTACGGTTGATATGCTAAGCGTGGTAATGCTTGTAAAGGGATGCATGGTGAGGCTATGCAAGGTGACACAAGGCAAAATGAGATAACAATACAAATCAACGCGGGGCTAACAACGCAATTTGAGGCTATGCAATGCAAGGTGAGGCTAGGCTAGGCTAGGTTAAGCACGGCATGGTACGAAGCAATGCTGGTGACGCAAGGATAAGCAAGGCATAACAAAAGGAAGCAAAGCACAGCTAGGCAAGGCCAGTGTGGCAAAATGAATAAAAATGATACGAAACAAGGGGAGGCTAATGAGGTTAAGCTTGGCAAAGCTAGGCTAAATAAGGCAATGCAAGGCTAAACAACTCAATGTGGGGCAATGCAAGGATATGCCATGCAGAATGAGATTAGATACAATATAGGTGAGGTACAGTTAATCAATGCTTATCATGGTAATGTTAAAAAGGGACACAGTGAGGCTACGCAAGGTGATGCAAGGCAAAATGAGATAACAATACAAGACAACACAGGGCTAACAACGCAATTTGAGGCTATGCAATGCAAGGCTAAGCAAGGTGAGGCTAGGCTAAGTGAGGCACTGTACGAGGCAATGCTGGTGATGCAAGGATAAGCAAGGCATGATAAAAAGATGCAAAGCACAACTAGGCAAGGCCAGGTGTGGCAAAATGAGTAAAAATGATACAAAACAAGGGGAGACTAAGCAAGGTGAAGCTTGGTAAAGCTAGACTAAATAAGGCAACGCAAGACTAAACAACGCAAGGTGGGGCAATGCAAGGCTATGCCATGCAAAATGAGATAAGATACAAAATAGGTGAGCTACGGTTAGTCAATGCTAAGCGTGGTAATGTTTGAAAAGAGATGCAAGGTGAGGCTATGCAAGATAACGCAAGGCGAAATGAGATAACAATACAAGACAACACGGGGCTAACAATGCAATTTGAGGCTACACAACGCAAGGTCTAAGCAAGATGATGCTAGGCTAGACTAGGCTAAGTGAGGCATGGTACAAGGCAATGCTGGTGATGCAAGGATAAGCAAGGCATGATAAAAAGATGAAAAGCACAGCCAGGCAAGACCAGGTGTGGCAAAATGAATAAAAATGATACAAAACAAGGGGAGGCTAATGAGGCTAAGCAAGGTGAAGCTAGGCTAAAGAAGGCAACGCAAGGCGAAACAACGCAAGGTGCGGCAATGCAAGACTTGACCATGCAAAATGAGATAATATAAAAACAATGCAAGGCCAACGAAGCAATGCAAGGCTATGCTATACAAGGCTAAATGAGGCAAGGTGAGACTAAGCAAGGCATGCAAAGCTAAGCAGAATTAGGTGAGTCAAAGTGAAGCAAGGGAAAATAAGGCAAGGTGATGTTAGGCAAGGCTAGGCATGACATAGCTAAGCAAGGTGAAATGAGTTAAGGCAAAGCAAGGCAAGGTTAGGTTAGGCAATGTTAGGCAAAGCTAAGCAAGGTGAGGTTTATACAAGGCAAAACAAGAAAACAAGGCTAAACAAGGCTAGGCTGAAGCAAGGCAAGATTAGGTGAGGCAATACAAGAATCCAGAATGACTTCTGAGACATGGGAGATGTCTGAGAGGGAGTCAGTGAGGTCCAGCAATAGGGGGAATTTTGACCACAGTCTCCGTACTCCTTGCAAGTTCTGGAGTCAGCATTTGAAAAAGATATATATATACACATGTAAACAGTGATTTAAGGGAAAATATAAATGTGTAAATAGTCATCATTTCTATTATTTACTCTTATTTGTAACATACAATCTTCATATATAAAGCATTAATGATTGTACTAACAAACAAAAACATGGGCCTTATAATTCTAATCCACCCGAACCTGAAGTAAACAAACTTATTTGCATTACTGACCTTTAGATAAATGTTCTTCACTAAAATCAGTGTTATGTCATACCTTGAAATGTAAGGATTTTAATTGAGAACAAGATTAACTCTATGCTAAATCTGATCCAGATATAGTCACCCATACTCATTCATGAACTATTTAATTTACAAGGTATTCAGAGTTGCCACTTTATCATTAGGATACTCATCACTGTAATTACAATTTTCAATATGACTGAATCAAGATCGTTTCAGTTATGAAATCAATGCTAGCAGAACTTGTGATGTAATGTGACCTAGTGGAAAATGGTCATTGTAGTTAACTGTCAAACAATCTGGGCTTGAAATCTGTACACCTTATAGCACATGCAATGTCACAGCATCTGTTATACTCAACTTTGTGTTAGATATGTGTGCTAAAATAAAGAACGTTTATATAAGGATTTTCAATGGGGATTTTTTTTAATGTCCATTTGGTGTTTGCTACATTAAGATGTCTGCTATGGCAGGTTGCACTGTAAAATGAAGTGTCACTGTGAATGATAACAAGTTTCTATTTGATTCTACCCCTCTGCCAGTGGTCATTGATAACTTGTTGCATGTGCACATTCCATTACCACTTGACTGCATATTGGGCTATGCAACCAAAATTATTGGCCACTCAGAAAAGTGAAACAAAACAAAGCTTGTATGATTAATTAGCAGTGTTTTAAATGACTTCGTTGTATTGTGTAAACCACGTCATCATCACAAATGACTTGCCCTTGATTTCAATCCATTGAGTCAATCCAATTAAATAAATGAAAGTCACTTTACCTACATTAGTGTCAGTTCCTTTTATGAACTTACTAAATGGCAGTGATGATTCTTTAATTTTTAATTGATTATACAGAGGATTAACTTCCACATCTGATATTGCTTTTGAAGCGAAACAATTATGCTAATTAAGGAGCTGTCTCTGTTCATAACTTAAAGGACAAAATGTATGTCATGATTGCTTTAGAAGTAGTTGTCAAGCAAGGTGATATTTACTATGTGGATAAAAAGAAATTTCGGAAGGAAGTTAATAACGAAGGTTCAAAAAACAAAAATGTATGTGAAAGTGGAGGGGTAAAATGTAAAACTGCCACTGAGTTTGAGGGAACTATTTCTCCAAAGAGATATAAGCCAGACTCCATGGCAACAAAAAATGTCAAATATGGCATTAATACAAGACAGAAATGTTTAGCCGCATAGTTATTCCTGGCTTGAATTCATTGACTCGGCTGGAAAAATGTTTTGCAGTTATTGCAAACAATATCCCAAAATGAAACAGGTTGGAAATTGTACCAGTGTATTGTCAATGGAACTGATAAAATCAGGATTGAACCAATCAAGTCTCATGACAATTCTGGACCTCACAAGGCCTGTGTAGCACAGTATATGCATGACACTAGTCAGCATGTGCAGAAAATCTGAGGTTATAGTTGCTGATACTACACTAGGAAAGGCCTTTTCAGAACTAAATGAAATTGAAATTTAAAAAATGAGAGCTCTCTTTACCACAGGCTACAAATCTAGCCCATTATGGAAAATAATTTTCTGATATGGAAATTCTGTGTGCACTCCAGGAGAAGAATGCTGTTGAATGTGGTGCAAATTATAAGAACAGATTCAGGGCAAGAGACTTCATTCTATAATGATCATTCGATCAAGTCTACAGAGATGAAGTTAAGGAAAGTCTGAATTCCATTAAATTCCTTTCTTGCTGATTGAAGTAATGATGCTACCATATCAGAGCAAAAAATAGTGCATATAAGATACATGGATAATGGAAAACTGCAAACCTCTGATGTAACAAAATGTATAATATCAACTTATGTTTTTAAAAATTGAATTCTTTTAAGAAATAAATATGTTGTACATTACTTCCTTTGTTCTTTCCATGGATTCAAGTACATACATCTCATCAAATCTTGACAAGTGATTACAATTTTGGGACACATGAAAAGGTAGGTGGGACAAGTGAATTTTCTGAAACCACTTCTCCGGGACAAGTGGATGAAAAAATAATTTGCTTATCTATGTAATCTGAATAAATTTTTAAAGACAATGCTTTATTTCAAATTTGGTCAAATTCTGCTAAGCAGTTCTTGAGAAGTCATTTAAAGAAGTGGTTTTCAAACTTTTTTTCTCGCAACTCAGTTGAACAAAATATTATCATAAAATCATAATATTGCCCGACATTCTGTGACCCAGTACTGGGTCACAACCTGTACTTTGAAAACCACTGATTTAAAGGTGTCTAATTTTAGTAATGGTGGCCATATTGGATGGTAGATTAGTATAATTTTAACAAATCAGAAAGACTTTGCATCACATTTGGATAATTCTGTTCATCAGTTTTTTTGCAAGAAGTCATTCTAAGGTTTTTCAATTATTAGTAATGGTGGCTATATCTGAGAACAAATGGCATCATTTTAACAAATTTTAAAGCCCTTCATGCCAAGATGCTTTCTGTTAAATTTGGTCAAATTATGTTGAACAAGTCTTAAGAAGCAACTCAAAGGTTTTTCTGTTTTTAGTAAATGCTGTTATATTTATTGGAAGATCAGTATCATTTGAACAAATTTAAAAAACATTTAGGCAAAGATACCTTCTATTAAGTTTGGTCAAATTCTTTTCAGTGGTTATTGAGAAGCTGTTTAAAGGTTTTCTATATTTAGTAATGCATATTGGCATTATTTTAAAGAGCTTCTAGTCAGAATGCTCGCTTTTAAATTTCCTGTTGAGTAGTTTTAAATGGTAAATGAGAATGGACAAGTCACGTTGGACAAAGGTCCATACCTCAAGCATTCTTCCCCTTATGGTCAGGTCAGCTAAGAATGCAACATATAACACCATGACCTTATGGTCAATTCAGCTAATAATGCATTATATAACACTTGGCCTTATGGCCGGGTCAGCTAAGAATGCATCACATAACACCATGACCTTATGGCCAAGTCAACTAAGAATGCATCATATAACACTGGCCTTATTGCCAGGTCAGCTAAGAATGCATCATATAACACTTGGCCTTATGGCCAGGTCAGCTAAGAATGTATCATATAACACTTGGCCTTATGGCTAGGTCAGTTAAGAATGCATCATATAACACTTGGCCTTATGACCAGGTCAGCTAAGAATGCATCATATAACACTTGGCCTTATGGCCAGGTCAGCTAAGAATGCATCATATAACACCATGACCTTATGGCCAGGTAAGCTAAGAAAGCATCTTATATCACCATGACCTTGATGCTGAAGATAATTCCACCAATGTGGTACACAACACACCTGCTAAAGATGTATAGCAAGTTGCTTCCCTTAATCTCAGATGGTTTTAAAGCTGTGTAGTGGAAGGGAAAATGTGATGCAAAATATACAATATCGAAGATAGCACCCCCAAAGTGTGCATGACACCTAGTGATGATGTACAAATATATCAAGTTTCATCCCTTAATCTCAAATGTCTTTAAAGTTATGGAGCAGAAGGGAAAGTGTGACGGAAAAGCATAAAATAATGAACCATGACCTTGACCTGGAAGATAGAAACCCACAATGTAGTATGCAACACACCTTCTAGTGATGATGTATTAATATACCAAGTTTCATACCTTAATCTCAAATGCCTTTAATTATAGAGCATAAGGATATTTATTAGCATTTAATGGCATCTCAGCTAAATAATGGCTATGTGGTGCATGATGTTCTAGTAATGTAAAACATGAAAAATTAAGCAGAAGGGAAAGTGTTATGGAAAATGTAACATATTGTGCCATGACCTAAATCTTGCAGATACCACCCCCAATATGATAGGCAACACACCTTCAAGTGATGATGTATTCGAATACCACGTTTCATCTCTTCATCTCAAATGGCTTTAATGTTACAGAGTGGAAGGGTAAGTGTGATGGATGGATGGATGGATAGATATGTCCTGAGTAATGTAAAGACATAGTATTTATTTGTTACTTTGTTAGATAGTGTGATTTTTCTGTTTCCTGTGCATGTATCATTAGTATGATAGATGCATGTAGATTGGTACAAAGTAGCTGATGGCGTCAAGGGAGACTAGATACATTTGTGTTCTAATTAGGTTACCCTCACCAAATAAAAAAGTTATTATGATTATTATTATTATTATTATTATTATAGATCCATGGACGGATGCAAATGAGAAAACTATGTATCCTACTTTTAAAAGTTGGGGGACAAAATTTCATTCAGGATGTGTAAATGACTAAGTGTGTTGAAGTGTAAATGACTAAGTGTGTTGAAGTGTAAATGACTAAGTGTGTTGAAGTGTAAATAACAAAGTGTGTTGAAGTGTAAATGACTAAGTGTCTAGAAGTGTAAATGACTGTGTTGAAGTGTAAATGACTAAGTGTCTTGAAGTGTAAATGACTAAGTGTCTTAAAAGATGTGTTCAATATTTAAATCCCCCCTTCTTTAACGGAGCCAAAGCTTTCAACATGTAACTGTTCACTAAATACCTTTTCAAAGAAGGAAACACTGCATTGACTATACAGAGTGAAAATTCTCTGCAATTTCCTGCTGGATTTGGTGGATCGTTCCAATAGTGTTTTTGTAATCTTTATATCAAGAAACAGACATGGTATTATTTCCAAATAGACTTCAGATATTGGATTGTTCTTTTCATGTAATTTCTGTTTTTCTATTCGCTTCTTTTTTATTATGGGTTTGAATTTGAACTGGGTTTTTCACAAATACATGTACATATGTGTTTGTGTGATCAATTTGAAGACTATTGCACATGTAGCCTGCAAGTCAACTGCACATAAAGAAAAATGGAATGTTTCTTTATGTCATGTGATATCATCAAATGAAATAATATCATTGGAAAACAATAAACAGCTGTACAGATCCAATGCCTAATGAAAGATTCCAGGCACACAGGTTTCCAAAAGTTTGGTAAATGGAGTATGAAGAGGACACTGAGATGCATGGTAACAAAGGAACATTAATATCTTCTGCTACATCAATTAAATTAATTCCTTGCATTAAGTAATCTAATTTACTTCCTATCTAATTTATAGACAATGTCACAGATCACCACACGATCATCTTCATGATGTAATTACATACCAATTACATGATTCCGCAGGTAATCAAAAGTGTCTGAGAAACTGAGGTCAATGCATAGAGGTTAATGCAGATCACTGGAGTGAGAAAAATAGGTCACAGTGACCTAGTTTTGACTTAAGGGTGTAATAATCTACATGAAACTTGTGTGACTCTACAAGAAACAGTTTCTTAGAAAATGACCTGAACGCCAACCTTAAGCACAAAACTTCATCCCAGTTGGACTGAAGATTTCCTGACTGTCCTGAGCAGAATAATCTACCCACTTATGTGCAACACATAAAAAGCTGATAAAATGCAAGTGAGAATAGTAAGCAAATAAGCCTTTTGCTCAAATACTTCATATGAGCTTTGACAAGTTGAGAAAAAAAAACATAAGACTTGAAAGACTTGCTAACATGTAGACAGTTCTGAAACAAAAAGCTGTTCACATGAGATCTCAAATCATATTTTTCAAACTGAAAACTTTTGGATGTATCTTAGCCAGAATATTCTAAGTCTGAAAATCCTGCATGAAACTCGTGTGCTAGTCATGTTCAGTGTGAACTTTCTGCAACATTTCCTGTTGGTTGCAGTTTTGGATGGAACTTCAAATAGGGCTTGGTTTTTTATGTAAAATTCTGAAAAAACTCTTCAGGAACAAATTATCAGATGCCAGTTGATGTACATTTTAAGTGATCTTTGATTACTATATATGCCTTGTTTGAATATATATTTTACTTATAGAAGTCAACACCACTAAATAATCAGTGTTAATAGTAACAATAACTGGATTTTGAAAGATGTTTACAGCTAACTGTGAAAGAATTTAAAATATAGCATGATCAGCTTATGATTTTATTCCATTTACTACAGTACATAAGATATATGATTATTTATTTTGGTTTTTTTGCTGAATTCTAATATATTACACCATTAGACAGGTTGATTCAGCTGCTGGCACACCATCACATGGCCCTTGGGTTTTGAGGAGGGCCAGTTAGTACTGACAGCCATAGGCCCACAGGATTAGTAAAATATTCTGAACCTATTATTTTTATTTGATTGGGAGAGCCAGCAGATTTTCTGCAGTGCCAGTTAATTTGCAGGCCAGTGGAAAATCTGTGTTAAATCGACACCTGTTAGGATCATTTTTTATTTATGCAAAAAAAACATTTTATAAATTATTTTTGTAGTACTCATTCCCTGTATTTAATTTTGACTATCCCAGTGTCCGATTATACATAATTCTAATAGTCTATATTTGCAGTACCAGATCTTTGTGTCAACTTTGTGTAAACATTAACAATATTATAAGCTGGCAATATCCTGACAGTCTGTATATGGGACCACTCCCTTTTGTAGGTTTATCATCAGTTACCAGTTGAAAACATCGGCAACTAAATGCTCATGTTAGCATTTCAGAACAAGATAAGCTCACATAAAAATATCACCCACATCAGCAAATTTAATCCATATAAAGCTAAATGAGCCTTTTCAAATTCTCACCTAATTTACATCTTAAAATGCACATGAGCAAGTCCATGTTAGATCTCATGCAAGGTTTTCATGAGCCATATATTAGAAAGTTTGGTATCAATCCATAAGCCAGAACTGCTTTGAAATGTGACCAAAAATGTTAAGAATCTAATACATCCAATTTTAGTGTGAAAATGGCTCAAGAATTTATGGCCCAACTAGAAGGAGCAAAATTCAATTTCTATATCAAAGTCTGTTTCAAAGTTTTTGATTAAAATGACAAAAAAAAATTTAACCATAATTATACCTGTCCCAGACATGCATTTGCACACATTCCTGGTATAACTCATTTTAAAGTCAAGAAAACCCTCCCGCTTTGGTGATTTAAATTATAAATAAATCTGACCAGGGCTTGCTTGAACTTAGATTATAACTTACAAATGTCAAAAGATGAAATGAACAAGCTTTTGGAAGAGTAATTTTCCAGAATGGGCCATAAACTAGATAACAGAATCATTGGTTGTTTTTATATTTCAAGACCTTAGTGCACTTTAAGTTCTGATCTAATTGAAACAATGACTTAAATGAATTATTTTTTTCTCTGTATACTTGCATGGAGAAGATAAATGCCATGTACACCATTTTTAAAGTTAAGTTATCGCTCATGACACTCAAGTACAGCATGGTAACTGCCTAAACTTTCTTTACATTTACAATGAATATATTGTCAATACTATTTCGAGTAAGCTACATACCTCAGCTGCACAGCTGAGCACTTCAAGCACTAAGGGAGGCAAGCACTAATGGAGGATTTCAGGCACTGCTCAAAAATACTGAAAAAGTTAAAATTACATGTATGGTAATTTTACATTGAGAACTATTTGAGAATTAAAAAGTATAAAGACAAAATAAAAACATACAATTTTAAATTTTTCTTCAGGTGAACATGAAGTTTTATAAACAAGTAAAAGTCATACTGACTGATGTGAAAAAGATCAATGTGATAGGTTTACAGCAGTGGTTCCCAAACCCCATGTCGTGACCATATGAAGTCCTCACGACCCTATAGTGGTACTGCATTTTGGGTTACAAAAGATGGTATCTATGGTCACGATCAAAAAAGTTTGGGAACCACTGGTTTACAGGTTCATAAAACTTAATATTCATCAAAGCAAAGGTTTGTAATTGTTTAATTACATAATTTTGAAAAAAAATAGAAAATTTTGCTTTAGAATTGTACAAATGCCATTTTGACTGCATAATGCTAAGAAATTATCATTATGACATCATGTAAAAGATAATGATGTCATGACCATGTGACATCAAGAATGACCATGTGAAACAAAGAAATATCACTTATAACATGTGCCATCCAGTGAAAAACCATCTTCTGTGGATTATGGAATAATGAATTATCCTTATCATTGTTTTTGATGTTATTCTCATCATCATCATCATCAATAACAACAACAACAACAACAACCACATATGGTGCTGTTGAACACTCACCTAAAAATAGCACAATAATGTACAATAAATTACTTTCAGCTAGTGTACCTAAAAATGATGAAACTTGGCATGGGGATTGCATCTAAAGTATTACACCCTCATCACACAAGTAGGTCACTTTGACCCATATTTTACATTTCACTAACTTCGGTTCAATCTCAAACACTGTTAAACACATATCCCCACTGCAACACAAATAAGAAAAGAAAAAAAAAACATTATTGCACATACTTCAAAATCTTAACATTTACAATGACATCTTTGTCACCAGAAAAGTGATAACTATGTCTGGATAATTACTATGAATAATATATTTTATATGAAACAAGAAAGCCAGATATATTTTGTCCATAGATTTTGAGAAGGCATTTGTAAACAATTTCCTGGAAATTTATAGGTAAAACTTTTAGATACTTTAACTTTGGGAATTTAATATCAACATGGATAAAATAATTTCATAAGGGAGCTAATTAATGTACATCGCAAAATGGATATATATCAGACTTTTTTATTGTACTACCCCTGTGCATTGGCATCAGTGATAGCATTGGTGTCTTCACTAATAAAAACATATATTTATGTACAGCCTCACAGCATATCAACATTCTTTGTTCCTACATGTAGGTCCTGGGCAACAGTTTGGAGTGAGTGTCATAGTACTGACCCCCCTCGGGCATGGGATGGGACTAACTTTGTACATACATGGACATTAATTGCACATTCTTGGTAATGTTTTTGCATTTATCTCATGTTTGTTGCACACTGTATAAATACTGATAGTGCTGGAACTATGAAACTTGGTGAGAGGGTGCATCTTGAGTACTACAACCGTTTCACAAAAGGTGACTTTGACCCAGAATTTCATGTTTCACTTAATTCTGTGTTTTAAATGTATTTCTCAAGCTCTGTTTATGCTGGAATCAAAGTAAATGATTGCATGCATCTATTAGTACCACACCTTGCAACAAAAAGTCATTGTGACCTACATTTCATATTTTATTGACTTAGGTCAAGTTTTGTGTTTACCTCATGATCAAATAGGTTTTCTGGCACCTTGAATACATACTGTTGCACCTAAAAATCATGAAACTCTGCAAGGGGATTGCATCTCAAGTATTACACACTCATCACAAAAGTAGGTCACTTTGACCCATATTTCACAATTTGCTAACTTGGGTTCAATCTCAAGCACTGAACATGCCAAAATCAAACATTTATGGGTAAAATTTGTTATAATGACAACAGATTCTTCCAACCATATATATCCTAGCCTGCTCAGAAGCCCCTTTCTGACTGGTGTAGTTGAAAATACAAATAAGTACATTTATTTGTTGTTAAACTGTCCTTAATAATGACTATTCATTTTATACTATGATTGATTACCCAGGCTAATTGTATTTTAGATGTGAATAAGTATAGGAATTTGGTGAGTGGAATATACGCTGCATATTTTTTATGTTATTCCTCATATGTAGTGGTTTATCAAGGAACCATATATACTCGCTATATATGTCAAGTCCAACTGCAAAATGCATAGACCCAGATCTGCCATTGCATAATGTGCCAGCAGATCTGGGTCTATGCAGTTTGTAAGGACTAATCAGTAGAACATTATAAGATGACAGATCAGGGTCTATGTTGTTTGCATTTGGACCCGGTTTATATGCGAGTATATATGGTAATTATGCATGGACCATATGCTGGTATGGTGAAATATATGCTGCATGCTTTTTATGCGATTCCTCATGTGTAGAGGTTAATCAAGGTAATTATGCATGGACTATGCTTGAACTAGGGGTTCATTGTTTTTTGTCACTCCAAGGGAACTCAAAACATGTTACTTTCAAACAGTAAAATCTGGCTTTTAAGGGTGGACAATGACAACAGCCTCTGGAGATGATTTTAAGCACAATGATTATTTTAAAGCATACAAAAAACAACATTAATATCTGGTTTTTATCAGCTCATTATAGTACCTCTACTTTAATACTGTAGAAAAAAATGTTTTGTACAGATCTTGTATGCTCTGTCACAGTATCTAGGTAGGTAGGTAGGTGGCTTAATGATATGTCAGTACAATACTGTCTATACTATACATGTATCTATTAAAATTTTAAATATTTAATTTTTAAAAGACTCAGATTTAAAATGCAAAAAGAAAAAAATTCAAAATATCTAATTAAAGAAGGGACCATCATTTCGTTGTCAAGATCACTTTAGTCAGAAATTATCTTCTGCAATATAATTAATGTTTACAGTGGTGACTAGTGACTACTAAAAGCTGTATCTAGGTGAGATATCATATGTAATTGTTGATTATACACTAGTTTAATATAAAAAGTTGTTGACAGGGAGATCCAATTTCTCCATCCATATTTGTATTTGTGTGTCAAAGTACTTGATGAAATGACAAGACAATAAAACAATTAAGGAATCACTTAATAATATTGAACATAATGTATGCTATTATGCTGATGGTAGTGAAATATCTATTAGAACTACATTAGCTATGTTACAAAAATTCTATTGAATATCAGGATTAAAAATGAATGTAGAAAAACCTGGGCAATTTGGATTGAAGTATTATAAAAATTATATAATTTTAATTTAGTTAGAAATCTGGGACCTTCCAAGTTTAGGTGTAAATTGTGCAAGTCTAGTATATGATATATGAGATTTCAATTTACCCAAGATAATGAAGATATAATCAACTTTAATAGCTGGAAAAAGAGAAATATTACTCTGTATGGAAAAATTACCAAAAATAAATCCATAGTTATATCTAAATTTATACACCTATTTCTAGAGCTGAAAGAAATAACTAAACATTCAAATCAGAGCACTTTTTCCGACTATTTGAATAGAAAATTGCACATTATATCCTCAATTTCTTTACTAAATCCTTCCTATATTCAGAAAATTCTCTTTGTTTCAGAGTTTCAAAGGAATTATCCCCCTCTCCATTTTCAGTTCTAGAATGGACCATGCATGAACATAAATGGGTGTCCTGATCATGACTGATTTCAAGAAAATATTTACTTTTGGATTACATATTAATCACTTATTGCTACAAAGTCTTACCAAAAATAGTTGGAAAAATGTACTAGAAGAATGGGAGGAATTTACTAAGAAGTTATAAACTTGTACAATTTAAAATGTTTTATTTTCACCAATATGGTACATGTACACTTAAAATATGTTAGCGTCACAATAGTTTCGCACAAAAAAAGATTGGCATGAAAAAGACATCCATAATATTATTAACATAGTTGCATGTGATGGTTCCTTCTACTCTTATGATGAATTAAAAGTTATATATGAATAGAAAGGCATATTTTTATATTATATGTCACTGATAAAGAAAATTCCTCAAACTTGGAAAGATTTAATTGGAAATGAATAGATGAAAATTCTCTAATATAAACAAAATTTGTAGTAGACCTAAGTTATAATGTCTATTAATGATATTTCATCAATCTATTGATAGAATTTAATAAATAAAAAAAAAGTCAGAATTTATTTTTTTTAAATTCAAACCTAAAATGGAATAGAGCATAATTTGTATTGACACTGATAATATGAAATTGAAGTACTTTCAATTTAAAATATTGAATAAAATCGTTGCATACAAATGTATTTTTACATAAATCCAGAATGTTAGATAATGATAATGTAGTGTTGAATTGGAGGTGGAGTCACATGTACACTTATTATTTGAATCCAGAAAAGTACATGATTATGGATCAATTTAGAACAGTGGTTGAAAGATACTTTTAATACTAAAAAGGAATTTTTCACAAAAACTACTATTCGTAACTGATCATCCAAATGTTACTTACTTTGTGACTGTTGTAACAAAATGCTTTATCCATAATGACAATTGTCTAAATTATCTGTAAATTGTAAACTTCTGTTTCAGACTTGTTACATATTTTAAATTTGAGAAATATGTTTCAAAGGTATAACAGTTTAGTAAAAAATTCTTGTACAAATTGTCATACATGTATACATATTTGTATGCATATAGTTCGTAAGGCAAATTCACATAATGTAGCTCTTTGTTACCCACACTTTAATGGGGAGGGGGGGTAGTCCTATAATGTAAGACGTCCACACTGATATTCTGATATTTTTCTGTCATAAATATCAGGGGCGACGTCTTGCACTGTAAGACTTGAAAGGGGGGCTGAGAAGGTCCCAAAATGTCTTGAAAAAATATTTTTGCTCCGATTTGTACTAAAAAAAAAAAAAAAATAACTATATCCATTATATTACTTTCAACAAATAAATGTATCTTGAATTTTTATTTTTTTTTTTTACATTTTTACCATAGTTCTAAAGAAACCACATAATTCGTGCAAAGCTATGAGTAGGTTATATGCACAAGTCCCATCAGAGACATATAGATATCTATGATCGCATTGTACGTTATGATACTAGGTGTAATGGCAGAAATGTTTAAGATTCACTCTGGACCATCGCCGGTAAGTAAACACCGAACGTGTGAATTTTGATGCAAGATTCACAGCCAACCGCCAGATCAAAAGATCTTGTGCGTGATTAAACGAGAGCACAATGGGGGTAGCCATAATGCAAGTTTGCCGCCAAACTTCAAGAGTTCAAAACCGAATTACTGGGCGACGATGGTGCAGAGTTGTCTGCCGCAAGAACATGCGCATTCAAATTGGGGGGGGGGGGTAATACTACCGTCGACCCTATTTTGTGCATTGCTTCATCTTTCATTTAATCCAGTCATATTTCATAGCATTTCAAAGGTAAATAAATTTTGTAGAAAATGCTTAAGTTTGTATAAAGCCAGTTCGTGTTATATATGTTTCTGGTAACGGTGCAAGGAACAAAGTCGAATTCCTAGGCAATGCCATTCGCCCATATTAAATATTTATTTAATCATTCTTTCATTTTTTTTTTATTAACTTTCTTTTTGTTGTTTAAATACAATAACGAGTACCTTTAGATTTTGTTTCGAGAGAAGTTCCACAAATTCTAAATATTATCAAGCTATTTCGGCTCTACATTGAAATCTTTAGGGGCCGATCCTTTCATGGGGGGGGGGGGGGGGGGCCAAGGATTATTTTGAAAAATAGCTTTAAAAAAAAACTTGCTCTGATTTGTATTGAAAAAGAGCTAATTGTACCCATGATATTATTTTGAAAATAAAAATTATCTAAAGACATACGTAACAAACAACTATTCTGATTGGAAAGAAAATCCAAGCCCCACCCACCCGCTCATTTTAAAATAAAGGAATATACAATAATGTATACTCACCGAGTCACTGCTTGAGGTGCGAAGAAAATATTTCTGAAGTGGACTTAAATACAAATAGGCCACGTGATCGATAAACATAGCTCACATTTCCATAGCTGAGCTGATCAAGACAACCATTGTTACCATAAAAATAATTGGCAAATGCACGGGCAAATGCGACTTCACCTGTATTAGGCCCTAATGGCCGCGTCACGATGATGATGATTAATGAATTAACGTCGTGTGCGCCCATTCGGGCATGTACGACGATTTACCCCCACAGCGTGCGAAGCACGCATAGGGGGGTTCAGTGGTCAGGTGTGTTGACAGATTGCAACCACCTGACTCTTTACTTAGGTACACCCCTCCAGCGCAGCATGGTTCCCCACAATTAAGGGGGTTAATTGAATGCGCGCTATTGGAGGATCTGTACAATTAACACACCCCACCATCAATGCATGGTTTCACCACACCCGGGGGTTCATTGAAGGCATGATATTGGGTGGTGTGTTAATGCCTGTACATAGGACTAGAACCACAATGTTTACAGGTATACAGGAATACAGGTGCGCTATAATTACATAATTGCTTCAAGTTCTTAGTCTGGAGTGGCAGGCGGCACGGACTAGGCAAGCGAAAGCGCAAAGCGTGACGGAAGCTGAAACGACAGAAACGTACATGATCAAATTCTGCCCAGTTAACTAAGTCGGGCTGTCCCTAATACCAAAAAAGTGTTAGCCACTTGTTCAATTATGACAATACTTCAAGTTTCATAGAATTTTCCATTTAACGCGATTATTCCAGTTGTAACAATTTTTGTGTACAAAGTGTACATATTATTTTCAAAAACAATACCAATCTTTGAGTAAGAATTACTCGTATCTTTTTCGTATCACGCACACTACAATTTTAAGTTGTAATTTTTAGACGGTGGTTCGAAATTGATCAAATTTGTGTTATTAAAGGAGTATAATCAAAAGGGGTTTTCAAGAAAAAGCCAAATTGAAAACCCCATTGATTCAGGCAATGTATTAGCCCTTAAAAGGACTATTATTAACAGCAGGTGGTCCCCGGTAGAGAAGCTCTGTCTAACTTCTGTGCCAGCTCTTTATCGCAGTGCCCTCTTGGTAGCTCGCCTGCTTTGCATGCTGCTCCATGTAGTCGGCATCTGGCGGGGGGGGGGGGGTAGGTCGACAGTTTGAAAACCATCGGCCTGTGTAGCTTCCTTGGCCCCTTACTTCCATACTTCAAGAGCTAATCATTGTAGTTGGTTGTAGTTGGGTGCTCCATAGGTGCCGACCAACACTGCCTCCTCCCCTCCTCGTCCACTGCGACTCCCTCTACCGTTAGCACGTGTGCTCTGCTCCACCGCTGCTGCCTGAATCAATGTGGTCGCGTCACAAAGGGACAGATCATTTTAATATTAGGGGGGAGGGGGCTAGGATTTTTTAAAACAAAATTCCCGGCTCTTAAATATCTTGAAAAATTATTCTTGCTCTGACTTACAACCAAACAGATATAGTATATTCATTATATTAATTATTAATTATCTTGAGATAAGAAAAAAATAATAAATAAATATCTAGGCAATAAAAAAAATCACATCCCCACCACATAATTGAATTATCGGTCCCTAATACCTGATAACATGTGGCTTTATTATTCAAAGTAATCGCCTTACAATGTGACTAATGACATCGATATGTCAAAGTGCTTACAATGAAATAGCTTGTTAAATGTGAAGAATTTAAAATGAAATGTCGACGTTTAAATTGTCCATTGATCATCGAAGCATATCGTCCCCGCATTGGAGTCTTTGAGTTTAAGGTATGGTTTGATCCCCCACCTCCATCCCACCGCCACCCCCATCCCCCACCCCCCCAAAAAACACACCTAGAAGAAGAACAACAAAAACAAAACAATTTTTTTTTCTTTATGTTTCTAGGCTTGTCCAAATAGTGCTACCTAACGAAAGGCTTTAGAATCTTTGAAAAGTGAAAAACCGAATAAATTCAAACATGTGTTGAATCAGGTTGATTTTAATTAGGAATTTAATGTTGTTGTTGTTTTGCTTGGGGGTGGCGGAGTGGGGTGAGTTTATCGTGGTATAACTAACAAAATGTCAGTTGCAGAATCACACAGCAAATAACGGCCGAATGGAAATTCGGCTAGTCATAGTTTTTACTGTTATAACTGCAATTTCTATTAATTTAATTGATTATTTTATTTTCATCTTGCTTGTAGTTGAATATTTGGTATCGTTTTTAGAGTCTTCATTTAGCGTATGAATACTGGTTTAGCATTCGGATCACATCGGCTATTTATGCGAGACAAAACTATGATCTATAGGATTGACTTCGACGTTTAGTCTGGGTCCCTACCTGATCTTGACTCATTTACTCTTCATTACAGAAAGTGGGTGGAGATCCTTCAGGGACCCAGATTAAGATTCTGCGCAAGCATTATTCGGAATATTGTCGTTTCTTTCCAAAGCAATTTTTTTCTACCATGAGATAGAAAAGGCTCAGGAGATTCCGATGATAGGCTACTGCATTCAGACCACCTCGGCTATTTATGAGAAAAAATATATGGTGGCGCTCTATAGTTTGATATTTGCATATGGTTAGATTTTTAAAGAAAAAGAATTGTCAGGGTTTTCCTCACTGGTTATCCTGGCTATTTCAAAAAGACCTTGCATGTCTTAAGTATTGCTAAAAGAACTTTGAATTCTCTTTATTATGGTGTATGACTGAGCTGTGTAATTTGGGACATAGAATATACAACTTGGCCTTACTTCAGACGTGCACTTATAAAAAATAAAAAAAACTGCTAGCTCCGCTTGGTCATTTTTACTTTCAGAAGCTGCTATCGCCTACTCTGGCAAAATTCCTTTTCCCTATTTCAATAACTGCTAAAATTAGTGTACTTTGGACTAATTCAGGCTGATTTTTTTCAAATTATTATTACATGGGAGCAGCCATTTTGGTCAGCTGTGTGATAAGATCATCTATAATTTCCACAAGTGCAATATGTAAAGACATTTTAGCCACAGTGCACGAAAATAGCATAGAGGTATGCCAACATTCTCTCCATTCTGCATGTTTCAAATGCAAGCAACTTCACCTTACACCTGTCAATCTCCCAGAAGTACATATTATCTGTAGAGCGCCTTACACCTGTCACTCTCTCAGAAGTGCATAATATCTATAGAGCGCCACCATAAAGACCACATAGGTATTATTATTGTATGGTTTAATTTTGGTTGTATAGTTGTAACATTTAGGTCACAAGTATCTAAACAGTCCTTTTGAATAATTCTTATATATTTTTTCCACATAACAGCATTTGTTAGTAGCAAATTCCACACAAGCCCAGCCTCCCCCCCCCCCGAAAAGTGAGCTATTTTTAAAATGCACATTGAATTTTATCAATATAGCAACCCAATGTTATGCTAAAACACAAGAACATGAAACTTGCCACAATTATTCCTAAGATGTCACTAATAAATTTTACAGTTCGAACAGGGATGGAACATATCAGATCAACAGAGATCAAAGGTCAAAGAGTACAAAGTTTTGTTGTTCTTCTATCACTAGCATATGGAAGAAAGCGATCTGTTTGACATAATGTTTTCCTTAAATTTATTACAAATGAATGAAAAGAAACATTTTGCTATATTTTTCTTTCACTTAATGCAACAGTTTTTAATATAAGTTGACTTTACTCCTTTCTTCTAATTTCCCCACAATTAAGGTCGTTGCGCACACAATATTGCCACAAGGCATATTGTGTAAGCAAGAGCAAAAAAAGCATAATTAGCTTATTTTCATGCATAACATTAATGTCAATGTACAGTTTTGTTAATAAAAATCATACATGATGATATGAAAATAAGAAAAGCAATTGCACAAATTTTCATATTTGTTGTAAGGTGGCACTCTACAGTTTCGTATTTTGCAAAGGGTTAGATTTTTAATGAAAAAGAATTTCCCGGGTTTTCCTCACTGGTTATTCTGCCTATTTCAAAAAGACCTTGCATATCTTAGGTATTGTTAAAAGAGCTTTGAATTCTCATTATTATGGTGTATGATTGATGGATGTAATTTGGGTTATAGAATATACAGCTTGGTCTTACTTCAAACGTGCACTTATAAAAAAAAAATGCTGGCTCCGCTTGATTATTTTCACTTCCTGGACTTCAAAGGTAAATTGTCCCAAAAAAAAAACAAAAAAACAGCTGATAACTTTTTTTTTACTTTTTATTTATTTTGTAATTCATTCACTGCACTTTCATAAGCTGCTATTGCCTACTCTGGCAAAATTCGTTTTCATTATTTAAATAACTGCTAAAATTAGTGTACTTTGGACTAAGTCAGGCTGATCTTGTATCACATGGGAGCAGCCATTTTGGTCAGCTGTGTGCTAAGATCATCTATAATTTCCACAAGTACAATTAGTCCGAGTTTCCTCTGACCCTTCACACCCCATTTTTGATATTTGGACATTTATGTTGGGGTGTGGGGTCAGAGCCCATTGCCTATCGAAAAGTTGGAATTCGCCGCTACCGCGCGGTAGCGGCATAGGGTAGCTGCTTTCTACCGGGCCTAGCGAATTTAAACGACCTTACATCGAGCCATACCTGCATGAAATCGATATGAAGATGATTTATCTTCTCAGAAATTGCGAGTATGACATTGGTTTTGTCTTTAATCCGCTGACAGACGAGACGAAACTGCAACGTTGATGAAATTTGACCTGGTACACGTTATTAGCATTACTAGTCACGTGACTACCCTCATCTCGCAACCTACATGTCCAGGACATCAGAGGTCAAATAGTCACGTGATATCAACAATAAACCCCTTTCCAATGTTGTTGTTGAAAAAATTCGAAAACATTAAATGAAAGTCACGTAATGTTTGTAAAATAACGAAAGGACACACAATTCTCAACATATTTATTCCGAGAACAACTATCAGAAACCTGTCGCTGCCACAGTAACCTGGAGAAAGCCCTATTCATCAAGTACAGAGCACATGCCAATGATGCTTTTGTTTGTATCACGTGACTACCACGTTGACAATGTGCTCTGTGCTTGATGAATCTGGCTTTCTTCGGGTTACTGTGACAGCGACAGGTTTCTGGTAGTTGTTCTCGGAATAAATATGTTGAGAATTGTGTGTCCTTTCGTTATATTACAAACATTACGTGACTTTCATTTAATGTTTTCGAATATTTTGAACAACAACATTGGAAAGGGGTTTATTGTTGATATCACGTGACTATTTGACCTCTGATGTCCTGGACATGTAGGTTGCGAGATGAGGGTAGTCACGTGACTAGAAAAGCTAATGACGTGTACCAGGTTAAATTTCATCAACACTGCAGTTTCGTCTCGTCTGTCAGAGGATTAAAGACAAAACCAATGTCATACTCGCAATTTCTGAGAAGATAAACCATCTTCATATCGATTTCATGCAGGTATGGCTCGATGTAAGGTCGTTTAAGTTCGCTAGGCCCGGTAGAAAGCAGCTACCCTATCCCGCTACCGCGCGGTAGCGGCGAATTCCAACTTTTCGATAGGCAATGGGCTCTGACCCCACACCCCAACATAAATGTCCAAATATCAAAAATGGGGTGTGAAGGGTCAGAGGAAACTCGGACTAAAGTACAATATGCAAAGAAATTTCAGCCACAGTGCATGAAAATTGCATAGAGGTATGCCAACATTCTCTCCATTCTGCATGTTGCAAATTTAAACAAATTCACCTTACACCTGTCACTCTCCCAGAAGTACGTATTATCTGTAGAGCGTCACCTATGCCGAGATGTACCTCGAAATTGCGAATGATGTAGCATGTGTCCCGGCCTGTTCGCAGCTACCGCACATATGTTACCCTAACCCTAAGCTTGACTTTAGTCAAAAGTACGAAAAGTGACCAGTCTACAAATGATGTTACTAGTCCAAATTCACAGAAGAGGAGTTCCGATGGATAAGTCTTCGGATGGGATGAACACAGGCGTTCTTCAACGGAATAAGGCTAAGCTCACCAGTTTGGAGTCGTCTGTTCCTCGCATCTTTCGTATTCCTTCCAAAAATATAATTTAAGGTTGTCTGTACAGTACATCGTTATCACTGTGATTGTCACACATGGGTTTAGCTGCACAAGAATTATGCATGTTCTGAAATGTTTTCGGTAAATGTAGGCCGGTCCTATTACCTTGTTATTAAGAAAACATACCCCAAAAAGTTTCAGTGTACTTACTTTTTAATTTGTATCCTGCTTCATCAGTAATCATCGTGTGAGACATTGGTCACGGTGAATGATTTTTATTTCCAATCTATGGGTCCGCCAGTGTGCTGGGTATTCCGAGGTGACTTCTGACGGAATGTCATCAAAAAAGAACGTCCTATTACCGCAGCAGTTGAGAAATACAGGGACCGTTGGTAGTATGGTATCAAAGTAAAAAAATATATAAAAAAATAGGGAAATAATGTTATGCAAAGGCAACGCATTTAATACAAATTTTCAAAACTGAATTCATAAATTTAATTGAGGTCTTTGTATGCCAGAGTTTCAGTAGATCCATTAAATAATTATGATTTATTGATATTCTTGTGTTGTATTACATGGCATATTTGTATTTAACTCCACCACCCCCAACTTAAATTTTATGCCCCTTGTCTAGAAAGAACCTTTTGTGAATCTTAAGGCATAACAGTGTTCATTAACTTGACTTTATATTACTGATCTAAGAACTCGCACTGAAACAAAAGTCAAGAGTTTGACAATGTACCCTTAATGGTCCCCAACAAGTTAGATAACACTTTTTGTATTGAAAAGATCACAAATCATGTGATAAATTCTGCTTGTACTGTTTAAATTATGAAGGAGACAATTTGTTGACATTGTGCTCGGCATGATTTTACGAATGAAAAGTACAAAAAGGCATTGGATATGGTATGAATGGGTATTTATCACTTACTTGAATGTGTACATGTAAGGGAAATCTAACATTGTTTTTTTTACTCTGATTAGAATATTTCATCCATCTGTTAAACTTGACAGCTGTGTGAACTTATTGAGTATATGTTGACTTGCAGGTCTGTGATGCATGATGACTGGTTCTCTGAAATGATCAAATTCCATGGTAATAGGCATGATGCAATAATAGGACATCATAGTTTTTAGTGTACACAGTTTTCTACTGTATAGTAGCACTGAAATTCTAAGGGACATTGGTGTCTTTTTGAACTATAATTTGCTCCTATTGAGAAACAAGTAAAGCTTTGTTCTAGGGAAAGTGCCCTCCTGACTGCCAATTCATTGCCAGTGAAGAAATGTCAATGTTCACCAGAGGTACATGGAAATAGTATAGTCAGATTTGGAGTTTCCTCACTGACCTGTTTGCTCCCACACATTATTAAAACATATCTAAGGATATTTTCAATTTTGGAAACACAAGGGCCATTTCAAGCTTGGTCACTTGTCTTTTTGCACGAGTATTGAATATAACTCAGAAAAATAAATAAAATAAGAACACAACATGAGGATTGAAGCTGGCTTAGTTGAAACTTGCGAATTTTTCTTTGTTTCTCCTGCCAACTTGCTTACATCACATTCTTGGCTGTTCTGGAAAATCGGGAGTGTGTTCTTGTGGCTATTTATGTGTTTGATTAGAAAACTCAGCCCTATGTTGTGACTTTTTCAACACAATTGCAGCCTAAAGCATCTACTGCATTGCAACTTTGAGTTACTTTACTAATATCCCAGGTCCTGACCCTAAGAAGATAATACAACACAAACTGTAAGAAAATCCATTAAAAAACTTTAACCAGAAATGACAATAAGTTGTTGGGACATTCTTTTCTAAAACTACTGTATATGAACCAGATTAATACAGAAGTCTCATTAGAAGCCAAGGATTCTGAACTATGGGTACTTGCATGGAAAAGTTTACTCTGATAATGCTCATACCTCCAGTCGCCACTTCATTCGTCTTGAAATCCTTTCCTCATTTCAGAAATTATCATATTGACATGTATGGCAAGCCATCCATTTTAGTATCAGGGATTATGTATCATGATATTTTTTGTTTCATACTGTGGTATTAATAAACATATACCTTCATAGATAATGAGACATTGAGTTGTATTAATTTATACTTCAGTAATAGTAATGGAAACTGTGGTATTAATAATAAATACCATGAGTTTAATAAAACATATCTCGGTTTTAAGTGATAAGGCCAATCCTACCAATATTAGATGTTTTTCACCTCAATCATTGATATATACTGTGGTTCTCCAAAATGTAAATGGCTTGAATTCTGGGAGAGATTGCAGGGGTCACGCTACTAGGCGAAGTGGGTGACTAAGTCGCAGAAAAAAATGTAAACTTCGCCTTTCTCTGTTAGGAAAGTGAAAATGACTTCACCCTGTCATTTTTTTAAAATCTACACCAATCGACAGTAGTTTATGGCTTTTGAGATGCTTCCTCAACCCAGCCAAGTAGTTAGTGCATGTTGCCTTGGCAGGTGTTAATATCAATTGCACAGACAAAACAAACTCATGCACATTCACAGGCTTGTGTTTTAATAGGTGACTGACCATTAACTCGGCCGCTCGCACAAGATATCACTGCCCTATTTCTGCAATTTATCATTTGATGATGAAAAATGTGCAACTTGTTTCAAAACTAAATCATCTATATGTAATAACAATTTGTATTTTAAGAATAGAATCTTTCTAAATGTATATTTTGAAGATTGTAACTGCCCTGTTTGATTATTTTCTTCATAAAATCAGTTTGAAACGTAAGTGAACCTGCGAAGGGGTAATAATGGCAGACATTGCTGTGTCTTGGAAGTACGTCTTCATTAGACCGTCTATTTTCATAATTCTTTGGGCAGATAAATTAAGGAAATTATACAGTTCATAGAAAGCAAAGTGTAACTATTATGTGATAAAAGATTTAAGTTAAAATTAAAATTTGTTGGTCAGAAACATATGGGACAATTGCTAAGTTGTGGAATGGATGATGAGCACTGTAACTTAAGGTCAAGGTTGTTTTCTTACATCACTCATTTTTGTGAAAATATGAGAACAAATAGTAAAGAAAAAAATATCCAACCAAAATGGAACATTATTACATGTACATAGAAAAATATTAAAACCATAAATTTTCAATCCTATATATAGTTGTTTTAATGAAGCTAGAAAGTGAGTGGTCATGTAAAGAAAAACCCTGTTTCTAAAAATAGATCCGTCTACATGGCATGTGTCGCACAATATTTTCATATGTGTACATAGCTGTATACCGAGTCAGTTACTTTATGTTTCATTTCATTGTTTCACATAGAGGATATAATTGTAATTATCGATGGGCATAAATAGTTAAATCAACTGCCACTAGAACAAGCAATTTAATTTGTATACTTTTAAAAATTTCACCAAATTAGTAGTCAAAAGATTCACATTTACTTTAGAATCAACTTCCTCAAAATGCAGTTGTAAAGTTGAGATTACTCATTAGTGACCATTGTGGTTTTAATCAATGAACACTATAATATTGAAGACACATGTACATTTGCTCTCATGTGCATGTTATAGGGGTTGTTTCAAACTTGTTTAGAACTGTTTTTGACTGCCATTTTCTAGTGAAGAAACTTCATACAAATTTTGTTTTTTAAGTGGCAGTTGCTTAAGTATTTTTACCGATTTGTAATTACAATACTGTAATCTAGGGGCTCCTGTCAGTTAAAATTAATTACAGTGTGTAGTTTCTGCTATGCTTTTTTGAAGTCATATGGCCAGAATACATTGCATATTTCTCCATCTAAACATGCACAGTTTCAAGTATGAATACACTGCATATGAGTAATATACATTCATACACTTACAAAATGTGTTTATAATATACATACAACATAGAGAATTTTCTATTTGAAGATCAAGTATTGCTTAAAACCAATGTTAAATGCAAATATGCATAATGAGAAATACAGAACAGTTCAAATAAGAGGACCAGAGCACACACATGCACACACACACACACACATCTATATATATCTATGTATTGCTTTTCTTGCTTTGCTGCCACTTCTTCCTGTTCTGCTCTCACTTCTCCTTATTCCATCCAAAAGGAGAAGTCACTTCTCCCTACAATTCAATTGTAGCTTGACCCCGGAGATTGGAATAAAACTTGTTAACAGCCTTTGGGTTTTTCATTGGTTCACATGAAGGTTTGTATTATTTATTACTGTTGTTTATCTTTAATACAGCGGTATATATCATTAATATTAAGGTATGAGTGAATTAATATGGTGTTGTATATAATTAAATATTAACATATATACGTGTATTGATTATATGGTAAATAGAGGATATTTTCTTCTCCTACGTTAATACCAGATATATTTCATTGTATGGTACAAAAGTGATATTTCAATGAGTGGAGAAACAATGAATTAAAATGTAATTAATTTTTTTACCACAGGATGAAATATAACTGGTATTTATGCAGGAAAAGAAAATATTTTTTTTATTATACACTAAACTTGATTTTGATTCAAAGCTTTTAAGATTCAGTTCACTCTTCAGCACACACACACACCCACCACCACCCTTCGATAAGTTCACATCAATTTTAATTGCATTTTAAATATATCAGTGATTCGAGAGAACAGTAGGTTTTGGGATAACTTAATATGTTGCAATAGATTAAATTTTTGACATTTTGTCAACTATTTTACCCTATCTGACCACAAAAGCTAGACCAGTTGAGCGATGCAGCACACTGGATTTTTTTTACATTGTTGTTAAAGAGAGATAACTTCCTAAAGCAGTAAATGGTGGCAAGTCAAAAAATAATTTCCATACCTGAAAGGTAATGCAGTTTCTATTGATTGCTCAATCTCACAGAATGCTTGTTTTTCCTGTAGCAAGTATAACTTCTATAGGCACACAGATTCAAGCATCACATAGTATGATGGGAAATCTTTTTTATTTTCACATGTGAAAAAATAAGAATATATTTTTCACATGTGAAAATATGTTACAGTCAAACCTGTCTACAGTGGCCACCATGTTAAAAAACCAAAGTGGCCTTTTTAGACAGGTGACCTCTGAAGGCAGGTTCAGCTCTCAAACTTGGTTTGTGTCAAATACATGTACTATGCACCGAATAGAATTAGCATTATTATTAGTAGTAGTAGTGTGCTATCAAGATACATATATTTAGTTTAGCTATTAGCAAAAAGAAAAATAACAAAATAATAAAATTAAAAGTTCCAGTTTAATCCATCATGTACAGGTGTTCTTACTTCAAACAATTGATGGATTTAAGTAGTTGCTTAAACTCACCGATATAAAAGACAGTCAACTTTTGTGCCTCTGATGATTAGGGAATGAAAAGATTAGCTTCTTGCGGCTATTGTTAGTAGCATTTAAACCATAAGGGATAACACAAGTGTAGTGTACATGTATCTCTACTCATTTGGTGTGATTGTACATAATATCTTATACTCTGGATTAATGTTATTCTTAATATCATCCATAAGATCTCGCTTACGCTTAATAATCCCTTGGATCTGAGTTCGCCCGACTCCCATTTCTGCTGCAACTACACGACTACTTTGTCCACTATCCAGCAAACAGATTGCTTCAATTCTTTCATGTAAGGACAAAAACCGTCTTGCTTTCGAAGCCAATATGTTGACACATTTGAGTTTGACTGACAGCGTTACTGGACTATAGTAAGTACAATCGAGATATGAAATGCTTGGAGTGGTCACTGCTGATATGCTCCAGTGACTGCTTAAGGCATGGTGAAACCAGTGTTTGGTTAGGAAACACCTGACCTCTGAAAGCAGGTGACCATTAAATACAGGGCATTTATATAAGAAATTTGTCGAGGGGAAATTAGAATGACCGTTGTGACCACTGAACACAGGTAACCGTTATGATAGGTTTGACTGTATTTAAAAAATTATGAAAACTATTGCACCAATCATTTCTTATATTTCATGCTTTAGTGTATAATAAAATCCAGATGCTACACTTTACACGCCCACCAACATAACATACATTTATATGGCAAACTATACAGGTCATTCCACCAGCATAATATACATTTATATAGCACACTATACAGGCCCACCAACATTTACTTCCTCAAGAGTTGTCTTGTTTGTTTATTTGGGTCTTTTTTTTCTTTTATTTTTCAATTGCTTTTTAGTTAACAAAAATTGGATTTTGTATCAATATAATGGGAAGGGAGCCACAGTGGCTTAGAGGTTAGCTTGCAGGACTTGCAACCAGACGGGTATGGGTTTCAATGGATTAACCTGGGGCAGTTACCATGGTGTGTCCCTGGGCAAGGTGTTTTACTCCTAATTGCCTTAGCACTAAGTAACCTTTATGTGTTGCTGTTCCAGAACCAAATATACTGTCGATACTCATAAGTCAAGTCCAACTGAAGACTGCAAAGATCCAGATTTGCCATCACATAATGTGCCAGCAGATCTGGTCTATGCAGTTTGTTCAGAGTACTCAGTAGAACAAACAACGTAGACCTTGATCTACTGGAACATTTTGTGATGACAGATCAGGGTCTATGTTGTTTGCAGTTGGACTCGACTTTTAAGTGAGTATATACAGTAATGAAACTGACAATCCCAAACAAATCTGGGTGATACATGAATCAACTGTTCCTATTGAACTATCACAGATAACATTATTAGGATTTGATAAGGTGCATTGGAGAGAATTGGCAAACTGAAGGCTTTAATTATTATGTATTCTATACATATACAAAGAAAAAAGTTGGTTTGTGTTCCTATCAATGAGACCACATTTTCAGATTAATTTTCAGTTAGAGTATGCTGGGATTTGCTGCTTTTGTAAAATATTTTACTTGTAATTTTTTCATTTCTTAATTTACAGGTCACATAAGAACGGAACATTTTCATCATGATATACCCCTGGAGAACAAAGGAGGAACGAGCATGTAACAATAATAAAGAAATGGATAAACCAACCCAAAAATCAACAAGTACAACTAAATTTTGGTCTGTGTACAAACAGTGTGAACAAGGAAGGTTTGTTATTATGCATTAAAATTCATGTTGTCTTCTAAGGAATTCAACAGACCCAGATGGGAGCATTAATTTGAGACAAAGTATTCATAACACTTGGTCTGTTTACAAAAATTTAAGGTCATTCTTTTCACTACCCAGGGTTTATGCAAGTGAGTTAGGTATGGAGACAACTATGGATCTTAAACAGCCAATGAATGTACCTTTGAGTGACGCAGACAGAGAGATTGAGGTAGCCAGACAAGAGTGTTTAGCCAAGGAAACACCAATGGATCGTTTGAAGGAAATGTTCAGTAAAAAGTAAGGCAACAAAATATTTTTCATTTCTGTAGCGGAAACTTGAGGAGAGAGCTTAAAATGAGCATACATGCTTGTTGCTCGTTTTTTGGTATATTTATACATCTACTGGATATTGACGCATTTCAAAAGCATGCTTCAGGGGCAGACAGATCAGTAGTCTGTGTGCCTGGGACTACATAATTTTGTTTTCGGGCTACTTAATTGTAAGGTTCTCAAGCCTGTGTGACTACAGGTTGCATCTAATGCTTTTTTTTTTTTTTTTAATTAGGCAACCCCCCACCCCCAGCAGTTTGTACCCCTTCTGATGATTTTAAAAATGAAAAGCCTGAAGGGTGTAACAAAATGAACAAAACTTAGTCATTTCATTCATTCATTTATAATTTCTAACCCAATTACGTACAGGGGGTCCCTAACAATGTCATCTCCTTCATGTTTCAGACCCAACGGAAGTTTATAGATGTACATGATGAGCATGCTCACTGTCATTTTTAGTGAAGGGGTGGAGTCTTTGGACTACACATACATAGAAGTTAAAAACTGTGTCATCTGTATTTTTAATTTCTAGTGCCAATATTTCCTCAAAAAATTGAAAAAATAGAAATGGAATAAATATCCCCTAAAATTTGAAAACATGCACAGTAAGTAATTTGAAGAATTATAAATTTATTGTACAAATTCATCAAAATAGACTTGCCCAAGTAAATATGGACATGGTTTTAGCATAGAAATGCCCTTTTGGTTTGAAATGCGAAGATGACAAATGTTAGGGACTCCCTGGTGACATTCAGGTTTGAAATTATAAATTATGAATGAAATGAGTAAGTTTTGTGCATTTTTTTTATATCCTTCAGGCTTTTTGTTTTAAAATTGGAAGGGGGGAGGGTACAAACTGCCAGGGTGGGGTGTGTGCCAAATACAGTATTGCAGTTAAGTATAAACTACAGCACACCATTGTATCCAGGCTTAACATTTTACTTTCATTTGATATATAATTTAGGCTACACTGTTTATTTTCTTTTATTTAGTTTGCAAAAACTAAAAGCAGATTTCTGATGTTTCAAGCATGTGTACTTTCTTGTAGCCGTAGGGCAAAAACAGTTTCACTTGATTGTTTGTCAAGTTTAAAGTACAGACATTTGAATGCTGAATGTTTCACAAAGCAAAAAATATAAATTATTTTAAAAAACATAATTACATAAACTATTTTATATACTTGAAGTGTTTGTCTGTTTGTTTTTGGAACCTGTACATGTTTTTAATGGGGCGTTAAATGGAAATGTTTATCCATTGAAAAATGTGGGCCACCAAAATTTTGTGTGGGCTACCATAGTTTCCCTTTTGGTAGCCCATCAGATTACCACATATATTGGAGATTTGTACACCCCTGATGCTTATATATATAGTTTAAACCACATAGGTTCATGTGATTGGAGTTGAGCAAAAGCAACCTGTTAAAAACAAAGTTCACAATTACTTTTGTCTTTCTCTTACACTGCAGTTAAGGAGTACATGTATATTGCATCAATTTCAATGCGAGTACATACTGTAGTGAGACTTGTTGCTTGCAGCCCACTACATTTAAAACATTGGAATGTACAGTTGAACTATACTGTCATGGATCATCTTTCTTGCTAAATATCTATATATGTTTTGCTGTCCCACAAATGTCATTCTTTCAGTTCTAGTGTTTCCCTCAGGATTTAAAAAGGGCATGCTAATTATCCTCCAAAAAGGGCATTTCAGATGTGCCTTTTGTGATAAAAAAGCATACCTTATTTTATCGTGAATTGTTAGTATCATATGTTGAAATTGTATTATTATTATTATATTGTTGTTCATATGTAGTCCATCAAAAAAAGTTGCAGGGGTAAAAACCGTGATACAATATATTACCATATATGTTCTTTATTGTTGTGAATATATATTTTGTTTCAGGACATCTTTCCAAATTCTATTTTATCTGCTCATCATAATTTCTCTGCAGTTTTGTAAGTTTTTCACAATTACCAACACCGCCTTGCACAGCTGAGAACTATTCCTTGTTGAAGTCGGTGAGGTTGTCTTACCTGGGTCTGAATGGTATTCAGCCAGGCTGATCAATGCCAGTGTATGCGGATACAACAGAACTCAAATGACTGGTGTACTCTTTGAAGTCCAAATAATATTGTGAAGCACAGTTAAACATCAGTTATCAGGATACTGATTAAATGGATTATTCACTAATGGACTAACACCATGTCCCACGAAAATATTTACTCATTACAGTATGTATCTAAATGAAACTAATTTGCTGATCATGCCGCCAACAAAGGAAAGAGTAACAAAAACCAGAATCAAATATAATCTCATACCATTATAAATTACAATGGTATTATGACAGACTAAATTATATTTTTAAAGTAAAAATAAATGCAGTTACGAGAGAGGGATGGAGAGAGTGAGATACAAAGAGGGAAAATTTATTCTTGCACCCGATTGTCATTAAGTGCTTACCACTATGTCAGTATGTAATTATTCATACACAAATTCCAGGCTAATTAGGCATGAGTAATGACTCATAACGGTCTGATCAAAATCATTCTGTTGGTCAAGCCTATGTAATTAACTGTCAATTAATGATCAATGGTGACTTAACAGGTGATAAAAGTTAATCACCTATTGGCACAGGTATGAATAGAATCAATGTCAGCTGAGTTTACCTTGGTCAAAGCCCTTTGACACCTGTGTTAATATGTACCCTTTGGCCATGAATTTGAGTATTTCATTAAAGTAACTTGATAGTATTTTTTTTATTGTTTCTTATTTTACGGTTCTTAAACAAAAAACCATTATTATTTACTTCATTAGCAATATATATATACAGTCAAACATGATTATCATGCACATTTAATATAAATATTTCCTCTTAGTTCTACTTTTTGACCAAAATACAATCATCCATACAGCCAATTATCCAGATGAAATCTATGTCTCCCCCATGGGTCCAGATAGATTTCATTTGGATAATTGACATGTTACTGTATATATCTTTTGTTGTCAACACTTGGTGTCGACCACACTGACATTTTGAACTCAGAGGTCCAGTACACGTTCTTTTAGAAAGTTGCCTCAGGTGATTCTCGTGAGTGCTAGGGGCAGTAGATAGTATGGCTTGAAATAAACATAATTTTTAGGGACAATTTACTAAGATATGACTAACACCTGAGACTAAGTTATACCCTTATCAGTGTCCAGATCAGGTTTACATGATAATGGTGACTAGGCAGGATATAACATGTGAGTAAGCATTGTTTTCTTTCTTGTGTATTGTAAATAAACTGATAGGCACAATTAACTCGATCTGATAGCAGAGATAGGTTGCATTTCAGAATAGCTGGAATGACAGGGGTGTATTATTTGAGTGCATAGGTAAAAGATAGGGAAGTTCCTAGCCTGTCCAGTAATCAGATTCTCAACGTCCAGGAAAGGAAGTCGGGTGAAATAAACCCAGAAATGGCCTTTGAGAATGGAGTAATACTATTCAAATGGAAGTAGAAATTTTCCATTTGATTTTCAGCTTTACTTAGAGTAACAAACTACATAAATATAATTCATTTATGAACTGACAATTGTCAAAACGTGTCAAAAATAATTTACTAACACACATTTTGCAGACATACTTAGATTCAGTGCACATCTGTCTAACATTAGTGATATTGCTTTGGACATTTGTAATGCTTGTCAAAGCATCATATAGGATTATAACTGGGTAAGTAAAGTTTTCATTAGACATTTACCTGAAGGTCAAGTATTAATTAATAGGCTTTGATGACCCTTTTGTTCAGTTATAAGTGTGATGGAAGCATACAACTTACAGGACTCAAGCAGCTGTAAATCAGTAGAGATGGACAGAAGAGGGGGGCACACAAAGTTGGCAGAGAGGCAGCATGGCATTGGGAAAAAGGTCCCAAATAGGACATGGTCCTTAAAGTAGCAACATGGCACACAAGATAAAGGGCATGGGGCTCCACCAGTCTAAAAATGGCATGGGTAAACACTAAATCTGTGTTTCTGCCATTCTGTTTGGTTTGAACACTGTCTTCTAGACATGAAGATGCCTTTTAAAGGATTCTTCTCCATTTTTGATGGAGTTATGAGGCTTGTCAGTCAATTTTAAGTCATCACATTAGAGATTGCCTGTTAGAGCCCCATCATACTTTGATAATGTTCATGTAATCCGCCTTTCTTAACATTTTCATTCAGTGTAGGGTCCTGTGTGAGTCATCACTTTTCCTAGTTGAAGATTCATTAGTCATACTTTTCAATCTTGTACAGATCATGCTTTAAATGATTTTTTTACAATCTGATATTTTTTAGGCTGAGCTCGTACCATTTATTTAAGAAATTCTGACTAGGAAAAATGTTGAGATGCATTTTGTGACCTTTTTTTAGAATGAATTGACCTGTTGGTTTGACCTTTCAGTAAAATATTCATAAAGGGCCTAGTCTAATAACTATTCTAATTAAAGTCTAACAGATTGGCCATGTTGATAAATCTGTAATACATTGACAAAACTGCTTTTACTTTATCTGATGCATGGAGCAGGTGAACAAACTCATTGATAGAAATCCTACCATGATTGACACTTCTTTCTTCTCCTTTCAGTCACAGAAATGATTACAGAGACACTCATGTTTATCTACTCTAATACCTACAAAACTGCGGCTTTCTAGTCATGGCAACACTAAGTGCCATTCATGGTAGACAAGACTTTATAGATAGGAACAAAGCTAGCCAGTTTAGAAGTAAAATGCATGCAAATGTAAGTACAGTAAAACCTGTCATTAGTGGCCTTTCATGGGAAAAGGCAAAACTAGCTGTTAATCTACAGGTGACTGCTGTACACAGGTTCACCTTTTAAAATTGGTTTTTGAACAAATACCATGTGCCGAATATCGTTATCGTTATTATTATTATAATAATTATCAAGATTATTATATGTGCACTGTACAACAAAATAATAATTACAGGTATATGTTGTTTTCTCACAAATTTATGTTCCACACATGATTACCATATCCTGCTCATCTTAATCCATCCTATAAATAAATCACCAACGTAAAAGTGTACACTGATCTTAGTTTGTTTTGGCTATAAAAACAATATCTGGATTAGTCAGTTGCTCAACTCGTCAAGATCAAAAGACAGTCGGCTTATGTGAGAAGCCTGTGATGAACAGAAAATCAAAAGAAGCTGTATATGGCTATTTGTTGTGACCCATGAACCAAAACTTCACTTGCCTTTACAGACATGTTTTGAATATTTAATGACCCCTGACAATAATGAAAAGGGATGTAACTCATATCTCTTCTCAAAGACGAACTTTTTTCTTTAGAGATAGCTTTTGTTCACAGGCAAATAGATGAAGATATCTAACTATACCTGTTACACTGGTACAAAAGGTGACTTCCATTTCTGCTGCGATAACTACTTTTCCAACCATCCAGCAAACGAATTGCTTCGACCCTAATGATAAAAACTGCATTGCTTTCGAATTTGACATGTTGACACCTATTTATACTTTCAAGATCGATATATATGGATGAGGTGATCTTGCATCTCATTGGTTGAGCTTGTCAACACTTTAATGACTGTTTCTGATCAAATTGTTTATCAAACTTAGTAAAATAGGCTTATATAATTAATATATCCAATGAGTTTTATTATGAGCAAGATTTGCACATATTAATGAAATTCAGCAGTCAGAATAGTTATCAATTCATATGCGATGTAATCAGTTTTGTTTTCTTTTAACATCTCTCTCTATCGATCTCTCTCTCTCTCGAGGAAAGCAGTGAAAGTAATCCATGATATTGACTATCGAGAATCACAGGTTTGGGGTTACACCAAGTTCTTTCCCTTGCAAAAATATGCAACATAGATTTTTAAAAAATCGATTTTAGAATACAAGATGCATACATTTCGGTAGGACAATTTATAGAAATTAGCAAAATAGTACACCTTAGAGTTTGACCTGGTTTGGTTTGGTGTTTTAAGGCACATCAACACAAGTTAGTTATTTGGTGCCAAGGCAATTGAAATAAGATATTTGTGTGCAAGTAATTGTGTTTTTTAATAATATTGATTTTACTTCAATAAGAACATATTTCTTGTAAAAACCATGTCTAAGTTTATAAATTTGTTTGCACAGAATTATTTGTAAAGTCTTTGACACACTTGAAATTCATGAATATTGCAAGTTTGGTGTGTTTGGTGAAATATAGTTTGACAGTTGTTAGTATTACCATGTTAAAATATCTGAAACATTTGTCATGTATTTGTTATCACATGTATCATATATTATTTTATTCAGTGCCATAGTCAGATTTGAAATTTATATCTTATATTTATACTTTTTAAATAAAAAAATACCCCAATATGCTTTTCTCCTGAAACACTTTCAGATTTAACTATGAGGGGTAAAGATACCTATGGCATTAAAAAAAAAATTGTGAATTATAATTTTGGTTCATGTGAAAACCATGTGACTCTGTAGACCACATATTAAAGCTTTGTCTGTAAACTTAACTTTCTAAGATCGTGGATGACTTCAGTTATGACCAAGAAACTATGCATATTAATTGTGCCTTTATCTTTGGAATTTTTTTAAAAATCGGACTTTAGTAAAATAATTAGAGCAATATGAGGTAAAGTTTGCGAGTTAGTTTACATATGTTGTATATTACAGTACTACATAAGAAGCTTAGTGAAATGGTCAGCTGTTAAGTTATGTATGTAAGGCAGGTGAATGATATCAGGCCCACTTGGGCCTCTTGTTTAGACTTTTGTAAAATGCTGCAGTATGCTCCCAAGTTTTAATTGATACAATTCCTGGTATTGTTTTCAAGCCTTCTTGTTAAGTTGTTTGTACTGAAGGACTTTAAAAATGGAGTAAGTAAACAGAAATATTTTTTATCTCACCTGCACAAGTATGGTGAAATATTGTTGCCACTTTTCCATGATGGCAGCATCAACAATATTCAAGTTTTGCCTTAGAGTTTTTGAAATTCACATCTCTTTTACATCATTGGCTGCATTCAGCTGAAACTTGAGGAAAATATTACTAAGGGTCTAAAGTTTATGCCATGATATGTTAGGAAACTCCTGCCTTGCCTGTAACACCTATTTAAGCAGATAGCATATTTCATCGTTGTCAACAATGTTAACGTTTTGTGTTAAAATTTTTGAAAGTCAGATATCTGCAACATCATCTGCCATATTCAACTGAAACTTCAGGATAATATTACTATCTGCCTAAAGTTTACACAAATATGCAAGGAGTTCCTTCTTGCCTGCTTAAGCAAAAAGCATGGTTCATTGTTGTAAATAATGTTAAAGTTTTGTGTTAATGATTTTTTTAAAGCGATGTACCTTCAGCATTAGTTTTGTATTCAGCTGAAAATGTTGGTCTTGCCTGTCTTACCTACTTAAGCATTATGGTCAGCAATGTTAAAGTTTTGTGTAAAATAATTTTTTAGCACTAGTTGCTGTATTCAGCTGAAAATGTTGGTCTTGCCTCTCTTGCCTTCTTATGCATTATGGTCAGCAATGTTAATGTTTTGTGTTAAAATAATTTTTTAGCACTAGTTGTATTCGGCTGAGTTGCTGTATTTGGCTGAAAATGTTGGTCTTGTCTGTATTGTTTAGTTAAGCATTATGATCAGCAATGTTAAAGTTTTGTGTGAAAATTTACGAATGTCAGATACTGGGTTTTAATGACAAGCATATGAGTGCAGGTGAGACACCAGCTTCCATGGAACACTTTTCTTGTATTTTGTAAAGCACAAATAATTTTATTTTACTCTTTAAAAACATACTTGATTCCAACTTTGTTCAAAGCATTATAAATTTGAACTGTAGTTTCCTTATAATTTAATTTGGAGGTTCAGAATTAAATCAGTTTCTCTACTTATTGTTCATGTAATCAACCATTATTCATGGTAGTAAATCATATATATATACTCTGGGCATTGACCATTGATTATTTTATAATAGATATTGTTTATAAAAAATTTCTTCTTTCAGTTACTGTATATACTCGCTTGTAAGTTGAGTTCAACTGTGAACTGCACAGACCCAGATCTGCTGTTGCATAATGTGCCAGCACATCTGGGTCTATGCAGTTTGTTAGGAGTAAGCAGTAAAACAAACAACATAGATGCTGATCTGCCATCACATTATGCAACGGCAGATCAAGTCCATGTTGTTTGCAGTTGGACTCAACTTATAGGTGAGTATATACAGTAGCTTTGACCATTCAGATGCCTTATGCAAGTTTTCAGTTTTGATACATCTAGTTATTTGGTACATTTAGTGATAGTAATAATTCTTACCACCTCTAATTGTTGTTTTCTAATTTATTTCATCTGAATCTTTTCTAGAACAATCTGAGACAACATCAGCATACTCTAGGCATCATTGTATGAAGAACAAATATACCTTTTCCAAAAATTTCCTAATTAGTTTAAAATGTATCTCCTTTAGCAAAACAGAGTTAAATAATTATGTATATTTGATGACCATTTCCATCATTGTCAAGACGGCTAAAACACGGTATTGGTGCTGAGAGTAGTCTCACTCACTTAAAAAATTGAAATGTTTGATAGAACATTTCAATGAAGCTCATTATATACCCTAGGGTGTCCCCTAGTCAGATCAAGTTAGATTTAGCTTGAACATGCATGCGATTTTGTTTAACCATTATTTCAATTCATTGGTATAACAACAGTTACAGACACTACACTTGGTGTATAACATGCAAGAAAAACAGCATGAAAACTTTAAAACTTTATTTTTTTTCACAGTAACATCAGTAACAGGATATCAACATTTAAAGTAAACAACATAACTGGAAGTGGTAAACAACTTAATAACAAAATCAAAACATCTATGACAAAGGTATCACTAAGAAAAAAAACCTAACCATGAAACTTTTGCATAACAAACATAAAAGACATAGAATAATCTTATTTAGGCATTTATCTAACACCAAGAAGAATATTTAAACAAACAAAATCATTAATACTGGCCAAAAGTATTGCAAACTTCCATAAGAGTCAGAAGTACATTGTCCATAAAATTGGTTACAACCACTACAAAACTATAGCATTTCAATACAGCTGCAGAACCATACATATCTCCATAAAATTCACTTCAAAAATAATTCAACATGAACACATTGACTAGAATTATTCATTAAATGAATGTTGATTAGTTAATAAAATGATAAAACCACATTGTAACAGGTATATGTCCAATACTTGTGTTAAAATTATGAACTGGTAAATAGCACTTGAAAGTTTAATACTAAATAGTGTTTGTAAGAGTAAAATATTGAAGTATAATGAATGTTCAATAAATCATAGTCACTAAAGTATTGTTCAACCCAAGGTGCTGACTCAAACACAGACCCATATGTGATTGATCTTAAGGTTACAGACACTACACATTAAACCTTGACTTTATATTGTCATTTCAAATAGAAGTGCTTATGATTTTTTTCCAGATTTGACTTGAGCTTAGACAATTCAGCTGCATTAAACTTGAAATGACCCCTTTCATTGACTATTTGTGGAGCTTTTACCCTGTACAAGATAGCATCTAGAGCCTCTTGTGAATAATCATCTTTTTCAGGCCAAACATACATGTTGCCAGACTTTCTCATGTATTTAAGTCTAACTTCGTTATGAAGAATGTCTATTACTTCTGCTAAGTATACATCTAGAGGTCCCTTCTTTGGCTTAAGTCCTACAGCAACAAATTCTCCAGGGTGGTATTTCTCTATTGGTTTCTCTGTGTTGGTTGGTGCTTTTTTGTCAACTTTGATCTTCTTTGTCACAATGTTTTGTCTTTCTGTTGACTTCCGTTTCTTATTAGGCTTTTCGCTTGTTGCTGAGTTATGATCTTTCTGGTTACTTCCTTGTTTTCTTTTCTTGTCATTATTTTCTATTGTTGATGGATTCTTGTCTTTAAGTTGTTTTCCTTTCTGACTTAAATTATCTTTATTGAGTACTAACTTTCTCATTTCCCAGGCATTAACATTTTCGCTGAAGTTGCATCTCCCGTCAACCTTCATGCATTGCTCACAATAACAGCTCAGATTTCTTATGCTCAGTTCATAATCATTGCTTCCTGACTTTACAGCATGTAATTTTCTTGTACCTTGCAGTGTTTGCACATCAGTTTCTTCTCTATTTCTCTCAACATCTTTAACAAGGATGAACTCCCTTCTCGAAACTGTTTTAGCTTCATTATCTGTATTTTCCATTTTCAGTTTCTCTGTACAGAAATGATATACATCTTCTGCACAACCTATCACCTTTCTATTGCTGATTACAGCTCTGTAGCAAGCATTCTTGACTGTCGCACCGAGACCATCGCAAACACTCTTTCCATGTGATGTTTCGAAATAATTTCGTGTTACAGATGGCTTTTTCCTCAGACTTATGTCAGCAAAGGCTTTCTTCCCCTTATACTGGGCAGCACAGCCATCTGTCCACTCATGGATCTCCTCTACTTTCACACCTTTCTTCTTCAGAATTTCTATAGCTTTGTTCTCAAAAGTGATAGCTAAAGTCGAGTTCTAGATGTCAATAAAAGTTATAATGAATGTTATTTTGTACAAAATGTTGGCATATAACAACAGATTAGTGTTTGAATTTCAGTGTTGAAACAAAACTTCTACTGACGGTATTTTGCTTATAAAATCCATAATATTTTACCGATTTCTTTAATTCAAGAAGCAATATTTGCAGGATAGAATTCCGCATAAAACCAGACCAATAAATGCATAATTTCAGTATGATATTTAGAGAATTCTCTATTTTATATTCAAGCTTTTTTCGAGTGAGACTACATAACGCTCAAAAATGGCCATTTTTAGAGCTTGTTTCCATGCATATCTCAACAATGGGTTACACTAACCTCTTGAAATTTTCAGGAAAGTAAGAGAGGTATATGCCAGGCTTACCAATCTTTAAAATTGGTTCATATCTTGTTTAATTTTTCTATTTCATGCATATAACATGAAAATTCCTTTATCAGCACCAATACCGTGTTTTAGCCGAAGAGTTAAAATAATGTGTTTTTGACAACTTGTAAAACCAGTATTTCGTTGTCAAGGAATAATTTAGGAAGGAGACTGGCTAAAGGATAGTAAATAGCATCGCATTGATTTTATTAGAATTTAACTTGACTAGCGATTGATTTGACCAGGCCTTAGGAGATTTAAGATCAGTATTTAAAACATACTTGTTTTAATAAATATTTTGACAAATATTGCCAGTAAACTATCAGCAAATAGAAAATGATGCCTGAAGAAAAGTTTAGGTGTTCCCTCCCATCTGCTGGGATGGTCCAGTCACTCCTTGTCCCTCATCAAAGGGAAAAGTTTTAGTTCATGCATTGGTTCAACTAATAATCGTGTCTCATTGGTGTGAGGTTTATATACCCACTAGCAACCAGTGTATAGAAACTTTACACCAGTGAAATGCAGGATGTATCAACCTCATCACTGACAAGACACAGAGTATATAAACCTCGTACCTACAAGACTTGGTGATCAAGGTATATCAATATAAGTACATCTATACACAATTAGATGAAAGAATATCACTTCTAAGACAGCTCAAGCTCACCCATTGAAGCTGTTGGGAAAGTAATCTTTGTGTAATATGCAGAAATGAGTTTCTATTATTATTATTTACAAATACAGTAAAATACAATAAGAAGCATAACACTTGGGGAAAAAAACAAATACATGTGTAGTAGTAAACAGCAATCTAGCAAAGTACACAAGACTTTGAATCAAAAGGCTTCCTGTAATTTTGCTGCTTTGTAAAGATGGTTACTTACTTTATGTTACTACACAAGAAATTTTAACTTACTTATTTCATCAATTGATGTTAATTCCTTATTCATTTGTATATTTCAGAGACTTATGATGGACACGATATGGTTATACATGTTCCAGGGAGGAATTTATTGGTCAGTTAGAGTAGGAATATTTGTTAGCTCATTTTTGTTTAGTTGATATATATGTGTATTAACTTTTGTCTTGGCTTCAAAATGTATCACAGAAAGCAAGATCAAGATACTGCTGTCAAAATGTTTGTCTGTCTGTTGACAACTAGTCAGAATATTTGTAAATGGCTGTATTTCTCAGTTGTAGTGATGGATCCTCAAAAGATATTTGCAAATAGTTTCATCAAGGACCACTGACAATATCAAATGATCTGTGCCCTCAAAAGGGTAGAAGTTTATAAGGCTGTAACTGGCAATGTGGGCAAGATCTGTCACAGATAAGGCTGAAATGTTGAAATAAATTTACTTGCCATGCAGCCTTTCGTAAACAGTCTACAAAGAAATAGAACTGTTTGGCTGCTTATTGAAGGTCAATGTTTGAGGCACAAAAGAATAAAAAATCTTGAAAACCATTGAAACAGGGACAGTTTTAAAAATGTATAATCCTTTCATTTGTCAATAATATATCTTTGCTTTTGTTTTATTTAGACTACATAGGTCTTTATAGGTTTAGGCTAAAGAAGTGAAAGTACTAAATTCATAGTTAACAGTTGATTGTTAAGATTAATAATTAATATAAACAAGCAAAGTGAAACATAAAAAATACTTGTAGTGCTGTATGCCCAAACCTTTTGTTTAAGTTTTAAGTTGATTGTCACAGGATGAAGCCGGGTTGGGACTGGATTAGTGAAGACACCGAAAGCAACTGCGTTAATAAGATGTTTATTTATAAACGCAATTTAAAGATGAACAAATCTGACACCATTATAACAAAAAGATAAGGAAAATTATAAAGTTCCTAACATGGAACTATCAACAACAAGTAAGTCAACGAGAAAAATCAAAGATGGATTTAACAAATGGAATTTTAAACAAACGTGAATAGCATCCTATCACCAATCGACAAATAAGAGTATATGATTTACACCCCAATATAAACAAGGTCTTATTAAGTACCAAGGGTGACCAAAGCATGTGATTTATGCACTTATCAATAGAATACTCATTTATCCATCAATCTGTCAACTCGTCAATTTATCAATTTAACAAGCGATGTTGGAATATGAATTTATGAATCCGTCGTTCATATAACGATATTGAAATGGGGATGTATGAAATTATGAATATGTCGTTCATATAACGATATTGAAATGGGGATGTATGAAATTATGAATATGTCGTTCATATAACGATATTGAAATGGGGATGTATGAAATTATGAATCTATCACACATATAGCGATATTGAAATGGGAATGAATGTAATTTTGCACAGATAGCAATATTGAGATAACAATCAAATGGAACACGCAATAAATATAACTATCGTGGCGTCCGTTTGACTACCAAGATGTATCTACGGTTCCACCCGCTCTAGTCCATGGTCAAGGAGCCACCACGCATGGTCCACCCCTCCCAGCCTGTTGAAGGGTCCCTCGAGAGCCTTCACATTAACACAGACCCGTTGATCGAGAAGCCTTGGTCCCTCGCATCGAGAAAACCAGTACACTCTTCCGAAACAACGTCACCAGACACAGCGTACACGTCACACGAAACCACACAGAGTTCTGTGACTTCACACACCACCAAACCATACATATGGAACAGCTAAAAGTATAACAACTAAACCGTGTAGTACATATGACACGGTTAGTACTTTTGTATTGATATATGTTGCGCACGCGCGCACATGAATTACGCCTCGTTACACATTACATTAATCATTCAATGCATGCCGCGTATAATTAAATAATACCCGTCTGTTCAGTTACAACAAATAGCTAACTTGAACCAGCCTATAGGATTTCTAATATCATGGCGTTGTATGACCTAGGTATTGACTCTCTGTAGAATTTAGAATAAATTCTAAAACATCTAATATATGAAACAATTATGTCATATAAAACGAATAGTGATAAAGAATACAATCTTAAATTTCACATACCTCTACAGCTGAAGTTTTGCTCCCGTAAAGAGGTAAGCTTTCTGACAAGACTCATCGTAGTGTAATTTGTTTATAGAGAATTCGCTCTATATGTACTCTAGCTGTGACAGATATGCGCAGCAGCTAGGCACGTGAGTTTTCACTGCAGGCAATTTGCACGTGCAGCATGGGGTGAATCGCGCTCAGTATTTCGAAATAACTAGAGCCGAAAAAAATAAACAACCCCCCGAGTAACGCTCTAGTCGGAAACGAAACCCGAATACATTTTTGATCACATATACATATTGATATAAACCATACAATTCCGTGACATTGATTCAAGTTAATTAGGTCGTAAACGGGAGTGGGTTTATTTCCTATTAATGTAATATGTTGGTGCGACTGGTTTTTATCTTTATTTCAAACTGGTATCACAGTCTATTGCAATGTTCAGAAACAAGTCCAGTCTACTGGAATATATCATAGCTGGAGGTAAGATGTATGAAAATCTGTTTGACTGCATTGGTTTTCATTTTCATTGTATACAAGATCACTCCACTATGAATCAGACATTTCTAAACAGACCAAAATTTTTGATAATTTTTATGAATACTAATGCATGTCAAACCTTTCAAACCAAAATCCTTGGGACCAAATAAAAATTTCAGGTTTGAGGGTTTTCAGTTAACTTGTGTTCATTATTTTCATTTAAGAGTGAGATGTGATCACATACTTACACATTTTTGTTCTTAACTAAACATCAATAGCCAGTCAATATTCAAAATAAATATTTGTGTTAATTAGGATATCATTGCATCTGTATATGTTTCTTTGTCAGATTTTATTATACCCCTGTCTCTGTAGAGGTGGGAGTATATGGGCACATGAGCACAGCACAAACAACTAATTCAGTTCCCATAGACCGTAATGTTAATGTTTGGCCAAATTACTATACTTTTATGGTAAGGCGGGCAAGACATGCTTACATCATATGCATGATCTATCCAAGAGGAAACTTGTAAAAGATGAAAATTATATGCTGCATGGCTTGTTTTTATGAAAAATTCCTTGGTAGGTGTCCACTATAAAAATTTGGCCAAGTGAGATCTCTCCCATTTACATATATTAGTACCTGTACAGTGACAGTGATAAAATGAAAATGGTTTAAGGTTACTATTATGTGCAATACACATTAATTTTTTTCCAGTAATTATGTTCAGCCAGTCAGCAACCTGCATTTCTTTTATACAGAAATTAATCTTCCCTGACTGCTCTTCACTCCTTTACTCTTCGTGATGAAGGTCAGGCAGTGGCCTCTGCCATGTTGTAATTGCGAAATGAATATGGAGAGTAAACACATATTTTGATCAGCTTGGCTTACAGCGTAAAATATTCACGTATATGAGAATGTTAAAAAGTGTCCTGTGTGTGCACTGTGATGAGTGCTACATGTTAGTATTCTTTAAATTCTGTGTTATGCCCTCAAAGAACTTTGTGTGGCATTTTTATTTATGATGCATGGGTATGTGGGGTGGGGGTGTGAATACCATGTTACCCAACCCATTACTTAACTAGGCATGGCTTAGTCTTTTTATACCGATGTTTTATTTGCAACAGTAAAGTTCGATAGTTCAGAATAGGTCCCGGCCTTAAGACATCCCTGATTCTTAAATTATTACCAAGTGTTCAATAAGCATGAACAAGTCAAGTAAAACTTTTGACAAATACATGATTAATGTATTGTGATGTCATGGAGAATGAGGTTGAGGTTTTAAGTACTATAAAAAGAATACATGTTAAAATAAGGTTTTGAGCTGTTCATTAATATTTACAACATATTTCTTGCAGACTGCATTTCCTGGATTTCAACCTTCATTTTCAATCAAAGCTGCCATTTACTGGGTGGAATTGTGACATGTCAGCCCCTACTACATGTTCTTTCAGGATTGTTGTCTGCACACTGCATGCTGGATCCCCCCCCCCACCCTCCCCATTTTCCTCCAAAGCTGCCAATTACTGGATGGAATTGTGACATGTCAGCCATTACATGTTCTTTCAAAATGGTTGTCTGTGTCTGATCTTTAAAATTATGTAGATCAGCATTAATAACTTACATGATGATGGCATGATATAAACAACTGTATAACTTTTATGGATATCCATACTATCTTATGTAGTTGAGGCTATATACAGGTACTATACTGTTTTCTTTATTTTACACAGTTTGTATAAAAAAAAATTAGTTTTTCTTTTATTACATAAAGGTTACTTGCATAGTTAACAGTTCCAGTTCATTTTTAATTATAGAGAATCAAAGATCACAGTGTCAATTGTCCAAGGAAAAGACCAACAATATGTAGCTCCTAGTAGTTTTATAGAATGAGAGTTGCGGGGAGGGGAGGGAGATGGACATTATACATGTTCTTTTGTGAACCACAAACCTAAAGACATCAACAGACAAGAGTTGTCTGTCCTAATGACAATATGTGTTGGGCTGCTGAATATTTACATAGCTAATACCACTTTTTTAAATGCAAGCAAGAATAACATTAAATTTACTGCCCACCCACTATGTAATATTCCTGCAAAATGGGAAAATGAAATCCATTAGCCTCATCACCCTTTGGAGGAGACGGGTTATAAAGAAGTGTCATAAACAGTCAGCTGTGTAATTTTATGTCTGCAGTACCCAGTAACTTTGATGTTGACAGATGCTAACCAACTTGTATTGATGGAGCCCTTATATTTTAGCATATTATATACATATTACAGCATGTGTAAATGGGGTTTTTTTTGTCTTATATAATAATAATAATGACTAAAATACTTGCTATTTTAAATGTACTTAATTATGATTTTTACAAAAATATTATAATGCTATTTTTATTCAGACTTCATTATTTTGGAATGTGTGGCATATAATTTAAAAAGAAAGATAAAGTCTATATTTTACTTACATTACATTTTTATGATTCAGATCATTTTTTTAACTGTAGTTTCATAGCATTTATTTTAATTTTACTGATTATAACGAATGGTATTGTGCACGTTTTATACAGTAAAATCTGGCTTTTTGGCGTGGACAATGATAATATCTTCTGAAGCAGATTTTATGAACAATGATTTGAAACAAAAACAACAAAATTTCTGGTTTCTATCAACTAGTTATAGTATCTCTAAATTTATACCATGACAAGGAATCTTCTTTTGTATTATTTTATGTCTTTTTCACAGGGGTCAACAGTTTGTCGTCGTTTTTACTGTTTTTGTACAGAAAGTGTTTTTTTTCTTCATGAAGCTTTTACAAAATATACGTTTTGAGAGCACTGTTTTCGCGGTGAAATCAGTCCTCACGAAGATTGCATCACTGGCTGTTCATGTCATTAAATGCACCAATACTTTGAAAGAACCCTTATTGGTTAACAAGAGGATAATAAAAGATCGTTTACATACCTCTAATTAGGTAAGATAAAAGGAATCTCCTGGGTCTCGTACCCTGTAGCATATCTGCCATCCCCCAATCGCAGTCTATACTATGCATAGTGAAAGTACATTTACTGATGTTCATTTATCGACTTTCCGTGTTGCATGTGAACCCGAAGTCGTCACCAAGATCGGCAAACTGGGTTAGGCGGGTAAAGACAAATTTGGTGCTATATATTTATGGTTTGGTTTTATGGTCATAGTGTCGGCAGGGGAAGGGTTGAATTAATTGCAAAATCGGAACAAAAAAGTAAATTTTTCTGTGAAGAATGTGTAATCATGAAGAATGTCGCTTTCTTCACAAAAAATATCTCTTTACACGTCGATGCATATTTTTTTACGTGCAAAATGTTACATTACGTGAAATAAGCACACTCTTCATGAAAGATGTTATTATGTTTTGTTATTATGAAAGCAACAATCTTCATGAAAATATGTGGTTAGTTTTCGTCGGGAAAGAAGATTCATCAAAACAAGTTTCTTCATGAAAAATCCGTCATTTTTGACATGTTAGTCCAGGGTGCACACGATTTACATTTAAAAGTTAAACTTTTAACTATATTAACTAAACAAGTCTTCGTAAAGAAAACAGTTTTTTGGCACAAGAAAGGCACTTCGTGAAAGCTTTTTTTTTTTGGCGAAAAACCAACATGTTCTTGACATGAATGCCCATTGGAACTTATATTTGATAAAATCACAGCCCCATCTATATGAAATAGAATGAATAAAGTAAATTTACTTCAATGATAGCACACAATGAAGAAACTATTTTATCGAAATCAGTTGTTATGCCTTTTCTGACTGAAGGAGAGGAGCCCATGTGATTTATATCTGAGCATGCTGCATGAAATGTTTCGAGGAACAATACTGGAAACTCTCTCTCTCTCTCTCATAGACCAGAATGGCTTATGAGATGGTCTGCCATCTATTTTCCATTCGTCCGTTAGCATAAGTTTATTATCGCTACTCCTCCTAAACTACTTGGAGGATTGCCACAAAACTTTATACACACATTCATTTTAAGGTCTAGTTGGTCCTAAATGAAAATGGTGCCGCCTAAACACCCAATATGGCAGCCACAGCGGCCATCTTGAGAATCTTGTTATCACTGCTCCTCCTGAATAGATTGTCATATTAACATGGGGTTTTCACTGAAATCGTGCCTTTCTGATATCTAATATGGCCACCACAGCATCCATCTTGAAAATCTTGTTATCGCTACACCTCCTGAACGGAAAGTCATATTGACATGGGGGTTTTCACCAGAAGACTTCTTATGATGTCTAGTTGGTTCTAAATGAAGGGTCTCAATGTGATGTCTAATATGACCACCACAGCAGTCATCTTGAAAATCTTGTTATTGCCTATCGTCCTGAACAGAAAATCATATCAACATGGGAGTTACACCAGGAGACTTCTTATGATGTCTAGTTGATCCAGAATGAAAATGATGCCGCTTGGATATCCAGTATGGTCGACACAGAAGCCATCTTGAAAATCGTTATTGCTACTCTAAAAATGGATGGACATATCAACATGAGGTTTCCACTAAAGGGCTTCTTATGATGTCTAGTTGGTTCTAAATGAAAATGGTGCTGATCTGACATCCAATATAACCACTAAGGCAGCCATCTTGAAAATCTTGTTACCACTACTTCTCAATGGAAAATCATATCAACATGTGGTTTCTTCCATGGTGCTAAGATGATGTCTAATATGGCCACCACAATGGCAATCTGGAAAATCTTCTTATCGCTACTTCTCCTAGATGGCTGGTGATATCGATATTTTGATTTCCCCATAAGACTTCTTATGATGTCTAGTTGGTCCTAAATCGAAAGTGTGCAAGTCTGATCTTCAATATGGCCACCATGGCAGCCAGCTTGAAATCTTGTTATTGTTACTCCTCCAAAACGGAAAGTAATGTTAACATGGCATTTTCACCAAAAGACTTCTTATAATGTCTTGTTGGTCCGGACTTAAAATGGTGCTGAACTCATGTCCAATATGACTTCCATGGTGGTCATCTTTAAAATCTTGTTATCGCTACTCCTTTTATATGGAAAGTCATTTGACATGGGCTTTTCATCAGAAGAGTTCTTATGGTGTCTAGTTGGTCCTAAATGGAAATGATGCAAACTGACCCTCAATACTCCTCCCAAATGGATGACTATATCAACGGTTGTCTTGAAAATGTTGCTGTCACAACTCCCACAGCATGCATGGTCCTATTGACGTGGGGCTTTCACCAAAAACATCTAATGATGTCTACTTGGAACTAAATGAAAATGGTGACAATCTGACATCTAATATGTCCACTACAGCAGCTAATTTGAAAATCATATTATTCCTAAGGAGTATCAGAGATTGTTTCAACACTCAGCAGTTAAAAGGAAGAAACGCCTGCAAATTCTTTTCGTCCATTACAGCATCACTCCCTTCTAGGGGCTCTTGTTTTAATTATAACTAAAGAAACCAACATACTCGAACAAAAACTAAAGGTGAAACAGTTTTCTGGTCACAGTACCAAAACAGTACCTTATATTTATGGTACTCATTGAATGTGAGACCTTAATTTGGAACACAGACATCTCAATATGCTAACTTATTAATTGTCCTTGTATTACAAAAGTCTTTTGGGGAGCCACGGTAGCTTAATTGGTAGAGCGTCGGATTCGTAATCCAAGGGTCGCGGGTTCTATACCCGCCCAGGCCGTCCCAGGTCAGCTGCCTTAGTGTGTCCTTGGAAAATGCGTTTAACTTCCATTTCCTCGGCATGAAATACACAATAATGTGTTATAAGAGCCGTTGTAACCAACAAAACAAACAAATGTCCTTCAGTGCTTGAATTAGAAACTTACATGAAATAAGGATGTTGGTATTGTAACATTAAAAAAAAAAGAAGAAAAAATCAATCAAAAATCACTGAATGGGTGGGGTGGGGGTTGTTTTGCTTTAAGCTCTACTGGTCATAGACCATAAGAGCTTATGGGATGGTCTGTCGACCGTCGTCCGTACGTGAGTTAGCGCAAGTTTGTTATCGCTACTTCTCCTAAATTATTTGGAAGATTACCCTCACATTTTACACACCCTATCATCCCATGGTCCAGTTTGTCCTAAATTTAAAAAAGGTGCCGCTCACCACAGTGGCCATCTTGAAAATCTTGTCGCAACTGCTCCTGCATGGATGATCATATTACATGGGTTTTTCAGTAAATGACTTCTAATGATTTCTAGTTGGTCCTAAATGAAAATGGTGCCAGTCTGATCGCCAATATGGCCGCCAAGGCAGCCATATTAAAAAGGGGTAACTAGCAGTGCTCGAACAAATCGCAAATCTATAAAGTTCAGTCTTTGATCTAATATCAAACCTTTATGGGTAAAATATAAGAAAAATGGACACCTACAGCTATATGTTCAATGATTGACGAATTATTGAATATACTGGACGCATCTACTCGTATATGTATCAATACATTAGCCCTTCGTATCACAGGGGCTCGTTACAAACAAAATTAGGAGTATCGGTCAATGGATAGTGGGCTGGGGGGATCCAACCTGTAACAAATATTGTTACAGGTTGGATCCCCCCAGCCCACTATCCATTGACCGATACTCCTAATTTTGTTTGTAACGAGCCCCTGTGCTTCGTATTACAGCAAAATCTGTCTGGCTTTACAGTTAAAGGGAGAACACTCCAAAGGTACCACCAATGATGATTTACCTTTATGTCTATATTTAGATGTTTTAATGTGTTCCTATAAATAGTGTGTCGTTTTCCTAGGGATTTTTTTTTTTTTTTTTAACTTAAATTAATCAAATGAGCAAAATAGAGTATGGCAAACTAACAACAAAAAACGGGAACACCAAAAGGGGTGGAAACAACAGGAGAGAGCGATCCCAGAAGGCAGGACAATAAAGAGGACGGACGCAAAAAGGTACACCACAAGAACGGACGGGCAACACCATGGCAGTAATAAAGAAGATACAGGAAAGAAGACTGCTGGCAGAGGGAAAGGGGACGCAAAGGCAATGACAAAGGGGAGGAAAAAAAAGAGAGATACAGGAAGAACAACCCCACAAGGAGAACAACAAGAAAAAGTCCTTCTTAGGACCAAAAGAGAGAAACCAAAATTGCCACCCCCAAATAATAACCCAAAGCACAAACCCCTGTACCTAGCCAGGAAGTATAACATACTCCTAGCCAAATCAAACCGTCCTCCCACGATCAAAATCCTAGAAAGTATCACATACATCTAGCGAAAAACCCCACCCCAACCAGACATTGATAGCATACAACACACATATAGCAATGTCGCACAAAAAAAAAAAACAAGCTAGAAAGTATAACCTACATCTAGCAAAACCACCCACCCCATCCCGACACTGATAGCACATCACACACATTGTAAGATCACACAAAAACACGCTATAGCACACGCCCACTCCAGTATATCGGAAGGCTTTCATTTTTGACCCACGAAAGCCTCTTTCGGAAATAACTATATGGCCCTGAAAAGGAACCCGATTGGCATGCTGCTAACAAAAAACTAACAGCGCCGCGAAACCCGGATTAAGAACACAAAAATAGCATGGCCACTACGAGCCAAACTTTTTCTTTAGCACTTTTTCGGAAAATGATAAGTATGCTCAGTACACAAAATCAGAAAAATAAAAACACCTGATAGCAAAATTCACAACTCGGGGGTTATTTGAAACGGGAATGCGACTACCGCATTTTTCGGTGATAGGATTTTGACCGCATACGAAATTAGACAACCGGGCACACAATTGACAAAAGGGGAAAAAAAAAAGGTAACAGATGGAAGGCGGATGGAGGGGTGATTGTGGAGCGATTGACAGGCGACTTTGTGGGTGCCGTGGGCTTCCCTCCCCCCAGGCGAATGATGGGGTGTCGGCCGGCCTGGTGCCCTTCTTCCTGCTGCTTGCTTTGGAGGCATGATTTAATTGAGAAACTTGAGGGAAACCGCAAAAATTAAGTTGTGCGCAAAAGCGCACAATTTAACGAGTCGCGAATGCCAATAGGCGATATACAACTATAATTCAAATAACGTGACGTCCTAGGGAATAACCAAGCAAGCTGCTTATTTATATACAATTATCACTTACTTTTTCCTAAAATGAGCCATCTCTTAGTACTCTAGAATGTTTCAAATTGATTGTTATCGATTAGTTCATGATGTAGTGTTAATGTGTCGATGGAGTGAATGTTGCTGAGTCGGATGTTGCTATCGATATCTCGGAATTGATAAGAGGTAAACCATCAGTAGGCTAGGTTTCTGCATATAAATATACTTGAAATCCCTGCATGCCTTGAATGCATTATCAAGTTTTGGGAGTGTTAGGCATGTGCAACCTTTAGCGACCTGCTTTAATCAGGTTACATTTACATCAACTTTAAAAATCGATATCCTGCCTGCGCCCTGGAGGAAGTTGCACATGCTTATTGTAGGGATAGCGGGCCAAATTTTAAATTTCGAATCGGGTTCATATGGTATTTTTGTGAAGGTCAGAGCATCAGAAATTACATATTAGCAACTAAAATATAATCCTTTTACTGGTTTTTGCTCATAGTAAGTGCAAGAGTTATTTTATCACCTGCTCAAACATTTTTGTTTCTCAAAAAGTTATCATTTTTTGTGCAGTATATATAATGAATACAAATCAGATAATGGAATGTTTTCTTGTTAATTCTTCAAGTAGTTTCTACTGAATATAACCAGATTGTTCTTGAGGCATAATTTACACATTTATGTGGTATATAAGAGGTTTTGTATGGTTTAAGAGATCCTATTGAAGTATAAGGATTACAAACATACTTTCATCTTTTCTAAAAAAAAGTAGACTGCATGTGATAAATATGGTTAAAGCCAACATTCAAATAAACAAAATAACTAAAAAACCAAATAATAAACACATTTATTCATGTGAAAATGAAAAATAAAGTGACATTCGTAACATCTGACGCCTTACTTTTCAAATAAATCAAAATGGAAAATGTTACAAATATACAATCCAGGTATTTGTTCTTAATAAATACCTACCAGTATGAGAAACCTTTTTAGACTAACACATAAAAAAATATTGTTTTATGAATCCAGATTTGCATGAAATATTTATTTTTCTCTAATATTTCTTGTGAAAAGTTCAACACACATGCATATGCTTTTTCAATTTTACTTTTTTATTTCACAATTGTATTGTGCTGTTATTTTTTGTGACATAACAATATCAAATTATTTTTTTTAAAAAGAGTAAAACAATGATAAAAGCACAGACAAATGAAGATGTTTATGTAGGGGGAATGGATGTTACAACGGTCTGAACAGGCAAAAAGTATTGCTTGGGGGTGGGGGTCACTTTATTCTTGCAGAAAACAACCACATCTGCACAAGATACAAGTATAAATTTTTATGAATCTTTTTTTTTTACTACAGTAACTTAATAACCATACGTATCAAGCAAGTTTGATACTGTATTGTAACAGTAATGATAAAAACAAACTGAGTATAAATATTGTCGTTGCCTCTACCAGCTGTTCAAGGAAGAGAACTGATACACATTTCTGGTTGCAAATGAGCAGGGGGGTATGTTAAAATACAGCTCTATTCCCACGAAACAATGAGAAGTCATAAATAATTATTGACACATTCCATATTTATATACATAAATAAAGCCTCTCCTGAGCGAAACCAGCCTAGATCAATGTAGTTTCTGGATTTCCAAGAAATTTTTCTTGGAGCCGTATCAAATTCTTACCAATAATGTATGGTTTAAAAGGAAAGCTAATTAGTTTCCTTTGCGCAGATGATGACGTAAAATGTTCCCACCATCCATGAAATAATCCAATCAGAGATAAAAGAATGGGAGGCCCGTAAACAGGGGTACCCTCTCTCTACAAAAATATCAAGATAGTGGCTTTCTGCAGAAGGATGTGCTTTTTGGCTACGTTGTTATACTTACCTATAGTGCATTCATGATATCGGTTAAAAGCAGGATGTGAAAGTAAAGCTTGCTCTGAATTTTCTGTGTTTCTGAGCATTGTGATATGATTTGCACAAACTCAGAAACTCAATTCCCTATCTGTGTAATGTATATTATATATAAGTTTCATCCCTTTCCAGAAAGTGATTGTCTTCCTACAATAAGTACTTTTAGCTGAAAGTGAATTTTTGTTAAATTTAAAATAATTTGAAAGACATGCTTGTCAATGAAATGAACAAAACTATGCAGACTTCTAGCTATTTTATATCATCACTGTATCTGCTAAAAATAAAGATTTCATATGCATTCATTATGTATTGTTGAGCAAAATACCTACTATGGGGAAGTAATTCCTTGATATGACAAGAAGCAGCCTATATGATTCTAGTCCATAAGGTCAACACTGCAAGAATATAGTCAACGCACTACTCCTCACATGTTGATGGTGCTTTGATAAACTAGTGGAGGGATATATCTTTACCTGTGTTTTCAGGTCCCTTTCTATATTTATTGATAGTGATGATTTCAAACTCGAAACATCACTAAATATAGCTTGTAGTGGCACTGCTATGCAAATATCAGCTCTCCTTAGATACATACATAGATACATAGGTCACCGACCATTTAGTTTTCAAAGGGATAAGTCTTTATAACTATCACTGATTGAGTCATTGCATCCTATTGTAGTCCATGAGAAAATGATCAATATTTTTTCTGTAATTATTCCTGGAGATTTGCTAGCCAGTGAAGAATGTTACTAGCATCAAAATAGAAAGCAGCATTAAAGTCTAAAGAGAAAATAAAATATTTATTAAGTACAGCCTCTTGGCTTTTGCATAGGATGACAAAGCTTACAGGTGTGATTCGGTCTGTTCCGAAAAAAAGATCTCTAAAATTTCCAGTCATTTCATTCAAATGAAACTATTTCCAGAGAATTCAACATAACCTATGCTGATTTTTTTATATATACTGCGTCTGCGTTAGTGCCTAACATAAGTAAAATATTCATGGGACATCTGAACTTGTAACTAATGTACTGGTTTTTAGCTCTACTGGTCATAGATCAGATGAGCTTATGGGATGGTCTGTTGTCCGTCTCATTTAGCACAATTTTGTTATCATGACTCCTCCTAAACTACTTGGAGGATTGCCATGAAACTTTACACACGCATTCATCCCATGGTTTAGTTGGTCCTAAATAAAAATAGTGATGCTCGGACATCCTGTATGGCAGCCATCTTGAAAATCTTGTTATCACTACTCCTCCAGAATGGATGGTCATATTAACATGGGATTTTCACTAAAAGACTTCATAGGATGTCTAATCGATCCTAAATGAAAATTATGCTGATCTGATATCCAATATGGCTGCCACAGCAGCCATTTTGAAATTTTTTTATTTCTACTCCTCCTGAATGGATCATCATATCAGCATGGGGTTTTTACTGAAAGACTTCGTATGATGTCTAGCTGGTCCTAAATAAAAATGATGATGATCTGACATCCAATATGGCCACCATGACAGTCATCTTAAAAATCTTGTTATCACAACTGTACTTGGACAGAAAGTCATATTGACGTACGGTTTTCACCAAAAGACTTCTTATGATGTCCCGTTGGCCTTAAATGAAAATGGTGCCGATCTGACGTCCAGTATGGTCGCCACAGCAGCCATCTTGAAAATCTTGTTATTGCAACTCCTGAACGGAAAGTCATGTCTTGAAAATATTGTTATCTCTACTCCTCTCCAAATGGATGGCTATATCAGCATGGGGTTTTCAGCAATAGACTTCTTATGATAACTACTTGGTACTAAATGACAATGGTGCCAGTCATACATCCAACATGGCTGCCATGGCGACTGTCTTAAAAAATACTTGTTGTTACTACTCACCCTGAATCATGATCATTATGACATGGGGTTTTCACCAAAAAACTTCTAATGATGTCCACTTTGTCCCAAATGAAAATGGTGCCAAGCTGAAATCTAATATCAGGGCTGAGTAAATTATTTTTTAATCACTAGTCTAGGACAAGTGGTTTGAGAAAATTCACTTGTCCCACCTTACTCTTCACTAGTCCCACCTTACTCTTCACTAGTCCATAGAAAAAACAAACGAAATAATATATAATATATGTATTTCTTAAAAGAATTAAATTTATCAAAAACATTGGTTGTTATTATTGATAGGTCAGCAACTCTGACTTCACTGATTTTCTGCACATGCTGGCTAGTGTCATGCAAATAGTCAGTTCCAAATAGTCAGTTCCATTGACAAATACACTGGGTGAATTTCCAACCTGTGCCAGTTTTGGATATTGTTTGAAATAACTGCAAAACATCTTTCCTTCAGAGTCAATACATTCAAGCCAGAGATAATAATCAACCCAATGCGGCTGAAAATTTCTGTCTCTTAGTAGTGTCATATTTGACATTTTTTGCCACCACGGATTCTTGCTTATGGCTCTTTGGAGAAATAGCTACCGCACACTCCGTAGAAGTCTTACATTTTATCCCTTCACTTTCAAACAATTTTTCATTCAATGAATCGCCCTTATTACCTTCCTTGCGAAAATAATTTAGCAAACTCATTTTATCCACAGAGTAGCTATCAGCTTGCTTGACAACTACTTCTAAAGTGATCATAACATACATTTTCTCTTTTAAATACGAACAGAGATAGCTCATTAATTAGCGTAATTGTTTCGCTTCAAACGCAATATCGCATGTGGAAGTTAATCCTCTGTATAATCAATTATAAATTAAAGAATCATTACTGTCATAAAGGAAATTATAAATTAAAGAATCATTACTGTCATCAGTTCATAAAGAAAACCAACACTGATGTTGGTAAAGTACCTTTCATTAATTTAATTACACTGACTCGTTGGATTAAAATCATAGGGAGCCGCTCGTGATGATCTGGCTTGAGTAAACACAATGCAACAAAGCCACTTAAAACACTACTAATTGATCATACTGGCTTTCTTTTGTTTGACGTGTTTTGATTTGCCGATAATTTGGTCGCTTTGCCCAATATGCAGTCAAGCGGTAACAGGATGTAAATGTATACACGAAGAGGGGTAGAATCAAGTATTCAGTATGTCCAGAGGGCATGATTGGCCAAATAAAGGTAGATATAGTGATTAAAGCATGAAAATAAGGACTTGCCCGACTTTTTTAAAAGTACTTGTCCTGGACTAGCCACTTGGAAAGTTTTTCTTGCCCGACTTCAAAAATGAATAATCCGGGACATCGGGCTATGGGATTTGCTCAGTCCTGAATATGTTTACCACAGCAGCTAATTGGAAAATCTTCTTATTGCTGCAGAATATCAGAGATGGTTCCAACACTTGATAGTTAAAAGAAATGGTCTTATCTTGAATTCCAGAAATTCTTTTCGTCCAGTATAGCATCAGTCCCTTCAAGAGACTCTTGCTTCATCAAACACATAGTAGGACAAAAAAGGAAATATATTGGTGACTTAATTAGTGTTGTAATACATTAATACTTTAATGTACTATCTTTTTGATAATTAAACATCTTGGATGCATTCATAGCTAAATTATGTATGCATACAAGTGCAATGAGTAAATACATTGGTTATTTGCTCCATATTTGAGAACGCAATGCTGAAAATATATATTTTTCTTTCTTTTTAAAAGGTAAGAAAGTATTAGATTTATACAAGATTTCTTTCTCGCAAATGCACATACTACGCACATTAATTTTACAAATGTTTGCATAACTTTGAATTTATTTAATGCTTATTTGGATTCAAATGAAACTTGATTGCATAATTATTAATCTAATTTGTTCTCTTCAACATTGGGGAACTGATATAGTGTGAATAGGGTTCTTCCAATTTTGATGGGACCATGGTAATTTGTTCAGGTTCTGACACGATAGCTGGAGTAATGCGTAGCCCGTCCTGACAAAAATTATGAACTCTGACATTTCTTGACTATTTTCTGTGGAAAGGAGATTGCTTTTTCTATTCAAGGTGACACAGAGAGCTATGATAAGACATAACCACACCGGTAGCCTTAATTGCTACTGGTCTGGTTATTTTGTGAGGAATATACAAAATTTTTGGCTCAGAAGGCATCATGTTCTAAAATTCACCTTCCTCAACAGCGTAAATATATATATATATATATATATATATATATATATATATATATATATATATATATATATATATATATATATATATATATATATATATATATATATGCAGTTTTTTATTTCCAGCTAGGGTCCATGGCTCTCAGAGCCTCTTTTTTACCTGAGGTGCACATAAGTGTTAACACTTCCTTCAGAGATCCATTTATAGAGAAATTAGAACTACCATTATAAACTTTATTGGGGCATTGAACTTCCAAAGCAATCATCTGGATGGAGATTTTGGCAAGAAGTGGTGACATTTTATTAAAGGATTAAATGATCATAGTTGGGCATCTATCGATGTTTAGATTTTACATAATCACTCACAAAGTAAATAAAGTCTGAAGGACTTTATTTTTATTTTGTGAGTGATTAGGTAAAATGTACTAATCAATAAATTCCCAACCATGCTCATTTAAAAGGGCTTTATTTTTTTTGCGAGTGATTAGGTAAAATTTATACATAGATAAATGCCCAACCATGATCATTTAATCCTTATAATTCCAGTTTTCATCCTTTCCATCATCAAATCAGAGGATTCTGTCAACAAAACATTTGATTTTAGGTAGTACGTAGTTTTCTTACATTTGCCTCTTCACATGGAGCCAGAATACCTAGCCTGATCATCGCTAGCCATGGGTCGTCAACTCTTGTATAACATTATAGATAGGGAGAGTGTCAGATCGGGTCATGGCAGTGATTTGAGCAAGTTTTATTACTCGGTATTATTTTATTTTTACCATTATACTGCTTTCGATGTATCTCTTTATCTTCCATCTCCATTATGTGTGTGTCAGAGAGAGAGAGAGAGAGAGAGAGAGAGAGATGATGCAGTAGTTTTGAGGATAAATTGTTATAACCCTCCCCCAGCCATTTCAAAAAAATTCTTAAAATATTAGATAAAACTATTACAATTTGAGTACAATTGTTTATATTATTGACCTGGGCGTGGTCTAAACAGTGCACCATATCTGTCATCTCAAGCTGTCTTCATTGTCATAGTCATCATCAATGATGGTAAATCTATAGTATACAATATCTTATTCACCAATATTCTTATCTCACATCATCATACACAGTAAATTTATCATTTACAGCCATTTTTTTCTCTTTTACCACCAACATTTTTCTGTCTCCCTCTTACCATCAACATCATCAATGGTAAATTTATCACATAAAGTATAATTTGTATCTCTCTATCATCAGCATCATCATTAATGCTAAATATATCGTATAAAGTCATTTCTTTTAATTCACCACATGTTTATTTATTTCTCTCCCTCTTCCTCTCTCACATCATCATCATTAAAGATTAATCACATAAATATCATTTTGTTCTCTCTCACATTATCATTAATTGTAATATATTGTATAAAGTATAGATTTTCTCCATCACAACCATTTAATTTCTCCATCTCATCACAATCATCATCAATGGTAAATCAGTATTATAAAGTATCAGTTTTTCTCCTTTGCTACCGTTTTTTCTCTCTATCATCATCGTCATCATTAACGGTAAATCTGTCACGCAAGTATCATATTTTCTCCTTAATTTTTTTTTTTTTTTTTTTTTTATGAAAAATCCTTATTACAAGCATATCAAATTACCAGGTGGCAACTTCCATAAAGTCGATCAAATACATTTTTAAATCTACCGGGTCCAGCATCAGTATTGGCTTTGATATTTGATGTTCGATGACGTCATCAACTGACTTTTCTGCTATCTGAATTTTAAAGTAATATTCCTCTTCTATAAATTTTTTTATAAAATTCTTATAGGATAAATTCTGAAATAAAAAGCAAGAGAAACATTTTATTTCGTGATATTACTTTCAATGGTTATTCAGCCCATTGTATCGTCCAACCACCCGATGTCGTTTTCCTCCTTCAATCGTGCGCCACGTTTCTCACGCCCTAACGCACTTGTTTTGAGTTAATGATGTCATTAACTGTGTCACCAGCATTCTTCAAGAGTTACCGCAATGAATAAAACAGTAAAATCCGACAAAATGAGATTTAAACAGATGTTTTCGTGTAATTTTAAAGAAAAAATGAAAATGAAAATATTTTCACTAATGCCTTATTTGTGTCAGACATTTCGGCCTTGAATTTTCTATTATATGATAAAGATCACGCCGCCGATCACATGATGAGTTTGTTTACATATTTTGAACAGGAAAACCAACTTTGAGAATTAATACAACTAGATAGCCAATGTAAATATTTGGTTTTAATCATGTGGAGTCTTTATACAACGTCAGAAAAATTTACACTTGAAATGTATATTCACTACGGACTTTTTCGTTTCAGTATTATTTCATAATAAACATATATTCTACATCAAAAGACATTGAATCTATTATAATAAAATGTGTATCCATTCACCAGTGTCTATTCTTAAATTTCTCTCTCCCTCAGTCTCCCTGTCTCTCTCTCTCTCTTCTCTCTCTCTCTCTCTCTCTCTCTCTCTCTCTCTCTCTCTCTCTCTCTCTCAGTCTATTGAGTCATGTATTTATAGTAACGAACGAGCAAGCAGTAATGTAAGTGCACAAACTGCACATAGAATTAACGGAATTTTTTTTTTCATATTAATTTTTTTTTGTTATTTCAGAAACATGGAGACGCTATGAACTAATAGTATCCATACCTTGACCTAACTGGCACATTCCGGTCATATGCCATGTGACTTTTTATTTTGCATCACGATCCATGGATGCCACTTCCGGAAATAAGCAAAATGACACACACTCTGAAAAACGGTAATTCTGAACTAATGTATATGAATGCCAAATATTTTTTAACGATGATTAAATGAAGTAGATATAGTTGAACACTTTCTATGGTTATTTGAATAGATTATCACAATATTATAACTAACGCGTTAAAATTCACGTATAGTGCACGAAAAGTGGTTGCTCTAGGCTACAATCGGCTACTTCCGCCTGATGGAGTCGTGTAGAAAGACTTGTGATGGGTAGGTTTATATAGTACATGAATGCAGGGCCATCGTTAGTTTGCGCTCAACGAAATTGCGCCACGGGTGAGCATCACCATTGGCGCCACCCAGTTGAAAAAAGTACCGCAAAACAGCACCCCTCAGGCTTGGCGCCACGGGTGGTTGCTTGTATTGCCCACCCCTTACAACGGCCCTGCATGTATGATTGATAGGTAAATTGTAAGCGACGATATGAGCCCGTGATTTATTGTACAGATAAGGTTATTTCGTGTTGTCACAAATTTTCATCGTATTTTATTGATAAAACATCAGACTCCTTTGCTATATCCGTCTCTGATGTAGCTTTCACTGATATCATCCTTCATAGACCTTTACAACACTAGTAGTACATCTTTAGATTCATATACAACAGGCAGATTTGTGTGATTTAAATGAATATTGTGGATGTGACACGTTGTGGTATACCTAGGAAAAAGGGTTTATTACACCAGTCAATAATTGCAGGTAAGGCACATATTCAGCAATTTTATACTACCTTTTATGTAAAACTGAAATTGATAACATAATAACAGAAATGTACACACAGGTATTCATACTGCATCATGAATTGAAAGAACTACAACATTTATTTTTAAACGTACTAAATATTATTACAATCTTTAGAAGAGTGTCAATGTTTAAATAAGTTTATTTTCCACCTCTTTGAATCAAACCAAAAATTTGAATGAAAATAATTAAAATAGAATGAAGTATTCGAAATAGTCATGCAACTCCTTATATAACGGTGAAAACATGTTAGAAACCCGCAATCAATATGAATAAGTATGATTTAAAGGCACAATAGTGCAGACTATCGGTAATTTTATGCATTATAAGGCTAATGAAACTAATGTAATGTGTCAACCTATAAGCTGAAATAATGCACAAAAACCTATGGTTTGTGAAGATTCAATCAGTTATTTGTTAATAAACGAGAGAAATTGCATTTAATGGGGGGACCTCTTTAACTGAAACTAATGTGTCGCAAACTGCTACGGAAACCTCACGTGACCACACAAACGGCAACGTCATCTTCGTGTAGTGGGCGGGTTATGAGTCACGTGGTGATAATGTAAATATCCACCATAAACCAAAAATGTCAGACGCATGTGAGAGTAAAAAACGTAAAGGTCGCCCGCCTTTATTGCTTTCCCAGAAGAAACGTCGAAAATCTGTCAGAGAAACCGAACGGAGCCTATCAAGGGTTCGTCTTGGGGACCTGTTTGTACGATGGAGAGCACTGATGGAGGAGTTAGAAATGTCATCCGACACTGAAATGGCGAAGTTCTTGTTGGACAGGTAGGTCAACGTCTACTTAGAAAGTCTTCTCCACTTGTCATGTCTTGTTGTTATGCTTGAAAGCACGTTGTTTTTTGACTTTTATCTTTGGACAAGGATTTGCTTTGCTTTATAAGATTCCAAAACTCTGTATGATCGGCTGATTGATATTTCACTCAGTGATTGTAATGTGTGTGTGGGTGGGCGGGTGTGGAGGGATATCTAACAGCGTGCTCAGAAAGGTCATTTGTACACATGTCCATTACCTTCATGAGACAGTTTCTTTAAATTACGTTAGAGAACTTAGATACTTATACAACTGATCTCAATATGGACACACACACACACACTTTAGAGTAATAGGACAAGCACATTGCTTGCACAAATGCTAATAACCTGTGTAAGTAATTTGATGTTGAACTGTTATTAGGGTTTTCTAGATCTGAATGTAGAACTGATCCAGTAAATTTTTCATCTTTCATGCTTATGATTGGCTAGATGATAAGATTTATTGTACATCGTTCAGTTACTAGTAAATTCATTATAAAGCATTGAAATGACAACAATTAAAAAGGATCTCCAGTCATGATAGGAAAGGATGTTATAGTGCTACAAGAGTATAAGGGCTGGCAGGTTGCCATTGTTATGTTATTAGTTATTGTTTGAGCTTCAATCAATATAGTTTTATTTATGTAAAAAGATTTCAGATGTGTTATAATGTACTCTTGCTAAAATTAGGTATTTCAGTTGAAAGTGTTCACTTGCCTTATACAACACAAATAAACAGATTTAAAATATAAATTTTAATACAAATGAAAATTTATTACATTTTTTCAGTTACAAAGTTACAAAGAATGTAGGAAAAGATGTACCCAAACATGCAGAACCAATGGCAAGTACATCTACATGCTTCACATCAACCCCTGGACCAGTCATTTTGCAATATACAGAGAGAATGAAGACACCTTCAGTATCTGAAGTGTCAGCTGTTGAGTCAGGAAGGTAATAATTAAAATTTCTTGTAACTGTTTCCTGTTTTTTGGTTGCTACAACTGTCATGCCACAGAAAACAATAATGTAACAAGTGCACAAATGCAACACTGTTAAAGTTTATTTTACAAAATGTGCTAGGAGGTTGCATCTCTACTACATACTTTACTTTATAAGAAGAAAATAAAATACCATGAAGTTTGATTTCTCGGATGTGGGATGGGAGACCTCAACTATGTCACCTGATGCATGTAGAAAAGGTATAATTTTTACTGTAATTGATTTGGTTAGGCAAATAAGATCCAGTATACTGTGCTGGCTGAACTGGTATTCACCGCTGTTTCCCACGACCCTCTACTTCCCCCACACGTGTCGCTATTATTAAATCAATACTTAGAAGACCAGTGATTGTATTTTGAAGCTGTGTTTCATGCCGCATATGATTTCTCTATGCAGAATCCCATTTATAGCAATCCCTGTTATCACCCTCCTCCCATCTATTCAAACAGCTCATGATGAACGCACATAGGATAAATTGAATTTTTGAAAATAACTAGTGATGTAACATTGCTAACCTCTATGCTCTATAGACAGAAGCCTAATGTTGACTACACTCATCGGTCACATTAGCCAGGCATGGAGAATAAAAGCACATGTGAAAAAAATAAAAAATAATTAAAGCCAGTTAGGCAATTTACAAAATCAAAATAACCTGATGTAATTTGATGTTGATATTGTAGTACATTAACATCATCATGCTACTAGACCTTTTAAGTTATATATCACAGAATGGTTCTTAATAATTGGAGCAGAACTCTATGGACCATTGGACACCAGTTGTTGAAGACTTTGTGTCGTTTGAAATCAATACAAGTCATATAGTATAAATTAATTTACATTTGGTCATTTAGATGATGTTGGAAAGATAATTTTTAGTTTTTCTTTTTTATGTTTAACTATTTTGTGTCATTTCTTTTCTTCAGGTGATGGGCGCAATGACTCCCCAGGTCATTCAGCCCAGTATTGTTCCTACACAATAATGGAGGATAACAGCAAAAAAATATTGACCATTCACACACTGGACAAAAGGATGGTTCAAAGAAAATCCCCAGCCCTGGAAAAGGCAGGCTTTCAGAAAGCCATAACAGAACTGATCTCTCGAGCAATAAAAATCAAGGAGGTGGTGACAGATGCTCATGTAGGAATTGGATCAGTGATGAGTGAGTTATATCTTTTTGTTTGCTAAAGTCACCATACTTTTCGCCCTTTACAAGTCCACATTGTGGCACAAGTTCTAAATCCATACACTTTAGACCAAATAAAATCAAGGAGATTGAACCTAGGAATGAACTTTGTTAGTTTAACATGATCTTTCAGTTATCCTTGTCAACTTTATGATCATATTTAGCAGCTATTGCAGGCTATTGGTAAACTGAGCAAAAGAATGGCAATTATTCCTGTAATAAAGCTTTTGGAATTGGAAGACTGTTTCTGTTTCAATGATTGCTGTTCATGCACTGTATTTTTTCTACCTTCTTTTCAAGGTTGCCAAACAAAAGGAAAATGAGGTTTTGTTGCAGTGGTCCAAAGACATAATGAACCATTTTTGGTTTTCATGCAAGACTGCCAGCAGCTATGAACAGTTTTTGGTGAGATTTGTGTCCTTGCATTTTGAACATGTCGATGTTTATTTTTGTTCATGAAATCAAAGTTACATTGTATAATCCTTATCTTCTGGTTCTGTTAATATATATTTTATCCATATTTATACATCACCCAGTCTTGTAGGTACATGTATGTAGTCTATGAAAAGTAGTTTACTTGAAATGTCAGAGTAATGTGGAATACTGAAGTAACATTGATCCTGTAAAAACTGCAATCCTAATCCATTAACCATTAGCCAAATATATCATGCTTGTTTCCCTCTATGTGAAACAACCTGATTGACAATGAATTATAAGGTCATTTCAGAGTCACTATGGCAGTGACCAGATTTAGGTGCTTTATATACTGATTGTGGCATTCTTTCAGAGTATCTGGAGAAGTGTCCTACATCACATCACCAATACACATGAGTGGAGACTCTCACATGGCCAAGGCATTAATAAATGCCTGCATGAACCCTTGTCTGAGAATGAAGAATGGACAAAACCCTAGCTTGATCCCAAGAAGGATGCCAGAGTGCTGAAAACTTTGGCACAGGTTATATTGGATAAAAGGCTCCTAAACAGAGAAGAGTATTACTTGAACTTCAGGTACGCTATTTCATGATGGTAACAATTGTATGGTATATAAAAGAAAATTGTTAAGACTGCTTGCTTGTATTCTCAACATTACATTAATTTACTGCATATTTTTACCTTTTCAAGCTCTGAATAAGTTAGCATTCAGTAATGTGTATACACAATATATATTACAATGATCAGGTTAGGTATAACACATATTCATTAAGTATAAACAATTCCGTGACACTCTGAATCAATAAACACTCCATTAAAGATTTTATGTATGCAAAATTTACCAACAGTAATGATTTTTTTAGAGTTGTAATAATCTGTAAGCAGATTATAAATGACACATGTTAGAAGATACATGTTCCTGATAATTGCAGAAGCACTGCCGAGCTTGAAGTTTTCCATCAGCACATCCTGATGTACTGTGCCAAGAGATTTTCATACACCCCTCCTGTGTACCGGATTAGGAATGAGCTAGCTGCTTTCGATCACAATATCCATAGTGGCAGAAGTATATTGAGAAACAAAGAAGGGGAGATAGTGTAAGTTATTTTCCACTACAGAAACACATAGAAATAATTTCATATATTGCTTGTACATTATGATCCCAACTTGGACATCAAAGCGTTGGAATTTTATTAACATATATAACTAATGACAACTTTTATTAGGTAAAAGTCATTTTGCAACAATGGACACACATTTTTGACATTTGTGATAAGTAATCTTACTATTTTAATGCATACAAATCTTGTAATTAGTATTGTTATAATTCGCTGTGATATTTGTTTTGATTTTAACAGTGGAAATCTAATAATTAGATCCAGTGATATTTGTATAGCATTTTCAAAAATGGAGGGATTGAACCACATTATTAAGTATATCTGGGATTCATGACCTTTCCTTGGGAGATTTAGGGAAAATGCTGTCATGATGATGATTACTATTAAATGCCCATTTATGAAAATATATTGCCTTCTAAAGAGATGGGTACAAATGCATCCTGTGTTAAGTAGTACTCGGGAGACAGAACTAAACTTGTAAGAAGAAAAACAGCCCCTCAACAACTCCTCCTGTGTAGAACTGGTCATGAGGCTCTAATATTGGGTGAAAAGTCAATATGGGTTACCATGGGGATATTTGTCACACAAGTTAAGAAAATACAATTCTCTTTACAACAGATATCATAGATGCTACAACAAAAAAAAGTAACAGATGGTCTGTCTTTCCTTGCAATGAGAAGAAAACATATCCCCACATCAGGGAGCTTATACAGAATTCCTTATCTCTCGACTTGGGGACAAACGGGGTATGAGACAGAGGAGAGAACTAAAGGAGGATGATCCCAGGAGAATTAGTAGAAACCTGGCATCTGAAGAACCGCCATCAACAGAAGTTTTGGTGAAGGAGAAGATCTCTCGATTTTGACTTCAGCTACAGTCAATATGAAACTGTATCTGCTATATGTAGGTGTCTGCTTGGACAGATTACACTTTATATTATTATGTATATTTAATTTTTTATTGATTGTTAGTTTTCCTCTCCATCATTATATGTTATGTATAACTGTAATTTGTACATGACCTTAGTCCAAAATCAAGTTCATAGTGTACCTGACTAGGAACATATTTTTGTAAACAACATAATACATAGCTAAATTTTCTCTATGGATTGTGGATGAAATATTTAGATCATTATTAATGAAAAAAATATGTTTATCTGGATCAGAGTGGGACATTGGTATTCCCCATGCAAAAATACTGGTCTACTTGATGTTTGTTACATTCTTTATTATAATTTTAGTAATAGTCCTTGAATTGTTTACTTTTTTTGATGTTTTTTACATGGTTTGCTGACCATCTTCCTAGTTCTATTATTGTGTCTTAGTTTTTTATATAATGTTGTTTACTTGAAATTTTTTATTCTTGCCATAACATCTGAAGCAGAATCGTTGTTGTGCTCATATTTAGGTTTGGATTTCTTTATTCAAATTATTACTCTCTGTAATTACAAAGTGCGCAAAAATACTTCTTGGACAAAAGAATCATTCATTTGGAATTATAGTGAATTCAGTCAAGACCATCTTGGATTATATTATTGTGATACATCAAAAGACTGTTGGCACATCACCAATCTACAGACCACTGGTACATTAGTAAATTGGAGACTACATGCACATCAACACATTCAGTGTTAGAGCTTATTTGGAATACCACTGAAATTCAGTTGGAACTTTATTCATTTGGACCTGTAATAGAACTTGTAAGGCTATTTGGGATTTAATTCACAATACTGTAAATTCTTTTTTAAATTTTCACTTTGTAATCTAGAGAAATAAATTATTTGTTAATTTTACAAAACTTGTTGGTTTTCGCTCTTTTCCTTTAATTATTTTAAGCCCATAGAGTTGCAAGAATATAATAGTCTGTAAATACCAGCAATTGAAAACAAAGTACACTGTGGTCTCTGCAATTACTGAAAACTTTCTATATTGATAATTTCTGCCCATATTTGCCCACATTGTCTATAGGGCAGAAATAGACCGGTGGTTTAAAAAAATCTGAATGAAAGCATTATTGTACAATGCAATAAAGAGGTACTATTATGTGCAGTTACAACGAAACAAAGAATGAAGTCATTTGTACTAATTTGTATACAAATTCTTTTAATAAAGTGTCAAACTTTATGCAAGCCTAGAGGGGATGAAGCCAGTATACTGTCCAAAAGCATCAGGATATTTGTCACGTATCCGCCAGAAACAGCAAGAGGGAATGACACGTCTTTGTCCGGACCCAAGCTTTCCATGCTGCCATAGTATGAACTGCCTATAGGCAGCATGTCTATTGGCATTCGTCCGGTCAACCTCATCGTCAAGGACCAGTATGTACCGTCTATACATTCTGACCAAGACAAGGATAGCCTCATCCAGGATTAGAACTTGACAATCCTGAAAAATTATTACAATTTAATATGCTTATTCTAAAATGTAAAAATATAGAAAATAATAGAAGTACACACTTCTTAAAATTGTATTCATCTTACGTCACCAGATTCCATTTTAGAATAAACATAGATCAATATCGGATTCAAACTGCACAAGGTTTATATTTTGATATGAGCAATGAGAGTTCCATTACAACTGGAACTGTTATTAAGTACAGTGTATGTTAAGATGGACGCTCCAAGTAATGTTATGTATACCCATATTGTGTGTTAACTTTTTTGATTATAAGGGTCATGTAGTAGACATTAAATAGCTAATGTTGTCCGTTGTAGGTTTGTACTTTATAATGAGATTATTTCGTTTGAATAAACATGTTTTTGTGGCCTTTTGACCTTGGAAGGTGTAGAATTTAATCTTGTCGATGAATTTGATGGGATTTAATTTCAGATCATGGCCCTTCCCCCCCCCCAAAAAAAAAAAAAAAAAAAAAAAATTGTGGCTCACCTGATCTCAGATTGGTTGGCTGTTACAGGACCTGACCTGTCCAATTATTGTTTGAGAGGATTTATTTATTTCAATTATTCATTGGAATTGCAAAGTCCTCATAAACTTTTGGACTAAGTAACTATTTTGGAGTTACTGTGAATTCTTTAAAGACATTTTAGATTATATCATTGTGGTACATCAAGCCTGTCAGCATATCAACATTATTCAAGTCTATTGGCACATCAGCACAATACATTGGACTTCATTTAGAATACCAATAGAACTCATTTGGAATACTCTATGCTTTTGGACTTGTGATAGAACACTTTGGACTATTTGGGATTCAGTTCATGATCCTGTAAGTTTTTTTTCCATTTTCATTTTGTATTTTAGACAAATAAATTATTTGTTCAATTTTACAAAACTTTTTGGTTTTCGATTTTTTCTGTTATTTTAAGACCATAGAGTTGTAGCAGTATTTTTTGAGCATTTCTACAAGTCAGAGGTGGAAAAAGTGAATGCCTAGCAGCCTGGACAATTAAAATTGTTACCCAAATTGTTATATAAAATATGATGGAAATTTTCTTGTATGTCTTCATGTCTTTCTAAATTCAGGCAAGTAGGACATTTTAGTATTCTTTAAGTCATGATGTTTACCATGATAGTATATATAGAGTATTATCTTAATATATTTGTGGGTTTTAGAAAAACACCTTAAGGTGTGCATCATGTTTACAACAGAAGAATAAAAGTGTAGTCATTATTAGGCAAGACTTGGATAGATAGATGAAATTTGTACAGGTGTAATTTTTGTTCTTGTTATTTTAACTGCAATCAGTGTACTTACTCAGGTCTAATCACTAAATTCCAAAGTAAGATTGCATGGCTTTTTGGTTATTATTTCATATTTTTTTATAAAAATTATACATTTTTTTTACTTCAGTTGTAAAAAGGATAAGCCTACCTAAATGTTAAATTTTTTTTTGGATGCCACTTGCATAGATCACTTCTACCAATATATGAAAAGATTTAAGCAAGTTTATATTTAGATACCACAAGCATCTATTTACATCATTGTATGTATTTTGATAAACAGGCCCAATGTGAGGGGGTGGGCATATGGCCAGGGCCTTAACCACTAAGGGGCCTCAATTTTTACAAGTTATTTTTAGATCTCTTAAATACTCTGTGTACTGGGTTGTCTTTTAAATCTTTATATAGTAAATTAAATGAGCTTGTTTTCGCATTTGATTCATTTCCAAATTTCAATATAACCAGGGCCTATGGGCCTCAAATTCTAGAAGTGGCCCGGGCCTGCCTCAACCACTTAAGGGGCCCTGCTGATAAGTATGGCTACTTGAATTGCTAGACCAATAGCCCTACATCATTAAGTTCAGTGATTCCCAGCTTATAAGGAGACCATTTTTGCACCTTACAGAAAGGGTAACCTTTCATGATGAAGAGAAAATAGATGACATGTATTATATTTGGTGTCAGGAAATGCGGCCATGTTCAAAAGGTGGCCTCTGTATTTTCTATGGTATCTGTGTGCATGGTCTTTCTTTATCAAATGATATTGGGGGGGTGAGAGGCTGCAAATAGTAAAGCAGTATTAACCTAGAGTTTTTGGTAAAATAAATAGTCCTTAAATGGAAGCATGCATTCACTAACTTGTGCAAAACACTAGTACTACCTACTGACATCAAGATATTAGAATCTGTGCCAATTATCAAACATTTTTCACTATGTATCGATACTTGTTTTGCATGATGTCAACAATTACCCTCATTCTTGTCTGCCTTATTTCAAGTATGCGCAGAGTTTGGTCAGCTCTGTTTTCTTCATGCTGCATGGCACGTCTACCTCATCTTCCCCCTCTAGTTCTTGCTCCATGCCTTGTATTTCCTCTTCCTCTCCCTCTTAAAGGAACTCTCGGGACTTGAGCTCAAAAGTGAGCTGATTTCTTCAGTCTGAGGAATAACATAAACTTTGCACAGTTGAGATTATTATAGGGTGTGTATCTTCTCTATTAAACATTATAATTGCTAATGTGGGCCAGTTGTCTTGGTAATTAATTTTGATACGTAAAAGTATTTCATAATTTGACAACTGGTGTAGTCATGAGTATTTTTCAACTATGAATATAGTGCTAATGGAGAGTCACAACTTGAAACACCCAAGGTTGTGATTTGATGGTAGTTTTGGACCTAGATTCCATACTCCAGTCATAGAATGTAATACCCCAACTCGTTTCCTACTCCCAGACAAACTGTACTTGAATACCCTATGTCTGTAAGGTATTAACTTTGAGAAGCAGAGCATGAATTTTTTTTTTTAAATTTGTATAGTCGTCATAAGTGCATAAGTTCCTTTTTTCTCCTCCATCTGATGCTGCAATGTTAAGTTGGTCAAGACACCTACTTTAGATCTGTAATTTGTGTTTGTTGTACAAAATGTACAAAGTCACGTAGTTGAAATGTCACTAGCATCTATAAGAAATCGAGTATCAGTGGAATTTTGCAATATTTTACAAAGCACGTTGATTTAAATCATGCTCGTACCACAAAAAGTATTTAAATATTACTAAATAGTTCTAAATAAATTTAAATGTTTTCTCTCAAAATAAATAGTAAAAAGGAAAGGGATTAGAAGCAGAAGAAGATCATACTCACCGTTGTTGACATATTGGCGGTTTGGTAGCGTGGTTGTGTTCTACGTCATCAACTTCGGTGTACACGATCTAGCATATAATTATGCAAATTTAGGTCACCAAAATTCTTTCCGGGATCTGCCGATCACTGCGGAACACGATTTTCAAGATGGAGACAGTCAATTCGTGGCGCTTCATACAAAGATATCTGAGCGCTCATATTTCATAATGAGAAACTCTACATACTTGATATTATTCAAAAATTGCCTTTTACATAGTATTTAATTAATTGATATACATAAATATCCCAATACGGTTGCAAGAAAATTGACTCTCAGCTGCACTATTGTGCCTTTAAAACATAATAATGTGAACTATAAATAATTCAAAGGAATCAATAATGCAGCATGGGTTATATAGTAAATGTTATTTTTTTTAAAAACTTTAAATAACAGCCAAGACGGTTGGCAGAGATCTAACTCAAGTCACATATTCCTGAAAGAGTTCTTTCCCATTGCTACTTTTGTCTACTATCTTAATAGCCAGTGATATGATTTGTAATGGAACAGGACAGAACTTTATTGATATGACATATGCAAAAAAGCACATAGTAAATACAACACGTAATTTATATACAATACACTGTTGCATAAATGAATGAATAAAGAAATGAATAAATAAATAAATAAATAAATAATGGCCTTAGAAACCTGTGTACACATAAATCCTCAGAGAGATAGAGAGAACTAGACAGCAAGAGAAGATAATCTAAGTTGGAATGCATTATACACATATTTACCTAGGTATTTTACAGTTGTTAAATCTTGATTTTTAAGTAATTGTAGTAGTTTATAAATGCTTGATTTCTGCCAATAATAAGAACCAATATAAGATTTTCTATGTGAGAGGTATAGAAGACAAATTAAGACAAAATGATACTCATCTTCGACCTCATTATTTACACAGAGTTCACATTTCCTTTCATGACATTCGTTTCCTACATGCCTACCAGTATCGATACTTAATAGGTGTGATGAAACCCTTAATTTACTTAAAGCCTTTCTGTGGCTGGCATTTTTATCAATTATTCTAAGATAGGAAGCGGTTTCGAAGATATCTTTTATATCTTTATACATATATGAAGTTTTCGAAGCAACTGCTGAACTCCAGTCAGAATGAAATATAGCTTTTAGTCTTTGATTAAAAAGCGGTAAAAAGGAATATATTTGGGCTGAATTAGGGTAATACCAGACTTCTCCAAAGCCTGAAATCAATAGTATACATGTATTTCTCACATTAGAAACCCAGTTTTATCATTCTTTTCTTTGCAATCGGTAAGCATTAATTGGTATATTTTTCAAAGAATACAATTTTGTTGTGTTTAGAAATTTGAACCAATGCCTTACGATGCACACATCACATATCTATATAGATAAAGTGGATATTGGCCCAACTCTCCACGTACAAACATATTGTTTGTAGAAAGTTTAACGTCTATAACCACTTGCAATATTTTTTATGTACCCATTCTATATTGTCTGCTTTCAAGAATCCCTAAATTTCACAGCAATAAGACAAAATTGGAGATACAAAAGAATCAAATAAATCACACATTATATTCACTGGACATTGTAGATTATTAGTATTATTCACAAGGATGTTCTTTGCTTTGCCACCTTTGCCAGCAATAGTATCTGTAGCACATCAAAATGAACCTCTGTTGGCAAAAATAAGTCCTAAATAATTAAAATTATCCACAATATCTAGAAACACATCTCCGTATTTAAATTAAACGTATAGTCTTCTAACTCTTGTTAACAATCATAACCTTTGTTTTATCAATGTTTACAAATATATTCCATCTTATACAGTATGCATGTAACTTATCTAAGGATGCTTGTAAACCATCTGCTGTCTCTGAAAATATCACCATATCATCAGCAAACAATAAAAGATATAAAGATATTTCTTCTAAAGTGATACCCGCCTCAATATTTGATTGTAATGCAATTTCCAGATCATTAATATTGCGAGAAAACAGAAATGGAGAGAAGCTTTCTCCTTTAAGAGGCCTAAGTGAACAATCAAAATTGTCTGAGTGCGAGTTTAAGTGCTTTACACATGACTACACTGAGCTGTAAATAGATTTTATTATTGTTAACATTTTACTACTTTTGGCATAGAAAAAATGTTTTCTTTTCATCAAGTAGCTTTTAGATCAAAATATTTAATATAAAAATGGCATCTACTGTACTATTATTCTTCTTAAACGCAAATTATGCATCAGTAATAATATATTTAATAGCCCACGAGGAGAGTCTTTGATTTAATATGCTAGTGAAAACTTTTTCTATACAGCTAAGCAGTGTTATACTTTTATAATTATTTGTATTGGATTGATCACCTTTTTAATAATGGGTATAATAAGACCCTTGCTCCAATTTGAAGAATAAATACCACTGCTAAATATCATATTAAAAAGTTTCAGCGTGGAATTTGATAAAAGTGGAAATGACTCAGTAATGCATTCATTCAAAACTGTGTAAAGACCTGGTGCTTTATTTTTGTTTAAATTTTTACAGTTGAGCTAAGTTCTTCAATTATGATTGGAGTATCCAACTCTGCAAATATCGGTTTCCTTAAATACTCAGTTATATCTTTGTCTTGTATGCTTATACTCTGCTCTAACTGACCAGTATTATTTTTTGGCAAGGCTGTTGCAAGTTTCTTAACATGTTCATAAAATCACAACAATCATTTGAATAGTTACTGAAACGTTTTGGACTTTTAAAAAGATTCCAAAACTCGTGTGGATTTCCTTTTTGTAAATCATGCAGTTTTTGCCCTCTTGATCTATTGTAGAGTAATTTACATGTTCGGCAGAACTGTTTGTATTCTTTTTTGTTCCTTATGTAATTCCTTCTATTCTTCTATTCACATCAGATTTGAAAGAATTGTAATTAATCAAAGCACTTTCTTATGGATTCCTTTTTTCTCTACATTCACCAATAAATCAAGTAGCATTATCTTTAATATGACGATTACATTTCCCTTCCTGAAATTGCACCGTGAAGGTTAGACAGTTTTTCTTGAAATAATCATGGCATAAAGTGATTGTTTTGGAAGTGCTGACTAGACTGGTAGTTGGAAGTCAAAAAAAGAAACTGCAAGGAAACTTACTGATCAAGTGGAATAACTTTAAATGATATACTTTGGCTCACCATGAAGAGATCATCAGTTTAATAGCCATTTAAACCAATATCATTCTTCTGTGTGTTAAATCATTAGAAATATATTTTATCAACAGGTTTACTAATACTGTATGCTCTGGTCTTGATTACTCTGCATTGATATTCATGGAACAGCAGCTCTGAAAATTTAGCTATTGAATTGCATTTCTAACACCGCTGCTGTCGGACATAATGTTTTCTAATCAACTGTAATGAATTTCTTTAAGATCTTTTCATTGTAAACATGGACAAGACTGTGGAATGTTTCTTTCCGTATTGGTATCCTTCCTTGTTAATTGCTGTACAATGTGTAGCTTTTAAAGTTCTTTTCATAATAGGGAATGAAACTCCTGTTTTGAAGTTCATTATTTGACCTAATTGTAGGGAGAGGTTGGATTATTTGACAGTATAATGTCCTATTATTTAGATGAATTGACCAGGATTTTTTTTTTTTTTGAAGTTACATTTGGTTTTTTTTATAATTGAATTGCTAGTGATACAAATTACGCTCTGTTCGTGTTTAGCTGATTTTTTTTTTTTAATACAAAATTCAATAATTCCATGATATTAGTTTCGCTCAAAATTAGGGCATACATGAAAACCACTTCTGACCTAAGTGGACCGCTGACCAATTTTTTTTGTTGTAGTAATTGCATCATCACATTAATAGTGGCTTGTCAGAGCCTTTGGTAATAGAGCTCAGACACCTTCTTTTCCTTTTTTTATAACTGGTTCCAATTCATCTTGTCATCACTTGGCCTTTTGTCAGATTTTCATGAAATTGTAAATTTTAAATTACTAGTGTTTTAAAATAAGTATTTAAAAAACAAAAATATTGGAATCTAAAGGACATTGATGTGCATATAAGTTCAGGGATCTTGGTGGACATGTCATTTTGTGGAGCGTCAAAAAATCCATTAATTTATTATCTACACTCTTCAGTTCTTTTACTACTAGTTTGTTCTGTCAAAAATAGCTCACAATTAACTTGTGTTCTTAAAGGTTCTTTGACAATATTGAGCTGTATAAAGCACTTTGATAAAGATAAAGATGTTGAAGAAGATAATTAATTATATATGAATGAAGTTATATGAAATTATCATTCAAGAAAAATCCTTAGAAATACTTTGGAAGTCATAAATGCAATAAGCAAAGTTAGAATTAAATGACATTCTGAGTGAGAATACATAGAGATTTATTGGATGCCATTCACACCTCGTACACATTTACATCCAACTCTAGATGTGTATATTTATTTCATGCGCTTGTTTACACATGCGCAAGTGGTAGTCTGGCTCAGAATTAATGCAAACATGTACACTACTTCTGAAAACTGAAAGGAATGAATTTAACATCTGATGGAATGCGAATAATGAATTATATAATATGTGATATGTGCTGACACAACAGAAGGAACATTTATCTGGGGACTGTATCAGTGCTGTATCAAGTTTAAATATAAAATTCACCCAAAAAAGAACACACATAAAGATAGAAGAGTGGTCCAGTGACATTGGTACTTGGATTTTCTGTAACAAATAAAAAAAATAACCAGTTTTATCCAAAGAATTGGTTTCAGTTGCATGGATACATAAAGAGATCAGTAGATCAGTACTGTTTAGCAGGTAGTTTTTACACTGGTGAAATTTTGTAAATTCAGCGGTCTACAAGTGAGGTTGTAAAAACAAATCCCATCAAAATTGTATCTTTTATATTCCATCAAAATTTATTTGCTCTATATTTAAACCTCCCTAGTCATGCAGTCTTCAAAATACAGTCAGCCAAATTTAAAGTCTGCATTTTTTGGACAAATCGTTAAATTTTACATCCGAGAAAAAAAATCCAGCCATACAGACGATTAAAAAATAGTAAAGTGGGGTACAAATAATATTTTCACTCACCGCAGTTTGAATTTCCCAAAAGGTGCCAATCTTCAAAGTCTTAATGTCGATGTGATTTCTCTTTAATTCTTTATTTTCTTTGTCAACTGAAATACAAAAAAACCTCTTTAAGTCCTGCTGTAAGAGAACATTAAAGTTTTGCTAAGAGTTGTGGTTTTTAATGTCGACATATTTGGTATAAATAGATCAAATGAGGGTAACATTGGATCATCATGATTTTTAAAGTCTTCAAAATATGGGCAAAATCTACCATTTGCAAATTGTAGTATGTCTAACTACACAATAAATATACTGCAGGTTTTATATCAACTACTTTATTATTGTTATTATCCTTTTCTTCAATTACAGTAACAAGGTGCTCTGAAAATATGGCCCAAGCAGTAGGCTTACAAGTTAATTTAATGGCATAAATTGACAGTTCACAAAAAGTATAGTATGACACGTTAAAATTCATATGTGGGGTTTGTCTGCTGACCTGAGACAAACCATAAGCAAACTATATAATTGTTTTCCTTTAAAGTCTGAATCACCAGCCAAATGTTACCCAACTTACATTTTAATTTTGTTCTTGTATGGAATTTTCTATAATTTATCCTTTGTTCGAGATGATATTTATAACCCCCATCCCTAGCCACTTTAGCTGTTGATGAACAAAAATAAATATGCAAATCTAACCTGGCTAATTACACTGCATGTGTAGTCTGTGTATAGACATTGGCTGCTAACTTGGATCAGATGTCCAAATGTCATGCTGTGCACTGGAATTGTTGTGCTGATCCCAACCACTACACCATCTCATTTAAAGTACAGGCATTGTTTTCATTTTGAGCTGAGCAATTCATTTTCTATGTTTATTTTAGGCTGTGTTTCATTAGTATTTATTTTAACACGCAATAGATAACCTAAGAAAGAAAAGAGAAAAATAACGAACAGAAAATTTTAATTTGTTTAAATTAACCGTTTTAATATGTACATGGTAGAAGTCATCCGTATGATTCTACTTACAGAAGCTTTTAAACTTTTGTTTTTGTTCTGTTCTTGTAATGTTATCAGGACTATATGGTCTGTCAAAGCACAGAAAACAAAGATCTTACTGTGCACGGTAAAGATAGAAATGGGTATATGTATTCAATTAAAATTTAAGAACAACATTACTAGGGAAAGGACATTAATAAATGAATACTGTGTATAATGAATAGGTTACTCAGGGATGGATAGTCTATCCAATATGGTCTGATTTTGGACTTTTTGTAATACCATGTGTATTTGTCTTGTCAAGTAAGTATTTGACATCTGTAGAAAATATATAGAGCGGTGGCTCAGTGGTTAGCGTGCCGAATTCGCATGCCAATGGTCTCGGATTCGAATCCTGCCTTGACTACTCCGGATTGGCTGTTTTCACGCATATCTGGGCAAATTCCATTGGCTTGACTTTATAAAGCGTATCAAGTGTTGATGTGCTGTTATACACGAAACAAACAAAACATAACCTTTTGTGTAATGATTGCCCAATGTTCTTTTTGTAACTATTTTCATTTATTAGCATGCCGAACTCACATGCCAAAGGTCTTGAATTCGAATCCTGCCTGGACCAGTCCAAATTTGCTGCTTTCATGTATCTCTGGGCAAATTCCATTGGCTTGACTTTATATATCAAGTGTTGATGTGCTCTTATACACGAAACAAACAAAACATAAACTTTTGTGTAATGATTGCCCAACATTCTTTTTATAGACATTTTCATTTATTTGCATCGAAATATCCAGCTAGCTTTGAAAATCTGGACAGTGTCAAGATCGGTTTCGGTTTTCATACTTTTGAAGTGATTTTTTTGCATATTTACAAACTCTGAAGCATTTAAGACATCATCATCATCATTCTTGTCGAATAAATGGTTGTGATTATGTGACCCTGTGTGCTGAAGTGTGCAATGTCGTTAAACTCCTACTACACTATTTAAGATCGAGACTTCATGCTTACAAATATGATTTGATTATAGGTTGGTCTGCCAATGTACACAACAGTTTCAGAATTTCAGTCCACCCTCGGATGTGGAGCTTGAGGAGTGGGACACTTTTCTAATATGTAATGGTGCATTGTTTTGTAATTTCACATACCAGTAGTTTTTTTTATTTTGATTCACCCCTTGGGAATGGAGTCTAGGGAAAGTGGGTGTATGTGCGTGTGTGTGTGTGTGTGTGGGCTTATCTATATGTGTGTTGGGGGTACTTACGTATATCTGCATAATGGGGGTGGGTGGGTGGTCGGCTAGTGATCGCTGATAAAAGCATGGAATAATATTGCTTGCTGCTGACTTCTATTTGTATAGAAAATGTCTAGTGATTTCATAAGTTGTGTAATGCCACACGATTGTTATACCTTTGAAAAACTAAACCGCAAACTTTGGGATATGATTGCGGCTGGTCTGTAGATGTGTATAATTTGTGTTGGCAATAAGATCCATCCATGGCACAGAGCTTTGTGGAGCTGGATGCTCATGCATATATTTGAAATGAAGGAATGTTGCAATAATATAGAAAATGACGATTATGCTGCTTTGCTGCAGACTTTTAATACTACTACTGCTACTACTACTACTAATAATAATAATATTATTACTATTATTATTATTATTACTATTATTATTACTATTATTATTATTACTATTATTATTATTATTATTATTATTATTATTATTTGCACTCTGAATAAGGGAATGTCTCATATAACTAACATCTTGACATGAAAGGACAGAGTAGTTGATCAAATTTATATATATAAAAGTAACATTTTTAGTATACTTTCATCTTTTAAATTATTTATATTAAGATAAACAATATGCTTATGATTACTTGTGTAAGCAATCAATGTTCATTACAAGAAAGATTAATGATTCTTTTGTAAGATGTCCATGGATTTGTGTGTCCCATCTATCTGGCACTGATACAAGTTGTTTTGTTTTTTTCTTTTTTCTGCGTGATAGTTAAAGGTTGATCTGATCTCAGCGCTGTATTCATATCTGGTATTTTTTCCATTACACATGCATACTCACACACATATACACATATATATATATATATATATATATATATATATATATATATATATATATATATATATATATATATACAGATGTGTGTGCATGTGTGTGTCTGTTTCTCTGAAAAGAGTATAACCTTTATACATGGTCTAGATCAGACTCTTTCACAGCGAAGAAAATTGCAGAGATCTGTTTGGAACTGATTTGTCTGACTTATAATTGTTGATCACAAAGTCCATAAATTGTATCCAGTACTGCATCAAGTCTATTTTATTACAGTTGGTTTCTTCCACTTGATGTATTCATATTTTTATTCTTTTCAGAAATACTTTGGAAGAACAATTTTGTTGGTGCAATAAAAGCCATTTAGAGTATGTATCGGAGGACTAGTTTTCATACGTGAGAAGATCTGTGGATGCGTTAGAGAATAAAGGGAATTAAAAGATCCGGAAAAGTCAGACCTCTTGCACATGCAGGTAAATTTGGGCTCTGAGCTTGAATGCTTCTTGAAATATACAAAGTGCTTGTGAGCTTTCTAATTCACAATGGCGAGGTTAATAGACTGCAACATTGTAATAATACATTTGAAAGAGGCCAAAAAGAATTATCACATGGACATTTGTAGAGGAAATTTTCAGAGGATTCAAAATGGCATTATCATCATTGATAAACATTTTGAAACAATTTACTACTTTCCGGAGTCATCTTCTAACCATGAAGTTCAAGCACATATGAAAAACAGCAATTGCAGGGTATTTCCTTCAGTTTTTAAGTGTCTTTGCAGTTTGAATCAACAAAAGATGAACATTGTCTTAGCCGACAATAAGTGTGCTTATGCCACAGACAAAACAGACAGTTTTGTTCAGATTTTTAAAGATCTTTCAAATAAATATGGACAAATATTTTATTTTGAATATGATGCACTTAATAACTGTTTGAAAGAAAAATCCAAATCAAAGAATGGTGTGAAAGATGTCATCAGTTTAAAACATACTGAAACATTTCACAGTACAGCCGACTGTAGCAATACTAAATGTAAAAGCCGAAAAATGAAGACTAGTACGCGAAAGAGAATAACTGCTCTTATGCCTCGGAGGAAAATGAAAGAAGAATTAGATAATCAAAAATACTTTCCTGATTCAGAAATAATGGTTGAAATTTCCACTTGTCCCATCTTTCGTACCAATAATAGAAATCCCCCCTCGCTCATGGAAGTAGTGAATAGCAACATAGATCCTTATTCTTTATCTGAAGTACATTCATCATTAGGAGAAATTGTGTCCGATTGTGCAGAACCAGACTCTATAGTTGTGCCTTCATCTCCTCAGCCACAGCCATCACACCAAACACGTACAAGAGAGTATGCTGCACACAATGCTACGGTGAGTAACAACAATCCGACTGAAATAAGATTACCGGAAGAAGAGTCAAGCTTAGGATCAATCCCTGCATCAATTCATTGTGCACAAGAACAGAATGCAAATAGGCAGCGATTACCAAAACATCCTAGATACAGTACCTACGATTCAAGAATAGCATCATATGCTACCTTCAGAGAGTTTCGCTATCTTGATACCAAAGAGTTGGCTACGACTGGATTATTTTATACAGGTGTGTGTAATATCTATTCTAATATTAGTAGACTATATTGCCTGTGAAGTTTTAGCCAGTCAAATTGTTGGTATTATCAAAAATGACAAAATCTGTCTTTTATTGGAGACAACAGTTCAGAATTGTGTGATTGGAAATATTTCAGAATTTCATTTTTATACAAAGTTTGATATGTTTTGATTTATTATTATTGTTATTATTATCATTATTATTATTATTCCTGTGACTACTACTACTACTAGTACTATTAGTAGGAAAATAGCAGCAAGGACAATTTTTCTCTATTTTCTTCTGTTATATCCGGTTATATTTAAAATGTACTATGCCACTTCAAGATGAAAGTACATGTAAAATTTTGAAAGGTTAAAAAATGATATTTTCTGCAGGCAAAGCGGATGAAGTACAGTGTTTTCAGTGTGGAATTGAACATCGAAACTGGACACCTGACAAAGATCCCCTATTAGAGCACATCAGAGAATCACCAGATTGCCTATTTCTTGAGATGCATCTTGGTGTGAACACCCTGAATCAATACAAAGTAAGCATTTTATTTATGTGTAAATTTGGGCACCATTGCTTGGATGAAAGAAAAAAGAGGGCTTAATTGAGGAAACCATATATATATCTGAAAGAAAAACTGAGAAGGAGCAGTGTTTTTTTTGTTTTCAGCATGATGGTTTAAGGGCTGATCTTAGCGCTGTATACATATCTGGTATTTTTTCCATTACACATACACACACATATACACTGATGTGTGTGTGGGTTTTCTCTGAAAAGAGCATAACCTTTATACGTGGTCTGCATCAGACTCTTACACAATGAAGAAAATCACAGAGATATGTTTAGAGCTGATTTATCCAACTTATGTTTCTGAATGTACTGATTCCTTTCTCAATTGCATGAAGCTACAAAGGGCGATTACACAATCGAGACAAGAACAAAACACACAAAAGTAATTATTTTACAGACTCTGCATGATGTCTGGCTGTGGATATGTACAGAAACTATACATTGCAAAGACTGGATGCAGGCGGCACTGTTGTTACCGAAATTGGACTGTTCGAGAAACCGGAAAAGGACAGTGAGTAGTCTGTCTGTTTGTTTATATCGACAGCTTCTGTTTGGTTTAAAACGCTAATAAGATGACATTATTAGAGGACACCTGGAGACAATCAGGTTAGAAATAATAAATTGATGAATGAAATGACTAAGTTTTGTGCATTCATTTATAAAAATTGAATTTTTTTATTTAAATGGCTAAAAATATAACCAGGTTATATAAAAAGGCCTACTTGACTTCATTTGCATAGAACAAGCAGTTTCTGAGCAAGGTCTTCACTAAAAAATGTATATACATAATCAGTGCAGAAGACTGATAAAACATAAAACAAAATACTTAAATCGAATTAAAATATAAGCAAGTCATCTACGTTTGCATATAAATAGATTTACCAAATTTAATTTGCCTAGACTGAGCAGATTTTGAAAAATAGTTCTAATATGGTTTGCAACAGTTTGAAAATTGTAAATACAAATTTAACAAATAATGCAAAAATTGCTTAAATGATATGAAAACATAATCAACTCATTTACATATTCATGTACAAATGCTTTCATAATTTCGTTGGCCAAGGTCAAGCAGTTCTTGTGTACTTGCTTCGTCTAAAAAGTAAAAAAAACTAACATCACACCCCCACTCATCACCCCAGTTGCTTAAATTAAACCGTCTGAAAATGTATTTATGATATAATTCGTGTGGAAAGATCATTTTAAGCAGTTTGCACTATTCAGCTGGCAAGTGTTTTTTAATGATGCGACCTACTTGAAGGCTATCAGGGTGGAACATGAAGATGAAGGGTATTCAGTGCACGTTTCCTTGTCCTGTTTATTTTAAGAGGTAAGCACAGTTTGTTTGTTTGCTTTGCTTTTTGTATCACTTCTGCTATTAGATCTTTGTTGTAGCCCTGCTTTATTAGGTGTTGGGTTAACTCTCTGCATCTCTCATCGAAAGTTATGTCATCAGAACATGTTCACCTGATTCTAAGTTCTTGACTGTAGGGGATGTTTTGGGTGCAGTGCCTTGAGTGGCAACTGGATGGAAGAAGGTACTGATGTGTGTCAGTCGGTTTGGAATAAATATCTGTATGGAGTGTGTTTGTGACAATTTTGTTGTTTACAAAAATATATGACCGATGTTTGAAATTTCGGTATTAGTGAATTTTATTGAATGATGGAAATTATTGTCTTGCATTATGAATTCCTCTAGCTTTTCCCTCTCATGTTGCCATTTCATTTCCACATCAACCATGGATCGTACTTGTTAGTATCTGTGATAGCTTGCAGAAATTAGAAGTTGGCTTTCTCATCAGTCTTTAAATATACATGTATTTGCATATGAGGAAGCCACCTGAGTGCCTATGGCAGTTCCATATACCTGGAGGTAGATCTTGCTATTGAACTCAAAGTTACTGAGTGTAAGGACAAACTCCAGGAGTCTGGCCAGGGATTTTATTAGTGGCATTTTCATAACTCTTGTTTCCCAGGTTTTTTTACATGCCTTATATTCCCCAATCATGTGGAATATTGGTATTGAGGGATGTTACATCTAGTACAACAAGCATTGTGTTCGGTGGCAACGATTCATTGGCTTTGCTTTTCACGAGGTAGTCCTGAAGGTACCAAGATAGTGTATGGACATGGGGCCTCCTAAAGTAGTCTAAATATTCTTAAATCTGTTGCTTTGGGTGACCATTATCAGAAATGATTGGCTGACCCAGGTTTCCTGCTTGGTGTATTTTAGGTAGGAGATAGAATCTTCCTGCTCTTGGATGTTTAAGAATACGATATTTCTTTGTCTTCTGGACCATTTGCCCCTCTTGTAACATTTCACTGATGACATGCTTAACTTTCTTAGCATATTCTAGTGTTGGGTCATTGTTTAGTTCCTGGCAGAATCAGACATCATTCAGCTGTTTTGCTTGCTTCATTGATATAGTCTTCTCGATCCCTAACAACAACCGCAGACCCTTTATCCGCTTGTTTGATTCTGACATCAGTTCTGATTTTAAGTGACCTTAAAGCTTTCTTTTCTTCTTTGCTTAAGTTTGATATATTGCTAGCTCGGCATGCGTGATTTGAGATTTCACTTGCGACGGATGAAATGAAGGCCTTAGCAAAGAAACTCTTTGGAGGGACGCAATCACCTATTTTTCGGAATATCAGTGCTTCACTGTAAGTGTCTTCATCTTTATCTGTTTTGGCCTCTTTTGCAAAGAGGCTTTTAAGACACACTCTTCAACTGAACTCTTCTGTGTCCTTTAGTAGGCGACTGTTGTCGTACATTTTGTGGTGGGGACAAAAGCTTAGAGCTCTTGAGTTCAGTTTTTCTACTTTTTCCAACCCACAATTCATTTTCAGTTATATAAGTTTGTACATCACATTGCATATTCTACGATTTTTCTTAAATAAAATATATACGTTTATCAAATTTTAATTATATATAGACACAAAAATTGATAATGGCTCAAATTCTAAACGGTTTTCCAACGTTTCGAGTTAAACAAGCTCTTTGTCAGGGGAATAAACCGCTTACATATACAAAACAAACACTAAACACAAAATCTAAGAAAAATTCTGGACTCCTACATGTTTAAATTCTGGACTCCTACATGTTGAAATCACTTGTGGGAATTTACAACAAGAGATAAAATAATAAAAAGTTGTACCAATAATAATAATAAACGAGTGAGTTATTGTGTCTATCACATAGAAAACCAATATGTTTTGAAGAAAGGACAGAAACACGGCATGACGATAAATCAACATCATCTTGAAGGTTTGCGAAAGAAATTATATCCCGGTCGAGTTATGCATTGAGGTTCTAAAGGAAAGATGTCAAGAGAATTGTTTAGCAGAATAATGGACAAGAACTATAATAATAACAATAATAATAATAAAATTAAAATAAAATAATACATGTAATTTATTGGGTTAATATTATCCAAAAAAATGCGTACGGGTGAAAAACTGATGACTGGCTATAATTTTGATAAAACTGCAATGGGAAGGTTAGATTATTTCATTTAGTCCAATATCCCATGAGTTTTCAGTTGTAGTATCTAGTATTGTTCCTTATGTGTGCGTTCTATGTCAGTCCACCCCAGGTTTGATTCAATCAGCACACATTTCGAGGGACTCAGCTGAATGTCCAGTGGAGTTGTAGTGATTGCCGACTTTTGCTTTGATTTTGTTGCAAATGTGGCTTTGGTGATTATTCATTCACTTTTTTAAATTAATGGTTTCGCCAGTGTATTGAGTGGCAGATCTTGCATGTCAGAAGATCGATTTCATTCTTGGCTCAACATCCGAACTTCTGATTGATCATGTAGCTAACTCCTGTTGTTGAACTTCTGAAAGATTTGGTCTCGAGCATATTTTTTCAAATTAGGCAACGCTTGTCTTTGCAACAGTATGTGCCTGAATCTGTGGTCTTGTTTGAAGTTATCTTGGCATGTACTAGATGCTCTTTGAGATTTTTAGGTCTACAGTACGCAACCATAGGAACTTCTTGAAATGTACTCTTCATACATTTGGACAATTCAATATGGTACCAATGCTTCTGAATGATCTGTTGTAGGTTTGGGGCATCAGGGTGAAAAGTTACAATGAACGGGACACACTTGTTGGTTTTCTTGGTGTTATATTTCAGGAAAGTTCCTCTATCAAGGAATCTAGTTTTGTTACTAGCCTCCTCAATGTAGCTTATTCTGTATCCTCTTCTTCTAATGTGTCCTTTGAGCCCTCCGAGTCTCTTTTCAAAGGTAGCAGGTTTAGAGCATATGTGTTTGGTGCGAATGCACATGTTGTAAGGGAGATTTTTTATTACGTGCTGGGGGTGGCAGCTGGTTGGGAGTAGATACTGGTGAGAGTTGGTAGGTTTAGAATACAGGGCAGTTTCTATGTTCCCCCTTCAGGATGGTAGAGTGAGTATCCAAAAAGATACTGTATCTGTTTGATGAATCCGAAGTACATTTAATCGTAGGATGGAAGTTATTGGCAAACTAAACAAATATTTTGAAATTGTCGCCCGTTTTGATCCATTTCAATTTTGTGTCATCAAGGAATCTACACCAGCTTAGAGGTCTATACGGTGCCTCATTGAGAAGCTTTTGGTTGAGTCTCCCTGTGAAAATATTTGCATATGTAGGTGCCATTTTAGTGCCCATTGCAGTCCCATTAATTTGTAGGAAGTTTTGGTTGCTGAATATAAAATTGTTCAACTTGAGAACATGTGTTAAAAGTTTGACCAAATAGAACGTTGCAGGGGAAGGATCAGGTCAACTGTCCCATGCTTCCTTGTAAGCTCTGATACCTTCCTCGTGTGGGATATTGGTGTATAAGGAACATACATCCATGGTGGATGAGGAGAGTGTTATTTGGAAGGTTAGTTTTTGTTGTTTTGTTGAAATAGTCCTTGGATATATGAAGGCAGTTTTTCCATGAAAAACCCATCAGTGGGATAGTTGATACGAAAATGATTCGCCTCCCCAGGTTAGCTTCTTTGTGTATTTTAGGGAGTAAATATAACCTCCCTGGTTTGGGGTCAACTGGTAGGAGGTAAGATAGTATTGTATTATCAATATGTCCTGCATTATGCATGTCTTTTAATGTCTAACACACAGTTTCAGCGTGTTCAGCTGTTGGATCATGACTGAGTTTTTTATAAAACCTCTCATCCAAAAGTTGCCTGTTTGCCTCAGCGATGTAGTCAGACATATTTATGACAATGTTATGTATATTGAATTTTTAATATGTGTTCATGAGGTAAGTTGTACTTTAGTCTTCATTAATTTGTAAATGACATATTTACTGCTTTTGAGTTAAAGGTTAGACTTTTTTACATAGCATTTAACAATCAGATTGGAATTTTCCATGGTTTGTGTGAGAAAAGTCACATATGCACCGGAAATTTCCATTAGAGTTATTCATATTCTAGAATATTCTGTCAGGTGACTTATCCTTATATTTATACAGGTTTGGTAAACAAGATTTCATTCCTATACTAAACTTCATATTATTAAGATCAGTCTATTAAGGAATTTATTTTAGTAATCGGATGTTACAGTTGTGAAAATCAGAGCAAATTCAGAGAGAGGAATTATTTATTTGAAATATTCATTTGAATTACCAAAATGCTCATTCTCATTTTGGATTAATACATGACTTTGGGATTTATGTGAATTCATTCAAAGATATTCTGGATTACATCATTCAGGCATATCAGGACATTCAAGACTACTGACACATCAGAACATTCAAGACTACTAGCACATTATGACATTCAAGGCTACTGGAATTCATTTGGAACATTCTATATTTAGGACTTGTGAGTAGGATGCTTAGGATTATTGGATTATTTGGACATTAATTTGCGTTATTGTAAGTGTCTTTTTGAATTTTCATTTTAATTGTCTAGAAATAAATTGCTTGTTGATTTTACTTACATTGTTGGTTTCACTTTCTTTCTGTTACATTTTTTTAAGACCTAGAGTTATAACAACAATAACACAGGACCCCTTGTCTGCTGGCTTGATGACTATATCTTCCCTCTCTTGCAGGTTTTTCAGTGACTGAAATATATACACTTTTAAATGTTTGTGCATATGTGAAAATTTGCTTTCAATCAATGTGTCTGTTATCCTGGTTAAATTAAAAGCAAAAACAGTATTCTTTGTTTCAGGCACAAATCAGATCGAGTGGGAAGATATCAAGAAGAGAGCCCTTCTCAAGTTTGACCACCATTGGTTCGTTACATTTCAAAGACATAAGTATCAAATTGAATGGTTCCAAAATTAAGCATTTTAAACACACCAGAAGATGTAAATCATGATACTAAATCTTCTGTTGACATTTCATTAATCTGTAGTTTGACTCGGTGTCAATGTAAATTCAGTATTTTAAGTACATCTAAAATGTATAAAGACACTATATATATATTTTATTTTCTTCAGTCCATCCATTTGAATACATGTCAACCTACAGACATGCATAAATACGTGCTTATCTAAATATGTATCCATCTGTGCAACTAATCTTTGTATGCATATTTAGAGTTTATACTAATTATCTGCATTAAATGTTTTATAGTATAAACATTGATATTAAAATTATAGAAGGTACAGAAAATGTTTTATACAGGTGTATGCTGCTGTGCACATATTCCAGTAAACAGTAACTAGAAAAAGTGAACATATTTTTTCTGGTGCTGTGCAGGTCTTTTGGGAAAAATGGACGTTTTGAATATTTGTTTCTTTAGTTTGTTTGCTGATTATTTGGTTGGGGGGTGGGGGGCTTTTTTTGCTTTGTTAGGTAATGCATGAAATTTTGGCGAATATATCTCAAAGATGATAGAGACATACATCGAAATGAAAACGTCTTCAAGATTTTAAGTTTATATTTATAACTTGTGCTTAAGTATTCAACTGTTTTCACTTCATACCAAGAGGGAATCACTCTTCAGTAAATTGATTTCCAGGGGGAGCCACTATTGGCACTTCTGTCACAGTTTTTACAACTAGTGACCAATCAGAAGTCCACAATATCAGTCTTACCCTGTGCGCCTATCAACCTTCACAAGATGGCCACCAAGTATGCAACAAAAACCAGAACAGGTTGTTCAGGCAGGGTTTTATTACACCGGTAAGTCATGCTTCTTTAATTATTCAGATAATTTCGCACTTTTGACATGTTCCTAATTCAGCTTCCCTAAGGATGATTAGAATAGATTTGCTGAATTTGAACTAATACGCTGTTTTAGAAAATCTAAATTGGCCAAAGTTAGAAAGATCTCCATACTTTTCGCAACTTTTTTCAGAACATATTCCTGGACTTAACAGTTGGTCAGAGCACTTGAAATTATTCGTTAATGACAAACATAGATGTACTACACTTATGTTGTTGCCTTGTTATAGACCATTTAAAGAAAACATGCTGTGAGAAAACCCCAAATGGGTGCATGCTATTTTGTATGCTGTGAGTTGTATTTTGCACATAAAACATTCAGTTGTTAACCTTAACCAATGTATTGGTACCAAATTAGTACTAATACAAGCCCACCTGTTGGCAGAAAAGTCCATGGACTTATTGACAGAATGTAAATAAATATTTATTTCTACAGGTCTTGATGATGTTGTTAGATGTTTTGCCTGTGATGGAGGTCTCAAGAACTGGGATCCAGAGGATGAGCCCTGGATTGAACATGCTCTTTGGTTCTCACAATGCCCCATTGTGCAGAAGGTTAAAGGTCAGGAATTCATCGACCTTGAGAAGAATGACAGAAGAGTCTGACGAGGTATGTCATTACTTAAAAGTTCTCAACCTTTAATTTGTCTTCACTTTCACCTATGTAAGAATTCACTTATTTAGTATTGTTCATGTTGAATTTTTTCACATGAAATTCAACAACTATAAACTTTGTAACAGAGCTTTCAAACCATTCTGGGGGCCCTTCAGCATTTGTTAATGACATTTGCACATACATTTAATACTTACTACATAACCATCCATATAAATAGATTTATCAGTTCGTTAGACAAGTTTGCTTTGTTTTGATGCAACAAACATCGATAATATTTAGAAACAACATTTGGAAATTGTTCTACTATATATCATAAGATTTGCTTGATTGTTGCATTAGTCTCACTTAGAATCCTAAATATTACTTTACAAAATTGAAAGGCATCGGTAAACTAGTTTAATAGGAATAGTTATGATGGATCTTGAAATTTTAAAATCTATCAGAAATAAAAAAAAATTACTGCTTGCGCTTCCCTTTCATGTATTCTTCATCCCTACGATAAATATCTTAAATGCAACTGAGACTTTGCTGTGTACATAAAATCAACTGTGGATGAGTTTTTTCTAATGTTTTACATTTCCATGTGAAAAAAGTAAATATTTCATCAGCTTTATCATTAAGTTGTTGCAAATGCACTCTGATAAAAGCACATGCCACACAAGTCTCCAATTGTCCCAAAACTGAGTATCAAAAATACTACTATCCAAGGGTAAGGTGATGTTTTATTTCTTCTATCGAAAAATATCTTGCGATGACAAGATCACTTGAAAATATTCGTAAATTGAAGGGATTAAATGCATATAAGTCTCTTTGAGCATACTAGTGGCTTTTTTGAGGAGAACTTTAAATTAATTGTTCTCGAGTTCGTCTTTTGTATGCTATTATTGTTCATACGACATACAGCACATGAGCAAATATTCGACCGGTTTCGTTTTTGAGAATTTTTGTGTGGTTTACTTTTCATGTTTTTTGCTATATGGCCACTAATTGTAAGAACATAACATCACAGAATGTTTCTTAAAATTATTTAAAAACAAAAATTTTGAAGTGAAACAGGCAAGTTTTTCAACATGGGAAAAGCTCGAAAATGTAACTGAGCAGTTGATTGATTGATTGATTGGGGTTTTAAGGCACATCAGCACTGTAAGGCTATATAGCACCATAAAAAGGTTAGATGATATATGATTTATATATGAGAAGTGGTTCACGATCAACGTGCAATAAAAGTACAAAAACAAAACAATGAGGCGGTGAGAGTAATATATGAAGGTTCCCGATCAACGGGGAATGTAAATAATATATATAAGGGGTAATTGAATCATAAAATATATTTAGGGTGATGGACAGTACACATATAAAATATATTTAGGGTGATTGACAGTACACACGTTGCTTAAAACTACCAGAAGTAAGTAGGTTGTACACGAGTTATATTTTAGAATAAATGTTAACTTCCTTCAAGAAATTTAAAATACAAGCCACATTTACTGTATCAAAAAGCTCCTTCATGTGTTGAACATTGAAGTAACGATCGCGCATAGGTTGGAGATTAAAACAATCTATCAGAATTTATTCACGGTAAAGGGTTCATTGCAGGAAAAGCACTTGGGTGGGTCTTAACCCTTTAATATGTAGGAGTGAGTTATGCAAGTATGACCAATTCTAATTCGTGCAATGATTACCTCGTCTTTACGGATCATTCTGTAGGAAGGAGGTTATTCGCCTAAAGAGGGTTTGACCACATGGAGCTTGTTATTGACAGCATCATTCCATGATGCCTGCCATATACTAATAAAGATTTTTTTATGCCAGGTGTAAAATCAGTGTATGGCATTTTAAAATCAGATGGTTGTAGAGATAGTGGTATTTTGGCAGTGCAGTCTGTTCTTTCATTACCTTTAATACCAACATGACTGGGTAACCAACAGTATATTATATTGTGCAAGTAACACAGTTCGGTATGTTTAATGAGAATGTTAGTCAATAATGGGTTTTCCAACTTCCTACTGTGGAGTGACTGAAGTACTGATAGTGAATCAGAGAAGATGATAGAGTTTAAAATATTTTTAGTTTCAATATATTTCAGGGCAATATCTATTCCCTTGATTTCTACTGAAAATATTGATGCACCATCTGGTATATGATGCCTTGTAGTGTGATTTCCACTAATGAAGCTGTAGCAGCCTTTTCACCATCCTTTGAGCTGTCAGTATAGATTCTTGTGTAGTCCTTAAATTTGGAGAGAAGTTCCTTGTAAGAGTTATGAAGTAACAGAACGGAAATTTCCCAATATATGATGGACGAATGTTTAGCATCACGTTAGACTTCGGCATCTAAATATATTGTATGAAGCTTGGCATATTTGGGCAAAGCTAAAATATAATTTGACAATATTATAATATAAATATGTGTCTAGTGGTTTAGTAGAGATATTACCATACCTTATTATTCATTCACTACATAATTTCCACAAGTCATTCATTTATGCTGTATTTAAACAGGATATTGGGTTTTTTCTTCTCCATGCCGACTTTTTATGATGCCTGGAACACATGTTTCTTTTTTTAAATGATGCCTTTCACTAGGCTGTAGTGGGGACTTTTGTTCTTGCCTTAAATACTGAATTCTTATCATAAATATATGATTGAACACCCACATTTCAGTTGTGTCGTCTGTGAAACAGTTTTACAATCAGTTGATAAAACATTGTAAGTCAGATGTAAGAGTGAAGAAACTTTATTTTGGTAAAGAATTTATTCTAAAGTTGTTATGTGTGGAACCTGTCTTAAGTGCTAATTTTAAGCTTGTCTAGTTTGCTAAACTTGATACAAAACGAAAGAAGTGTCATCATTTTGACCAATTGGGTTTGATTGCAGATATTTTCAATCGTGATAAAAAATCCATGTACACAATATTTCAAAATAGTCTGAAAATTCAGGACATGTATTTTCTTTGATTTAGAAAGAAGGTGTTGTGGTTCATTCAACATTTCAGAGGAATAATCATATGGCTAATCCCCCAGATATCAAGCATCTCAATTTAGGAAATGATCCAGGTAAGAATTATACCTAGATAGGACATTACATTTCATTGACCATTACCTGTCCTAATTGTTGTCATCAACCTAATCCATTAAGCACAAAAAAAAGGTGTGGGTCATATTTATATTATCAGTGTCTGCATTCATTGTTAGGTTACCATTAAGTTGCACAAATATAGGATTTTGAGCATTTATGATAAATGATGGGAGAAATATTAATGACAAAGTGAAAATGGTACACGCTTTTCATTAATCACACACATAATCATCGTCATACAGATACATTTGTTTTCAATATTTCTTACATGTAAATATTATTTTCAGACTTTTTTGGAAAGATTGTCAAATAACATGTGAAAGCCAATAATATATTTATTCTCAAATGACAAGAAAGCAAGAAAAGAAACACTTATTCTTACGTAACAAATGTGTGTACATCATTGTTGGATGAGGTTATGAATATCGCCGTATCCATGTATTAGCATCTTATTTCATGTGGCATTGATATTCAGTTGTGTTATTATATTTATTCTTTTCCTTGAGAGCAAACAAAAATAAATGACTGCATCCCACATGTGGTGTGTATTGGATGAAGGCATACTATAGTGTTATGTTTTCGAGTCGCAAAGCAGCGAGAAATAAGATGTGCTCGTTTCCCCAATGCATCTTATGCACTCAAAGCAATAGAAATAATAATACATGGACAGGTAATTTTTAACTCGTCTCCTTCATAGACACCACTGTGTATTCTCATTTTTCCGTTTCACTTACAGTATCATTCAGAGTCTTGTAATTTCAGGTAATTACCTGCCAACATTTAGTGGATGCTTTATTTCTCAGAATTGACATATCTTCACAGTTGGCACTCATGTGACGCCGCTTGTGTACATTGACATATTTATATCATACCAGACTGGAGCCTTCAGTATAAAACCTGTATATTGCAGCTGAAAACTTCAGCGTTTTTTTCAGGGGTGGGATTATGTAAACATAGCAATAAAACATGTTTTTTCTTGTGTTTTTTTTTTTTCAACCACCACAGTGGAAATCTGCAAACATTTATATCAAAAACAAAATATGTAATCCCAATATTATAAACTCCACGATGCCTATAAAGCTTCAGTATTTAAGAAGGTGACAAATCTAGAATGAACAGTTTTGTTTCCAGTCTGTTTAAATGCAGGATATAACTTGAACTTTTTTCAGAAATTTATAGACTGTTAAATATGCCATCTGATTTTATAAGCTACTGATGAGTGCGTAGTAGAGAAAAAAAATATGAACCTAATTTAAAGCTGTCTGAGCAACAAGTTAACTGCACCATGCACACGTTCACTGCACGTCTTTTGTCGACCCTCATCGTAATTTGAACCAATCTTACAATAGAAATGTAGTTATTTCATAGTAATGACATGTATTCTCTTATTTCATTCTGTTAAACTCACCATGGTGATTGTTTATTTCATTTCATCATTAAAAAGTTTTTAAAAAGTACTTTCTAACGTAAAATAATAGAAAAACTTTGACTTTTATATTTGCAGAAAACGATACTGAAAATGACGAAGGCGGTAAGTTTGTATAGAGATGAGCCTTTACTAAAGAATTTAGACAAAGAAGCAATTAACGAATTATGAGCAGACTAAGAAAGAAAAGATATCAAACAACTACCTACCTACCTACATACATACATATATACATACATACTTTAAGATGAGTTTTTATCGTTAATAATGAGGTTGAGTTATAGGTAATAATTCCAAGTGGGATAACTTCTAACCATCTTGTTGATATAAAATTGACTGGTTAATATATGTATGAAGCGCATCGGTAAAGCAAGTGAATTAAATTCCACACTTTTATAATTGTACGTTTAAATGGGAAGTATTCAACATTCATTATCCAAGTTTCATTCCCTGCATCATTTTTTGTTTCAAACTTTTAATTTGCCCAGCTTCATTTTCCTCTCAAATGGTGAAATTTTCTTCATCTCTTGCTTTTTTCATCTCATAAATAAAAACAATGTGTCAGACGCTACAATTGTTGCTAGTTGAGTTATCTTCTAATGAAAATTTTCATTTTAATTTTGATCCCATGGTATTGGTATTTTTTCATACTGTATATTAATTATCGCATCGCTAATTGTATTGTTTGCTTCAAGATTTTACTATTTATCCTAGATGGAAAAGTTGCTATCTCATTCGATATCAGAAATATTCAGATTTTAGTATTGTTTTAGTTTAATGGATACTTCGATTACTTATGAGCAACCCATGTGTCTATAAATGCATCATTTCTTTTATTTTGACTGAAACAAGATTTGTTTTTCAATAAGTTCTAATTTGATCATCCAATTATTTTCCTATACTACATGCCATTTCATCTTCAAACACTGAAGAACAAAATTGCTTGGCTGAAATTGTACTTTTTAAAGTGCACTGATTGTAATTTTCTTCAAGAAAGATGCCTTTGTTATGAGATAAAGTATCATCCAATACATATTAAACTAAACTTCCTCATCCTATGATCTGTATGAATGGACAATAAGTGAACGATCAATTTTCATTCTGTAATTGGCAAAATATACCAGTGTTGTTCGTTTTCTTGTAATAGGGGAGGAACAACTCAACCAGAAGTTTGACAACTGAGGTTATCATCATGCTCTCAAAATATAATGAATGCATTAATATTAATGGTTAGAATATCCTTCTTTAGTATTCAGCAATGATAATAATACTTTTATGACACAAAAGTTTCTCCACTGATAAAGTGAATCTTTATTAGGACTCTTAATTGCAACTCCACAAGCACATTTAACTTTCACTTGATGTTAAGAGATATGTATGCAAATACAAATTTATATACAAAATTATGAATGTCTTGGTTGATTGTTCTAACACAATCTAAATATAATTGAGAATGGTAGATGGACACCTGCAGTTCTTGAAATATACGTTTACTAGGTGAAAATATGCATGTGTTCTTGTTTATTTTCCATAATGTCCTATTTGTTCGTACATAATCTCTCTTGTTGCAAGATGTAAAACTGGGTATTCTTTTAGACTGATGGTATGATACAATTTTTAATTAATTATAAAGACATCCACCTTATATGTGTCATTTTTTAATGTGATACCAGATACTTATAGAAATATGTTGTCTTTTTCAGACACACAGACAGTTCTGAAAAAGAATGACTCTCTGAAATCAATCATCACATGTATCGAGTGCAAAACTAAAACAAGAAACACCCTCTTCCTACCTTGCTCACACCACTGTCTTTGTCAAGTTTGCGCTGAAAAGTGCTCATTGTGTCCAGTATGTAAGAAGGTCATACAGCAAAAGATAAAAACTTTTATGATTTAAGGCCCTGGCTACAGACTGTGGCATGAAATTTATTGTATTATTTTATTTTTTGTATGATGGTAACAAAGGGACAAGTTATCATATATTATATATATATATATTGATCATAATACTAATCAGTTTAATTAAATTTGTTTACCCATCTTTATATTGTTGTTGTGTACTATATGATTAGTATTCCCCCACCCCTCCATCCCACTCTGCCCCAGATTATAAATAATATGGGTTTATATACAAATGGGCGTGTCATATATTTAGCACAGGAATATATTCATATCATATCTATATGTATGTATGAGTCTAATAGAGCTCAAAAATCGAAGATTGTCAGAGATATTTATCAATTTTTGATTACAGTGTGTGTGTGTGTGAGTGCATTTTCCATAAATGGAATAACCTTCTTTTTTGACCTTTTACAACAGTGCTTTATTCCTCTGACCAATAATATTGTGGATTTGTTTTTATATAATTGTTCTTTCTTATTATATGTTCTTTGCACTCACATATGGTCAGCAACAAAAGCATGGTCTCGTATGTATTTTGTAAGCTTATTTTAACTATATTTAACATAGCAGATCATGTTGGTGCACTCTGCACTTTACAATTAAATGATATAACAAGGTTCTTGTGAATGTGTTGAGAAATTGGAATTTATAGTTAAGTGTGATCTCAGGGAAATCACATTTCTTCGGATCAAATCTTAGTATAGGATTTGTATTACCCTAAAATTGGGATAAGTGATACTTGCTACATAGTTTCTTGTGTATCAAATGCTTTAGGTGTATCAACAGTACATAGTGATCGATAAAATAAGTGTGCTTAGTGTCACGTTTAGCGGCCGATAGACGATACACTTCGCTAGCCCATAGATGTTGAATATCGCTAGAGACAATACATTTTCTGAAAGGGATTTGATCAAACATAAATATATATTTATCCGCATGCATTGTTCATCACAAACATACCGAATTAATGATGATATCATCAATAGTAGATTGACTTAACTCCCACTCTAAACAGTGTCCACCATGCTGTGTATGTAGGTGCGATCTACTCTCTTTTTAATTGGTCAATATTATGTGTGACGTAAGACATGTGACTTGAGAAGTTTGAGCCTCTGTACTTTGATTGTAGCAAAAAAATCTCATAGGTGAATTTTCTTCTTTCATTTGATTGAATACTAAAGTCTGAAAATAATCTATTTTACGGTGTGACAGATTGTATTATGTCAAATAAAGACACTTGAGTCTTTCTTTTGTGAATAAGACATGTTTCTCATACATAGTGAAGTTGTTTGAATCACCTGCCATGTCAACATTTCCGTACAGATTTCACGTCGGTGACTGTAGTTAATTTATAGTTATAAATTGCTGCCAGGCAAATTCTCTCTCTTTTATATTATAGAAAATCTTTTAGGCCTGTTAACTGTGTTATTTGAAGCTTCCATGTATATCCAAAATTTCCATAACAAATAAGAGCTGCAAGAATGTCCAGGTTCATAACCTATGATAATTGTGTCAGTATTTTTTTTCTCACCATTTGATGAAGTGTAATGATGGAATGGATTTAACTGTTTTTGTGCTTAGAATCAAAAGTGACATTATTCTTATTTGTACCAAACATTTACCAGAACTACTCTAAAAAATAAAGTCGCGATGTCCGACAAAAGTTTAAGTAATCAAATTTTGTAATTGATACAGTCAACTGAATGTGAAAATACCCTATTTTTCTGTCTAGATGTTATCACGATTTGAAACATACTATTTTATGTTAAATTCATAAATTGGATATGCTGCAAAGTGTAACGTTAAATACTTTATTCAGAATCTACAACATTGCTGCATAGCAATCTTGTTATAGATCTAAACCCTACCACAAATAACTGCATAGTTATATGTAGCTAGAGATTTACAATCCCTGTAGAGTGAACCAATTTTGTGAATAAATGCCATCTTTTATAAATTACTCAATCAGTGAAGTTAGATATAATACATTAAATGGAAATTATGAACTTATAATCCATACCTTCGAGTAACCGCTGCACTTCGACGGTGGACAAAGATTTTTCTCGTATACATTTCCGTTAAGGTTGTGTCAGAAAAATAAAAACAAATGCAAAACAGACAATTCCATATCATCTTTTTTCCTTTCTTTCTTCCTTCCTCTTTCTTCATCTATTCATTTTTTGTTCTTTCATTCTTCTTCCTGCCTCCCTCTTTCATCCCTGTTAGTTCTGTCTCCTTTTATTTATTTCTTTCTTTCTTCTTTCATTCATTCAGCCATTCATGCATTCTTTTCTTCTAGTTCTTCTTCATTCCTTCATTAATTCAAGATGCATTTCTCTCTTCCTTCCTTCCTTCCTTTTTTCCTACATTGGCACGTCACTACATCATATCAGGTTTCATTTTATCACAAGAGAATAAACGCAAAACTAAAACAAAAAATACATTTTCCCCAAAACTGGATAGTGAAATTAACACATTTTATGAATTGCCAGGGATTGGGAGATGCTCATATAAAAAGGGATGTATTTAACTACTTGAAAAGATTTTTTTTAAAATCAATATATGCAATATATTTATTGCAAGACACCCATTTAACTAAAAGCATAGAGATTTATACATGGTCAGTATGGGGATATGAATGTTAAACTCATTATCTTCAATTTATAGAAGGGTAGCAATGCTCCTAAATAACAATTTTTAGTTTACTGTACATAGAGTGAAAAAAGATGAAACTGAAAATAAAATTTATTCTGTATATATCAATTCAAAGTCAGAGACTTACTCTTGTGAATATATATGGACCTAATAGAGATGGACCTGACTTCTATGCAGAACTAAATGAAGATTTAACTAAAATTAACAATAATTATGTATTTATTGGTGGTGGTTTTAACCTGGTAATTAATCCTGACATCGACACATATAATTATACAGCAATAAATAATCAAAAAGAAAGAGAAGCAGTGTTTGATTTATGTGCCAAATACAGTTTGATTGACATTTGAAGCAAACATAATATTGGTACCAAGAGATACATGGAGGAAAACTAAGCCAATTGAACAAGCTAGGCTTGACCTTTTTCTTGTTTCTGAGAATATGTACCTGAACCTTCTGTAGAAACAGGATATGGAACTAACCATTCTCTTGTCAAGATTAGACTTATTTTTGAACAAAATTATAAAGCAGAGAACTTTTTGGAAATTCAACAACTCTATGCTGAAAGATAAAGACTATATTTTCACAGTGAAAAAAGCAATTAAAAAGCGTAAAAGTATGCACGTGCTGAACAAATATATATTATTAACAATATTAAATATTCAGAGCTGAAACTTTCAATAAATGAACAATTCTTTTTTTAACCTATGCTTTTAGAAATTAGAGGAAAAACCTTTTCATTTTCCTCCTTTAAAAAACAAAAACAGCAAGATAAACCCCGATAAATTTTCTCTTTTGAAAAGTAAAAAAAGATCATCAACATAAACCTGGAAGAAAAACTGGAAGGAGTTCAAGTAAGATCGCGTGCAAAGTAGATTGAAAATGGTGAAAAACCAATTAACTATATTTTACACTTAGAAAATAAATAGTATATTAGTAACGTGATGCCTGAACTGAGAAAACATGATGGTAGTTTAACTAATAGCCAAAATGATATTTTAGAAGAAACTAAATTGTTCTATCAATATTTATACTCATTTAAACATGTTGATACAGTTGATCTTGAATATATTTTAAGTTATACAGATATACTGAAAGTTAATAATGCTCAAAATGAATCTCTACAAGGACCTAATTCATATTTGGAGGTAAGTTCAGCTTTGAAAAATATGCCAAATAATAAAAGTCCTTTCTCAGAAGGATTTACAGTTGAACCTTTAAAATAAAGTTTGGAAAGATACTGATCATTCTGTTTGTTGTAAAAGCAGTATACTTTTCGTATGTATCAGGCGAAATATCATCTACAGAAAAGTATGGGGTAATTAGATGTATACCTGAGGGAGACAGGCCAAACAATAATTGCAAACTGGAGGCCAATATCTCTTCTAAGTGTTTTATCTCAAAATGCTTGTATCGCAGATAGGATGGAAATGGTTTTACCTGTTATTATAAATACAGACAAAATGGGATTTATTAAAGGATATATTTATCGGTGAAAATATCACCAATTTGTATGATTTTTTGTTTTGTATAAAAAAAGTGTAACAAACCAGGTCTATTACTTTTAATAGACTTGGAGGAAGTATTTGATTCTTTTGTATGGTCTTCTATCGAAAAAGTCATACTCTTTTACAAATGTATCTCAGATTTTTAAAAATGGATAAAACTTTAATAATAATATAAAATCTTGTATAATAGGGAATGGTCAGTGGTTGTAATGGTTCGACATAAAAAGAGGTTGCAGACAGGGAGATCCCCTCTCCCCATATATAGTCATAATTTGTGCATACATTTTGCCACACATGATCAGGAAAATGTAAATGTTAAGGGCAATAAAGTAAATGCTAACACTTATTTAATATCTCAATATGCAGATGATACTTCATTTACTTTGATGGTTCTGAAAAATCACTAAAAGCTGCATTAGATCCTATGGATCAGTTTTCTACATTTTCTGGACTTAGTGTAAATATTCAACAACAAAAAAAAAAGTAATTTGGTTTGATCGTAGAACAGGCTGTAAAGTTCAGTATTGTCTAGAGTACAATCAAGATTAAAACTCCACTGAATTCACTTTCCTTGGAATAACATTTTCTTCGAATTTAAATGATATTTTAAAGTTAAACTATGATCCCAAAATTTGAGAAATTAATAATCTTCTGCTTCAGTGGTCAAAAAGATTACTTACACCTTATGAGAAAATGACAATTATAAAAGTTTAACATTATCAAAACTAACCCACTTCTTGTTCACACTACCAAACCCTCCTGAAAAGGTGTTGATTAACTTTTGTATAAATTCCTTTGGAATTGTGCAAAAGATAAAGTGAATAGAAACATGATGATTAAAGATTATAAGGAAGGAGGAATGACAATGATACAATGATAAACATAATGAATTTTAATAATTAAATGCAACTGGCTTGACTAAGAAGACTTTTAATTGTGGAAAAATATATTAACTGCATCTTCAAGTATATTGAACTTTGTTCTCTTTAGGAACAGATTTTATTTAAAAATATCTAAAAAAAAACTCAATAGATTTTGGACATGTTTTTACTACATATAGGCAACTATTAAGTAAATTTACAAATAATTTAACAAACATGATCTGCTGCAGACACATATGACATAATCCAAATATTAAAACAGAAAATAACTATATTTTTCAGACATTGGTTTGAAAAGGGAATTATATTAATGAATGCCTTTGTTAATGTTGATGTAGCTAGGATTAGTTATGGTATCTTTATTAACACATTCCAAATTAAAGCACATTTCATTAGCTCATATATTTTTGGGGATTGTATAAAATCAAAACACGTTTCTTCATAGTTTTCTGGGTTGTATTAAGAAAAAATGTCAAACTCTGTCTCATTGTGTACTTAACAATAACAGATTTTTGCATGGGGTAATTGTTGAACAGGCAGAAAATGTACTGAATATGTTTATTTGTTATTGAAATAATATGTACACAAATGTAACTTTTTTTTAATGAACTACCCACTCTTCTGCATTTTAGAAACAAATGTAAATTATACTTAAATAAATTTACAATTGTTAATCTTTAATATGGATGTAGAATGCTACACACAATTCTACGCTTGCTGCTAAATACCCGGAGATGTACTTTTTGATATTTGTATAGGTCTGAGTAGGCATTAAGCTTTGCATTATATTTTGCTCTGTTTCACCATTGTGTTGTTTGGTTTTTTTTGTTTTTTGGGGGGTTTTGTATTTCTTTTTTCTCACTTTATTTTCAAAAATAAATAACTTAAGAAATAATAATAAAAAAATATATAATAAAATATTATGATTATCAAAAGAGGTTATATTCTATTGCTCTTCTATTGCTGGATCCAATCCATTTGAAAGGACTGTTATTCACTATATGATTTGTTTTTTATATATATATATATATATATATATATATATATATATATATATATATATATATATATGTGTGTGTGTGTGTGTGTGTGTTATACATTTTGCTTAGTGAATTAAGTAATTTGTTTCATTATGCATCTCTTTGAATTGATAATTGATTATAAGTACATGTAAAAATAAGTTCACTTTGTCTTTCTAACCTTGCTTCTTTCTTTCTTTTGTATTCGATCTTTTGCTGGGTATTACTTTCTGTTTAATGTCATTAGAAGATTATGACCCTTAAGTCTTACCTTTTTCAATCTCAAAACAGTAAATGTTACTTTGTCTCTGTCAGTCTTTGGTTTGGCACAAGCAAAACATTATTTCCAAAGCAACACCACCACCCTAAAATTGAAAATAAAAATTAAGAAATAAAAATTGAAAAAGCAAAATTTGGAAATGAAAATTAAAAATGATAAATTGAAAATGAAAGTTGTAAATGAATACACTTTGAAAAACTAAATTTGAAAATGCAAATTATACACAATAAACTGAAAATGAAATTGGAAAAGCAAATATTTGACAATTAAATTAAAAGAATTAAATCTGGATATGAAAATGAAAAGTGGTAAATGGAAAATAAAAATTTTAAAATATGAAAATCGAAAAACCAAATTTGCAAATGGAAACCGAAAATGAAAAATTGCAAATAAAAAAATGTGAATACTAAAATTTGAAAAGCAAAGTTTGCAAATGAAAATTAAAAATGAAAATTGAAATTGAAAATTTAGACAAATCAAAATTTAAAAATGAAAATTGAAAAAGAAAAAATTGTAAATGAAAAATTGAAAAGAAAGATTTAGAAAAAAAAATTTAAAATGAAAATTGAAAATAAATATTTTCAAGCAAACATTGAAAGACTAAATTTGCAAATGTAATTTAAAAATAAAGAAATCAAAATGAAAATTGAACTTGAAACTGAAAATGAAAATTAAAAGAGATGAAATTTGAAAATGGAAATCGAAAATGAAACTTTGAAAATGAAAATTAAAAAAAATAAAAATTGAAAAAAAAAAAAAAATGAAAAGTAAATTTAAAAATGAAAATTGAAAAAAATGTAATTTAAAAAACAATTTGAAAATAAAGATTGAAAATTAAAATATATAAAAAATGAAATTCGAAAAATTAAATTTGAAAATGAAGACTGAAAGGAAAAATTGCAGAGGAAAATTGAAGAAAAAACTTTGACTTCTAAATGAGGTTAAAAGTAAGTGCGAGCATGAACACTTGTTTTAAAACAAAATGGTTGACACCCTACACGATGGCAAACAGACAAAGGCACTGAATTTCTTAACCACCCTTACCGTCTTGAGTGATATTATACAGGTATGTTTGTGGATATAGTGTGTGTAATCACTGTTAGTTTTGCTTGTTTGCGATAGTGTGTGTTTGTGTGTGTGTGTGTGTGATTTAATTTCCCTTCTTCTACATCCTAGCATCTTGAGTGATAGTATACTTGTCTGTTTGTAAGTATTGTTTGTGTATAGTCCTACCCTTTTTTGTTGGATAGTGAATTTGTGGTTGTTTGATAGTAGATAGCTGGATGTTGATCGCTCTAACAGCGTATTGGATAGTAAGTGGATATTGGTCGCTCCAGAGGCGTGCTGATGGTATAGTGTGAGTGTTGAATCGTAGATAACTGGGTGCTGGGTGGTAAATAACTGCACGTTGGTCACTCCAAACTGTGTGTTGATGGTATAGTGTTGGTTTTGGATGGTAGATAAATGAATGATGGATGGTAGCTAACTGGGTGATGTTCACTCAAAGCGGAGTGTTGATGGTATAGTGTGGGTGCTGGACAGTAGACAACTGGGTTTTGGATGGTAGATAACTGAGTGTTGATCACTCGAAACGGCGTATTGGTTGGTACGTGTAGTTTCAACATTAAATTTTCCGTTAGAGGGCATAGAGACCCATAATGTTGAACCAATGGACATTTTTAACATTAGATTTCACATTAGAGATCACTGAGACCCAAAACCAAAACTTATAGCTTCAATGATAAATTATCATCTTTTAAATTAACTAGTGCTCCAGAATTCTTATATATTACCTACTTACAGGACTAGACTTTTCACATATCCGTTCTTTTATATAATGTTTCTTGACCTACAGCACCTCTAAACTTTGGCCACTAGCAGAGTTGCCAATATATCTAGCTTATAGTTTAGAATTATTAGATTTTTCTACCAGTAATTAATATTTTATTACAAGTGAGACGAAACATTTTTATTTTCAGAAATATTAAGAAAGCCGTTTAATAGTAGAATATACCTACACTAGAGCTTTTGAGTAACATGTTCGTACCAACATGAAAAAGTTTCATGTTTGTGAGGTTTGCAACTTTACTGTTTACAACAAGAACAATTGCATCCTCTACAACATAGATGTTTTAAACATTGGTATCTGAATGCTATAAAACAACATAGATGTTTTAAACATTGGTATCTGAATGCTATAAAAAAGCTGATTAGTTTGAAAATGTTCAAATGGTCAGATGACATTCCTGTAAATGGACAGTTTAGAGAAGCATATTATGAATCTACCTCCTGAACTGCTAGAACGCATTTACAACTACTTTGTACATATACAAATGAAATGAAAAGAACAATTTGCATCCAAAATGGCATATACTTTTGAATCATTGGTATCTGAATGTTATAAGAAGAGTGATTACTTTGAAAATGTTCAAATGATCCGACATTGATCAACTGAGAAGACATTATACTTGCCATGCCACAACTTCTGTCGTCAGTGTGACACCAAATTCCATGGAAGAAAGTCAATGGGACTGTTTAAGACTTAGTGGATTTTCAAGACTGTTAAAAGAACTGATTCCACTAGACGAGAAGATTCCTTTGAATTTTGGACGCCATGTCGCGTGTGTGTGTGTGTGTGTGTTAGCGTTCGTTTACCAACAGATTCTTTGAAGCAAATTTATAAACAGTACATGCAAAGATATGACAACCATTGGAACTTGAACTGTTTAAATTTAGCAGTGTAAATGTAAACCGTCGTTCTAAATTATTTGGAAGTCACTTCTTGAGTAGCTGGAATGTGAAGAAAACAAATCTTCAGTAGCCACCGAACGACTTTCTTGGATGATATTGAACCTTTTTGTCCAGTGAAGGTAGATGGTGTTGGATATGGGTTAATCATGTCTTCTTCAAAATTGCTAGCGTGAACACTTCTTGGAGAGTGTTGGGTGACACAGGACGTCGTCGTCGCTTGGCTTCTGGAAATGTGTGATCGTTTCATAACAGTATATAATTTAAATTTATTTTGACTAGGCTACATCTATTTCCCTATCTATAGAGTGCCCCTCGATCTAAGAGAATGCACTCATTAAGTTTTCAATCTGTGAAGATAGAAGAGTCACAACAGATCGCATTTCTGTTCGGATATTTACAGAGAGTCATTCAAAAGTATACTTCCAACAAGATTTCTGACTACTCTAGAGATAATAGTCAAGATACCTGCTATATATGTCAGGAAAAAAAGGATACTGGGTTCTAGAATGTTCACATCGTGAAAGAAAAAGAATCTCTAAGACAGGAGAAAAGAGAGACAAAAGTAAAGATACATGTTATCAATGTCAGGAGAAAATGACACTGGCCTTCAGAGTGTCACAAGAAAAAAAGGAAACAAGCAGGAGGAGAAGCAGGAAGAGGAGCGTACTTCAGAAAAGAAGAAGAAGAACCCATACCCATCAGGAAATTCAAGAATGCAATACAACTAGAAGACAGTGAAGAGGAAGAACCCCAAACAGTGAAGAAATTCACACCAAAAAAAAGAGATAGACTGTGAAAGAAAGAAAGAAGAAATGGACTTTTGTGATGTGTTATGAATTTTCATTGTGATTCTGATTCAAAAGAAAACACACCTAAGAAAACGTAAGTGTCTCTTTGTTTTGATTATTTTATAGTATGGATAAGATACTTAAACACACTCGCACACGCACACATACTATTATGAGAAAGGGATTAAAGTTTAACTTGATTTGGCAATCATTGAGTATTATCTTTTTTCTAGGAGATGTAGGTGACCCTGAAAAGGATATTTGGCGTTTGTTTAAAAAAAATACTTATGGACTTGACATCACGATTTTTAACTGTTTAATCCCTTTCCACGACCAAGTCCCACTGCACATCCTGTTGCCGCTGATGCTGCTTTGGAAGTTGTAACTGCCGCTGCTGCTACTGGCATCTCAGTGGAGGTGAAAGTGGATGTAGTGATAGAAGGATGTTTAGAAATCTTGGCCCGTGAAGGTCTCTTTCTCTTCGGTTGAGCTAAAACAAAGTCTGATACATTTGTCTCAGATACTTTAACTCAACCAAAATGTCTTGTAGCAGACTCACCGTTTTGTTTTCATTCCCTTACTTCTGTCCTTCACAATTCAAAATGTCGCTCTTCTCTTCTTCTACTCGTTTTCTTTTTTTCCTCTTCTTGCTGTTGTTGAATAAATACTTCATTTGCTTCTTTCTGTCGTTGCAAACAATGCTCTAATTCTTCCATCTGTCTCTTTCTGAAATCATCCACTCCGAGTATCCAAGGTGTCCGCCTCAGGCACACCCCAATACATTGTCTTCATTGTTTCAGCCATAGGTATGGTACTCAAACTGTGCCGCAGAATTAAACCGTACGAACGCTGGTGCGCCTATTTTCAATGTGACGTTACGCGTCCGCTCTCTTCTGTTTGGAAGAGAGACCCAACGCTCTGACTGAATTTTGTAACGAGTGTTTGGATTGGTGGAACATTTCAATTCGTTCCGATCCGGTCTGAATCTATATATACAAGCGCATTCTCCTATGGTTTCACCTGTTTTCAAGACAACTCAAGCAATATGTGGACAAGTGTAGAGTCATCAACCATCGTTTCGTGCATGCTCTTCAACCCGTACTACCCCATGTACGTGAAGGCATCGTGGGCCATTACCAGAATCACAGCCACTGCGATATGGAAAAGAAGAATTTTAGCGGAGAGGCAAGGGTGTCTGAAGCGGGTCTTACTCTACGGACCCGCCGTGAGACGAAGTTAGAGAAGAAGAAGAAGACCAGTAAAGCGATGCCACTTATGTTAACTGCATTTGGTTAACAAACCCCTATGGCCCTTATTCGCCAAAACAACCGTGTTTTGTGTATGTGTTTGCATATGTATGTGTTTGTAAATGTCTTTCACAAAACTAAAAACTAAAACTCCTATTATCTCTTCTCCTATCTGTGTGATAGTATGTTTGCATGTAAAGGTATAGTAGTGAGTCTATATACACTTCCTACCCTCGTGTGTGATAGTATAGTATATTTGTTATTAAGAGTGTGTCTATTTCATCCCCCTTCATTTACATCCTACTCCTCTTCTTGTATGATATTTTGTTTGTATGTATGTAAGTATAGCGTGTGTGTATAAACACTCCTATCCTTTTTGTTGAATAGTATATGTGGTGTGTGTTTGGATAGTAATCAAAAAGCGGGTGCTGGATTGCATAGATGGTGTGTTTGGATTGTAGATAAACCTTTTAATATTACCATTCCCGTTTGACCAAATAAAACTTTTGACCTTATAAATACTTTTGACCCTATAATACCATCCCCATGATAAAACCTATGCACCATTTTAACATAGGATTCCCCGTACGTCCCCATAAATTGAGGTCAGCCACTTCTAACTATATTGCCATTTACCCCCAAAGTAAAATCTATGCACCAATTTAACATAGGATGTCCCGTATGACCCCATATCTCCACTCCAATATAAGCCAGTGGGCCAATGTTAATTCCCGATGACCCTGAATAAGCCACACACAACTACTCTCGTTTGATGCAAGGTGTGAATATATTCTGGAATTACGGTTGCGACGCATCCCTCTGCCATATCTAATTTATTCTTTTCGCCGACTTGGAACAAAACACTTTGTGGTGTGTGTAAAACCCAAGATTACTTTTTTGACAATTATATTGCTTAAAACCTGTTTCAGTCGTTTCTTTCGGTGAAAGTCCATTCTGGCAATCAGATGTTCTTTACACATTCACACTGTACAAGATTAACAGCGTAATTTTTAATTTAAACTCATAATATACCATGAGTAATTTATCATATTCTATCTTATATGACTGTACATAAAATAAGATTACTCGTGCAAAATAACTCTGACAACTACTCACAACGGTAAAGATTTTAGTGTGGCATAGACTTAAGGATGGGGCAGCTGCAGGTCACAGCAAATATCACACATCATTGATGAATCATTCTAATGGTCCAATGTCTGTAATGCGGTTTAAATCTAATCAGGATTGCAACCATAACAATGATATTAAGTCCAAGACCCAATTCCGACTTTTTTTACTGTTCTAAAATTAGCCAATGTTTATCTGTGTCAGTATGCTTTTTGATGCATATGTGCATAGAAAGAGAAACTTCAGGGTCCTTGGAAGCCGCGGTGGCTAAGTGGTCGGTTAGCGTGTTGGAGTCGCGACCGAGAATGTATGGGTTCGAATCGCACCAGTAGTTGTTAGAGCGTGTTGGGGGCAGATGAGTCACTTGGGAGACAAGGGGAAATCTTATGTTAAATTTGTCCTTAGATTTAACATGGGAATCGGTTTATAGAGACAAAGGGATTTATGGGGACAAAAGAATTTATGGGGACAAAATGATTTATGGGGAAAGAAGTATTTATGGGGTCAGAAGTGTTTATGGAGTCAAACGGAAATGTGTGTATACACAGACACATACACATAGACAAAGAAACAAATACAAAACATATAAACACCAATGGCAATTTGAGTAGTATCTCTCTTTTCTAGCGATCTGGGTGGCCCTTAAAAAGGCTGTTTGTTTTCTTCTTCTACTTCTTTCTCCCTGACCACCATTTCTTCACGGAGACTATGAGGTTGAACTTCGTTTTAGGTGGATCAGAGATCCAATCGGGATGACCCATCTTTCTAAACTTGTCTTGGGTCTTCATCCAGTTCTCGTTTAGATGCTGTTAGTCCCTTTCTCTCCTTCACCATTCTCTCCTCGGTCCAAACCTTCTTGATTTTGACCACTTCTTCTTCCATCACTTTTCTCACAAGTCCCTTAGCTGTATTAAGCGCAGCATCTTCCATTCTCACACTACTTAAGGGTGAGTATAACCAAAAGTCTTCCTGTGCATTTTCTAGGAAGACCCACTCCTCTTCCATCAAATCCATGGCTTCCTTTAATGTCCACACTCTAAAGGGTGGAACGACCGAGGCTGTCTTCAATTTCATGGCTTCCTCCTACAAGACTTCTTTGACAAGATCCTTGGCTGTTTTCATGGCTTCCACTTCCCTGCTCACACGCTGTAGTGTGGCCGGGTAAAGCCAATAAGGATTTACCTTTTCTAACAGGTACTCTACCTCTTCCATCCAATCCCATGCTTCCTGTAAACCCTCCACTGCCATTTTTTATTGTTGGTCGAGTCGACTACGAATGGTACGACTGTTCGTTTCTTGAATTAGAGTCGTTTTCGCCCATTCGGGCATGTACGACTATGTACCCCCACAGCGTGCGAAGCACGCATAGGGGGGTTAAATGTGTGATTTAACACACTAATATCATGGTCAGGTGTGTTGACAGTTCGCAACACACCTGACACTCTACTGATTGAGTACACCCCTCCAACGCAGCATGGTTCCCCACAATTAAGGGGGTTAAATTGAATGCGCGCTATTAGAGGGTGTGTACATTTAACACACCCCACCATCAATGCATGGTTTCCCCACAAAGGGGGTTCATTGAAGTCATGATATTGTGAGGTGTGTTTGTACCTGTACATAGGACTAGAACCACAATGTTTACAGGTATACAGGTGCGCGATAGCGCACTTGTTGATTGAATTGCTTCAAGGTCTCAGTCTGGAGTGGCAGGCGGCACGGACTAGGCAAGCGAAAGCGCAAAGCTTGACGGAAGCTGAAACGCCAGGAACGTACATACATGATCAAATTTTGCCCAGTTAACTAAGTCGGGCTGTCCCTAATACCAATAAGGTATAAACCACATATTTAATTATGACAATTCTTTCGAGTTTCAAATTTTGTTTATTTGATTCCATAAAATTTTGAATTTTGCGTACATAGTGTACATATTTTGTCCAAAAAAATACCAATAAACGAGTACAAGTCACTCCTATCATTTTTGTATCACGCACAGATAATAATTTGGAGATTATATTTTTGACGGTGGTTCGAAATAGATCAAATATGTGCCATAAAGAGTATAATCAAAAAGGGTTTTCAAAAATTCGAAAGGAAAACCTTATAACAGTCAGGCAATTTTGACCAGTCTGCTTGGTGGGGGGAGTCACTCCCTATTCGGTCTGCTCTACGGCTCCCCCCCCCCTCTTCTGACAGCAGGCTGGTTCGATTCCGGCTGTCGACAGCAAATCGTCTGAAGAAGGGCTGTTGGTATCGCCTGTCTCTTTTGGTGGGCGCTCGGCGTCCTCCCTGCTCCTTCTTGTATCAATACCAGGCTTAGCAGGCTACACCTGTTGCGTCGGGGTACTTCCGGAGGGTCTTTGCCAGTCCTTTGTACTCCTCGACTCGGCTACGGCTCTAAGGCGGTGCTTTGGTGGTGGGGGTAGGCTGGTCTCAACTGTGCCGCACTGCCACGTTTCAGCAAGTATGCCCCTGGCTTCCTGTATACAGTAGCAGGCTGGTCATTACTTGCACGTGGCAGCACGTATCATAACACAGGTGACCCCCTCCCCTTCATCCTACCACAGCAGGTGTCGGCGGTATCAGGGACGATCTGACTTGCTGGACAGCTGGCTCCTGACTGTAATGGAATGTGGTACGACTGTCAAACGTGACGCTTTATATGTTTGAAGCACGGACGTGAAGGAAAACATCCCTTACACACACACAAAAAATTTTCTTACACAGAAACAGAAAACTATAGGTTTTACACAAAGGTGAGATAGTGTTTATAGACACACTACAATACATACACACACCAAACATACAAATACACATTTTTATAAGGGAAAGGGGGATGACTTGTTTGGTTGGAAAAAAGACAAAGACATACACTAAACATACAGTAACAAACTTTTGGCAATGATTAAGTAGACTTTCTTTTCTTAGAGATGTGGGTGGCTCTGAAAAGGGCCATTTGGTTCAAGTGCACCTAGAGATATCCGCACCTCCCTGCTCTAGCTCCACAGGCAGCACATCTTCAACTGCATCTATCTCCACCCCAGGGATTGATGGATATGGGAAAAGAGGAAGGGGGTTGCGTAGCTTCACTACCTCAATTCTCAGTTGGAGGGACAGCGAATGTTTGCCTCTTCCTATACACCCTACGCCCTTGCAGATGCTCCCACTGCTGTCGCTGGTGTTGCTGCTGTGGTAGCTCCAGATCGCAGTTCTCTGTCTGGGGGCCAGTAAACCTCTGGGGTAATTGCTGTTGTGATGGTTGCTGCTGGCACTCCTGTGGCTACGGCTGCAGCTTTGCCATTAGCTTGGCAGCGCAGATTCGGCGTGTTATTGGAGGCAGCTCCATCCTCTTTGTCTCATCTTCTTCCTTGTTTTTCCCCTCCTGTTTTACCTCCTCCTTCAATGTGACGAGGACCAGTTCGTCCATCAGGCGACGAACATGTTCCAGGTACACTTGAATTTCCCGCAGCGTTTTGGTCCTACGACTACTCATTCTAGTAGAGATTGACGAGTCAACGATGGGTGGCCAGACTAGCGAACGCGGTTTTGATGAGGATTTTTTTACGTCTGGCAGGACGGCCACGTCTCACCACTGGCTTCACTGCAGCACAGAAACGACTTTTTGGGGAAGGAGAAAAAGAATTCCTCATTCTCCGTCTTACAGAACACCTCTTCTCCCTCATGTTCCCGTTGTTGCTGTTGTTGTTGTTGTTGCCGTCGTTGTTGTTGTTGTTGTAGAATCCACTGCTGACGTCTTCTTGCCTCTCCTCATAGTCTTCTTTTTCTTTGCTGATTTTCTCCCGTAGGACATCTTCGACTAAGTCCTATGCCATTTTCTGGAAAATCATCTTCTTCTCTGGAATCTTCTGGATCAGGTTATACCTAATCCGATGCATGTTCACCATATTTTCATTGAGTCTACCAATCTTCGAAGTCATTTGTTAGCTGTTGACGAGTCAACGAAGGTGACCCGACTGATACGATACGTTTGAATTAACCTCGTGTGCGGCCGTTCGTTCATGTACCATTATTTACCCCGAGTGGGAGTGAATGACCCACTCAGGGATTAAAATGCGTGCTGAGCACACTATTTTGTTTGTTCGATGACTTGCCGGCCTGCGAACTCATCTTATACGTTACTGAGCGCAAGCCCTCTGCTTGATTATGCTGTTTATGATCTGACAAGTTGCCGAGCTGCAAGCTTATCCGACATCTTACTGAGCTATATGTGCGGTTCTGCATTTTACGCTCTGCGTACTGTTTAATTATTAGTCGAGTTGGTGTAAGTCACCCTTTCGACGATTTACTGTGTAACCTGCACACTTATTGATTAAATTTGTCTGGAAGAGGCAAAGGCGGAAGAAGACGGCTGGTGGCGCCATGGCGTCCACGGAGGCTCCGGCTGGTCCAGGGTTAATTTAGAAATTTATGTCAAAAAAGAAATTGTTGTTGCATCTGGCACCTTATATAATTGTCTTAATATAAATTTTGAATGAGGCTGTAGGTATTGGTTACTATTGAGAGAAAACGCACGAGCCACACAATAGTTGAATGGTTAGTACAAGTTTCCTATATTTTTAGCATATTCACCGATTTATAATTTGTACTGGGTTCTTGTTAATTATCAACCGAACGTTGCCACCTTGTGCGGCTGGGCTTGATGGTCCGGGGTTTTAGGACCACCTTATAGTAGCTATATTTATTTGGTCGGGTTAAGTCTCTTGTTACTTGACAAGGTTGACTATGCTCATAATGTGATTTCGTGTATTGAGAAGGATTAACAATCAGTAATCGCTTTGTGCAGTTTGGGCCTAATGGTCTTGACTTGGTACCACCTTATGCTGGTTAATTTGTATTGGTCAGTATTTTGTCAATGTGGTCCTAATTTATGTTTTTCCAATCGATGCCACCTTATGCGGCTGGGCCTGATGGTTAGGGCTTATGACCACCTTATAGTATACTAACGGTTTATGAGGTTCAAATTATCTTATATTGTTTGTGAGAGAGTTATATATTAAATGGATGAGTTAGTTTCAAGTGATGGTAAGAGTAGAGTTATATCGTACTCATTGGTCCACCGGGCTACCAACAGAGTGCGTGAGGAAAGGAAGGTAATGTTAATTTCCTAAGGTAATGTTAACTTCCATGCTTTTGTTGTTAGTAAACTTGTTAAAAATTTAGATTGCTATGGATTTGGGGAAAGTAATGTTAAATTGGTGGGTAGGAAGATGTACTTTATCTATATATTTTTATTGTGGATTAAGCTGTATCGCTTGTCTCGGGGTATGCCTGTCCCCTTTATGGGCGTGGAGTTTCTCACGTCGTGGGAGCTGAGATAGACTCTCACCCTGAGAACCATTCTGAATGGTATGCCTATCCCCTCCCCTCGTGCATAGCCCCACCTCGCCCGAATGAGACAGGTTTGTCCTTAAAATTTTACTATTCTGTGTTGGTCAGCATACTAATCCCTTCCCCCTCTGGGTAGAACCTCTCCTCCCCCGCCCAAATAATTTTTATTCCAACTTCCTATTTCCATATCCCAGTTATACCTACTCGCCAATGTTGAAAGGTTCCTAACAGAGTGTTAAAAAAATGTGGCAACAAATGAATGTGTTGTTGTTTCAATTCTTTTCGAAAAGCCTGGTTCAGAAATTCAGTGCCTTTGCTGTTTGCCATCGTAAAGGGTGACGACCACTTTGTTTCAAAACCAGTTTTAAAGTGCGTACTAACTCGAAACTGGTTTTATAAAACAAAGGAACGACATAAGCTAATTTTGACAACACGGCAATGACACAAAACAAATATTTGTAACCACGATTGTACGCTGCCAAATGAGAGACATCTGCTAAATCTGCTTGCCATTAATGATCAATGCCAGCCACTTTGGTTTGACTCCTGGAAAATTTTCGTCGAATGGGTTTGTGTAACGTGTACGTCGATTGTTTTTGTAACCATCATCGTAAGTCTGGCACACGTACACTTTTCAGTTTGGTTTTAGCTGATCGATACAATATCTTAACTCCTCCGTAACCAGCAGCATGTGCTTGATTGTTGTAAATGCTTGCTAAAAGTGTCTCCATAATGGGGTTCACTGTGTCGCTCCTCAATAAGTCAACCAACTTCCAATGTTCTTTTCTTCGTGTGTTATTTTTTTGGATTGCAATGCTTTACGTGTTTGACGAGCAACAGGTGTAAAGGAGGATGTCTGAACTGGGGTAATCGGTTCTGGTTTGACTTCTGTCTTCACTTCTTTCCTTTTCTCTTCTGATGGCAAAGGTGTGGACATCATCTTTTTGATCCAACCCTGTGTTGTTAGCTTTCGTATTTTTGTAGCTGGTGGAGTTTTAATCTCTTCGTCATCTTCTTTCACTGCCATCCCCGTGGATCTGTCTGTCTTGGTGACTTTAGATTCGCTTTTCATGATCGTCTTGAAATCTCCGATGTTTTCCTAATTTTTGATTCTGTCTGTTGGACAAATGTACCGTTTCTTTCATCACATTCAAACAACATTCACACACTATATCGATGATTTATTTATGGGCTGTTTGAATGCGTTGTTTTCGCATCGTAGTATTGGATTTAGTCAGAACTGACAAAACATCCCAATGTTTAGCTAAACGAGGGGGGAGTCCCTTTCGTTTTTTTACTTTCTTGGGACGACTAGGATGGTGTGCACCTTTTGGTACCATCTTTTGTGTAAGAAGCAAACAAAAACACTGATTCAATCTGATCACTCACTTTGTTTTCACTTCTTTTTTATACTGGAACTCGTCTCCACTGATGGTCAGCACGTTGTATCAACTTCTTGACAGGCATCACTCGACGATGAGGTGTTTTCAACGGACTAAATTGTGTCAGTTCTTGTTTAGATAAATCCAGTAAACGTTGTAACACTCCTGTTCTATCTTGGATTTTGGTTTTAGGTGAGGGGTGAGGCCACTTTTTTAGCGTCAGCAGCAGTGGCTAAAGCAGCTGAGGTAGAAGCCACCAGAGAAGAAGTTCCTTTATAAATAGGTTTCCATTTCTGCATGAAATTGGAAAGTACGCGTATTAAATCAGGTTTGGCTGGCATCATCACGAAGGGCAAAAAAGAAAAAGAAGTGGCAGTAGACTCCATCACCGCGCTGCGTGACTTTCTGGAGTACGTGCGCTTTCTAGCAGTAGTACCTCTCTTTCTGGCCGGAGGAGATATTTTTTCTTGGAGGAGCTTTTCTTCTTGGGGATTTCTTTCTTGGAGCTTTTTTTGTTCTTGTATGTGGTTGTATGTGGCCGTCTTTGGGAGGATTTGATTCTTTTCTTCTTGGTTTTGGCTTGGGCATTAGAATCCCATTTCAAAAGAGAACGAATAATGACACCTCCTAAAGAACCACCAGGTTTCAAAATGATTTGTTTTTGGTTTGTGTTTCGATTCTTGGATCTGCCAGTTGTGACAACGCACTTTTATGTTTTTCATAAAAGCGTTTGGTTTGATGGGGTATGTGAAAGATGCCTTGATGTAATTGACGTGCTGTCAAAGTAAACCATCAGAAGACTTATTTGAGACTGGCTTCTAACAAATGTGCACAGACTTGTGCATTTATTTTTCGACTGATGGTATACAGTGGACGAATCAATTTGGATGCAGGATGAGATTGAAAAGAACCCATGTTGAATACTGTTGGAACAACAGACGTGGTGGATGTTTTTATAGTTTTTTTTTTCTTCAGAGAGATGCCAAAAGGGACGTGTAGATGACAGGACCTCCTTCCTGACACCAATGGTGAAATAAACTGGTACAACATCTCAAACAATCGGGAGTGGTAGGTTTAACATCGATGAGTAAATACGCATGAGATGTTAGAGTGGCATCGACGTATGCATAATTTAACCAAGGGGTTACTAACAGTTTGGCTAACACTCGTACTTGAGGTTTGTCTCTGGGAATTTTTAAACAAAACCACATAATGGTCATTGAGACTGATGGAACGATGTGTTTTACTTTGTTGAAGTAATGTTTAGTAATGTAAATAATACTGGCATTACGATGATGTCCTTTTCGATCAACGTTTGATAGATTCGGTTTTGCCATAACCAATAGGTCCAGCAATCAATGCTAAAGTGATCGCGAAGATACAAAGCCTCTCAACTTTGATGATCTAACTTTTCGTCAATCACTTTCAGAATAAAAGAGGAGAACGAAGAAGAGGAGGAAGATGCAACCATGACTATGGAATTGAGAATTTTGAGACGATCATGACAGACACAATACATTTTATACATGGAATACACGTTTAATGTTTTTTTCTTTCAAAATGTGTCACCACAACAAAACATATTTATATGTCAAGAATTAAAACACGAAAATACAAGAGATAAATGGCTAGGTACATCCATAAGGCACAAACTATAATGCTCAAAGTGACATATAAACAAGTCACTGCACAACAATAGTCGCGATTAATGTGTGTCCCACGAAATCGACGTATACGATTCATAGCATCTGCTATGGAATTGAGTGCCTCTTATTTCTCCGGCGGAAAGGACCTTTGTTCCTCAGGCTTTTTGATTTGTACAACGGTACTCTCGTGGACTTGTATTATGTCTTCCTCTGTGTCAGATTATTCTTCTACCACTGTTTCTAACATTGTCTTTAATGTCTCTATTTGCATTGGTTCTAAGTTTACTTCTTCTCTTCTTCGATGATTTGGCATAGTGAGCCACTTCTTGTATCCAAGCATCGAAACCAAGACTTTTCCATCTTTCTAGTCATCAGTTTGTTGGTGTAACCAACTATCTATACACACTTCTTGGTAAGTATGAAGTGTGGACAAAGTTTGACAAATGTCTTCTTCACACCGAGGTACACAACTTGTTTTCATAACTATTCTCAACACTTTTAACACAATTTGTCTTTCGTGCACCGATAAAGTGTGAATGGTCATATCTTTGTTGCATGTACTGTTCATAAATAGTTCACACAAGTTCCTGAGAAACGAGATCCTAGAAAAGTAGTCACTAACACACACACGACACGACGTCCAAAACTCAGTGGAATCGTAGAAGGTGGAAATTGTTCTTGTAAAAGTATGTGGCAATCCTCTAAGTCCCAAACACTGTCACTGACTTCTTTCCACGGAATTTGCTGCAACACTAAAGACAACAACAGTCGCGGCATGGTCCACTTTTATATTAGTCCTTGGCAGCAACGTCGTCTTTCTTTTTTAGGAAATAACCATACTTTGCCAAACGGAATCTGGTGGTAAATTATAAGAAACCGGATCAGTCACTAACTCACACACCACACGCCGTGAAGAAATCTCTTCTTGAGGTGACACTTCTTGTAAACTTTTTGTAATTCTCTAAGTCTTTGTCCTCTCGAATTCTATGTACCGCTCCCATATTGTAGGTAAACCTCGTAGCATCGAAGTTCTTATGAGCTGTGGGTAATTGATCAATGTCTGACCCTTTAAACACTTTGAAAAGAATCAATCCACTTATAGCGTTCAGACGCCAGGTGGTTAAAACGTCTATGTCGTAAAGGATTTAATTGTTCTTTGCGAATCACTTGAATCTGGACAAGATCGTTGTAAATGCGTTCTCTTAGCTCAGGAGGCAAACTAGGAAAGATCTCGTCTAAAGTATCTGACATATTACTTCTTTGGACCGACCAAAGGATGGTAGTGACAGCGCGGAGACCATCTGGCAAGTTCCAGGTAAGCTGAGTCTTTATACTCCCATTCGTGAAGTGTCACACCACAGCTGAAACACTGGATTTGTCTCCTTCACCCAAGTAGACAAATCCAGCTCTAGCTAAAGCTTTGGGAGTAGGTCCTTCTAGATATTTAGGCCATTTATCTTTGAACGTCTGGAATTGACTTTCAAAGTCGCAATAGCCAGGCAAATGTGTATTCTTCCTTGATGGGTACATCTCGTTGTGCTAGTAGTGGTATCTAAAGTGGTTTGCCAGTGTATGGATGAGATCCGTCGGTTGGTATACACTTAGCATCACATTGACCAGTAAATCAGAAAGGGCGTCGTGCTGCATCGCTTTCGCTAGTAGAGGAGCGGTAAGGCACACACACGGCGTCGCTTTCGATGGTCCCAGAGGAGCGGCAAGGTCGTGCTGCATCGCTGATGTCGCAAGATACGGCATCCGTCTCATCGCAAGGCACCGCATCGCACTCGAGATCATGATCGAACTTGGAGTCCACATACGGTCCCTCACTCGGTGACTGTGTCGAGTTCGTCAGAATCGGTGCCAGTGTACTGGCTTCAACATAGAACTTGAAGTTCATAGTGAGTTCCTCACTCGGTTGCTGTGTGGAATTCATCTTTCTAGGTCAGCGTTTGTATTCACAATGAATTGTTGGTCTTGGAAGTTTTCCCTTTTTTATACTGGAGCCCATCGTGTCCGTACGGTAAAGTGTTTTGATCTGGAAGTCGCACTCGTTTCTGGTAGACAATTTGATAGATTTTCTCTAAAGGGCGACTGACGATTTGGTGATTTGGCAAACGTACAATTTTATGGGGATCCAATGTTTTCACGCGAAAGTCTTGATCTTGTCGGGAAAGTAAAGCTTCTTTCAAGACATCACAGTTGACTCGTTGACTCGCTCGATAGTTCAGTGTCAAACCTTTGACTCTGCATTTGGTATGGAGTTGTCCCGATCGGTCCTGTATTGGTAACCGTAATTCTTGGGGCCACCGCTAGCAAAACTGACAATCGTATCTTTTGGGTGCTCGTCCGTCCATGCCCCTAAACGATCCCCTTCGATGGTTGGGTGTTGGTTACGAGGGTGTACATACAACTATCGGTGTCAAAGTACAGGACTCTATCTCCCAAAAGTTCTAAGGCCTCATACAATTTGAAGCGGGCATTGGACGTCATGTAGGCTGCAATGATGACATTGCCAAATTCGTCGGGGGTGGTGGCGTGCAAACTTTGGCTCTTCTTCGTAATTCACCAAGATCAGATCTTCGCGGATGATTTCCACGTGTTTCATCAGTTTTACTTTGTCATCCACCAGTTGAAAGTAGCGGCTTGGATCTGCCAAGTATTCCGTCGTGGGTAATATCGGATGTTGTGCAAATTTTCCCCACAAACAATTCAACATGACTTTGGCAAAAGATCGTCTTCCTTCCTTCTTTTCCATGTCTTCCAAAGTAATGCCTTCTAAGGAGCGGTACTGTTCTTTGAATTTATCTTTGTCTTCTGGCGTCTGACACCAAGAGGGTTAGCCACTTTCTTCTTGTTTCAGTATCAGAAATTCCTTAACGTAGCCTGAGAAAATTCCTGGACTCGAGGTGTCGTCCTTTTTGGTATTGTTCTGTGGTAGGAAAGTGACAAATTTGTGGCTGCAAGGTTGGTCTTGATTACATGTTTCAGCACATGTACGGCATAAAAGAAACATCAGTTTTCCTTGACAATGATTTGGTAAGACAGGAGGGTACACGTTTGTCGGTAACTCTCAGCAATGCGTCTAAATTCAGGATCATTTTTGAAACTTCGATCGTTATCGAGCTCCCATATTTTTACCACTTGGTTTCCTTGACTTACTAACTTCAGGCGTCGTTGGTATGTTTGCTCGTACAACTCTTCCGTGGTGTAACCTGAGAAAGGATTTATCAGGTCTCATTGAGGATAACAAGTGTGGCATCAGTGAAATAAGCATCCCTGGAATTTGTATGCCGACTGTGGGTTTTCTAAATCTACAGAAAGACTTCCAATTTTCTTTTCTCCGCCGTTTGTAGAATGTTGTATCTATTTGTCTTCACTTTCACACAAGTAATGCAACCAACGCAAAGCTTTGGCAGAGTATTGACGGCTGACTGACAGGTAAGATTGACATATTATGATAGCTAGTTGGTTCACGGGCATGAACTTTTTTCGGTTGACTATCCCACACGCTTTGGCAATGATACAAGCTTCCTTCAAAGGATCGATACCTCCGTAATCTAGAAATAATTCTCGAAATTTTCCCCAGTGACCGCGTAAATTGTCCACATAAGATCGGCATTATTTCAGCATTTCTTCTTGAAAGTCAAACGGATCTTAAGCGTAAGTGTGGTACCAAGCGTAGAAGGCTTCTCGTTGTTCGGTGTGCATACCGATGGGATCGTAATAGTGAACGTCAGGCAAATGCGGGAGCACCACGTGTTGATTCGCTTCGATGTTGAAAAAGTGTGGAAAATACCCTTTGGCCATTTCTGTCATTCCAAGCATTTTAGGTTTTCGACTCAAAGGCATGGACAAATAACTCATGGAATCTTTAAACTGTACTTGTCCCACTTTCATGTAAATGAGTTTGGCTCCTTTCATGGTGACTTGAGGACTTTCGGTACCTTGTTCTGAATAATATTTCAAAAGAACTTGTCCATCTTATCCCGAGAAATTGTGAGCCATGACTAGCATATCGATGACAGTCCCCGTAACTCTGGATGTCCTCTTCCCTCCAAGTGTCGTCGGTAGGATCTAAAATCCATTAGGCAAAATCGGGAAGAGAGCGAGGTCCTCGAAAGATTGTTTCACGTCCTCCTGGAATCTTACTACAATGAAGAAAATGGAATAATATAGGTCATTTTTTTGCACTTCTTACAAGCCCGATGAGTGACGCAGAAATTAGGGACGTAAATGCCCGTCTCTTGCGTACATTCATCGTCGAAAAAGATAGACTCCACTTGTGTCTTTTTCTTCATGTGCTGATCACCCTTTAATTCTCCCTCGAGTTCATTGGCATATTTTTGAATGTAGCATTGATGTTCAAAGTCCACGATTTGGTAACAAAACGGCATCTTTTCTTTCCGAGACAAACGTGTGCCTTTGCGTTGTTGGTTTGAATAAGCTGTCCACACGTGGAGCACAATCTCAATAAATCACAAGCAATTTTCTGCTGGTGAACTTGTTTCATACGATGTTGTTTCTAACAAATGGAGTGACAAAGGTTCTATGGCAAGAAGAGCAATAAATGCGTTCTTCACGAATGCATGGTTTAGACGCTAAACAACCGCGGCATCTTTCTCCGCAATGAATGTGTTGGTCCGGACTACAAAATCCAGTAATAATTATATCCAAGAAATCCTGTGATACTAGTAATGGCATCGAAATTCTCTTGATGATGATACATGTGAATGTATTTTCCATCGGGGAAATCGGGTCCTCGAAATACCAGAGCTCCGCGAACCACTTGAGGATATACGTTCAAGGTATACCGAGGAACCAAGACATCTTGAAGTTTTTGCATTTCAGGAATGCCTCACACAGTCTCTTTAGATGTGCCTGCTTGTTGTAACAGGAGTTCTGCTTCTTTTCGTTGTTTGACTCTGTCCGATTTTCGAATCCTCTCCCATGCTCTTTTTCATTCTGCGGTCTCATTCTTGCCGGCATACGTTCACCTCACCACGATGGCACGGGCTAAGAACATATGGTATTGAGAGTTGCCATTTTGGACGATACTGCGCTTGGTAGTGCGAATGACGTCCACCAATAACACTTTTCTGTGTCGTCCGCTACCTCTAGGAGATGACATGTAGGTCATGTGAAGAGTGGCTTTTCCATCGGTCATGTCAAATTCATCATTGGATTGTTGAACGTGTTCAATTTTGTCGATGACTTTAGATGGTGTTAATTCTGCCGGTTTACTAAACTCGATCCAGACAATAGACTTCAAATTATCGTGATGGATGGAAAGTCTCAAACGATCGTCCTCTTTAGCTTGGCATTGTCGGTTCACTGTTTCTAGCAAGGAATCCCACATATCGGTAATGAAACCTGCTGCTTTCTCGGGTGGTACTTCAGACTTGAACTACCTAAAGTGTACCGTCTCTTGAATGTGATAATAATTTTCGTTAGCTTTTAAACGACGTTCTTTCTGGGTAGCTCTTGACATTCTTGGTCTTGGGGCCTAGGAGGTTGAATGTGTTGTTTCAGACTCACTCATGTCGTCTTTAAAATCACTGGAATGCACTTGGGCTAACGCTTAAGCTAGCAGTGTATGAGGCGGCAAGGAAAGTCGATTCCGTTGCCTCTTGGATTCTTCTTATTCAAGAAAAGTTAGAATTCAAGACGACTGAAAGACAGTGAAGAGGAAGAAGAACCCATGCCCGTGAAGAAATTCAAGAAAAGAGACAGAAGGTGAAAAAAAATGGACTGTGGATACGTGTTATGAAATTTTCATTGTAATTCAAAAGAGAATGTGCCCAAAAGAAAACGTAAGTGTCTATTTGTCTTGATTTTTATAAAGAAACACACACGCACTCACACACAATCAAATGATGGAATTTCAGTTTTACTTGATTTGGCAATCATTGAGTAGTATCTCTTTTCTAGAGATCTGGGTGGCCTTGAAAAGGACCTCTGTGTGTTTGTTTTTAGCAAACTCATGGACTTGACATGATGAACTTTAACTACCTCAATCCCTTTCCACGGCCAAGTTCTGCTTCTCCTGTTGCTGCTTTGGTAGTAGTAGTCACTGCTGCTACTCAGGGGTAGTGAGAGTGGATGGTGTGATGAGCTTAGAAAGCTTAGCCCGTGAAGGTCTCTTTCTCTTGGGATGTGTTAAAGAAGTCTTATAAAATTTGTCTCAGAATGTTTTGTAGCAAACTCACCGTTTTGTTTTCATTCCCTTCGTTCTGTCCTTCACACCTCAAAGTTGTGTGCTTCTCTTCTTCTTCTTCTTCTTCTTGTTTTCTTCTTTCCTCTTGTTGTTGTTGTTGTTGAAGAAGAAGAAATGCTTCTTCTGCTTCTTTCTGCCTTTGCAAAAAAGCCTCCAGTTCTTCCTTCTGCCACTTTCTAAAATCATCCGCCAAGGGTAATGATGTAGAAGGTAATGCAGGTGGTACTATCGTCGTCGCAGGCGAACATTCTTGCGAAGACGACGACAGAAAATCCACGAAATCCAAATTAAAGTGATCCTCTTCTGGAAGAATGCTAGTGACCGCTGCATTCGTCATAGTCGTACTATCACTCCGGGTATACGAGGTCTCCGTACAGGCGCACTCCAATATATCGCCTTCATGGTTTCAGTCATGCTCAAACTATGCCACAATGGTATTCCGTACGAGCGCAGTTGCCCCTATATACTGAATTTGACGTCCCATTCCTGCTCTCTTCTGATTGGAAGAGAGCCCATACATTTTGTAACGCACATTTGGAATGGTGGACCATTTCGATCTGGATCCGGTCTTAGGCTATATATACCAGCGTTTTGTCACATTGTTTCACCTGTTCTCAAGAAAATTCAAGCAAGATGCAAAGTAGTGTAGAGTCACCATCCATTGTATCGGACATGCTCTTCAACCCGGACTACCCCATGTATGTAAAAGCATCATGGGTTTTCACTAAGATTACGGCCACTGCTATTTGGAAAAAGAAGAATTTATGTGGAGAGAAAAGGGTGTCTGAGTAGAGTATTGATTTATGGACCTGAAGTGTGAAGAAGTTTGAGAAGAAGAAGACCTGTGAAGAGGTGTAATATGTGTTAACCGTCTTTGGTTAACAAAAATCCAACGGCCCTTTTAAGGGTCAACCAGATCTCAAAAAAAGAGATACCACTCAAATTCCCATTGGTGTTTATATGTTTTGTGTTTGTTTCTTTGTATATGTGTATGTGCTGTGTATACATACATTCCCGTTTGACCCCATAAACACTTCTGTCCCCATAAACACTTTTGTCCCCATAAAAACATCTGTCCCCATAAATGATTCTGTCCCCATAATCACACTTTTGTCCCCATATCCTTTTGTCCCCATAAATCTTTTTGTCCCTATAAACCCATTCCCATGTTAAACCTATGGGCAAATTTAACATAGGATTTTTCCTTGTCTCCCAAGTGACTCATCTGCTCCCAACGCGCTAATACAACTACTCGCACCATCGTATAACCTACCATGCTATGTTCTTGGGCAAGGCACTTTAATCCAATTGCTCGACAATAAATAACCCACTTGTGTTGATGTGCTGTAAAACACAAAACAATAAACACATAGTTACGGAAACCTAATAGTTTTTGACAAACAATATTGAAACACAGCAGTTGAATATTCAGCTTTATTTATTATTTGCCGTACAAGTTTTGACTACTTATTCAACTGTTCCCCGATATACATTTACCGTGTCATGAATATTCCCCTTCCATTTGTATAAGTCTATTATTAGACAGCCAATTGAGGAAGTGCGTTGAAGAGGTAGGTTTCTTGAAATTTCTCAAGTTTTACAGTGATGTTGGAAGTCACATTCAACTTTGTACAGAGATCTTTACAAATCACTCCAGATAGTATCTACAAGTCATACTAAATATGGATCAATTGCTTATTTTTGGAAGGAAAATGTGATTTAATGGATCCAGTTTTTAAAACAAGCAGCGATGGAATGCACAACAAGGTGTCTTTGGATCTAAAAGCTATCAGGTTTGTGTTTTATCTTTAACTTATTGTGCTTCATATCACAGTGAAACAAAGGGAGAAATAACTATGGAAAATGAAACAGTTTCCTTTTTCACCATATTCGACATCAAAACCTGAAGAAATATATGTTGAATAGAAGACATGCATCTACTTTACGGTATGTTACAAACCGAAAGTGAAACAAAACGTTGAAACGGCTGTTAAGGTAAGTCTGTTTCTCCATAAAACCTTATATGCAAGAAGAATGGAAGGAGAGTATAGTTGACTATCGACATATTTAATATCTCATGTATCTATCTTTATATGTCTCTTTTTTCTTTCTATCACTCTTTATATAGTGTATAAATGGATAGATACACACACTTGCATATAGATATATATATATATATATATGTATGTATGTATGTATGTATGTATGTATGTATGTATGTATGTATGTATGTATGTATGTATGTATGTATGTATGTATGTATGTATGTATGTATGTATGTGTGTTTGCGTGTGTCTATGTGTGTGCATGTGTACATACATACCGTGTTTACTCGCTTATAAGTCGAGTCCAACTGCAGACTGCTCCGGCAGATCTGGGTCTATGTAGATTGTTAAGATTAATCAGTAGAACAAGGAACATTGACCATAATCTGCCTGCGCATTAAACCTAAATTATCTTGAGTTATGTTTGTTTGCGTTTTTTTTTTTTGGGGGGGGGGTATTTAAAAAAACCAACAAAATTTGATGATATTGCCAGTATCACTTTCATAAAAATATTCTTACTTCTTATAAATGTATATACATTATACTTCTATATTGTGAAATGATTTTTTTTTTCCTAATATTTTTCCATTTAACAATTCATGCTAAGCTTATATAGAACATGGGGCATGTATAGACACTTTCAGAGTTAAACATCTTATTTCCTGATTTTCTCCTCCAGTTTCTAGCTTGAAAATATACAGTAGATGTATATATTTTTTCCTCTTAAAAAAGGAGTTGCGAGAAATAGACCAATACCGGTCGCTGGAGTGCTATAACAATCACGTTTTCCTATCGTCCATCCGTCGGTCTATCCAACAACCATTTTGTTTCCACTGCATAATGTTACCGGGATAATTGGATTTCAATTTGTGGTATAGGTTCTATACAGCATGTTACATCATCATTTAACGGAGTTCTGGTTAAACCAAATTAGATATGCAGTCTTACATTAACTAGGCCTTGGATGAGCTTGATTGTTAAAGTTCTCTGCCTTCATTCTGTGGAGCTATGGGCTACAATTACGTGAGTAGCACAAATAGCATAATGCATAAAGGTAGTTGAACACTTTTCTCAAATACAGTAGGGCTTCGTAGGATTAACTGACTAGCAAAAGACACGTTCCTCAACGTCGGTTTTGAGTCCTATAGTGATCACGTTGTCCATCAGTCCATTTGTCTCTATTCATCCATTCATTACAAGTTTTCTTTCCTCAGCATGACTTTAGCAGGGATTGCTTAATTTCAATGAAGTTTTGTGGGCAGCATTATATTGACAAGATCTCGAATAAGTTTGTTTTTCGGCATTTTTCGTCATCATTTGGTGGAGACAAGGCCCCTAATTATTCATCCTTTCACACATTGGTTTCTGCAGCATAACTTTACCAGGAACCATTGAACGTCCCTAAAACTGAGTGTGTAGCTCAATAAAAACTAGAATTCAGGCAACTTCCATTGTCAGGATTTGATGTAATCATTTACCTCCCCCCCCCCTCCCCACGAGTGTCTCTCCATTGGTTTCTGCGTCATAATTTGAATAGAGGATTATTGGATTTCAACAAGTATGCAGCCTTGGTTGAGTTACTGTCCCAAATTGTCCGACTCGCCAACATTTGTGTTCACACAAGAACTTAGTAAGAAACGTACAGGATTACAATCAGATTTGGTGTGATGTTTATGCCAACCATATCTCAAATGATTTAGATTCTCAGCTTTGTAAGTCACATGTGGTTAAGTTGTGGCCCTTGCTTTTTTAGCGCGATGCTTTTGTTAGTGCAGTCTGTTATAATTCGATTTCAGTCACATCTAGTTTTCAGCTTTATATTGATAAATATTTTTTTTATATGTTATGTTTAGCATTATGTGCCCTTAAACGACACAAACTGCCCAACATACTTTAGTTTTTGCGCTGTAACCTTGCGTATTAGGGTTGCAAGCTAAATTTCATAAAACTGCACTTTGGTGGTAAAGGATGAGGCACCATTTATAATTTGCTCCAGTTTTGAACAGAAAGAAGCATTATTATTGAGAACAAATGACTTTTTCTGAGGTAAAAGAAATGTGAACATGCGACTATTTCGTATTCATATATGGGAAACTATCCCTTTCTACTCCAGGAAGTGTATTTTCCTTGCATGTGCTGCCATGCCATCTTTGTGTCGAAGAGTTACCGTAAGTGTAATTGTTATTTTACTGTACTGTATACATCTGGTGCATTAAAAAGTCTCATCCTAGACGAATATTCTTTGCTAGATATAACCTCTGCGACTTTACTATGTCTCAATATGATTTTTATTTCAAGGAAAAGGGTTGACATTTTCTACTCTATTTGAAATTAATCCAGTCACTTGGAGTATATTTATAATATATTAAATATATCTTATTTCAGTAAGAAAATGAAACACGATTTCTTGCTTAAAATAAATATTCTTTCGTTGTTTAAGCGAGATTATTGTTTTGCACTGAAAATGACCTCATCAAGTGAAGTTTTAAAATAACATACCGTTAGTTTGGGTGTTGTCAACCAAATTGTTATTGTCCATCGTAAGCATTCACTATGTTCAATAATTAAGTCGACATTATTTAGAACATGCCCTTAGACGCCTGCCGACAGGTCCAAATTCCGACGTCTGTTTTGAGGGAATGTTATCAAGTGTGTATTTTAGTAACATGAACTGCTTAATGGGTTTTCACACGATAGCAGTGTCTCCACGCGTATATGGAATGTAACAACCTATAAACTGACCTTTATTGATACATGTATGAACCAGATGTACAGTAATAATTTAGATTATGTGAGATATGTGCCTGCGTGTAACAATTTAGCGGATATGTTGCATTTGTATAGCTGTATGCACGTTAGGTGAATATCTGCGCCGTATTTCACAATAATTGTTTCAATGTATCGGTGCATAAGCTTAGCATTCATGTAGACATTGGAATGCTATTTGATTTTGTTTTCTTCCTTGTGTTATCCTTCTCATATAATATCAAGACTGCAAAATGTTGCAAGAGCAGGAACATTTAAATAGAAGTTTTAAATGGAGACAAACTGATTGCAGACCAAGCATTGGTTGTCTCGTTAAAAGCTGGTACATATGATTTATGATTTTCTTGTTATACTTACTTCACTTACTTATACTGATAAAGGTGAGGTTTCTTCTAAATTGCAATTAGAATCTCATATGATCTTGTTTATAATGAAATAGTCTCTTGAGGCAGCAAACTGGTGTGTACAGATCTTATGGTACATACGGATTCCGCATGAATAGAAATATTTATGTCAACAAAGCACGAACCAGCCATACTGATATCAAGAAGTGGAGAGACTATATTCAAGCTCAGTGTCCTGGATGAATATAAAAATTATCGACCTGTTAAACAAAGCTGTACGCTTTAATTGAAATGACAATTAACAAGAATTTATTTATTCATTTTGTATTCATTTGTTAGTGTGTGAGTGTGTGTAAAGAATGGGAGAGTATAAATAGCAGACATGTGTTTGTTAGTTATAAGTGCGTCGTAACATATATTTACAAAACATGTTGATGGTTGTTTATAAGATTATGTATAATTATGATAAAACAATCTTAGCAAGCATACATGTATTTGGTTTTAAGAGGTGAATAACATGTACTATGAATGAAAATAATGTACATGTTTTGACAATATAATTTGAGTACCTGTACTATATGATTTAAGTTATAGTTTGGTCACGTTTTATGATCTTCAACAGTGTTTTCTCTAGGTTTGTAAGAGAAGAGGCACTATGACGCCCTGTGCCGAATTTATGGGGTCCTTGTCGCTATTTCTCATTGATACCCTTGCAGACCAAAGACGCTTAAATCCTAAACTTCAACGTTGATGAAAAATTCGAAAATATTCTATAATAGGATGAAACTCCAATCAGTTAATTACATATGATTAGCAACAGGGGATGATATTTTCATATTTACAGAACATATGATAATTTAATGTTTTCTGCATAATGTGAGTGTGCAGAATTCAGAAATGAACTCATCTGTATGATATCTTTTGAAATGAATTCACAGGAGGCATTTAAACACACGCACTGTCCACCATTTGTAATACTGGTCTTTTGGTCACTTTTTGCAAATTCTTGGCCTCATGTTATTTCAAGCTGAAATGTGCATATTTCTTACATATGGTTATATAGAAATGTTTTGTGAACATTCAGCTTTCAGAATGAATTCGCTTTTTATGTGATAGGTACTTCTGAAGCCCTTTTGTGCCTTTTTATTAAGCGTTCAAATAACATTTTTGCATGACATGCCATATTTATGAGTAATACACAGTTTGAAATTATATGTTACTCTTAAAACGAATAGTGCATATTCATTACAGTGTTCTTGTACATATATACGTTGATCTGTAATCACATTTTAGTAAATAACAATTAACATTTTAAAATTTAGTTACGATAAGATATTTTTGGTCAATTTTCATTTCTTTAAAATAAAATCAACGACCACCAAAAAATAATTCTGACCATTATTTTGAGCAATATTACAAAGTTCATGAAGCAAGTGTTAAAACGTGGAATCAGTGAGAGAAGAAACTGGCACTGAGTTGGTTCTCAAGAAAGATGTATGATTTTGTTTTCTAAATAGAGAAACACTAAAGATCGATTTTCTTTACTTTATTATGACAATAATAATATTAATATTCACAAAATATGACATGAATTGGCTTTCTTTTCTTCCAAACCTGCACAACGGTTTAACTTGAACCTCTTATTCGCCTGTACTATATATGAAAATTTTAATTCGAATACCAGTGTCTCTAGATAAGAATCTAAGCTAGAGTAGATGGCCTGACAATGATAATATCTCGGTGATTTTCACAGTCACGTATGTAGAGTCCAACCTCTACAATACATTACACAACGAAAATAATACCGCAAATATTCGCACACATCTTACCATTATTCTCCTAAAAAAAACCTCCAAAGTATTTGAAAAGAATGCGCAGGTGAGCGAATTTTTTTTTTTTTTTTTTTTTCTATAGTTTTTCTGCATTTTGAAAAATTCTGCAGTCGTTTATTTCCGTCGAATATGTTATCGAAAATCCCCAATGACACATACGCCAAATATGGACAGTGATCCTTTCAACCATGAATAGATTCGGATACAATAATGTCGGCTTTTTAAATATGGAAACCAAGAAAGTACCAGGTCTAATGAGGTTGCCATTTTGAGAAAATGTTAATCTTGATCGCCAACGCTCTCTCTAGCGGCGGCGCTTGTTGCTACTATTAACTCGAGCCAAAAGGAATTTCCCGATTTTAACCAGGTCAGTAGGACGAGCTCATTCTCTAAAAATATCAATATGTTAACGTCCTAGTGAGTAATGCGAATAATAAATTGACATACCGAGTTGGTTCAGAACATGTGAACCTTTCTTTTGCAGTCGTGTTATGATCAGAAGTAGAGAAAAACGTGTGACATGTGTATGTAAAATTAACACGGACTATTTCTAAACAATCAATGGATTTGAAGTGGATAATGGAATTATTTTAAGTACACAAATATGTGATCTGTCTGGCAATTTTCATATCTTTAAAATGAAATCAATGACAACAACAGCAAAAAGCAACATAATAGTCTCAGTCAGAGTCAGATTTTAATCATTAAATCAGTGATCTATGAATAGAAAGATCAAAACTGAGTTAGCCCGTTAGGCCAGACTGGACAGGTCCAAGGGATGTGGGTCATATGGACAAAATTTTAGACAAATTCCTCATTCAGTTCTTCATGTTGCACAGGTTTTCCATTAATTTTTCATTACAGTAAATCTGGATTTCTAAGGTGCAAAGTTTGGATGTTGCAACATTAAATTGTGGGTGTTCCAAATTTGCGATTTTTTCTTAATAATTCTGATCATTATTTTGAGCAATAGTACACAGTTCGTGAAGTAGAGGCAAGTGTTAAAACATGGAAGTGGAGTGACAGAGAAAGAACTGGCACTGATTTGGTTCTCCAAAAATATTTATGATTATGTTCTTTTTTTTTAAAAAAATAAACAAACGTTATAGATCTTTTTTAATAAATTTAGTATAGCGACTGGCAATATTTTGTATAATCTGATTCCTTGGTATAAACGTATAATTTTTCATAAAAAGAAGTTTTCGTGTGTTGTTGAACCCAGTTTATGTCGTACTGTTGTCAGTTTACATTTTTTACGTACCTACATGCCAGGAGTTACCGTTCTTGCTGTTATGTGTGACCTTTAAAAAAGACGTAATTCCGGGGGTTTACGCAAATATTCGCACACATTTTACTATTATTCTTGTAAAAAGAACTCAAAAGTAGTTAAAAAGCAGGCTTAGTAGAGCATATATGTTTCTTTATTTAGTTTTTCTGCGTTTTGAAAAATTCTTTTGTCGTTTGTTTTCGCCTAATGTGTCGTGGAAAGGCCCAATGTCATATACGCTAAATATAGACATTTGGCCTTTCAACCATGAATACATTCGAATGTAATAATGTCAGCTTTTTACATATGAAAGCGGAGAAAGTACCATGGGTAATGAGGTTGCCATTTTGAGCAAATGCTAATTTTAATCGCCAGCGCCCTCTAGAGGCGGCGCCTGTTGCTAATATGATAATGCATACTGAATTTCAATTGTCTACCTCAAGAGATTTCTAATTAATCGTGCTAACAAGGTTTTTGTCAAAAAAGCCAAAGTCCCAAAACCTGTATGTGTAAAACATTTGAAGACATGCTGTAATGTCCTGAGCATCTAATCAAGTCATGTACTTATAGCTGCGGGGTCCCGGGTGGCCGAGTGGTCTAAGGCGATCGCCTTTACAGATCACTGACATCTCACCTCTCTCCGCGTGGGTTCGAGTCTCGGGCTCGGCCAATGTGGGTATGTGAGAAAGCTTGCCAGTAGCTTCCCGTGGGTCGGTGGTTCTTCCTGAGGTTTTCTCTGGTTCTGCCTCCACCAAATATACAAGTATTTTCTAAAAGCGAGCCTTGTTTTCCATTTCGAGATATACTGCAAGATTTTGTATGAGCTCTTTCGGGCGCAAATCCCCAAACACCACGCTATTTATTATCCAAGATACTGTAGAGATATGTTTTATTAATTTGGAATCTTTGCTGTCCCAATTTTAATCGCATTTTGCATATTATTCTAATGGTCAAATTGTGTGTGTTCTGTACCTAGGCACGTTGTCATTTAGTAAATTTAAACAAACATGTTGAAATATTTATATTTTTATCCTGAAGTAGACTTGAAAACAATCCCATTTTGCACGAACAACTATGATATTTTGGGACGTTCAATTCTTAAGGCAGATGCTACCATACATGATTAGGTATGGCATAACAAAGTAAAACGATAATGTCAATTAAAAGAACTCCATGGTTCTTTATTTCAAAGGAAACAAACTTTCCATGGATTAGAAAGGAAGTAATGACATGTTTTTGATTCTGGATTGTATGAAGTCGACGTCATCACTCAAAATGTTTATATGGCAACTATATAAAATCCAATGCAAGACGTGAAGAGTAAGCACAAGAAAAAAATGTACTCCTGAAATTGATGAATTAAATATTGGAGAAAAGTTTTAAAACATATATCCATATGTTGTTTTTTTCAAAGCACAGTAAAGATACCAGACTATTGAAACATTTATATGTAATTCGGGAACTAAACACCAAAGCAAAAAGGATTTTTTTCTGCTGATGATTCAGGTTACTTCATTATGAAAATCCAAACAATAGCAACTTGTTTATAAAAATTCCAAAGAGAGTATTTTGCTTCTGGAACATTTAATCGCCTCTCCTCTACATATCATGGCTTTATGTGTCTAAGAAGAATGTTGCCAAAAAACTCAACAAAACAAAACTAGAAAGAAAACAGTTAAAAATAACATGAATCGTTACATTTAAATATATTTAAAAACTGGAAACAAATGGCGTAACCTAACTGTTATTTCATGTAGTTGTATTATTATTAAGTGACGTGTGTAAAGCAACGGATAGAAGCATAGTGTATCTTTCCTATGTATGGAGTGCCTATCAGCCCGTCAATATATTCGATACGATTTGCTAATAATGCAACAAAAAAGAGATACCTTTAAGAATATTTGTGAAGCCTACCATTATCACAAGACCCATGACCTGGCTTCGAAATCTACCTTTTGAAGTACAGGTACATATCAACCTAAGCAATATAACCCATGGTGATTCTTTTGGTATGTAAGGACTCCAGGCCCTGTATATTGGACCTTATAAGCACGAATTGTTAACTAAGGCTTGAATTCTGAAATTCTGAAATTCCATTTTAATAAAAAAAATAATTATGCAGCTTTCGCAATCTTTGTAACTTTCATTTCTCTATTAGCCACACTATTGTAATGACCTAGATATACTCCATGTATGATAAGGGAATTTTGACCTTGAGTTTCGAACTCGTGCTCCAAATACGATACAGGAATATGCGCAATCTTGTGACCGATTTGTTAGCATTAGTGTAAACTTCCAGACATTTGAACAATGACAAGAGTAACCAAATTTATGATCCTAAATAATATCCCCGCTGTACAATGCTGTGTAAAGCACTGCCTCGTTGAAGTACCCTGCCTTGTACACCAGCTTTTACAACCACTCAAATCTGCTGTCGTTTGCCATCTTACTGTGACTCACGTATTTGTACACACTGTCTGGATTTATATAGCTGCCTTTTGAGCAGATGTAGTACTGCATCCTCATCTTCGGAGCATATATCCCTGTATACCAGCTGCATCTTCTGCTCTACACAGTTGTAGTTTGCCATAATCTTCCCTCTGAATTATTTGTGCACCTAAACACAATTCATGAAAAGCGTTTTAAAAACACTAAAGAGAATATGATACATGTCTGAATCTATTAGAATATGTTTCGTACAGGTTGAACATAGGGTCTCCAGAAGACACGGTACTGTATGCCAGCTGCATTATCCACTCATGACCTTAGTGGTTTGTCATCATATGCCACTCTGCACACATAAAAAATTATAAAAAGTGTATGAAAAATTAAAGACGTGTATACACTTATTCTCTGTCCAGGCGGATCACTGTGTCAGCGGGGTAGATATGGTATCGCCATAAGAAAATGAACTTAATTTTCATAACGGAATTACAATAAGGTCGAATACAACAGGCAATGAGAATTTTCAAGTCTTAATATGTGTCTGACCGAAGCATGTTCTAGATTTATCGAATTTCATCATTAATATGCCTTCAACATTTTACTGAATTGATTTTGCACGAAATAGTATGATCCCAAACTATGTACTTCTATTTCATGTAGCATATATAATCAGAAGAAATAGACGTGCAAGAAGGATTTGCTTATCAGAATGACATTTTCAGTCAATGATCACAGTGAATGTATCATCTCAAGCGTTTTATTAGTGTCTTTTACTTCCAAAGTCGTAAGAATGACACCCAAATGCAAAACTGCATTTTTTCTGATAAACGTTCTGAAATCTTATTTTTGTTTCATCAGCTGGGCAAAAGTTCACTTTCCCATTTACGTCTTTCTTTCATAAAATAACTTAAATGAGCAAGATATCGTACTTTTTAAGTGATATATTTTCTATTTCGATTGTTAAATTTACATTCATAATATATTGCGATTGAATTGCCTTTGATTTTGTTTTCAAACCAATATCAAAGACAGTTAAATAATACGGATAATCTGATCTATAAATGGAACAAACAATCCAGCTCCAGTATGATTTAGGTATATTTAGCTGTGAGTATACAAAAATCTTTGTTAAGTGTAGTTAATGCTACAAATAGTATCGCATTCGTTATACATTTCTTCATTTTTTCAATATATAATTATCGGATGTGTTAATGTTCAACAAAAGTGATTGTAATCTATCGTTCAGATTAAGAAAATGGTACGTGCGAGACTGAATCGCAACTGTCGTTTTGTTCCGGATACAAATACAGTTTAGCATCAGCGAAAAATGACACACGTCATCAAATTACAGAGGGATGGAAGTGATTCCGGAAAAATGTTTGTGAAAGAAACGACGCTTGAATCATATGATCTACATAGTCGTGTATATTGAATTAAAAAAATTGTGCTCAGACTGCGAGATCCTAATTGTCATGGAGGATGAAACTGATTCACATTCATTTATGTTTGCTTCAAGTATTCCAGTTCATCGAAAGAATCATTTCTTAAGTGAATTAAGAAAGTGGAATGAGTTTTAGTAGCATCATACAAGTTGGATGAAAGTAAAATTCTGTTGTGTGTGTTGAATTCATATGGATTACACTCTCACCAATGCAAAGGTAGGCATTCTCTATTTGTATTAGGTTTGGGTTTTTTTTGGGGGGGGGGTTGGGATTTTTTTTGGGGGGTTGTATTTTTTAAATGTTTATTTGTACTTTTTTTTGTTGTTGTTGTTTGTTTGTTTGTTTTAATATGATGTTTGGTCCTATTTCAGTTGCTAGGATGTATTATTTATTATTTATGCAAGGGTTAATGCATTTGGCGTCGCTGTTGTATAAACCATAAAGCTAATCTAAAGAGAGTTGAGACAATTATACGTTTCCTTTAAGATTTGTCTTCAAACTTCATTTAAAGATGCAATTTATTGTAGGAAAAATAAAAAAACGGGTGTGTACTCCCACATTACATTTGATATCATACCAACAAAGGGTCTGGTTTCCATGCTTTTATAGTCACAAAAACTAGTTTTAATTCTCCTGTAGAACATCGTACATCTAAGTTTCTTTAGCTGTAGCTTGGATGCAGAAACAAAATGGAGATTTTGATATAAAGATTTACAGAAATTAAATAGTCCTTCTTTCTTAATAGCTACAAGTTTGAGATGGAAACAATATACGTCTAAATCTACTATTAATTCGACCAACACATGTGATTTTGTTGAGGAAAGTGTGAGACCTTGTAATTAAGTTTACCTAATACGATCGTTTAATGTAGTTAAACTTAACATCAACAACATCAGCATTCAAAACTCATACCACAACATAACATTCATATTGAATCGGCATCAAATCAGGAGTCTGCCAGGTTCATTTGACCCACAGAATTAGTTTGGTCTAAGAATAGCATACTTAATAAAATTTCAACCGGAACACACGTGCCTGCTGAAACAAGCAATTCCTAAAAACAAACGTGTTAGAAAAGCTTTCAAATCATCGCTGGTTACCCTGTCTTGTGAATTATTATATACAGAGTGAAATGGTGCCCTAGTTTAGAGGATTGCTTTTCTCAAGCGAAAAGAGCCACCTTGTAAGTAATAACTATAATTAAGATAATTTAAATTCTTGCAGTGCAGCAAGACATAAATGGCCCATGGCTTTTAGAAATGAAGTTAGCTTGTCAGTGTTTCTATTTAATACTGATTTGGAATACTGATTTGGAGAAGAAAGAAAAGCTAAAATCTTACTTCCATGCAAGACTTTGACACTACACATAACGAAATGTTCCAGCGACTAAACACGAGTTCTTTTTATTGTTTCACTGTATACACTTACACCTTAAAATACTTTTGTAAACATACTTATGAACTGACGATGAGCCATCATAATCATGTGGGTGTAGTTGCACCTTAAGTGATGTTTCTCGTCACATCTGGGTAAAACATCATCTTCTCAAAATGTTCCTTCCGGCTTTTTGGACTTCTTGTAAAACTATCAAATTCATGACAAACATTAAGACTGAATTTTTTCGGTATTATCCAGTCATTTTCACATTTATAAAGATCCATGTAATACTCATTTGCGTATAATTGTCAAAGTAAACGTCTTTTTCTTGATGATCCGATATGAATTTTGAGACGAATGAGTGTTGCGTCCTTTGTAATTTTTATGTGTTGTAATTGTTTTGAAAGTGTACTTTGCAAACGAAATGATCACTCAAATCTTTCTTCTTAAAAGTGATTCTTCCAGAAGTTATTTCTCGTCACCATTTATACTCATTCTTCGAAACTTTGTGTGTCATGGTAGAATGGAGGCGGTTTAGCTGGCTTAAAGGACCTATGACCTAAACTATATATAAAAACACATTTATTACAGAAGAGAAGAAAATTAATTAGGCATTTCTTTAACAAAGCAAAGTATATCAAACGCCATTCATCATACGCTCTTGCTACATAATATAAATACATTTTATCCTTTGCAACTAAATGCATCGAGTTTTCCTATACTTGTTTATCGCAGCCATCTAACCAATTACTCATAACTGTATCGTGACGGTACAGCAAGCCATCGTGCGGTTGTATAAAGATTATTATTTGGATGCCATGAAATTGAATAGAGGAGTTTTAACAACATTCTCTAAAACAAAATAACTTTGTTGTACATATTTCATGCATGAATACATACATACACCAGTCATCCCTCCAATAATGAGTCATACATAGTGTGTGATCGATGTTATATATTAATGCATCTCTGCTTATTCACGTACCTAATAACAACGAATCGCTGTCCTGCATACTTTGTGCGTCGTTATCGGCGCACCTTGCTCTTCATATTTATTATATTCATGCCGTGCAAGGACACTGCGTTTACTGTACTGGTGCCACGTAAGTACTATTAATATACGATATTAATCATTCACGAATGTTCCTTGTAAAATATTGAAACTGTTGTGCAAGAGTTAAAATTATGCATCACTGTTTTATTTTACCGTATAGGTTGTATTAGAACAGGTGTTAACGACAAACAATTTGATACTATTTATATTTTAACGTTATCCTATTTTAGATTTTCAAAAAAACAAGACCGTTGGTGCTAAATGACGAATCCCCAAACTCCACCTATCAACCAACAGATGTTGATCAATTTCAGTGAATGTTTCACCATCAAACTATAATGTATATCTAATAACATGATTCAATTTAAAAAGAAAAACGACAATGCGATAAACGTTTCAAACAACCAACGCCATCTTTACGAATAATGCTATGCTAATTATCAGTCGTGGTTATCTCTGTTCTAGTGAGTCGGCAATACCAAATGGAAGGCTACAAGTAGAACCAAAAAAATCGATACAAAAACATTTAGTAATGCAATACGTTATGATGCAAGAATCTATACTAATGCCATCAAGTATAATATACAATCAAACCTGTATTAAAAGCTATCTCTTTTTAGAGATCACTTGTTCAGAAGTACCATACCATATGATTATATGTTTGAGAGACCACTCTTTAGGGTCCCTTTAGGTGATAGAACAAGAGAGAATATGGTACAACATAGAGAAAATTATGACAGATAGTTGATAGGTACAGACACATAAATAATAATAATAATAATAATAATAATAATATTAATAATAAATATTGTTTTATTTAACGAGGATATCACATTTGCTTATAAAAGGACCTATATGCCATAGGGTCTTCATCATATATACAGGTTATATTCTTATTAAATCACATTCACTCGCAGGCATACAGTTAGTAGTTAAAAGATGGTCTGCATGCTTACATAATAGACACTGACATATGTATATACCTACGTGTACGGATTACTGAGTAGATATACTAGGAACTATATTAATACTATCATGCACACAAACTGGGCTATTGCTTGTATATGCACGATAATCACAGGTCATGTTTGCTAGTTTCTTCCTAGCGTTCCAGACGAGCTATTTTAATACATGTATATTTTAAAGCAACTCATACACAATTGGCCTAATATCCTGTTTCTGGATATAACGATTAAAACTTATCATAACGTTGACTCAAAATAAACACAAGTTGTATGGGCAAATGCAATTTTTTTTCTCGCGGCTGAATCCCAAACCATTTGAAAGATGTACAGATTTTAAAACGTTGACATAAGGGCGGAAGATTTTTAAAAGTTGTACAAAAGATTAACATTGAGATGGCTGATGACATTCTGATCCTAGTATCAACACGAAGAATCAGTACCGATTATAGTATTTGCCTACACACCCGGCAGTTTGTACACACCCTTCCCCCTCCACTGACTTTAAAAACGGAAGCATTAAGGATATACAAAATATGCAAAACTTAGCCATTTCATTCATTAATTTATGATTTCTAGCACGATTGTCGTCAGGGTTACACTGAAATCAAGAAGGTTCTATGTTGGCCATGTTTCAGCAATGATTCATTGGGGAAACCTTGGCAGTTTAACCGATTTTAACCCACGTAAGTAATTTGTACAATAAAGAGAGATATGAAATGATACGGTGGGTTTTCTTTTTTTTTTTTTTTTTCATTAGCTTAAACAGTAAATGGCATACACAATTATTCTACCCCCAATCTCCACCCCTACCCTCACCCATCTGATCTCAAAGTAAATATTTGTTTCTCCATAATAGAGTGTATGTGGCTTGATGAAATTCACGGTGTCTAAAACTATGTGTTATGCATGAATAATAATTGCTGAAAACATCACAAGATAGCCTAAATTAAGAATGTTGACAGGACCCAATGTTAGTTTAACATTGGCACGTTTCTTGTTGTGGTTTAGGCGCGATAGCTTAATATCTGATGTAAACTTTACAATGAAGTTAAAAAGGAAAAAATAAACTCGGTGTTTGAAAAATTTGATTCCTTTCTCAAATAGAAGGCCTGGAAGATCCCTATCCTTTGCTATTTGTTCCAAAAATTGACTTCCCCATTCATAACAGTGTGTTTGTGTATGATTTGCCTAAAGTGTATCAGCTCCCGTGGAGTGAAACTTTTTATGAGGATGCCCGACGTCACGTTATGCAATTTTGTATTAGTTTGTTTGTTTGTTTTACTGCCATTTGGATCATTTTCATTAAAATAGGAGTGTAGAGTTTGACACCTGCATAAAAAGCATGGAAATGCGTTATAACTCCTATTGTTTTTCATATCTAGCAAGGTAAGCTCAAATATGCTAATTTGTCCTGATGCAAACACTTCAAATTTAGATGAAGGCACTATACTGAGGACCCTGCACAGTAATTACTAACATACTCACAAAGAAACAGAAAATACTAGCAAATGGGGCTTACTGTACCAATAACTACAAAGCAGTTGATCTTTAGGAAAGCAAGGGATACCTTTATACACAAATTTGATGCCTAGCATACAAAAATAATCAAAGAAAATAGAGTACTTCAGTTAGCTTGAAAAGGTCCATATTTTCATTGCTATAATGAATCAAAACATACTAATATTATCCATTTCATTTCACTAGTCTATACAAGTTCAGAGTAAGAGAAGTTTATGCACCCGAGCCCCAAATTCACACATGCACTTGTCACGCCAAAGGGAATTTATGAAGCAAAGTGACACTCGCATGCAAATGCAGGCCGTTTCCCCAGGTGATAACTTTTAAAAAAAAACAAAAAAAAAACATTGTGTCTACATCTACAGGTGTATAGCTCTACTTCCTAGCTGACTATTAGTATTTCAGTGTCCTGGTAATGTTAACTAAGTATGGGAGGTGTACTTGCTTCACATCAATTTCAAGTACAACACAAACACTAAACACCTAATTTCCAAATATATCCATATCTTTAATTATTAAGCAATAATAACTGAAAATATCACATGACAGCCTTAAATTAAGAATTTTGACAAGGGCCAATTTACGAAACTATCCAGTGTTACCTAATGTCTAAGGCATTTCAACATAATCAAACGCGCTAACTCTTAATTTCGGTGTCGCCGACCCAGTTCACGTGGCGGTTGAACGAAGTGGATCAGGCAAGAACGAAGACGTCCTGAGTGTGCTAGCCCTAACAGCTCAAGCTGATCTCAGAAAAAAGCATGGCGAATCAACGCTCAGTATGTTCCGCTATCTTTTTGTCTTCTCAAGCCCCGCCTCGGATATGGTGTGGCTTCTCAACCTGAGAACGAGGTTCTTGATGGTTCTCGAACAAGGCTATTGGCGTGAAGGCCAGATGAAAAACAAAAACATTGTACTCGGATCGAGAACCTTGGTGTTGTGTCATGCCCCAGGACACCTTGAGATATGGATGTATACCAATGGATTTTTTGAAAACTCTATCATTTCAAATCTTTTGCTCCATAATTTTAAAACTCAATCTTGTTATGGCATATGGTCATGGATAATCCTCTCAATTCTTCTGTTTGATTCCTATTTGAAATCTATCCTTGAATTTAGTTCTATCAGGTTATAATTTGGGTTTCTTATCACCTGAGTCAAGTCCTCACGTCTATGGATTGAACGTAATACAATTGTTGAGAGATTAATGAGAGAAAGCACGATATTTGTAAATATCCTTGTCCTAAGCAATTGATATGCAATCTATGTCCAGCTCTACACACACAGTTCAAGAAGCATGTGCGCCACAAAAAAAAAGCTAGAACTCGAATTCAAACAATTAAGATCCACAAAAAGAACTAAAGTTTTAATCTCTGGATTGTATAATAGCTATCAAAGAGGATATAATAATGTTTCTATATATCAATAATTTAGTGATCATGATGAATACAGTTTGGCGCGAAATACAGAACTCTGTACACAATGTGTCAAATGTACCTGTTTCAAGCATTTAGTGCTCTCGTGGAATACAGTTTGGCGCGAAATACAGAACTGCGTACACAACGTATCAAATGTACGTGTTTTTATCTGTTTTATTCCTCTTTGAAGCCTATCCTTGAATTTAGTTCTGTAAGGGTATAATTAGGGTGTCTTAGAGTCAAGTCATCACCTCCATGTGCTGAACGTAATGCCATTCATCGCTGAATATAGATGCACGATTTATGTAAATGTCTTTGTCCTAAGCCAGGTATGTCCAGCTCTAAACACATTGAAAAAAACCAACATTAATTTTTATCAATAATAGATAATAAAAACTCAAAACTCTTTCACTTGCTACATAAATATCATTGATGCACAGTAAAAAAGGGGACAGAAATCCCTACTTTGTACCAAAACGTACGCTACTCGAATCCTTGTCTACAATATATATATATATATATATATATATATATATATATATATATATATATATATATATATATATATATATATATATATATATATATGAAGGTACATATATACACCAGACAGAGCGGAAAGTGCTCTCCCTGGACCCTAAATGAGGATGCGTTATAATATAGAATAAAATTATTAGATTTGTGGATGTGTGCATGGTCGAGGGGGTATAGGGATTGGTGCGTGCAGGCAAACCTATTGTTGCCGTAACATGCGGAACTGGGTTCGAGTCTCAGTAGGGAACGGATTAAAAATATTCTCTAACCTATATGATAATATTCTTATATTCTTTCTATATGTATGTGTGTGTTTGTGTGTGTGTGTGTGTGTGATTGGAGATTTGTACTCACGCACTGTTGTGAGGCTATACTTACTCGGAAATACTATTTGAACAAGTCAAATATTTTCAACTGAAGCTTAATTTCATTAGAAAATAGGTCCGCTGGATGAATCTATCATTTAAATATATTTCAAATCATTAATGTTCACGAGGAATACAATTTAGCGCGAAATACAGAATTGCGAGCACAAAGTATAAATTGTACCTGCGAATTTTCAAATCGCTAATTCTGTATGTGTGTACCAATGTCAAAGTTATTTCAATATGATCAAACCTGATGGCTCTTACCTTCAATGTCTCTGACCCTTCGTATCCGGGCCTCAGGGCAACCAAGGCAAGTGACAGAGTGTGCGAATCAGGCATGAGCTAGTGTGTAGCAAATATTTCTCTGTCCCAGGTTTAAGTCTTCCGGTGAGATTTCACTGAGCTCGTATAAAAGACGGTACTACAATGATTTCTTGCGGTGAAGAGCATCCCGGCACTGGAAATGCTTATTCCTTAAAGACAGAGCTGGGGTATCAAAGGGTGATTTATTCAGCTGTGTCTCTTTCTTATTGAAGTAAACATACCCCTGAATAGGCACATGCTTGGTTAATAGAGTGACGGACTGTTTCGATATCCAGACCTGGCCTCTTGGCTGAACAGGTGCAAACACCCCGTTTAAAAATTCTGTCTTTAACATTAGGGTTCGTAGGGATCACATCTGTGTTGCTCTCATTGAGAAGCATGCAATGAAAATGAGAGAGAGAGAGAGAGAGAGAGCGACAAATACATAACTTACGCACTAAATGCCGACATAATATATTTTTAAGCATTTTCATGATGTTGTATAGACAGTTATCGATCATAATTTAATCGGTCACATGGTTTCAACAGGCACATTTGTTAAGTTATTTTTGCTTTGTTTTCATATATTTTAGTCACACTTGTAAGAGAAGGTCCTACAAACATAACTATATTAAGACATATGATTTAATCATTCGTGACAGTTATGCAAAGCTAGGAAATAAGCATGTGTGAGGTAAAGTTAGTTGACATGATGGAAATATCAATCTGGTCCCAGAAAAACAGCGTCGTTCATGTGTAAAATACCGCCCCCTCCCCCCAACTACCCACCCAGCCCTTTATTTTAAGAGTTTATGTTCCCTAACCTTATACAAGTATGTTTTATTCTGTCCTCACTGCTTTCCGGACATATTAATTTACACGCGACTAGATAGTTCAGGTTGTAGAGAATTCCAACAACATGATAAGAAAAGAGGATTGATGTCTTGATCTTGCAGCTTACGAGCCAAGTCAATTTGTAGAAATATAGACTGAGACAGAAGGAACCCACATAAGAACCTGCATCAATAAATATACGTTCTTACAAGATGGACTCTGTTATCCATTTTATTAATATTCTACCTCTGACTGACTGGTGCTTTGAAATTAACTGGCTGAGCCTTTAATGATCAAACGATGACGATAGGATCTCCTTTAATGTTTTTCTAGAGACATTAAATTTTGACAAATGGATGATTCTATTTAAAAGAGAAAAAGAACAAAAATAGTATTATTTTCTACATATATAAATACTGTTGTAAAAACAAACAAAAAAGTTCTTTAACGTTTTCTGTTTTCTGTTTATACGTTAGAAATCGTTTCTGTTTTAGTTTTATTAATTTACTATTTTGTTTTCCTAGAACATTGAAACAATAAAACTTTCGTGCTACTTCAGTTTCACCCTTTTCTTGAATAACAGTAGGAACTACATAAACTCAAAACAATACATTGGTTTTTTCTTTCTTTCTTTCTTTTCAAGGTACTCATATCAGTTAGAATAATTATAATGTATAGTTTCAGCTCTGCTCATTCAAAGTCATATGACCAAAATACATGGTGTAATGTCAAAATGGGTTCATAAACCTTACCATTGGATGGCACAACTCCCTTGTGGCAAACGTAGGTCACGGTGGCCTGGTTTTCACCCTCCAGAGACTACATTAGGTTTTTGCATTTAGTTCCCTCTATATACAGTCATGAAACTTTCTAGGCACGTTCCCCTTGGAGGGTGCTAATCACCATGAGCAAATGTATGTCACAGTGACCTACATTAATGTTCCAGCCATTGCGCTAGCGTTTGTATTTAGTCTTGTTCCTTGTACACTGTAGTGCGTAGTCGTGAAATTGTATTTGCGTGTTTATATTAGGAATATTAATTACCTAAGTGACCTAGTGTTACAGTGATCTACTCTTCTTGCTCTAGTGACCATGCACAGTTGTTCTATTATGACACGGTCGTGTAGGCAAGACACAGCATTCTGCAGAATTCTTGTTCACGGCCTAATTTATAATTGTATTAGACAGACTGAGGACAGGTTTAAAGATGGCTTATCTTAGCTCAGTGCGAAACATCACTCAACCATGCCCCGGTCTGTTTCACGTACTGTGTGAATCACTGATGGTTGACACCTGGACAGTTTGATATATAAGATGTATGCTTTCAAACTGTTAAAACTTACCTATCATGAACTCAATTTCCATGAAATTTTCATACTCATCTAAAAATAATTGTATATAAAACGGTTACTCTTTGAATGCAACACTTTGGATTCTTAGAAGATGTTATACTAATACTTAAGCATGATTTTCATTCCTCTTTAAATATCTCAATTTCTGGAGTACAACTTTTTCTAAAGTCTTTTTTAATGTTGCACGACCTACATTTTTTCGTGATGTTAAAGAAAACATGATATCATTATATAATTCATATTCCATCACCAAATTACATTATTTTTCTTATCATGTTATCCATTTCAGGACACAAGATCTTTCAACGTAAATATGTCTGACAATAAATGTTCTTACTTACTGTGTCTTAAGTTCTCATTTTAGCCTGGCCTTCTTTAGGATAAATTTATTCCATCTAATTGCGCACTGCCCACCTTGGCTCCCACATTTACACTGTTCCTGAACTTGAGTGTGCGCTCATACTTAACGTAACGAAACCAATGAGTTACATTAAAAATCTTCAAACGTTATACCCATTTCACTCCTTTTTTAAGAGTACTGGTCTGTTAAATTATCTGGGCTTGCAATAACAACAACAAAATCGATTTTGTGAAGTTAATAACGAACCAACATTTCAGCTTGAGTGCACACTCAATTTAAGGAGGTTTTTGTATTACAAGGAGTGTCCATTATATTGATTATATTGGAGTAAGATATATATTATATATATATTATATATATATATATATATATATATATATATATATATATATATATATATATATATGTTACCACTTTCCTTATTTGTTCACCAGTTGTTTGTTCATAAATTATATAAGTAAGTAAAACATACTGACTTACAAAGAAGCGTGTATGTTATTAGATAAATGTATCTTTGATGTTATAAGTCTTTATGATATCCATGTGTGTCAGCGGGAAGGCATTTTTAAAATTATGTTCATTTAATGTATGTAACTTGCTGGATATACAACCTCTCTGCTCAAGCCTTTTTTGTCGAGCCCACATTAGTAGGAGTCGAAACAAAGCTATCAGCGTTCCAATGGCGTCGTCGTCTTCAACATTTGCTAAGGGTTTGGTTAACGTTTTTCACTTGCATATAATTTCTAAATCCTTTAAGATATTCTCGTAATATTTGTCATGAATCATGATGATGCTAAGATAATTTATTCAATGGCATGCTCGTCCGCCACTATTAACTTGAGAGAAGGATCTCAGTCACAGAACTTGGTTTATATTTTGGGTAAAGTTTCTTCATTTGATAATATTTCTTACACCACTTGACAGATTTGTATAATACTTGGCATTACTCATTATGAATCTAAGACAATTTATTCGTTCCTATCACCTTGGAGTCCGGGTCACAATCGTTGAAGACCTGCGTTGAGGTTTTGGTTACAGTTTTTGATTTGCTTATATTTCCTAAACAACATGATGGATTCTCGTCATGCTTGGGATGAATTATTACAAAGTTAAGACAATTGATTCGGTGACATACACGGCTGTTCATTTGACCCTACGATCAATGCCACACTCATAGAACATTTGCGTTAAGGTTCGAGTCTTTAACCTTGGAGTCAAGGTTTGTGCGCCAAGGTTGGGGTAATATTGTTTTCTTATATTTCCTAAACACCTTAACGAATTAATTTTTCTACATTGGATGTATCATTATGAAGCTAAGACAACTGCTCCGGTGACATACCCCCTCTCTCCAATGCTTCCATTTTCCATCGTCCAGCGTACGTTTCTCGTTATAAGTTCCCTGTTATAGGTACTACTCCTAAGCTGCTTGGATAAAAACCATAAAAGAAACTTGGCATACAGTTTCATTTAGACGCATAGTTGACCCTAATGTAAATGGTGTTCCTTGGATATCCAATATGGCTGCCATGGTGGCCATCTTGAAAATATTGTTATCCCCATTCTCCTGAATGTATTGGTTTTTTACTTTGGTCCTTAATAAAAAATAAAGCCAATTTGATTTCCAACATGGTTGCCACAGCGGCCATCTTAAACATGCTGTTATTCTTCCTCCTTCTGAACAAATGGTCATACCAACACCGGAAAATTAAAAAGCCTTCTTACAATATCTAATTGGTCCCAAATCTAAATGGTGCTAATAGTGCAGCAGATATGTGAATGAGCTGTGTGTTTGGTGACACAAACATCAAATTTGGCACACAGCTAGGGTATTTCCTGCGAAAGATATTTAGCTATAGGGCCATCACAGTTTTTCTTCTGGGGCGGACATGGCAGCCATTTTCCAAGATGGCCGCCATCCGTTTAATTGTGGATTGCAAACTTGATTAGATTGTATTATTTCAATTTTTTTTGTATTATGATGAATGTGCACTGATCATATAAAATAATATAATTGATATAGTTCGTATTATAAGGTTTAAACATAATAAATTAGATAATTTCTTGAGCGAAAACACATTATGCATACAGGATTAAACAGTATATTCAACAATTACAATTGTATGACATACTATTAAATGCACCTTGTTTATATAACATACATGTTCGGTTAGAGCACATTCTCCGCTACAATGGCAAAGGGAAGTGCACTGGAGACCTGCTTTACGGCACTTGTAATGTCCCTTGCAGTCCTTCTTGGTATTGCAGCATACGAGTTGCCGAAAAGCTTTCGTAGATTCTGAAAGAGTTGTCCAGCATATTTTCCAGCCACATTTGTCAGTTATGTTCCACCCCCACTCGCTTGGCGATAGAATCTCAGAAGCCACAATCATCATATGGACTAGCAGTTACCAAACTGGTACGCAGTTCTCTTTGCATGCTCAATGAGAGCTGCCTTTGTCGGGGGAAGGACATCAAGTGCTCCACCATTCTGAGTGAAGAGCTTTTGGAGAGTCTGGTTTACACACTCTTGGCTGCTTCTATGGTGATACATACAGCAAGACCACAAAGCGCTCCAGTGGTTACAACCACTCTTCTCTTGACTCTGGTGTAGCCTAACCTCGTCGTAGGCTTTCCATATGTCCCTTGCAGTCTTCTTCCCTCTTCCTCCAAAGAATGACATCATGTCACACCCAGTAAATGCATGGAACATTGGCAAAGCAACACACCGATGAAGATCCAGTGCTCGGGCCATTTCGTGAGCTGCAAAGAACCGAAAGTTCTTCCCAGTTCCAAAGGCAACCAATAGCTCAGGAATGTTGAGGCGCAGGGCTGATGTTATTGCCAGAACGACCACATCAACTGTACGTATTAACACCTTGGTATGCCCTTTGTTTCACAGGATCTTTCATGTGGATGAAGATTCGTGTATCGGCCCCATCATGATCGCTTGGAGAAAGACCTGACACATCTCGGCGCTAAGTACATAGCACACTAGAGTTATGTCTGCCTATGACTTTTTTGTCGCTGTCCATAGCTGCTGCATTGGTCGCATCTCCGAACTCCCTTCCCCTTCTTTCTTCGCGTACTTGCTTTCAAACTGTCCGGGAACTACTGACCACAAAGAAACATCTACCTGACTTGCCAGCTGCAGTTGAGATTTGATGTACGACAGGAACACTTGCGTAGCATAATCACTTAATGATTTTGCAGGGCCAGATATCTCTTTTCCACTACGAGGAGGTCACGTTTATCATCACTGAATGGATTTCATATCTCTTATATGACACCCATTAATGATTTGACATCTTGCGCAAAAACCGTCCGTACATATGACGTCTTCTCATGATGCCGGAGATCTGTCTCCTTTCTCTTCTCCACAACCCCACCATCGCCTTTCAAAGTGAAAGTGTTCTGTTTGTGGGCCTGGCATATGACTATAGCAGATAATGCACGCGCAGTCTTCTTTACCGTAATGTTCACTTTGAGAAACTCCGTACATGCTTGGTTAAAGCATCAATTCAGAGTACGAATATCTCACATACATCAACACCTCAAGTTAAAGCTGGAGGATAATGGACGAAAATTAGAACCAGGAACTTGCTACGGTTCTGTCAGTACATCGTTCTTCAAGGGACATCAGATTGTCTCCCTCTTCCAGGCTACATCTGTACTGGGGGTAAGCTTTCTGCACGAATAGAAGAGCGTGTCGAGTGCGTGTCACAGGGGAGGCTTTCTGAAACGGTTTGCTGTTCCCGGTATGGAAGCGCAGGTTGTACAAGTACACTGATCTACCCACTGTCGTCCAAAAGATCTCCAAGTGCCTTGAGAGCTGATATCTCGATGTGCAGCCCGCCGAACATCAAAACAAAGTGCTCTTCACCATTGCTTATTGACCAGTTCCACTGGATTTGATTTTAAAGTGTGTACAGAGGCTGATCCATAGTGATGATGGGCACCTGTCCAGGATTTAGAATACCCACTCGTTCTTCACTACATCCATAGAATGGCGAATCATAGCCACAGACTGGGTCTGCTCAAAGAGGAGAGGAAGCAGAGAAGTGAGGCCAAGCTTCTGTCTGGTACAACACTGACCGGTTGCCGGCTGCCAAGATATCCATCTCCAGCCCAGGAGATTGTTTCAGAGGCCACCACCTGCCTCGCATGCTCCAGCCATTTGTATTCCTTCTGCATGGCCTGAAGGATGAGCTGACAGTCTGTTTTGTTCGGGCCTTCTAGCTTTGGTACATGCGGGTCTTTTAAACAGAGCAACAGGTGGCACACTGGTGTATGACTGGTAGGCGAGTCACAGTCTTCTTGGCAGCAACTTGGGCGTGGTCACGAATGGTACTTACATCCCGTTGCACTCCACTGACCACATCTCATGGATGTTGAAACAGGCGTATTCCAATTCCGTGGAAGGAGTCACATGCACTTTTTGAACTGGGATTATGGTCCACCGTCATATTTTGTTGACAGATTTTGTTTCCAAGGTCAGTGGAGATGTCCAACACCAAATCATATGAAATGGACAGTTCAAGGTGGAACAGAGTGTCCACTAGATCAAGTCTTCGTGTGAACCATCAAAATTAGACTCGCAGGCAGGGGTGTTTATCGTTCTTGGCTGTGCCCAGCAGCACTTGTAGCAGTAACTGACTCCCGACGACGTACATCATCAATAGCTGCGGTGTTGATGTCTAAGCCATTATGGATGATAGCCACTAGTGTTGAAAATAAATAATGGCAGAGACTTTTTCTGACACTGGGAGTCAAATGAATCACTAAACCAGTCAATGTCTTGGTTGGTAACGAGTACCACGTTGCGGCCTTCCTTTTGTGCTTCCATGTCTGGCAAGTAAACCAGGAATCGACTTTTTAGGTCGGTAGAGTGAACAGGCCCAGTCACATTGGTTCCAAGATGATTCAGTCTGGTGATGTATACATCTGCCAGGTCTGTCATTTTGGATACTGGTGACACACTGTTCTCAATACGGCCTTCATCGATATATGACACCAGTACAGTAAACGCGATGCCGTGGTTAGTACTGTCAAAATCTGATTGTTCAGAAGATGTAGTTTTTCGTGCTTCATTGTTACAAGAGACCAAGCGTTTCACGTAGTACTTGGCCTCTTGTCACCAGCACTGAGTTTGGCGAGCAAACGTTTATCCTGCAGATTGAAAGTACACTGCCTGACACGCGCATCCAGCCGAAATGTTGATGTATTACGTAATGACTCTCCGGCTGCAGGTCCGTCACAAAAAAAGCAGTGTACTTCTCGGGCACACATATGCGTTGCCTCCATCGAGTTTTTTCTTCTTCACTGCCCGTTGAAGTTTGGTTTTGTTGAAACGCAGTCTGCACTAGTCGTGAAATTTGGCCTTGTGACGCTAAAACGTTGCTTCAATGCCCTCACCATCATCCAGTCGTGACAACTGTTTTGTTTTTGGCAAGCACCCAATGTAGTTGAAACCAAAAAGGTGGTTAGCTAGGTTCTTGTAACCTGCTCCAACTGTGCCACGTCTTGAATCAGCTGGACAGTTGAGTGCCTCGTTTTTGTCCTCCTGATTCAGAACACATTTCTCCCAGTCTGTACAACACTGTAGTTCTTTACGTCCCAGGTTGCTGAGGATCCACAACCTTGTGTATCCTGGCCATTGTCACTCACCTTGCGGAAATGGTCGATCAAATTGTAGACCGACGGATGATGACAATCGACTGTTTGCTGGAACGACCGATGCCACGCCTCCGCTGAATAGTTCATACTTGGCAGATTGTCGTTCACGCGATCATGCATATTCCACAAGTCGATCGAAAATCTCGGATGTGCTTGACAGCGTCTTCGCTGTCTTCCGACGTACGTATCTCCTCAATAATTGTGGAGGACATCGTTCAACCAACTCGTCAAACGCTGTCGGTGTGTTATCAACTGGGGCGAAGCAGAGAGCTAGCATCAAGAAGAAGCAGATTCTGATTCGAGCCAAACATCAGAATGCGATTTCCGTCATCTGCGCCCGAATCCCACGGCAGGAAGTTTGCACCTCTGGTCGTTTGCTGAAGCGGTTCTGGTATAGTTATAGCGGCCAGCGCGTTCACGTCAGCGTACGGATGACCTCGTTTCTTTCTGAGTCTTTCGATCGTTCTCTGCGAAGCAGTATGCGCCGGTAACATACTGGCTGACGCTAACGAAACTCCTGTTGTGCTCTACTGGATGATAATACGGCACGACAACGTATCTGAGCCACAAATAAGTTCATTAAGTTCTGGAGTGGGAGCATGATTATGCTCCGAAACAACAGTTACTGCATCTGTTGCATCAAATTTCAGCCGACCTTTGCAGTATTTTTTCACGCATCTCCATGACGTACTCCCATCCGAATTAATACGATTTTTACGATTCCATTAGCCACCACGTAAAATGTGCTCTTTCTGCTTCTGCGATTCGGTTCGTTTCATGACTGCAAATGTTTAGGCCTAAACATATGTGTGCTATTTTTTCAGTTTCGGGTACGCAACTAGCTTTGAAGAATGACTTCTCCAATAATATTTGGAACTTAGGAATTATCTCACTTTTCATGTCTACTTCTACTCTGCGCGCTTTTGTTTTTGCGTTATTCTATCGGAGGTTTTCAGGTTTTGTCGGCGATATATATAGCGATCGCGGAAAGTAAAATAATAGAATTTAATTAGTGATCGGTGTTTAAATTTTAGCACATGGTTATGAAATCATATCGACCTGTCACGCTCATGTGCAAAAAGTTTCCTTTGTCATTGACGACTGCTGACAGAGATCTGCCGACATGATCAGGTTTCATGTCTAGTGCATATCGATTTAATTGTGTACAATGGATATAAGGCAGCAGGGGATAGTTTCGTAAATTGGCCCCTATCAAATTTCTTAACTTAAATCTAGCGTGTGACTTTTTCAGCTATTATTGTTTAATAATTAAAGATATGGATATATTTGTGTATATGGTGTTTAGGGCTTGTGTAATTCTTGAAACTGACGTGAGGCTTATACACCTCCCATAATTACTTCACAGTGTCTAGACAGAGAAATACCAGTAGTCGGCTAGGAAGCAGAGCTAGCCACCCGTAGCAGTAGACATGTTGGGTTAAAGGCAAATAGAATATCTCAAAAACGGCCTGCACGGCAACTATTTTGAATTACATCAAGCCTTTAAGTACACAGTTGTTTTTTTTTTTTTTTTTTTTTTTTTAATTATCACATAGGACAGGGTTTGCATGTGAGCATCACCATGTTTCAAAAATGACCTTCGGACATGAAAAATGCATGTGTGAATTTTGATTAGTGCTTCCGTTGACTTGTCAGGACAAATTAATGATATTCTTATGTTTTGACTTATTATAGCAATCCAAAGTATGGACCTGTTTGACCTCATTGGTACGGCATCAAATGTGTGCATAAAAACTGTCCCCGGCACCCTAAATAATGGATCCTTTGATGATGTCGTAATGTGAAATGCAGAGAAGAAAATGTTCAGGCTATCAAAAACCTACTGGGTTAAAGTTAATAGTGTCCCCTTCATTTTAGTTATTAAAGGGATTTATAAAAAATCGACATGTCGTAATCTCAGAATGTAGACAAGCAAAACGACTCTACACAACTAAGCTCATTACGTGAAGAAATTGCGTCCGTTTTATTTTTTTCGAAATATGATCCATAGAAATCTAGTTTATAATTTTATTGATTCAGGCCAAACAATTCACATACTGAATTTACAATGTGGAGTCATTGCATGTCCTATATTAAATCAGAGGTGTTGCTTACATATCATGTGTAGTGCTTGGAAACTAGCCAAACTGCTCAAATAGATCTATGTTACAAATAAACCACTGCAAGGTACTTCACGTATATGCTATTATGCAAGAGTTTGTGTTAACTGTACCCAACTACTTTAGCATAGATATCGATGAATGCAAAATATTTACAGTTAATATTACATTTCAGTACATTACCTGGATTGTATTTAATTGCTTTATTAGAAAATGTAACTTGAAACATACCGCGGACGACTGTTTAGAAAAAAAACCTTAACCATGACATTTTATTTGACATCTTTGCTGTTACCTGCTATATCTTATTCTCTGTTAGAGGTATATTTGTGCAGAAAGTTACCATGTATCAATTACTAGGAAGATATTTTTCCACCGCTGTGTTCAGAAGGCAAATTAAAAACAATTATTTCGCGAACTATTTCCGTTCACAGTATTAGTAATGCAACGTTGTGTGTATCTCTTAAGATTGGCATTAAGCTTTACAGTGAAAACAGATCATATTCTTCGGACTTGACTTTTTCACCTTAACCGCTTGTCATCTTGTGTCATGTGTGCATATTATTTTCGTCATTCCAGGAAGACGGCTTTTACGATTATTAGCAAGCAGGATAATTTACCTACGCACCTCTTGTAAAATGGACTTTAGAGAATAACACACTTCAGCTGGATAAAATTACATGTTTCCAGGTACACTGTTTTAATACATAGCATTGCGCAAGAAGGTTCACGTCACTGGACATTCGAAACTTATCATCTCTGGCATGTTTCTGCCAGAATAAATACCGGATTATCTCTCATCTAGGGTCAGACAACTAGTCCTTTTCCTACATGTTACATACATGCATTTCTCCAAGCTGAACTCAGTTGCACAATTGATTACACACGTTTTAAACGCATGTAGATCAAAACAAATGCCGCAGCTCATATAATTTTCTCCACTCAGAAGCTTGCATCAAAATGGCTCTATACTGAGATATAAAGGTTTATCATGAATATTTAGAAATGTAAAGGTATTTAATTTTTAATATGATGTTGTTTCCACAGATTTACTATTGGAGTTGAAATAGTCCCGTTAGTCCTACACATACCAAGATTTGACTGTACTTGTTCAGCATATTTACATTTAACAACTGCTCAAAAGCTACTGGGATCAAGATTCCGTGTCGGGGTAAATCAAAAAATAGTTTGTGATCATATCTAATACTGACTTTACATGTGCACGTTCGCCACACTACTTTCACAACCACAATGAAATGCATATCAAATACATGTACGATTCTCTCCCAATTATTCCGTGGTACAAATCAGTTCCTGTCATGAATGTTTCACAATGTACCAGCCAAAGAAAACCTCTCCATGTAGATAAGAACTATAAAGATTTGTCATTCTATTATTATATTGTGAGAATGAGATAGGTGTCCCACTCAAATATTGTCAATTGCACAGCAAGTTCAGGTGGATGTTATTACCTAATTACCCAAACCTGGATGGCAATTGAGTTAGTTTTCTGTTCATTGGAATGTTATATGCAATACATGATTGACAGCTGTGTGCGTGTTTTCAACCAAGCTGCCAACATTGATTGCCTTTTGGCAGAGGCACTCGTTTCTGTCAGTAAAAAAAAGGGAAACTACTCACAACATCCACTCCCCTTCTACCAATTAACACAAGGTGACTGACTCGCGCGGGTAAAAATGTGACCCCTCGCCCATTCCGTGCTAATTTCCTCATACCATCGGCGCCGTTCAGCTGTTTATAACTTACAGCCACTGTAAAGGAAAGACCTCAGACTTGTCCCTCGTGTATGATTTAAGTACATTACTGATCATTTAATGCCCATTTTTACTCGAAGTTTATCTGTTGCTTCGTGTCATATCCATTGAACACAACTAGAAGGTATATAAGACCGTTCTACTTTGCAATGAATAAAAGCTAAGTTTCATTTCCGATTGGTGGTTGTTTGTTCTAGTCCAGGGTAAATTGTTATCATCTGGGCCAGAGATAATGAAAAAAAATTAAATTATTTTTTCTCGTTTTCATCTAGAAGACATCAAATATTTAGAATCTTAATCCTCTCTCAGTTGTTTAACTCATTTGTTGTCTGCAAACTTGGTGTCTTCATTTTATAATTTGCCTAGCTTGTTGATTTGAGTTGCCCACTTGTCGATTCCTAATTTCATTTGAATGCCAGCGATTACAATACTGACTGTTCAGACCAAAGAATCTTTTTCATGTTCATTTAGCTCAAGATTAACATAGGGATGACGTTTACCGGTGAGTTTGACATTTACAGGCTCCACATATGTCTTAACATATTCTTAAGAACCGTATTGCACTCTCCAAGCCACCATGCTATTTACGATAATTCTTTGTATGTTTCTGACTACACCAGACACCGTTAGACACACCAGGATTTACAAATGGAGTAATATTTCACAGGCCCTCTTATAATCAATCCAGGACACAAACGGGTTATTTTTTCATCCATCTTATCGATTAACAGCTGGTAATTAGTCTCTCTCGACTTTCATCACACTCCATCGGCACACCAAGGAGTATGCTTTTCTGATCTAGGTGGTCATATATAGTATCTACAATCATTCCAATAAACAAATGCCCTACAGTTGCTAGGCAGACTTTTGGCCTTTAAATGTTTGGTGTTGGACATGTATTCTTGTCTTTTATCGTTAGGACAATGCTACCTTTAGTCATCAATATAGGAAATCATCCTGTATGTATTCAGTCATGTAGCTTAGCTTCTAATCTCTAATAAAAATCTTGGAGACGAAAGAAGGTTTGAAACTGAGACAATATATACTTATGTTGTTACAATGTACATTGTGTATCCGAATCTCTATTTCTCGAAATTTACTATTCTCGGCCGTTCACAACATAAAATGCATCAAGTTGTTGACTACTTTACATAAGCCGCAAAATTTAGAGGCATTTTTCATACAACATTTATATTCTAACATTTTTTTTGCAATAAGCACGTCTCAGTTATCTATTTTCAAAAAATGTAATGGGGAAAAAAATATGCTTGATGATTCCTTATATTCGTTCCTTCAATTATATATACTGTTACACGTAAGGGGTCTCATTAGCGAGCGAATGAAGCAACTTGTGCGTGAACCTGGCTTGAGGTCCATTGTTTCCCCTATTTCCAAGGACCTTAGTACAACAGTAGTTATCAACTGAAGGGTTCTTAATCGCACAAATAGTACAGTAATTTGTCTCAAATCACCTAATGACCACTCATCGCGAAATTCTAATTTCACACTTGCACTGTTTTTCTTGTTTCATATTTGTATGACTTATCAATAAGCTTTTCCCAGCCTAATATTATTTCTTTACGCCATGCAATACAAAACAGGACCCAGACACCGAATACTAAGAATTATTCATATCTCAAATTATTACTAAACACGTACATTAAAATATTCCTAGTATTCCTTATGTTAAGAAATTAAGGAGGATCCATTTTACAAAACTAATCCATGCTACCATAAAGTCTCGTGAATACTGTACATTATGATGTCTGTTCCTAGAAATTGGCTAATTATTCGGTTTGAGAAATATCTTTCCAACACCGACTACACATAATAAACAAGTAATCACTAAAATCTAACAAAGCTATAAACGGAAAAGTAAATACAAATAGCACATATCAGAGTTTTATTACAATTCCATTGATTTTGTGTCACGCACTGATAGCGTCCACTGTGTACTTGATTATATGGCTTACAATAGCTTGAAGTAAAGCATTTATTACCATGTGAAGTTTACATCCTATTTCAAACGACGTACAGTGCATTGATAGTTTAGACATCTCATATTGTCAGTGTTACCCTACGTTTTGATTTGCTGTGATGTAGCCATAATGGTGGGATTTCATATGGAAACGACCAAAACGGTTCGTGAGTTCGTGTTTTCTTTTCTTGGAAGTTAACACAAATATCATCATTTTGTACTCTTAAAATTACAAAATCTATTATCATCAAGTAATATAAATCTACACTTTTAATACAAAATATTTATATTCATTATACTGAGCCTATAGCAGTCTATATCATTACTAATTCTGAAATAAAATATTAATTACTTGTACTCACTTTAAGGGTTGACAACCGACCCTTAATATACAGACAGTCATTACTTCATGGCTACATTGACACTTCTTTTAAAACACGAATACATGTGAGCATCTTATATAGTTATGAGTACTAAGTACAGGTTCTTGACTGAGTACTGAAAAATATTCGACTTGAAGTCATGTGGCGCAGGATGCATGAACTCGCGACGGCGTTCTACACCACACGCACGAGGGTCCACTCAATTTTATAAACTCATTAAATAACCTTTTTATTATATACTTTAAAACAAGCAACATTATTATTATGTTATGTTATAGGAATAACACAACTGAAACAATACAATATTTCAACGTTGTATTGAACATTTTACACGTCGTTCACTTAATAAATGAAACCTGAACACCGCGCAGTAAAACGTGCGCCGTTACTGCTATGGAGGTGCCCGCGTACATGGATTGATTCCCATTCAACACTGAACGAAACTAAGTTTGTTAAAGAGGATGGAATGTTCTGTAGCCAAAGAAACACAACGAAATAATGTTATTAGAAAACATTGACGCAATACATCAATGAAAATTGAAGATACCACTATGAAAAGATGGGCCAGAAAAATTCAGTCTAAGGTTACAATATAGTTGGGATTGTCTGAATGCTGCTATCAAGGTGGAGGGTAAATATGAAAGTGCAGTGTGCGTCGTGATTGTTGGCAGGGTATTGTAGTTCATAGGTCTTGGATAATATCTCAAAAACAGGATATAGATTTCATTTTGGAGTCGCTTGTGTTTCATTAAATTCCGAGTGAAGGATAAAATAATGCCATTCAGAATCGATAAAATTGCATTGTTTACGCGAAAGGGAAATTGTTCACTGATACATTGTATCAAAGGTCAGTCTCTCTGTCTGCCTCTCTTTCTCTTTCTCTTTCTCTCTCTCTCTCTCGCTCGCTCGCTCGCTTGCCTCACTCTCTCTCTCTCATACTAACAGCAGCAACTAGCGATCACTAGCTGTCCATTTTCAATATCTGTATAAATCGTATTTATTTTGTATTTTTCCTTGCAATTTAAATCTTTGGGTGTATTCAGATTTTTAAAATTTAATTTCTGCGATATTTTGTTTTATTTGGATGAGAGCTAGATTCTCCAGCACTTGTACTGGTGTCAGGTAGAAAGGGTTACAGTCTACGTCGGCATGTGGTGGTCATCAGATTTATGAAGTGGTCAGCGTTTCACGTTTCAGTCACTATTTTAATTTAGCCGTTGCAAAAAGTAATTCGTCCAGTGCGGCTACGTATTTAGCATATATGGAGGCGGTGAATATTTCTATATAACTACGGTCAATACCGCTGGATATTGATTGTACCAACAACGTGAAACTAATGGGACTATTTATGAAGTATATAATAATATGTATTATTAATAAATACAAACTACTCTACATGCAAAGCTAACTCACAACCGCTATCTTACTTTATTGTTGGCCGTAGTTATTATTTATACATGTGAAAACACAAACAGAAACACGTACACACGCATACACTATCACAGTAGGACACGACGTTTGCCCTTTACCCCATTTGTGGACTTAGTTATCGGTACAGTTTATATTTAGGATTGTTTGACGGGTGTCAGATTAATGATAGGATTAATCGGGAGGGTATTCCATGTGCAATAGAAACATCTCGATCATAATATAGAGCCTTACATTATTGATAATGACATATGTATATTGTCTAAATATACGCTATATATTTATTATTGATAGTTATGAATGATCAATATCTCTCAGTTCAGTAATATTATTGTTGAGTAGGCTAAATTTACTTTGAACATTAGAAAATAGTTACCTAACAGCTTCACTGGATTACTATCGACCTTGAATGTATATCAACTTTATGTTTATATTTTGCCGGTACGAAAATTATTCATGTTCCAAGGTAGCACACATATTTTACAGACATAGTTACAAACTTATTGTACTTACTGTCACGCTTATATTAATTGTCACAAGTTTAGAGCTCAGCTTAGATTGCATGGCTAATACGCTTTGAAATGAATGAGGTTAGAATGAAAGCACTAAAAGTATTCTGAAGACGGACCTCGTATTGATTTTGTTCGATCAATATATGGCAAGACACGAAATAAAACGACTTGTGTGTACAATGAAAGAACAGAGAACTTATTATTTCCCGAGTTAGAGTTCATATATCTGTATGCGCAATATTCTGCGTGTTGTACCCTGTTCAAAATGCATTACTGACTAATGAGCATAGCTAGACTGCACTGGCTAGTTCAACTAGTGCATGTGTTTCACAACATACAGAAAGATAGGCATATAATGCATAAAGAGAGAATGATAAATAAGATTGTTAGAACTGTAATTGAATATATACACACAGTACAATAAGACTGTCACAGTGAACATATCGTATTATATTGTCATAACTCACCAGTGCGTGGGTCGACAGACCCACAGTGAGTTATCAAATGTCAATAGTCTGAACAATACGTATGTACGATCGTTGACAGTGCTGCAATTCTTTCTTGTTAAGGGATTATTACAGCTTGTAAGAGGTAAGTATATTGAAGACAATTTTGTAAACATTTATCAACACTTTCAACTTTTGATTAGTGTCATTATTATCTTCCTTTTAAGAAAGAAACTTATTCTCATACCTTTGAGTCCTATATGCCTTGTCTTCTTCGACTTTTCGTCTAGATTAGATTTATAAACATGCATTGCTTCCTTCTTCTACGTTCATACACAATGCTGGATACATTTTACTACTTGAAAATTAGGAGGTACATTGTCTATTAGCTGATTTTCTTGGGGGGGGGGATGAGGTGGAAATAACGATGAGATAGTGATTCCTCGCCACCATTGTTTACCTTGTGGATTCTATAGAAGATTGTGTCTTTCCAAATGTTATCCATCGATTATTAGTTTTAGTTGGCCGTGGGGGTATACGTGTGTTTGTACATGTACTGAGCGATTTGTTAGCCTCAATTTTCTGAGAGAGAAGACAATACTAATATGTTTTAGTTCTCAAGCGTGATAGATTATATAGAGTTAATACGTGACATAGACGGTCTCTTCAAACAGTAGAAAGAAATTTGAAATTTAGAAAGGAAAATTTCATCCCGTTCCTAAAATGTTAACCAAAAAGTACCAAAAGAATGTATCAAAGATCAAACAGAACATCTGCTGGCACGTTTCTTCCAGTCCCAAACAGAAGGCACACTCCCTAGTGTGTGGAAGACGGGCCAGGTTAGTACAATCTGTCATAAAGTGAAGATTACAGAGTAAAGGAATTATCGTCCAGTGTCATTATCCTGTGTCATCCACAATATCGGTTACGCCTTGATCGAGTATGGTTTAGTTAGCTATATTGAAGAATATAATATAATCTACTCTGAATTCATTAGCATTGCGTTACAAGTGAGTGAAGCTGTTTGGATAAAAAAAATTACTTTTGAGCAGAAGACGGAGGCTCTAAATTACTAGAAAGTATGCCCCTTATTAGACTTTTCCATAAGTTATATGCGTATGACATCTGTCAAAAGATACGTAACTCGATTAGAAACTTTTTAATTGGAAGGCAGGTGAGAGTATCAGTGCGTGTCTCTTCTTCGGATTGGTGTGAGCTGGACTTAGAAGTACGACATAGATTTGTTCCTTTTCCTCTTTTTGCTAAACATCCAGACATAAAGGAAATGTTTGCAAATAATGAACAGCTCGACAGAAGTCAAGAATGATTGATTGTAAGATTCTTCAAGATGACCTCAATAGGTTATGTGCTTAGTCAACAAGATGACTCTTAAAGTGTCATGTGGGAAAGTGTAAAATCTGCACCTGAGGTACAACAACCGTCACTAGCAGTACACTGTGATAAGCGGTTCAAAAGAAAAAAAGTATTTTTTTTTAAGTTAAAAAGCCAATTTAAGAAATGTATTTAGAAATGTATACTACATCGGATATGACACATTCCCTTTAGTACAGAGTCATGTCATTTCCGAGATCAATTAAGAAAATGACTCCGGTTCTTAACAAAAAAAACTTAAATGTCACTTTACAATATGTATGTGAGACCCATCTTAAGCACTGTGTGCAGGTATGGTTATCATAGTTTGCTAAGCATATAAATTATTTGCAGAAATGTGCAGAAATAAGTCACTAGGATATTATCTTCGTCCATTAAAGGTAAGTTGTATGTGAAATTAAAATGTGTGTACTTTGTAAATTTCCGCGCTCATTCAGTTCACTTTGGACTTTGACGAACTTTATCCTTTATTGCCTTTCAACAAGAATAAAGGTTACACACTGGCTTTTCATTGGTGACTCTTTAAGTAAAAGGGCAATTAGCTCCAGCTCAAGCTGTATTATTCTTTACATACAAAATGCTTCCTTTCAAGCTCTAAATACTCGAAATGGAACATCACCGAGAGTACTCCTTAACCACAGAAGAAACCATTCAAAATATATTTTTTAACAAAAATGTGTTTTATAGATCTATCATGAAAGGTTTTGGAGTTTACATCAATTTGCCACAAATCAGGACGATATAATTTGTGTTGTTGGCCAATTTCTTATGAAAGTTGTGTTTTCAAGACGATTCCAACAATTTTCTTTTGTGGGGAAACTCCCCAGAGCTAATAGGTAAGAGCGCGTGAGAGTATGTTCACCTTCTCCGTCAAAGTTACTTGGGAAATTCGGAACAAGTTGTTACAGTTATGCGGAGATGCGAGTGGTGTCCGATTTCAATACTGTCTGTAACAAAGAAAACACTCAGAATTGCATACACTTCCTTATCTAAACTTACATATGAAAACATACAGAATTCCTGTATTATAAAATCCTATAAATGATCAAATAACCAATTAACCAAAAGTAGTTTAAATATACTTGAGATGTAGCAATAAACCATACTTCTGAATAATACTCAAATAGTTTCCTATGACTTGAAATAAATACAAACTTTCGAATGTTAGACCAAAAATGCCGATACAACAGGTTTATAACTTTTAGAGCATGAAGAATTTATTTCCAAAACTTTTATCACAGAATATATAATTGGGAACAACATGTTTTACAATAGCAAAATTAATGTCATATTCAGAAACAATAATGACAAAATTAACAGCAATCAATTCCTAGCAAACTACATTTTGAATATATTTACGACGGCGTACAAATTTCCACAGAGCTAAACAATACGGTTAAGTTAAACCATGCTGACAAAATCAAGAAAATTAAAACATTACTTATGCAGTGGTCAAATGAATCACTAATCCCTTTTGCTAAAATTACAGTTATTAAGAGTTTGGCATTGTCAAAACTTATTCATCTACTAATGAGTTTATCAAATGCCCCTCATAGTGTACTCCAAGAACCAGATTTTTTATAAGTTTTTTTGGAGTGGGTAAAAGAAAAGAATTAAAAGAAAAGTAATTTTTAAAAAATTATCATAAGGGGTGGGGGTTGTTATCAATACGTTTGTGGAGCTCATTAAGATAACCTGGATCAGAAAAATGATTACTCTTGAGCCCAAAGGGAAAATAGTTTTATTTTCTCTGCTCGACAGTAGACATTTTCCTATTTGAAATCGATTTGCTTAAAATAGTGAACAAATGCCTTATTAAATTTTGGATTCATGTTCAGTATATATAAAAATGTTTAATAGGTTTCCTGTTGAAAACAAAGAAAATTTCTTTGAAACACAAATATGGATAAATCCTAGTGTCATTACTGAAATTTTAGTGTAATGTACAAACACAGAATTGAAAAAGGAATTGTCTATATCGACGACTTTGTAAATGAAGGTGATTCGTGAATAAATCTTGATAAGTTTCATAATAAACTTTGATTCCATGTAAATTTCCTAGAAATTCATGGGTTTTAATTGCCATAAAAATCTACAGAAGTAAATTTGATGTCAGTATCGATTCTAATATACAATATACATGTATGAACCGATCTATTGGACTCATAATAATGGATAAAAAGGGCCGTGTCTACAAAACACTAATTTGCAATAATCAGGAGCCAGCCTCAGTTGCAAAATGTAACACAGAATTTTAAAATTTAAATGAGAACAAAAGAAAATAAAGTTGATTTTTCTTGCCTCACAAGCTAACCATGTTGTCCTAGAATTGTTTCAAACTAAGAATTTGCACATAATATTTGCAACAAATAATTTTCTAAAACGAAAACATGGAAAACTTAAAAATAATGTATGCTGTCTTTGTAAAAACTCTGTAGAAGTTTTATCTAATATTTTATGGGAGTGTCTAAAAACAGATTCTATCTTGACCGGGCTTACAGGGTGGACAAAGAATACGTGTAATCATCTGTACAGGCGATCATCTGTACAACTCTTATGCATCAAAAAGAGAATTTCTGCTTAGTATAATTCATTCAAAGCTGATCTGATTAACTTATTTATATTACAGTTTAAATTATACATTTATAACTGTAGATTTAATAATGAATTTCCAAGTAAGAAAAATATTCTGCACATGGGAAAATGTTGATACATAACTGCAGCTATACATTTTTTTTTTAGCTGAGTACTAATTTATCTGTATTTACCATTATATCTATAGTAAGGTAAGTGTTGAAACGTTTGTATCCATTATTATGTTAAGTATACGTGTCCATATACTATGATGCTTACACGGGTCGACTTATCCGTTAGACATATTCTATATAGACACAACATCTGTTTCCTAACCTTCATAGTGTTCCAGCAGTGCCATGTCTAGCGAGGTTCAACTGTATTGATTATATATATAGCTAAGTATATTTATGAAGGCATGCACGTATGCATGCATTGGTGTAAGCACAGATGGCTAAACCCATAATGCAGAAATATTATAATATGAAAATACAATATGTAATATGTGTACGAAATTTTTTTTCTCTCTCTCTCTCTCTCTCTCTCTCTCTCTCTCTCTCTCTCTCTCTCAGACAATACAGACACATATATACTAGCTGCACATTAGCTTGGCAATTTTCATACAATATTATATTTGATATTTATATTGACTCATGAATTCCATTGTGGTGGAGATTCTGCATAAGACGTAAAAAACAAACTGAATCATGTGAAGGTAATGTATTGTAGACGTTTGATTAATCCTGGGGAAACGGAGATTTGGCATAAAACTTAAATGTAATGTTATTTTTAGAACACTTTAACATCACTTGTTATCTCTGTTTATGGTAATTTGGAACGTAACTAGCAATGTGTTAATTTAACACTGTTGTCCCATCACAGTGCCTGAAACTGGCCTAAACTCGAAACTTAACCAATGTGACGGAGAGACGGACATGTGCACCACTATATACCCTACAACTGTTGTTGTGGATCATAAATATATTATGATATAACTCCAGGCATGTGAGCGCTCTATCCGTCGCTGATACAACGTTCACTTTCAAGAATATCAATTCAATATTTTGAAGAGTGTCAATTTTAAAAGAAGTTTACTTACCAGCTCTATTGAACAAACAAAACATTGAATATCAATATATAGATAAAATGCCACTCGACCCGAAGAATGGTTTCAAGTTACAATTATGTCTCATGCGATTAACTTATAACTTACATGGATTACAATAAAAAAGAACAAAGTATTCGTAATTATGGACACGCAACTCTTGATATAGCAACTAAAATACGTTAGAAGCACGGATTCAATAAGCATAATTTAACAAAATGGTAATATCAGTATAAATAATTCAAAGGAATCGATGAAACGGCAAGAATGATATGGTGATATGTCATTTTTAAACTTTAAATAACCACCAAGAAGATTGAAAGAGTTCTGTATTCAAGTCACGTATTCTTGTAAGACTTCTTTCCCTTTGCTGCTTTTTGTCTGTGATCTTAGTAGCCCATGATTAAGTACAAACCACGATACGACTTTTAACAGGTTAGATAAATATTCTCAATAAAATTACGTAGTAGTTGGGAGCGAAAGAAAGAATCAACAAAAGATCAGCTTGCTGATCATTCTACATTGACATTCATGGAATAGCAGGTACGTAAATTTAGCTATCGAATTGCGTTGCCAACACCGCTGTTGGTCAGACATAACACCAACACCGTTGCTGTCGGATTTTCTAATCAGGTAGCAAGGGATAATTTTGTAAATTGGTCCCTATCAAATTTCTTAACTTATGGCTAGAATCTAATATAGTTTAATAATTAAAGATATGGATAAAGATATGGATATATTTGTGAATTAGGTGTTTCAAGTTTGTGTTGTCCTGGACATTGGTGTCTAAAGCATGTACACCTTCCATAGCGCCTTCATAATATCTAGACAGTGAAATATCGAGAGTCACCTAAAAAACAGAGTTAACCACCCATAGCCGCAGACACGTTAGGTTAAAGGCAAGTAGAATATTTAAAAAACGGTCTCGATTGCAAATATTTTGAATTGTATCACGCTGTTCAGTACACAGTGTCTTTCAAAATTATCAGAGAGGGACAGGACTTGCATTTGCACCGTGAGCATCTTTTGCTATGAGCTTCCATTGACTTGTCAGGGTAAATGAATTATATTCTTATATTTTTATTTATTATAGCTATCCAAAGATATAGACGTTCTTGTGTACTCTATTGTTTATGAATTATTATATTTGGCATGCGGCATTAAACTGGTGCATAAACACTGTCCCTTGTAACCTTAAAAACAACTGCTATCTTTTTTATTGGTGCATTCAACCACCTGTTTTATTATGTTCTGTTTTGTTTTGTTTTTTTTTTAATTTATTTTATTATACTACCTTCCTTTGTCTTTTTCCCCATACCCCTCTCTTCTATCTGGAGGATTCAGAGCAGGAATGTAACCGCTTTATGCACCTCCAAATCCGAAATATTTAAAACCGGACAAAATAGCATGATTTTGGCTTAAATTACAAGATATAAGAAAATAATGCGGATTATGGTGTATTTTCTTACTTTTTCTGTAGGTGTCAAGCGCTGCGCTCCGATTTTAATCAATAGTATTCGTAATTCTGTACAAACACATAAAAAAAACATTGGCAAACATGTCGTCACACATTCTTCAAAGTAATTTAACTCGACAGAAGCAGATACACTTTTAGCGAAATTATAAATAAACATATTGTTATGGTTAATGCAGCCAGTGGAACAGTCTTGAGAATAATAATGGATGTGTTATCTTGCGGGCCATATATACTGGGAGAAGAATACAAGTTGTTTTAGCACACCGTCAAACTTTCTACCATCATGACCCCACTGTAAAGTTGAGATCAGAGATTTTTGTATCGTACCGAACCATACTATGAAATGTATCAGTGTTCCGCATCTGTCTTGAAACTTCTAGGGTCAATAATCAAAGGAAAATCTGTAAAATAAATAGAGAATGTGTTGGACGTAATGGTTGAGCCAAATGTATCCTATGAGGAAAATATTCAACTGTTGGGTTTATGCCGTATGCATTTTTATTGTTTGTTCTTAGTTCACCAGTCATGTAAAATGAACTTATACATAATTTCCTGTTACATTGATTCTTTCGACTAGCATGCCAGTTTGTCTTTGTACAAAAAAATTGATTTCCTCAAGGCAGTGTATCAATAATCCTTTTCATAGAGTGTAAGTTATCTATATACTGATTGCCATGGACAAATCAGAGTTACTCTGCATTTAGCAACTAAAAGTAAAGGCACATGCCGTGTCTTTTATGGATTTTAACAACAGCAAATACATTTTCACATTCATGGGGTTAAAAAACATTTTCCTCTGGAATTTTGTCATACTCACACTGAGTATTTAAAGTACGTAAGTATCACTTTTTCATCTTTATAGGTCTCAATATGCATTGTAGAATATTAGAATTTTGATCTTTTTCATACAAAATTCACCAATTCCATGAAACTAATTGCTGTGCTTCTTTCTTGAGCAACTATGCACATTATGATTTCAATCAATTTGTGTGTGCATATACCAATGCTTCTTTTAGTCGTTGCGTAATTACATTAGTAGCGACTTGTCAGAACCCTTGGGAATAGAGCTGATACACCTTTTCTTTTTAATAATACTGATTTGAATTCGTCTTGTCATACGTGGCCTTTTTGTCGAATTTTCGCGAAAATGTAAACTTTAACTTAATAGTGTTACCAAAGTAAATTTTAAAAAAAAAGATTTTAAAAGATGTCGATGTGCTTATAAGTACCTTGGTCGATAAGTCATTTATGTGGAGCGTTGAAGACTTCATTAATTTCTTATCTTCACAAATAGCTCACGGCTTGCAAAACATCATAACTGTGTCGACCAGAGTGTCTGACCATTCGTTAACTTTTCTAGATCCTATAATAATTTCACCAAGTTATTGAGGTCTTACACTCTGGAGTTCAGTTGAGGAGACAATAAGTAATCACAAAGCCACCTTTATCCTTACACGGCTGCACTACCAGTATACTTTCTGCTACAAACGAGACATCTGGTACTATAAAAAGGCTGACTTAGAAAAATGTATTGCTTTACTTGCATGCATCGATTGTCCAACTAAACTAGAGAACTGTAGGGGCATACATATCGCCGTGGAACGTTTTACATCAACTTACATAAAATTAGCTTAAGAGTGTATTCCATTTCGGACTGTAACTGTGAGAACAATGGATAAAATGTTGGTACTATAATACAGTACGTCGAGCAAGGAGGAAACGCGACAACATCAGGAAGTTAGCTATAAAATGTAAAATCCTTACCACTGAAAAAATATACAAAATTGCGAAATAAAAAAGATAATACAAAAATAGCAAAAGAACACTTCATGCAAAAATATGAGAACTTACAATTTTGGAACAAATTCGAGAGACTACTGGAAACTTATTCGCCAGTGTGTAAAAGGGAACATCATACCAACGATTCCACCACTTGTCTGTACCAGTGCAGAGAGTTTTAATTTTATTGCCCTTTCTGGTGGTGAAAAAGCTGACTGCCTAAATTCCTTTATCACAAAAATAGCAAATGTTCATGATACTAATCTTAGTTTACCAGATATAAAACCTAGAACACATGAAAAGTCGGCTACTTTTGTAATCACTGAACAAGAAATTTGTGATGTTATTCAGATCTTACCCAGATATAAAGCTAGTAGACTAGATACAATAAGCAGCCAGATGCTCAAAGAAACTGCTATATCTGTAGTCAAGCCACTCTGTGTCCTTTACAACATGTCTTTAGGTACACAATCATATCGGACCTTATGGGAACCAGCAAAAGTAATGCCTGTGTACAAAAATGGTAACGCGAGTGATCCCTCGAATTACTGACCTATCTAGTTACTAAGTCGTGTTGCGAAGGTGTTCAAAAGAATTGTGTGTAAACATTTGCACAATCACTTACACACAAATACTATTTTTTAAGACATAAATCGGGATTTCTTTAAAAAAACTCAACGATTTTCTAGCCCAATGACTTATATCATAATAGATTTACTTCCCTTAACAAAACGGAAGACATTTGTGTGGGCTTCTGTGATATTTCTAAAGCATTTGACGTGTGTGGTACAACGACCTAATACATAATTTAAAGAGCTACCGCACCGATATCCCTGTTTTTGATTGAATCACAGACTATTTAACAAGCAGGGCTCAAACTGTCTTTATAAATTTAGTCAAATCTACTACTCGGTGCGTTACTGCAGGAGTCAAGCAGGGATATGTATTAGGCCCGTTATATTTTATTGTGAATCAAGTACATAAGTAATGATCTTTTAAGCAAGTCAAGACTCTTTGCAGTATATAGGTTATTATCATATGCGATTCAAAACACATCTAAAATAGAATATATACTAAATACAGATTTACATTCCACTGATATTTGGTCAAAACAATGGCTGTTATACTTCAATGTTACCAAAACTGAAGCGCTGCCAGTTTTGCATAAATTAGAACCCGCCTTTCCTAAACAAAACTTTAAAAATGAACTTTTACCATTCGTCGACAATCATAAACACCGTGGAGTTACTTTTAGCACCATATGCAATTGGGCACAACATATCAATAACTTGTTTGCATCTGCCTCAAAAATGATCAATATGTATTTAAACACTTAAATACAAATTCACAAGAAAAACGCTTGAAAGAATATATTTCACTTATATTCGACTTTTGCTTGAATATGCCGACGTCGTCAGGCATAGCTGTATGGTTGCAGAGGCTCTCACATTATAAAAATTGCAACTTGAAGCAGAGAGAACTGTGACTGGTCTAACGAGAAGTGCTCTTGCTCAAAATATATACATGAGGAAACCGGCTGGACTCATTAGCAGACCGGCGTAGATTTCACAAGATTTGCTACTTTCATAAAATTGTATATGGCGCATTTCTTTCGTATCTTTCTGAGTTATTGCCGCCATTGGTTGGTGAATCAAACATATACAATCATAGAAATAATAATAACTTCATGTAAATGAACCTTCGTCTAAAAGAAGTAAGAATTCATTTTAAACTCTACCGTCCATAGTTGGGGTAGTCTCCCCGATTCAATAAAGAAAGAATCAAATTATAAAATATTTAGAAGTAAAATTGAGGTTAGGTTAAGACGACACACGTCCCGTCCTATTATCGTGATGGGGATATAAAATGTAATATTCTGCACTATGACTTGTACATAAACCATGTAAGAAATAATCCTCTCTGTGCATGTGGTGAAACCATTGAAAATGCCTATATATATATATATATATATATATATATATATATATATATATATATATATATATATATATATATATATATAAGCTGATTGAAAGCCCTAATTAGTTTTTATTAACATTGACCACCATAGATTTGTCTGTGAATGAAAATTCGTGTTGATTTCATGTAATTCAAACTTATATAATAGAAACCAAGCGTTTTATCTAACTGTTCAGAAACGAAACACTAAATTGTTTTACCTTTTCAATGTTAAATCATTCAAGGTCCTTCTAGCTCTCTAGAACTGATAGTCACAATAAGGTACTTTACTTGTTCCTGTCACTTTCAAATTCTCTCTCTCTCTCTCTCTCTCTCTCTCTCTCTCTCTCTCTCTCTCTCTCTCTCTCTCTCTCTCCTGAACCATATCCTTTTTTCTTCTTCTAGTAACATCATATTGTAATATTCGTTTACAGCTATCATGTATTATGTTCAACTTTCTGTTGGGAAAGTTTTTTTTCTAAGTTGTGAGAACTTATAGCCCAATCCGATTGTAATACTTACGGAAATAAAATATGTTTAAACTGAACAAATAGCTCACATATATTGCTTTCTCAGAGGTTCTTGGACAATATTGAACGGAACAAAAAACTTTGAAAAAGATCAATATCTTCAAGAAGATAGTAAATTATATTTGAATGAAGTTCTATGTAATAATCATTCGAAGAAAAAGTCCTTAGAAATACTTTAAAAGTCGTAAATGAAGTAAGGTAAGTTCGAATTTAAAGACAATCTTAGTGAGAAAGCATGCAGATCGATTGAATGCCATTCGAACCTCGTTGACATTTACATCCTACTCCCTCGATCTGTATACTTATTTCATTCACTTGTTTGGACACATGCAAGCGGTAGTTTGACTCGAAATTAATGCAAACATGTAAACTACTTCTTTAAACTGAAAGGAATGCATTTAACGTATGAAGGAATGCGAATAATGAATTACATAATATGCGATATGTGCTGATACAACGGAAGGAACATTTATCAAGGGACTGTATCAGTGCTGTATCAAAAACCGGCATAGTGAGTTTAAAAATTTAATTCGCCCGAACATAAAGCACATAAAGATAGAAGAATGACCTGGGCGACGTTGGTACTTGGGTTTTCTGTAACAAATACAAAAAGTCCAAGAATTGATTACAGTTGCATGAGTATATACATAGTTAGTGGGATAGATAGATATATAGATAGACATATAGATAGATACATAGATAGACATATAGATATATATATAGATAGGCATATAGATAGACATATAGATAGACATAGATATATAGATAGACATATAGATAGACATAGATATATAGATAGACATATAGATAGACATATAGATAGATATATAGATAGACATATAGATAGACATATAGATAGACATATAGATAGATATATAGATAGACACTGTTTAGCGAATATTTTTACAGTGAAGAAATTGTATCGATTCAGCGGTCTACAAGAGAGGTTGTTAAAACCAATCCCCGTCGAAATTTTACCTTTTATATGTTAGCAATATATATGTATATATATATATATATATATATATATATATATATATATATATATATATATATTGTTATTGAATCCTCCCTAGATCTGAATTTCTTCAAAATATAGAATGTGAAATGTAAAAACCGCATATTTTGGACAAATCGGTAAAGTTTACATCCGAGAAAGAAATACAGCGATATAGTAGATACATAAAATAGTAAAGTAGTGTAGATTTAATCTTTTCACTCACTGCAGTTCCAATTTCCCAAAGGTGCCAATTTTACGTGATTTCTCTTTAATTTTCTTAACTCATTTGTCAGCTGAAATACCAAAAAAGTCCTTTTGTAAGGGAAAATTAAAGTTTTGCTATGAGTTTTGGTTTTTAATCTTAACATTTTTGTAACAAACAGATTTGAGCAGCGCAGCATTGAGTCACCGGGATTTTGTTTAAATCTTAAAGCAAAATTATTAATTTCTAAATTGTACAACGCCTTACTACGCGATAGATATACTGCAGGATTTATATCAACTACTTTAATGTTATTATCCTTTTTCTCAATTACAGTGACGAGGTGTTCCGAACATATTGCATCATCATCATCGTCATCACCATCATCATCATCATCATCATCATCATCACTCTTTTTGAACAAGTGGTGGGGATTATGTAATCCTGCCCGCCCGTGCATACTTACGTACGTAATGTCGTTAAACTCCTCCTACACTGTTTAAGATCGAAAATTCATGCTTACAAACATGATTTAATTCTGGGGTGGTGTGCAGATATACACAACAGTTTGAGAATTTTAATCCATCCCCAGATGTGGAGCTTGAGGAGTGGGACACTTTTGTAATATGTAATTGTGCAAAGTTTTGTATTTGTGATTCACAACCGGGGGATGAAGCCTAGGGAGGCAGGGGTGGGGGATTCTTATGTATATGTGTTTAATGGAAGTTGTTTGGGTGGTAGTCGGCTAGTGATAACTGATAAAAGGATGCACATAATGCTGCTTTCTGCAGACTTCCGTTTGTATATAAAATGTTATGTGATTTCAGAAGTTGTATAATGTCGCACAATTGCTATACCGTTCTAAAACGAAAACCGCAAACTTTGGTATATGATTGAGGGTGATCTGTAGATGTGTAGAACAGTTTTGGCAGTAAGATCCATTCCGATGGAGCAGAGCTTTATGAAGCTTAACTCTCATTTATGTGAAATGAGGGAATGTAGGATAGTTCTGCTTTTCTGCAGACCTTTAATATGGCAATGTCTCATATAACTGCAACGTCCTAAGAAAAAAGCGCAGAGTAGTTGATTAAATTTATCAAGCTGGCAGAATTAAATGATATATGCAAGAGTACCATTTTTAGTATATCTGCATCTTTTAAATCATTTACATTAATGCAAACAGTCTGCTTATAATTAATAGCGCAATCCATCAGTGTTTATTACGAGAAAGATGCATTATTCTGTTTGAAGATTTCGATGGATTAATGGGTCTAATCTATATGACCCAAATGCAAGTTTTGAATCTACGTGATGGCTTAAGATCCTATCTCAACGCTGTATACATATATGTATTTGTGTTCATTATTCACACACATACACAGATGTGTGTGCATGTGTGCGTGTTTCTCTGAAAAGACCATAACCTTTATACATGGTCTAGATCAGACTCTTACTCAACACAGAAATTAGTGGAGCTCTGTTTGAGGCTGATTTATCCGACTTATAAGTGTTGACAGCAAAGTATATGATTGGTATTCAGTACTGCACCAAGTCTATTTTATTACATTTGGTTCCTACCACTTGTTGTATTCATGTATTTTTATTTTATTCAGAAATACTTTGGGAGAACTTTTTTTGCTGGTACAATAAAGCCATTCAAAGGATGTATCAGAGGACTAGTTTTCATACGTTAGAAGATCAGTGGATGAGTAAGACAAGAAAGGGAATGAAAAGTATATGAGAGGCACTAACTGATGCAAGAACAACTAAATAAGTGCCCTGCGTTTGAATGCTTCTTGAGATATAAAAAGTGCTTGTCACCTTTCTAATTCACAATGGCGATGTTAATAGACTGCAACATTGTAATAATACATTTGAAAAATGCCAAAAAGAATTATCGGATTGACATTTGTAGAGAAAATTTTGAATTGATTCAAAATGGCGCTATCCTCATCGATAAAGATTTTGAAACAATTTACTACTTTCCGGAGTCATTTTCTAACCATGAAGTTCAGGCACATATTAAAAACAACAGTTGCAGGATGTTTCCTTCAGTTCATAAATGTCTTTGCAGTTTGAATCATCAAAGGCAGAACGTTGTCTTAGTCGACAATACGCGCGCTTATGCCACAGACAAAACAGACAGATTGCTTCACATTTTTCAAACTCTTTCTAATAAATATGGAAAAATATTTTATTTTGAATACGATGCAGTTAAAAACTGTTTGAAAGTAAAGACCAAATCAAAGAATGGAGAGAAAGATGTCATCAGTTTAAAGCATGCTGAAAAGTTTCAAGGTACGCTGGACTGTGGCAATACTCAACGTAAAAGCCGAAAAACAAAGACTGGTACGCGAAAGAGAATAACCGTTCTTGTGACTCAGAGGAAGATGAAAGAAGAATTTGATAATACAAAATACTTTCCTAAGTCAGAAAAAACGGTTGTATGTTTCACTCGTCCCATCTTTCGTACCAATGATAGAAATCCCGCCGTCTCGCTCATGGCAGTAGTGAATAGCAACATAGATCCCTATTCTTTGTCTGAAGTACATTCATCATTAGGAGAAATTGTGTCTGATTGTGCAGGACCAGACTCTATTATTGCACCTTCAACTCCTCCGCCACAGCCATCCCATCAAACACATACAAGAGATTATGCTGCACACAATGCTACCGTGAGTAATAACAATCCGTCTCAATTAAGACAAATTGAAGAAGATTGCAGCTCTGGATCAAACCCTCCATCTGTTCATGCTGGACAAGAACAGAACGGAAATCGGCTGTTACCGCCGAAATATCCTAGATACAGTACCCATGATGCAAGAATAGCGTCGTATGCTACCTTCAGAGAGTTTAGCAACATTGATACCAAAGAGTTGGCCACGACTGGATTATTTTATACAGGTGTGTGTACCATCTATTTTAATATTAGTAGACTATATTACCTGTGAAGTTTCAGCCAGTCAAATTGTTAGTATTATCAGATATTTAAGTTCCTCTATATTCCGTACTACAGTTCAAGATTGCGTGATTTAAAACCTTTTGCAATTTCATTTTTATTCAAAGTTCGATATGTTTTTATTGATTTATTTATTTATTTATTATTATTATTATTATTATTATTATTATTATTATTATTATTACTACTAGCAGAAGGAAAATATCAGCAAATTTTGCTCTATTTTTTCTTCTATATCCGGTGAGATTTAAAATGTACTATACAACTTCAAGATGTAAGTATATAAAAAATTTCGAAAGGTTAAAAACCGATGTTTTCTGCAGGGAAAGAGGATGAAGTACAATGTTTCCAGTGCGGAATTGAACATCGAAATTGGAGACCAAACAAAGACCCGCTATTAGAGCACATCAAAGAATCACCAGATTGCCTATTTCTCGAGACGCATCTTGGTGCGAACACGCTGAATCAGTACAAAGTAAGTATGTTATTTGTGCGTAAATTTCGGCACCAGTGGTTGGATGAGAGAGAAGAAAGAGCTAGATTTAAGAGACCATATATATATATATATATATATATATATATATATATATATATATATATATATATATATATATATATATACGAGAAACAACTGTGCAAATCATCTGCTGCAAAACCAATCCAAGCTCCTTCAAAATCTACCGATTATTTTCTCAATTGCACAAAGCTGCAATCGAGACAAGAACACATCACATAAAACGTAATTACTTTACATTTGATTCTTTTTAACGGAATAGTGGAAGTTGACATCATGTTTTAAGAAAGCGAATTACTGGCAGGAAAATGTGATTTTGGTGACTTCGAAGTTACTTGTTATCTATGCACGGGAACTTGCCCGTTTCGATTCTTCTTGATTTAAGCCGCTGGTTTTGAGTGTTCGCAGTTTCTTTCGATTTCAAGTTCTTGTGCTCCGTTTTTGAGTCATTTGTGATACAAGAACGTGTAGAAGAAGAAGAGAAACGTTCCGCCACTGTGCTTCTTTCCAATTTTTTTATATATAATAATTGTTTGTTTTTTTGTTGTTGCTTGTTTGTTTGTTTTTAGCTTGTCAGTCTGATCTGTGGAGATTCCTTTTTGTTATTTATTTTCTTTCCTTCTCCAGCATATTGGATGCTTAATACCTTGCATGTATGAGGTAGATCACATTTTCCGTGTTGCATGTTATAGTCTGGCTTTGAATGTTTAGCTTTTCACCTGTGACTTTGCTGAAAAATGTGTTTGTTTCTTACATGTGTTGACACGTCCAGCATCTTTTGTCTCTACAAGGCTCTGATTTCCCAACTGTTGCTTGATTCGAAAGTGGTTTTAACTTTGCCCTGGCTAGCATGCCTCTCAAAATTGAGGTCTACGGAATGCTACAACTTGTTTGTGTGGAAAGATCATTTCAGGCGACTGGCAAATGTATTTTAATCATACGACCTACTTGATGGTTACGTGGAATCTGAAGATGAAAGGTATTCGTTCCACGTTTTCTTTTCCCTTGTATTCTAAGAGGTCAGCGCGCTTTGTTTGGCTCTTTGTATCGCTTTCCCTGTTAGATCTTTGTTGTAGTCCCGCTTTGTCAGGTGTTGGGTTAACTCTCTCCACCTATCAGCGAATCTTATTTCATCAGAGCATGTTCTCCTGATGCTAAGTGCTTGACTGTAGGGGATGTTTTGGGTGGAGTTTCCTTGGATGGCAGCTACATGGAAGAAGGTACTGATATTGTCAGTCAGTTTGGAATAAATGTCTGTATGTGGGGTGTTTGCAACAATGTTTGTTTGTTTTGTGTAAAAAAATATATGATCGGTGTTCGAAATTTCGGCAGTAAATTGTATCGAATGATGGAATTATTGGCTCGCATCATAAATTCGTCTAGCTTTTAACTCCCATGTTCCCAATACATTATTTCCACATATATTTGATTGTATCCATTAGCATCGGCGATAGCGTACTCTAGTGTTGGGTCATGGTTTACTTCCTGGTAAAATCAGACATCTGTCAGCTGTTTGTTTGCGTCATTGATATAGTCTTCTCGGTCCATAAAAAACGACCGCAGTCCCATTATCAGCTGGTTTGATTATAATGGCAGGTTAAGTTATAAAGACCTTAAGGCTTACTTTTCCTTATTGCTTAAGTTTGATTTTTGCTTGATCGACATGAGTGATTTGAGATTTCACTTTCAATGGATGAAATGAAAACCTCGGGGTTAGCAAAGGAACTGTTTGAAGGGACCAAATCTTTTTTTTTTCCCGGAATTATGATGCTTTCATGTGGGCGTCTTCCACTTTATATATTTTGAGCTCTTTTGCAAAGTGGCTTTAAGTCCCATTCTGCGACTGAACTCTTTGTATCATTTAGTAGGTCATCTCTGTCGTAAATGTTGGGGCGGGGCCAAGAGCTTAGAGCTCTTGAAAGCAAATTAATTTTTGCTACGGGGGCTTAGAAAGATGTACAGTTGTGTTAGGATCAGGTAAAAATGAGTCCTCTCTCTTTTTGTTAGTTTTCGTAGGTTTTTATTTGAGTTTTATGTGGAATGGAAATATTTTTCACTTTATTTTCTTAGCTTACTCGACAATCTTCCTTTGTCTTTATTTGGCGTGTCATTCCTTGATCTTAATTGTTTTTGATTATAAATGTGTCATTTTTACAGTCTTGGCAGTTTTACAAAGTCATCCATAAGTAATTCAGTAAGTTCCAGTGATATTGTGTCTGTTATTTATTGTTGTTTCACCTGATATACATCACAACATGATTAACTTATATTTTTTAATTCAGTTTTTCTACTTTCTCCAACCCACAATTTTCTTCAGATATGTAAGTTTCTCTATCACATTGGAACTTTATCGCATATTCTACGATATTTTCTAAATACAATATATACGTTTATCAAATGTTAATTATTCTACCCATTGATTTCTTGTCATAATTGAAGAAGTACATAATATATCCCATATATATTTTTTAATTTTTGTGTATATGTGAACAAATGCTTTCAATTACTTCATCTTTTATCATTGTTAAATTTTAAAGCAAAAGGTATATTTTTCAGGCGCAAATCAGATTGAGTGGGAAGATATCAGGAAGAGAGTCCTTCTCAAACTCGCCCACCAATGGTTTGTTGCATTTCATAGACATAACTATCAAAATGAATGGTTCCAAAAATAAACGTTTTAAACATTCCAGAAGATGTAAATCTCGATACAAAATCTTCTGCTGACATTTCAGTAATCGTTCTCGCTGCATCGATCTAAATTAAGTAGTATAATTACACCTAAAACGTATAAGGACACTACTCATATATCCTATATTCTTCAGTCCATCCATTTGCCTACATTTCTACCTAATCTCCTACTTACCCACGCACCTACTTACATACATAAATACCGGCCTATCTATATGTTTAATTAATCTATGTAGGCACATTATTAGTTTATACCTATTATCTGCATCGAATGTTTTGTAATAGAAACATTTATATGATATCATAAAAGGAACATAATGTTTTATACGGGTGTATGCTGCAGTGCACCTATTCCAATCAAAATAGTAACTAGAAAAAGTAAACATATTTTTCTGGTGCTATGCAGATCTTCTGGCATAAATTGACGTCTTGAATATTTGTTTCTTTCTTTTGTTTCTTTGTTATTTTTTTAATTTATTTTTTTTTTTTTTTTTTTTTTTTTTTTTTTGCTTTTCTTTTCTCTAGGGGGGTGCGTGGGTGGACTTTTTGGTTAGTTAGGTAACATTAAAGTTTTGGTAAATATTTCTCAAGGATGATAGAGAATTTCATCGAACTAAAAAGGTCTCTGCATAATTCTAGCATACTCTTTAATGTAACGTGGTTCGCATACTAAAATGCCTAAACATATATTAATGAGCACAATAGTGAAGAGTTCTTACTATCCTGGTAACATGTACCCTCGGTTAGTAGCCTCTTTGTGCAAAATATTAATGCCATTTATGCAAGAAAAAAAAACCCCATATATTCTTAGTATATGAAATTAAAGGATGTTTTTTTTCAAATGTCACAGAATAGCGCTAATGGACCATTAGCCATCAATGGACCATTTGCCATCAATGGACCATTTGCCATCAAGGAAAATAAACTCCCTGTAGTAACGGAGTCTGGTTTATTATGCCAGTATGGTTTTAAACACAAATCCTGTAGCGTCGTATTCTTTTATGAGTGCAAAAAGACCTTCCCTGATGTTAATTGGATGTAAGTCCGTGAAAATAAAATCAATAAATTCGTACACTTGCTTTTTGGGAAAAATAATTCTTTTTGCCGGTTCACGATTTACAAAGAATACATTCAAATACTTTTTGCAATTATTCCTCACTATTTATTTCTGATTTATTGCAAAGGTTATACAATTTTGTAAAATAGGAAATCCTACGCAAAACTCTTGAGCTATGAAATAATATATTAATCTTTAGTCAGTAGAACCTTCAAGATTTTTAATTTAGATTTATAGCTTATGCTAAAGTATTCAATTGTTGCCACTTGTTACCATGATGGAATCACTCTTCAGTAAATTGATTTCTAGGGGGAGCTACTGGTGGCACCTCTGACCCAGTTTTTACAGCTAGTGATCACATCAGAAGTCCACAATATCAGGCTTATCGTGTGCGCCTATCGACCTTCACTAGATGGCCGCCAAGTATGACACAAAAACCAGAACAGGTTGCTCAGGCAGGGTTTTATTACACCGGTAAGCTATGTTTCTGTAATTATTCAGGTACCTTCACACTTTCGACGTGTTCCTAAGTCACCTTCCCTAAGATTGATCTGAATAGATTTGCTAAATTTGAACTTTATATGCTGTTTGATAAAATCAAAATTGGACAAAGTTAAAAAGATCTCCATTCTATTCCCAACAATATTCTTGGAACATTTCTTTGAACTCTATCAATAGACATCTATATGTAGAACATATTCCTAAACTTGACAGTTGAACAGAGCACTTGAAATTATTCGTCATGATGAACATAAATGTACTAAACATATGTTGTTGCTTATTATAGACCATTCAAAGAAAATATGTTAGAAGAAAACCCCAAATTGGCGCATGATATTGTGTGTGTTGTGAGTTTTATTTTGCACATCAAACCTTCAGTTGTTAACCATAACCAACGTTTTAGTACCATATCAGTACCAATATGAACTCACCTGTTGGCGGAAAAGTCCATGGACCTATAGAGAGAATGTCAATAAAATTTTATTTCCACAGGTCTCGACGATGTTGTTAGATGCTTTGCTTGTGATGGAGGTCTCAAGAATTGGGATCCAGAGGATGAGCCCTGGATCGAACATGCTCGTTGGTTCCGACAATGCCCTTTTGTGCAAAAGGTCAAAGGTCAGGAATTCATCGACCTTGTGAGAAGAATGACAGAAGAGTCTGACGAGGTATGCCTTTACTTAAAAGTTCACCTAAAATCAATCCAGTGTAGTAGAACAATTTACAACATTTTATTTTTTCACTTTCACCTATGTAAGAATTTAGGCATTGGTATTTTTCGTGTTGAACTTTTTTCGTACGAAATTCAACAACTCTAAATTATGTTGCGGAGCATCCAGATCATTCAGGGGCTTTTCAGTGCTTGTTAACGATATTTATACATAAATTGAATACTTCCTATAAAACCGTTCGTAGAAATAGATTTATCAGTTCATTAGACAAGTTTATTTAGTTTTGATGCGACAAACATCGATAAAATTTAGAAATAACGTTAGGGGGTTTATCTACTATATATCAATAGATTTGCATGATGGTTGCGTGACTCTTGCTTAGTATGCGAAATATTACTTTACCAAATTGAAAGGCGTAGGTAAACTAGTTAAATAATTATGATTATGATGGGTTTTAAAAATTTGAAAATATATCAGAAGTACCATTTTCCCATCTTGCTGCAACAGTTTTGTCGTATCATTTGTTTAAGTTCACTGATCTCGCTTACCTTTCATGTATTCTTCACTCGTACGATAGCTATCTTAAATGCAACTGAGACCTTGTTATATAAATAAAAACAATTATGAATGAGTTTGCTCCATAGTTTTACATTTCCATGTGAAAAGAAATATTTCATCAGCTTTATCTTTAAGTTGTTCTAAATTCACACAGATAAAAAGCACATGTCACAAAACTCTCGAATTGTCCCATAATTGAGAATCAAAAATACGTTTTACTATCCAATGTTAAATTCATTCATTAGTTCGTCTCTCGCAAAACATCTTCTGACCACAAGATCAGGTGAAAATGTTCGCAAATTAGACAAGGTTAAATGCATACACGACTCTTTGAGCATTCTAGTGGCTTTCTTTAAATTAATTGTACCTGATTCTGTCTATTGTTTGCTATTACTTTTAATATGGTATAACGCACAAATATTCGACTGGTTTTATTTTTGCGAATATTTTGTAGCTTTCCTTTTCGCGATTTTCTCTATATGGCCGCTCATCATAAGAACTTAACATCACGGAATTGTTTTCTTAAATTTATTTGAGAAAGTCAACAATATAGAAAATGAAACAAGCTAGTTGTTCAACATTGGAAAATCGCGCAAATTTAATAAAAAGAATATTTCCAAATGTATGATGGATAAATGTTTCGCATCACGTTAGACGTGTGCGCCTAAATATGTCAAATGAGGCTTGCTATGTTTGAGCAAAATTAATATAATTTGACAATATTATAGAATCAAAATGTGTCTAGTGGTTTACAAGAGATATTACAATACCTAACTACTCAACCACGGTGTAATTTCTACGAGTCATACATGTATGCTTGATTTAAACGAGATTTATTTTCCCTTAGCCTACAACACATGTTTTTTTTTTTTGTTTTTTTTTCTGTTTTTGTTTTTTGTTTTGTATAATGGTGTCTCTTAGTAGACTGTTGCAGGGACTTTTGTTCTTGTCTTAAATACCGATTTCTTATAATAAATATATGATTTAACACCTGCATTTCAGTTGTGTCATCTGCAAAACATTATTGCAATCACTTGATAAAACATTATATGTTACATGTACGAGTCAATAAACCTTATTTGGGTAAAGAATGTACGCTAAAGACATTTTGGATGGCATCTATCTTAAGTGATAATTCTTAAACTGGTTCGATTTGCTGAACTTGATACCAAACGAATGTAGTGGCACCATTTTGACAAGTTGCAATCAACGCCTCAGTCAGATGGGTTTGATTGCAGAGATGTTTTCATCGTGACCCCCCCCCCCCCAAGAAAAAAAGGAAAACAAAAAACAAACGAAAAACGCAATATTTGAAGGTCGTCGGAAAATACAGGACAGGTCTTTTCTTTGATTTAGGAAGAAGATGCTGTGGTTCATTCAACATTTCAGAGGAATAATCCTATGGCTAACCTACCAAATTCGCAGCATCTCAATGTAGGAAACAGTACAGGTAAGAGTTGTATCTAAATGGACATTGTATTATATTTTGTCCACCATTATCTATACTACTTGGTACAGTCAACCTTATCCATTAAACACTAAAAACAAATTAGGGTCATAATTATATTTTAGTGCGTGAATTTATTTTAAGCTACTATTGGGTTATATGCATATTTTCAGTTTTTGCGTTCATTTTTAAGTTACCATTAAGTTGCACAGATATAGGATTTTGAGGACTTATGATAAATGATGGGATAAATATTATGATAAAAAGATTTAAACCCAGTTTTACGCTTTCTCTAAAATTATACACTCATTGGATTAGCTAAGATTAAGCTGTGATCCAAACTTAAAATGAACTCGTGATCAAGCTTTCCGCCAAAAATTATAAAATCTGTTTTAATTAACTACCTTATATTCAGAATTTTCTGTTGTACAATTTGTTGTGTAACAACGTTTGATTTGACACAAATCGTCAAGTTTTGTAAAAAAAAAGGGTAAAATAGTTTATCTTGCTAATGAAGGTAGTCAATTTCTGTCAAAATCGGCAACGACTTAGCTACAATATTGCACCTTCATTTTTGAATTTTGCGCACAGATTTCATGTGTTATTTAAATAGTTGTAACCATATATTAATTTGCGATTGTTTTAATCTATTGCACAGAAACGACTATGATATGACAGCGACCCATCAAAGCAAATATTTTCATTCAGTGATTTCTTTTTTATGAGGCGGTGTGAATAATTGTATGTATACCTTTTTTGTACATGCAGATGAACCAAGTCAACTGGATACAAACGCTGCACAAACTGTCATTCAGACAGGATATTCTAGGAGCGCAGTCGCCATTGCAATTGATGTTTTAATAAGTAAAGGTAGATAGTATTTGTATATACTTCATTCCTGAAATTGTTCGACAAGTCCTTTTCAACACTTTACCCATCGATCAATTGTAAAATATCCGCTCCACTTTGCAATCTTTCAAATAAAAGTAATGTTAATATAGAACTCATGTACTTGAAGATCAGTAATAGAATGTAGTGTTATAGTTTGTCATAGTGGACTGAACATTAAACTACATGTATAATCGAAAGTTATTTTCAAGTTGATGTCATTTTTAGCGATGTGAAGATCACTCTAAGTTATAAATCATCATCCTCATCATATTAACGGTTGAGTGAGAAAAATAAAAAAGGCTTAAAGTTTTATATTTATGGATAGTCACTTCATAATGTCCTGTTGATTATCCCCTATTTGTCATCCGTGTCATACTTCCACTGTTCATGGCCTATAATGTTTTCCTCTGGTTATCACCATCAGTGGACAGTATACATGCACTGAGCGTATTTGGCAATTAAGTTTATAGTTATTATAGTTGTATTTTAGTTTATGTTTTAATTTGTAAATAAACTGCATGTATTCAACAGTGCTGCAAATTATACCTAAATATGCAAATGGTAAAAAAATATGTTTTGGTTGATCAGGCAATAGGGAGTATACAGCACAGGACATCATGGAAGTTATATTGGAAAAGGAGGACAGAGGAGAACCTTTGCCAACAGACAGCGATTCAGAATTAAATCGAATTCCATCTATACCGTCTACTAATGAAGGTATTGTAATTTATCATATAAAAGTATCAGAAAGTCTAAGAGCAAATATGCAGAGTTATATTAGATCTGTCTATTTAATTGACACAAATAGCATTTATCACATATTGTAAAACTTGCCTTAATATTTTGAAGATCAAACCCGAACAACTTATTTGCCTCATAAAATATCTGCTAGAATCTTAATCCCTCGACTTTATGGTTTAACAACTGCAATTAAAATCAGTCTTCAATGTATCGGGCCAAAGCGGTCACGTAGACAAAGTCAGCTGTTCACTTTTTTGTATTGCAAGAGAGATGCCCAATCCAATCATATGACCATAAACCCTTTCCCATTTCAAAATATCCTCATTGCTGGTGTTGTTTTTCTAAATATTTTATGCTAGTACCCCGCCCCCGCCCCCGCCCCCCCCCCCAAAAAAAAAAAATTAAATACAGAATATTGACGAATGTACCTTCTCTCTACTAATTATTTAGAAATGTGACACCGAAATCTCCAGGACAGGTCCATAACCCCAAACCTCTCTGTTGTCTGGTGTGCAGTCATATGACAGCAAATGTCCAATCCCATTTAATCCTACTTTTAGAATCTCGCTCAGATCTCATAGTTGGATACTTTACACCCTTTATTGTATTTTCTCTTTTATGTCATCATTAACTATTGTTTTTAAAAAATAATCTATGATGTAATATATTAGAAAAGCTTTGACTTGTATCTTTACAGAACACGACACAGAACATGACGCTGGCGGTAAGTTTGTATAGAGATGAGCGCCAAACTAAAGAATTTAGACAAAAAAGCAATTCACGAACTATGAGCAGACTATGAAAAAAAGAACTAATAGCTAACAACTAACAAGCAACTATGTACCTACCTACATAAAAACAAACCTACCTGCCTACCTTCCTACATACATGCATGCATACCTTAGGCTGTGAGTTTTTATCGTTAATAACGCGGTTGAGTTATAGACAATAGCTCCAAGTGGGAGAACGTCTAACCTTTATGTACATATAAAATCGACAGGTTAATAAATGTATAAAGCTTATCTGTAAAGCAAGTGAATTAGATTACAGTACCTTTAAAATCGTCCGTTTTAATGAGAAGCATTGAACATTCCTTATCGAAGTTATATTTTGTATCTTTATCATTTGTTTTTAACATTTTATTTCTCCAACTTGTTTCTCTTGTGAAAGGGTGAAATTTGCTTTATCTCTTGCTTCTTCAATCAAATTATTAAAAATAATGTATCAGACGCTACGATGTTTACTAGCCGTAGTTATCTTCTTATCGAAATTTTAATTTTAATTTTGATCCAATTGTATATTAATTATCGCATCGCTGAACATATTGTTTGCTCTAAGCTTTTACTATTGTTCCTAGATAAAAATTTACTATCTGATTCGACATCAGAAAGCTTTAGATTTTAGTATTGTTTTTGTTTCCTTTTGCTATGAGATAATAATGTCTTCCAATACATTTAGACTATGCTACTTTATTCTACAATCTATATCAATGGAGAATAAGTGAAAGATTAACGCTGCAATGCTTACTGCTATTACTATTTTTCCTAGATAAAAAAAGATTCGACATTAGAAAGCTTCATTTTTTTTTCTCGTGGATACGTAGATTACTGATGAGCAACCCATGTATATATAGTGCATCAACACTCTTTTGCGACTGAAACAAGGTTTCTTTTTAAGGAGTTCAAATTTTTCCATCGACTACTTTTCCTATACAACACGCCTTTTCATCTTCAAACGCTGAAGAGCGAAATCGCTTTGCTCTAACAGGATTTTAAAAGCTCACTGGTTGTAATTGTCATCAAAAAAGATACGTTGTGTTGTGAGATCAAAATGCCTTCCATTACATTTTTTTTTACTATACTTCCTTATCCTACGATCTATATGAATGGAGAATAAGGGAGAGATCAATTTACCTGCTGTAATTGGCAAACTATGCAAATTTTTTTGGTTCTCTTGTGATCAGATAAGAAAAACCCAGAATGTTAGAACTATCATTGATTATAATGTTAATGGTTAGAGTACCATTGCTTAGAATTCAATAATACTGGCATGGCATAACTTATTTCCATCGAAAATGTAAATCGTTAATAGAGACACTTAATTTCAACTCCAAAAACACACTTAACTTGCGTTTGATGCAAAGGGATGTGCATGGCCACACATTTATAGAAGAAATTATGAATGAGTTATCACTTGATTATCAGATCACAATTTAAATATAATCGAAAAAGATATATAGTCACTTGCTAATCTTGTCAAATGTGTTTACTAATTGAACATATACATGTTTTCTTGTTTTTGTTTGTTTTACATAATGTTCTATTTGTTTTACATAATCTCTCTTGTTACAAGCTGTAAAACTCGGTAATATTATAGACTGGTTTATGGTGCGAATTTGACCTTATTTCCGAGACATAATTTTTAGGATATAAATGTGTCATGACATGAGATACTTATACAAATATGTTGTTGTTTTCAGACACAGAGAACATTCTGCGAAAGAACAAATCTTTGAAATCAATCATCACATGTATCAAGTGCAAAGCTCAAGCAAGAAACACCCTCTTTCTACCCTGCTCACACCACTGTCTTTGTCAGGTTTGCGCTGAAAAGTGCTCATTATGTCCAGTATGTTACAAGGTCATAAAGCAAAAGATAAAAACTTTTATGATCTAAGGCTACAGACTGCAACATGAAAGATTTCATATGTCTTCTTCACATGATGGTTAGAAAGGTACCAGTCATCATACCGTAGATGGTCTTCAAGTAAAACAATATATTAATCAAGGATTATGGTCTGAATCCATCTATACGCTGAACATTTAGTGTAATTATGATAAAGATGCGCGATTTCAAAATTAGCATATTATGGAATCAGGTGTGTGTGTGTGCGTGCGTGCGTGCGTGCATGTGTGTGTGTGTGTTACTAGGTTAATTGAATTGGTTACTAAAACAAACTATATTACTAAAGTTTTAACCGGATTTACGGTAGCTGACCCAGGCTGGTCCGCTGGTAGAACTCGAACCCGCACCGAGTACAGTATCGTCAGCATCCTTTATTTCAACTGTCTCAAATACTACAGCTTGTACTTCTGATACAGGTATTCCTCAGAGAGAGGGATTAAGAAGGCCATCAGAGCCAAAAGCTAATCTGACTATTTGCGACGCCCCCTGTGTTATTTTTGTGCAGATATATAGTAATTCATAAATGCGGGTTATTAGTGGCCTAATACACTGAGTAGGAAATAATTAGTTTAAAAAACTCGAATATTAGCATCATGAACAATGCTAAGAAAACAGTTCATACCTCCCTCAACTCAAGTTTGCAGGGACAAAGGAGAGAAAGGCCAGGAAATTGTCACCTCTTCCAGAGCAGTGTTTCTTATTTGGGGTACATTGTGTCTCAAGATGGTGTCCAAAACGGATCCAGACTGGTCTACTCCCATGAACATAATGGAGGTAAGGAGCTTCGTGGGCCTGTTTTCGTACTACCGAAGACTTATTCGAGGATTTACTGAGGTTGCAAGGCTTTTGACGGAATTGACAGAGAAAAAGTATCAATTTAAATGGCATGATGCATGTAAGGAGGCATTCCGAACTCTGAAATCCAAGTTGTTAGCGAGCCCTATTCTGGCTCACCCCGATCCATCTGGCTCTGATTTTATTTTGGATACTGATGCAAGTAAGCTTTCAATCGGTGCAGTGCTCTCCCATAATCAAAGTGGACAGGAGAAGGTTATAGCCTACTACAGCCAGACGCTGGGTAAAGCTTCGATAAGATATTACGTCACGCGTAAAGAACTCCTTGCGGTAGTCAGCGCTATCATCCGTTTCCACTGCTACTTGTACGGGAGGAAATTTATCATTCGTACAGACCATAACACGTTAAGATAGCTCAATAAATTCAAGGACATCGAAGATCAACTCGCACGTTTGTTAGAAACTCTTGGGACATCTGATTTTGAAATTGTTTACCACTTGGGTACGAAACACCAAACGCCTACAGCCTGTCACGTAGGCCTTGCGAGGACTGTTCACATTGCGAAAATGTTTAAATTAAAGCTGGGAGTGTGTTCCAAAACTCCAGCAAAGGGTGCAAAATCCTCGCTGTGAGGTTATGAGAGGTAGGCAGGGAAGGAAGGGCTCAAGGAAGATTAGTGCTGATTATTACTCAACAAAATTCTCGCCAAATGAAATTATGCTTGGTCGAGAAGTAAGATTACCTGTCAATTTGATGTTTGAAACTCTACAGAAAAAGTCATTGGAGTCCAGAATTTGTTCATAATTTGAGTCAAAATTAAGGACCACATGCATCATGTCTATGATTTAGCTTGAGAACACGTACAATCTGCGCGCGAGAAGCAGACATGATACAACGATTACTGGACACACTTCAAAATGTATCAGGCTAGCGACGCTGTGTGGTTACATGTCCCAAAACGGAAAATTGGGATTAGTTCGAAATTACAATCAAACTGGGATAGACCCTATCTCATTATATAGCGTCTCAGTGACTTGGTATATCGCATTCTGAAATCTCCAGCACACAAGCCTCGTGTTGTTCATTATAACAGACTAAAACCATACTACGGCATCTGTACAAATTGGTTGAAAGACAATATTAGTACGAAGAAGGAAATTCTTAGCAGTGGTTCTAATGATGAAAGTGGTTCAGACAGGTCTGAAAGAGTATGGGCGCGGCAAGCGGGTGCGACACCTACCGCAGAGATTTGACCCTTGAATGTAGAGTGATCTACGACATTATCCGGCGGAATTAAGTGATTGTGTTCCGTGACTGTCAAAGGATTTAAATTAGTAGTAAGGTGTAGATGACTATTGTTGGGAATACTTGTTTCATTTGCAAATAAATTTCATCTGTCTTAGTTTGCTAAAAGAATCTTAAACTTTATATCTCTTATTTAATTTTCTATTTCATCAATTCGTATATAAAACTGCTTCATAATTAAAAGTCGCATCAGTACGGATAAAAGTAAACAAACTCTGCCAAGACAATAGGTTTGTTTTGAATTATTTTACGAAATTGAAATGATTCTAACAGTAACATGTGGCACATATGTTTTCCAAAGAGAGCAGTGTGATTAAATTAGATAGTTGGGGTGTGTGATGTTTTGATGGTAAGAGGCAGTTGAGTTTTTAACAGAGCACCGGTTTGAACAATTAGCACTGTCAATTATAATGGGACCGTCTAGCCTAGCTGAGTGCAGTGACCATATGGAGTGAGAACAACACTATCTGCTGTTATGTGTCAAGCTGCATTTTTAAACTAGGCTGCATTATGTACTGGGAAAAGTTGATTTTAATTAGACCTGAAAGGGAGGGAGAAATCTAGCTTTCAGTGTAAAAGGATTAATTGGACTTTCTTTCGCTGTTCCAACAGATAGTTAGGTTTAAATTCTACTGAGAATTAGGGAAATGTCTTGTGTAATGCAATAAAAGGGTAGAGGAGTGTATATAGTGTACATTGTAAATATACCTGTAAATAGGAGATTTGTTATATGGATTTATTTCTGAACCCGTCACGTTATAATATCAACTTACTGGTAACAAGAGAGGAATTAAGTGGGGTGGTGTCAGAAATTGTGACTGAACCATTTGCAATAATAACAACAGAGTTGAAAAGAGAAACTGGAGCAAGAAATAAAAAATAGGTTTATATATTCGGAAGAAAGGCTGGAGTCACTTGTGTCTGAAAATGAACAATTAAACGAACTCTAGAAAAAACAAAAACTGAAAATGTGAATTTCGAAAGAACAATTCACAACAACGGCAAACCAGGCAAATAAGACAATTCAGGAAACAAACCATAACTAAATATATTCTAGAAAACTAAATGTGAAAATATTTTATGTGCGAGAGACACAAAATTAAATTCTACGAACCAAAGTTGCTCAGTTAGTGAAATTAGCTACAAGTAAAGACATAGATCAGAGGAGGTCAGAGGTCACCCGGGTCAGTGAGGGTTGATAGAACATTCATTGTGTCAAATATTCCAGATTCCTGGCGCTTTACAGGAAAGTGAACCTGTATATATTCATAGCCTCTTTTTAAGGTACTGTGCTACACTTTTACCGAGAATGAATTTTGATACACAAGTGTATTTTGATTTCTGTGGGATTTTTCTGTTGGAAGTAAACTTCACAACAATTCACGTGTAATGGCTGGTATATGAGCCCAACGCTTGAGTACAACGAGACCAGAGTAAGTGCCTATTAATGTCATCGTGCAGATAATTTGATTATATTTGAACATTTAAAACAATCAGAATTTTTCTAAGCCTTTGATCAAACCATGTTCCTATTTATTATTTAGTTGACAATAGCACCCAGTTCGATCTGCACGTGCAGGATAACCCCAGGTTCATACATGTATATGCAAAACAGAAAATATTTTGATTTTGTGGTATATGGACAGCTTTGAGTGAATATTGATCATGCCTCCAAAGAAGAATAAATCAAAGTCAAAAGAAGACGGTTCGTGAGAAAATGTGGATAATAAGTGCAAGAATAAAAGCTTCTTCCAAGATAGTGTGCAAACATCAAACAGACAATTTGTCAGAACTCAGATGCAACTCAAAACATCAGACAGAGAGAATGAACAAGCGAAAGAGAAAGATACAACGGCCGCTTTAGAGGCGAAGTTAGATTCCATCATGAAATTGTCTGAAAGAAGTAAAAAAAGGAATTTAAAGAGGAAATTAAGGAAAGAAATGAAAGAAATTAGTGAGGAAGTTGAGAAAGGAAGGGGTGAACTGTTCGACTTACAAGACGAAAATCATAAAATAAAGAAAATATTAGAAACTTAGGTGAAAGCAAATAAAGACAAATTGGGGAAAATAGTTGAATTAACAGATACAACAAATAAGCTGCTGTCAAATAAGGAGGACGATGTAGAACAATACTCCATAGTTAATAATCTTTGGATTTATGGAGTAGAGGATCCAAATAAGGATGACACTTGTAATGAATGCGGAGAGAAAGTTTTCAAGTTATTCGGAAACAAACTGGGGTAACTGTCTCCAGTGAAGATATAGACATCATTCACAGAGTTGGTAGATTTGATGTAGATTCAGACAGACCCATTATTTGCAAATTCATCAGGAGATCAGTGAAGATGGAAGTATTGAATAAAAGGAAGAAATTGAAAGGTTTATCGTATGTCATCAAAGAAGACATTACCAAAGGAATAAGTTCATTTGTGTATGAGCAAATGTAACAACGGTAGAAGGTACAGGATACAGGGATATTACAATTTTGAGAAGTTGAGACAAGAAGTACTAAACGCAACGGAATAAGAAAAATCAAAAGTGAAAGCAAAAACTGATAACTTGATTACTTTTGTGTCCATTATTTCAGCTCTTTTATGCGTGCTTTATAGTTTGACATATTAATGTCACGTGAGATGTCACTTGAGATGTTAAAAATGAATGATGCTCTTAGAAAATATTGTAAAAAAGATGTGATAGAGTACTGTTCTATTTACATCATGAGGTCATGTGCACGGCTGAGTAGGTATTTGCCAAATCACGGTACGTGTATGTGTGCACTAGAGTCTTGTGTCGTGTTTTCGTAGAAGTGCTTGGCTTGTGTTAAGTGGTAAACAAATAAAGGTATTTTTTGCGTTTTAGTAGTTATAGATCTTAGACTTACAATAACGATAAGTTACAATACATACATACCAATACTAATATCATTATGAAAATAATTTGTTAGTTTCTGCAATATAATGTTGCAGATGATAAACTTGAGAACAGTTCACCTATATTTCGATAAGTGTTGAAACATGCACAGACCAAAGGGTGGTGGTGGTGGTGGTAGTGGTAGTGAATCTTGAGGGTTTGAAGAGTGAAAAATGGGACATGCTGCACTTTGACTTTAACATGAGATATTTTGATATTAGACTAATCTTAAAGAATATATAGGAATGACCTTGTAATGGTTAAAAAATATTTTTTTTGCATACTTGTTTGTGTGTGTGTGTTTACATTCTTTTGTTTCTGTGATTAGTAATGTGCATATTAAATTAGTGTTCGATGTTGTTATGATTCAGGCAGGTAGATATGTGGATTTGAATTGATGGATTATCATAGTATGATGATTTCGTAGAATTGTCAACTTGATATGAGAATAAGATAGATATATGTATTCACCTCTATCTTTTGTCTATGATACAGGCTGATAGTTGGTATGCTTATTTTAGATCAAGATTTACTATCTATGGATAGTCATATAAGAATATTTTGAAAAAAAAACTGTAGGGATTTAGCCAATAGTAAAAAGGAGTGATGTTTCTCACTATGCAAGGAAAAACAAATACAATATAATATTCCTAGAAGTTATTCATATAACTAAAGAACAATGGGATTAGATGCTATTTTCAATTCATGTAAGAATAATAGCAGGGGGTGGTGGCATATTTATTCATAAATAATTTGTATTATTTAAAAAAAACGATACAAAGGAAATAAAATGGGAAATTATCTGATAGTTGACCTTACAGTTCAAGGGAAGAGTATTACATTAATTAATATATAAGGGCATAATTTAAAGACAATTTGAAGAAAAATTTAACAGCATTTCAGAATGATTTTAGTATTCGCTGTGGTGATTGGAACTTGATATTGGACAAGGAAAAGGATTTAGAAAATTATCAAACATAATTAATCCAAATGCTCAGTAAAAGTTCTATCTATGATGGTAAGCTTAGAGTTATTAGATATTTAGAGGCTCTTAAATGAACCATAAAAGAATTTGCATTGCATATGAAAGATCCTAACCAATGGGCTGGTTTGGATTTTTACTAGATTTCAAGTGATTTAAATGGCTACGTTTCAAGTAGTTGTATTGTGCCGGGTTATAGTTTCGATTCAGGAATACAATTTTTTAATGTCATTTGTAGAGAAAGTTAGAGGTATGGGCTGTTGGAGGATGTATAATTCCTTATCAAAAGATGAAGAATATATTAAAATTGTAAATGATACAATATATGAAGTAAAGAAGACATATGCCATTGAAACATGTGAAATTGTTGTCAAAGACATTAAACCTGAGAATATTAAGCTCAGTATATCCGATCAATTATTTTAGAGACCTTATTACTTATAATTAGAGGCAACACGATAAAATATGCTTCATATAAGAAAAGAAAAGTAAGATCTTAAGAAAATATACTTTAAAAAGATATTGAATATTTTGAAAATGAAATATATCAAGATTACAATAGCATAAATAGTGAAAAACTACAAGACTTAGAGAATAAAAAAGAACAATTGCAAGCAATAAGATATTAGAAAATGCAAGGGGTGATACAAAGATCAAAAGCAAGATTCTTGGATATGGAGAAAAACCAACAAAATACTTCTTTAATTTAGAAAATAGGAATTATACTAATAAAATCATGTAAAAGTTGATAGACGAATTGGAAATTAATGTACAGATACAAAAGATATTTTGAAGCAATAAAAAACACACATAATATGTTATATGATAAAACTGGTGTTTCGGAGGAGAGAGAATTTGAAGATGAATTGGGTCCAAATGAATGTAAGCTTACTAATAAAATGTCGCAGAATTTAGAAGGTGATATTACTTATCAAGAATTAGTAAAGGTAGGAAAGAACGACTTTAAAAAGAATGACAGAAGAAGTAAACCAACTACACAAGGCTCTCATTAACAGGCTCTCCTAGCACTCGAACATTGAGAATATACCTGGTTCTTTAATTGCCGGGTCTATGCCAAAACAAAAGCAGGGAGAAAGCTTAGATTTGACCTTTTTGATGACACCGATCCAGTGGTTAAATCCAAATCACAAATCTCATGTTCTTAAATGGTCAAAGGTATACCTGGATATTTGTTACTTATCCAAAAGTTCAGAGAACCATGTTATGTGTAAATTATTCCATACTTTTGTGATGATTGTTCTGAGATTTTTATTGATCTTTCTTATATTTGTTGTTACTATAAATATTATGATACTTCTTAAGAGCCAAAATAATTATAAAAGTTGATGAATTGACACAAACAAATGAATAAGGTAATTAAAAATGTAATAACCAAATATTCGTACAAGATGCGTGTTCACATGTGGTGTAGCAATAGTGTATTAACAAGCTTTAAAGTATTTTGTGTGTATTTACTTCACTTAGTTTAACAGTTTGCTGGTTGTGTTCTTGGTTGAGCTGTCATTCTTGTTCAAGTTAAGATCTTTATCAGCCCTTTTCATCTTACTCAGTCTTGGTGAATTCACCCTGTAATTGGATAATGTGAGTAGTTGTACTGTGTATTAAATTACTTTGACATTACTCAGTCGTCTCAACTATGATTAATATGATAGTTATAACGGTAAACACCTTAAGCCTCATGAGCACATTGCAGCTATAGGGATTGACTAATAATTACAATGTGTCAGTTATTCATGCTATTTGTTGGTTTGAGAGGAGCAATGTTTAAGGTAAAATGTAACAATAGTTGACAATTAGCTATATATTGATATAGTGATGGTGATGCTGGCGACAATAGTAATAACTTATTATTATTTGCAGTAGTAGTAGTAGTATATGTGTCAGAGATAACGAGTTTAATGCAAAACGTTATTCTGGAGGTATTGCTGTCTATGAAAAAGAATATGTAGGCATAATTTCAATATCAATCAACTTGAGAGCAAATCAAAAAATATTGTCTGGTTGAAATTCTCCCCTTATGAACAAAAAATTCAGGAAGAATAACTTTTTGGTGTAGTATATATGTCACCTGAACACTCTTCAATACATGCAGAATAAGACTTGTTTACCGTTACACAAAACGAATTGGCGCATTATGGAGTTATGTAGCCAAACCACATATTTATTATTGGTAGATATTTCAATGCATATACTTCCACAGAACCTGATTGTATTATACATGATAGTAATAATATCATTGATAAGAATATATCCTATGTCGAGGATGCAGATTTATGGGAAGAGCTAACAATGACAGAAAGGAGTTAAATCACTATGGTGAGAATTTTGCGAACGTTTTGTCAGCAATCTGGAATGAGGATTGCAGATAATGCTTAATGTGGGGATGATAAAGGTATTGGAAACTTTACATGTATACAAGATAACTCTGCTACAACCATGCACTACTGACCTTTAGATCAATCATTATTTAAATGTATAACTACCGTCTGGATTAGTAATAAGATTGAATCTATTCATCAACAAACAATCTTTCACTTGGGTCCAGCTGATCCCATCACCCGCACAGCTGAAAATAATGAAAGTATTTCTTCAAAAGATATATATATATATATATATATATATATATATATATATGGAATGATACACAAAGCAATATATTTATGCAAAACGTCGGCTCTTCACTACCAGAAAATCTCATATTATACTCGCGATGATAGAGCATAATTAATTCGATATTGCTTTAAATTATTTCATAGAGAGTACTTGTGAATCACCACAGTAGATCAAAATGAGATTAATAATACAAGTGTTAGGGTTTCGGTCAACAAACAACCCTGGTTTGATTCAGACTGTAAAGCAATAATCACCGCGGACTTGATGCAGTAAGAAACTTCAGAAATAATAATATGACAGATAACTTGGTTTTATACAAGCACCATAGAAATATGTACAAAAACATAACCAGGCATAAACACAACCTATACCGAACAAAGGAAAAGGCAAGTCTTGAAAATCACTTTCAGAGAAAAATTCGGAACGGTTCTGGAGACTTTTAAAATGTCCAAATACAACGTAGAGTGGAAAAATAAACCCAACCGGATGGTACCAGTACTTTTAATAATTATTTAATATACATTACGAGATGGACCAAAATTATAGATTAAAAGAAACAACTAATATTCTCCATGAAAATCTCGACCAAAAAATAACTGAAGAAGTGCAACATGCTATAAAAAGTTTAAAGTTGTAAAAAGCAGGTGGTAATGATGACTTTCTAGTGATTTTTGTATGGCAACTGGAAATATCACGGTACCTATTTTAGTATCTATTTTCAATAAATTATTTGATTTCAGATACTTCCCGAAGTGTTGGACATCGGTTGCTATTGCACCCGTTCACAAAAATGGAATAAAAATAAGCCTGACAATTATAGAGGGATTAGCCTTGTACCAGTCCTCAGCAATATATTGACTTCAATTTTAAATGAACGACTAGCTAACTGGGTCAAAGAAAATGATATTCTACGTGAAGAACAAGCTGGTTTTAGAAATGAATATTCCACTGTGTATAATATATGTATCCTAAGCACATTGATATGTAATTATTTGATGAAACAAAGAGGTAGATTTATGTTGTTTTCTTAATTATGAAAAAGCGTTTGACCGTATTGATAAGAGCTTACTTTATCATAAATTAGTAAATGAAAATATTAGTAAAATGCTTACGATATTGAAAGCTATATATGCCAATGTCAAAACTTGTGTGAAAACGCCAAATGGTTTGACAGAAACATTTAACTGCCCGGCTGGTGTAAGTCGATGTTATGTTTTATCACCTATTTTATTTTCATTATTTTCAAAATGATTTCAAGACACATTTCTGACCAAATAACGGTGTAACATTAGAATTTGCTAAGTTATTTGCACTGTTGTTTGCAAATGACTTGGTTGCCTTTGCCAAGCTGCTATTCAACTTCAAAGAATTCTAAATAAACTAAAAGAATACTGCAACATCTGAAACTAAAGATAAACCTGAAAAAATACAATTGTAGTTACTCTAAAAGGGGAATTTTTTGTGGATATGAAAGTTGGTATTTTGGTGATCGCCTGAAAGAGACGGTATATTGTTGTAAATATATTGGTTGTGTATTCTCTTCTACAAACTCATGGTATATGTCTCAATAAACGCTAGCAACACAAGCAGCTAAGGCAGTTTATACTTTGAAGACTAGATATAATCGTTTTGATAAACTGTCTACAGAAACTCTATTCCAAATATTTGGTACTAAAATAGCACCAATTTTGAATCCTGGGTCAGAAGTGTTAGGGTTTTGCAAAGCAAATGACATTGAAGCTGTACATACGTCTTTTATAAATATAATATAGGTTTGCAAAACCCACTCCAAATACTTTTACCTATAATGAGTTAGATAGAATGCCAATAGAAATAGTAAGATATAGTAGCATTCTTAGTTACTGGTTCAAATTATTAAAGATTACTGATGACAGATTCCCAAACAAAGCTGTAACCTACAATTGACACGAGGCGAACATTGTGGTTGTTCAGTAAATAAAGTTAAGAATCTAATGTTTTCATACGGAAAGGGAGACGCTTTGGTTAATCAAGGAGGGCGTGATGAGAACGTCTTTTTCGTTATATTTAAACAACGTTGTAAAGATATTTTTCCATAAGAACTAAATGGAGAGTTAAATTCAATGAATAGATTACGATTCTATAATAATATCAGAAACGATTTAAGTTGTCAATACTATATAGATTGCTTAAACTCTTCGCACAGTGTTCGCTTACTATGTATGTTCAGAAATGGAACCTTTCCCATGATGCTAAATATAGATAGGTTTAAAAATGTCCCCTATATTGAAAGACTTTGCCCTTTTTATGCAGATACAGAAGATGAGTTTCACTTTGCTGTTAAATATCCCATGTATGATAATTTGAGAAATGTCCATTTGCTTTCGTACATTCATTGTAATGCAAGTCACATAAAGTTTTATAAGTTTATGCAGAGAATCAAGAATAATGTTAATGTCCTACATAGATTTGCTCTTTATCTAGCAAAATCTATAAAAGTTAGAGTGAGTGTGTTAACCCAAGAAGTGTTAGATCTTGTCAATGTTCCTCCTCCATCACGAGATCCGCCTTTGTACATAGCTTGTAAGTATTTGGATTTAAAGTCTTAAAATATACAGCCATCTTAAGCATGATAGGCAGTTTCATATGCACAGACATATCGGGTTGCTGCATTCACTTTGTATGTAACAATTTCTTTCTTGGTTTGAACGGAGAAAATAAAATAAAAACAGAAGCAATATATTACAGTCCTTGCCAAATTGTGTTCGATAATACGACATTTTCTTCGACAATGATTTTGTTCTTGTTTTTTTTTTTTTTTTGTTTTTTTTTTTTTCGACCAGATTTTACTGTATTTTCTTCCAGTTATGTCTGATAATTATATAATCAACGTAAACGGTCCCTTTATAAATATATGCTCTCTCAGCTCCCATGTCGAATGTTATGGTGTTTGTCGTAGTATGGAACGGTCGTGTTATGCTCCATTGGTAAATGTCGTTACATATTAATTTATCTACACTATATTTTAATAGCAACATGCTTTAGGAAAGACATTATTAACATAAGTAACTTTTAATTTGATAAGCAGTGTGCTCGCAATTCCCAAATAGATTATTTTTATTTAGGGCATAAATGTTGACATTCATGTCATGGGCTATTAGTAGAATCTACTCAGCTACCAATTTGGCAGAGACAGAGTTCCCTATGTAATGTCATCTATGTGGTTAAATCTCATACTCTATAAAAGTCATTTTAAAAACAAGTTTAACTAAGCATTTGATTTTGTATTCACATAATATTGTTTTGAATATAATTGTCACCTGTATGGCCAAAATCGACAACTCACTTTCCAGCGTTATTCTTTATGCTGAAACGCTTTTCTGCTTTTTGTCATCAACCTATGTTTCGTAGAATATTAAGTTTTTAATTGTCTCGTTCTCACTCGTATCAATTTTATCTATAATTCGTTTTATCCTGTCCTCAACACTTCATAATAAAAATGTAGCAAATTATATTATATTTGTTAATAGTATCGTATCATGTGCGACAAAATTTCATTGTTAAATACCTACATTATTTTACTACATTCACATGTACATGTTCTTGACTTATGTTCCCTATTTAGGAGCAACTCTGTGTTTATGATACATTCCATAATTTAGAGTACATATCATATTTAAATTTTTTAGAGCAGGATGTAACATTTCTTCGAAAAAAAAATTGGACCCTCAAGATCCTGGACCTGTTTTTGTTTTTGTTATTTTGGTGGTGGTTGTGGTGGTGGAGCTTTTTTTTTTCTTTAATATGAGTTGATCAGAATAGCATTGTAAGACTAATGTTTTCAACAAGAGCGAAATCAGCGAGATTAATTTAAGTTGCAACAGTTCATTTAATTTACAATCCGATTTTATTTATATAGGCCTAAATGAAAGAAGAAATTGCTGATAGACAAAACTTTACACAGATTGAAAACCTCCCAATAGCACCCTCCTAATAACTAATTGAAAACCAAATTCTCTAGTTAGCGTAAAACCAAATTCTCTAGTTAGCGTAAAACCAAATTCTCTAGTTAGCGTAAAACCAAATTATCTAGTTAGCGTAAAACCAAATTCTCTAGTTAGCGTAAAACCAAATTCTCTAGTTAGCGTAAAACCAAATTCTCTAGTTAGCGTAAAACCAAATTCTCTAGTTAGTGTAAAACAAACTCTCTTCTTTCGCAAGGCTGATAAGTAGGTAGTTTTTACTAAACTATTTATATTACTTATCGAACCAAAGTCGAAATGATGTGAACAAACAATGCATATCGCATATAAACGCAGGCTACACATATACACTCATGCAAATGGTGTTCAAACGCTATTATGAGTATCTCATGCTCAACTTTCATTTATCTAACTCACACCTGGTGGTACACACAAAAAATATTGTATCTGAATAATGTTTATTTCTCTAGATGTAGGAAACTGAAGATAATAAACGTCATAATTAGATATTTTCTGTTTCCTCAATTTGATAAACCAACACGAATACTATAAATTAGATTGTGTCAAATCAAATACCGGCAATCGATTACCGATACTCTTTGAAGCGGACTATATCGGGTAAACACTGTGCGAACAAAGTTTTGTCGTCTGCTAGTGTCTATGTACTTTGACGGCGCAATGTACTCCTTGTTCGCACTATTTTTTAATTTGGTTTTAATAATTAAATTAATAATAATAACAATAATGCATCATCATCAACATCATCTACAACAGCAACAACAACAACAACAACAATAATAATAATAATAATAATAATAATAATAATAATAATAATAATGTATTACTTGTTCTCTACGACGGCAGATACGGTGCTTCTGCGTCTGTACAATGACAAAGCTTGATATTCATGGAACTGAGGATCAAGCTGCTATTTAGTTACCTATGCTTTTTTTTTTTTGTTTCCTAGAGTAAGTTTTCTTTACAGTTAGATGGTAAAACTTATGTCCTGGAAACGCTTAAAATGTAGTAGTTCCCAGATGCTTCGCCACATGGGTCCCCACTGGGGGCTCCGTCCCATAGACCCCCGCCAACATGTTTACACTCCCCTAAACGCTATTTATGGATCCGCCCCAGATATATGCCCATTTTTTTCACAACCGGGATCTATTTAGGGATATTGTGATTCGAAAAAATTGAAAGTTAAGCTAACGCTTTTATTTTATCCATCCTCCAAAGATGAACATATGAATGACATAAACATGTAATGGCTTGCCTGACATTTTGCTTTTCAATGAAATATTTCACATTATTCAATATTGCCCCTTTTCCGTAAGGAAAAGATATGTTACGCTCATTGTGTGACGAAAATCTCTCATAATTTCTCGAGAAGCGTTAATCTCACCAGTAGCAGGATATCCATGTCAATATGATGCATAGCCTATTTTTTTTAAAAAGCAGAAACAAATTATGAGGCAAAACAATTTTTTCAGTTTTAAAAATATAAACTCGGGTAATTTACATTCAGGATGATTTAGGAATGTCGTTTAGTAGAAGGAAAGCTATTTATGATTGTTTGCAATTGTACATACCACACCTTGTACCTATATTTTTGTATGAAAATTAATTTTAATCCAAAGCTATTGGAAAAGATTTCAATAGGTCTTGGCCTCCTTAACACTATGTTAAAGGTATATGTCAATATCTTAAGAATTTCTTTTAATTCAGAAGTGTTTACAAATTTAATCCTATGTGTTGTTCGAGATTTTGAACAGATACATTGCCCTGTTTTCTCATATTTTACACATGCTATATCTCAAACAATCTTACGCTTGTTATATTTGATCGTCGTGTACAAAAACTGATGTATACGTAAAATAAACTGATCTACATGTACAAATTGGTTCTTTACATGTATTTGTTTCAAAATTGTTTTACTCAGAGAGACAGGTTACAAACAGATACCATGAAAACATATATGAAGTGTATCAATCCACTTTATAGAAAATACTCGTTGTCAGACGAACGAAATGTTATTGATAACCTTAATTAAGCTGTGTAAAATTTCAATTTGAAAAATATGTAATCGATAGCATTTCAGTCGTGTTAGATGTTAAATTTTTAGTATAAGAATAGCATAAGTTGTTTCTCCTACAATAAGGTACAAGATTATCTTGGAATCATAATAAATACTCTGTAGTATAAAAGTCATTAATCGTAAATTCTGAATGAAAATAACTGACAATTGTTTCCAAAACTTTTCCGGCAAAGTATTGCAACTTATTGGTCTCATCAATCTGTCTTAGTACGGCAATCTTCTGTTTCTATGCTAAGGAATTTTCTTACTGTTGGCGGATGTGTCTTTTATTTTTATACATGTGTATAATAATGAGAAAGAGAGACAGAAAGAGACAGAGACATATAGACAGACTGGTTTGGATGTAACCTAGTAAAATTATGAGCTATATTCAATCTATCCATATATTTAGGGACCATCAGTAAGATCACGTACAAAACAAACCGTATGCATGAACATCTGACTACTTCGGTAAAATTGTTCTTCATTTTAAGACTGTGATCTGGAAAGCAAGAAGGACTTTTTCACCAGAGAGCATTGGTCATTGTAAGTATGGATACATAGCTTTTATCTTATTGGTTTAAGAAATAGCTTTGTCCTTGTTGTATGTAATTTATGAGATCATTGGCATGCAATAATTGCTCTTGAAATTCGACGTCTTATTACTGATAAATGGTGATTTTCCTAAGTCAGAAATTGCCGCTGCGGGAAATTCATTGTACGCCTTCGGTAAACATTAATAAAAAATTGCTGCATTATTAAATAAAAATGAAATTGCCAAAAGCAAATTAAGGCTGACATGGACAAAAACTTGTTTGGAGAATAAAATGGCGATCGAGTGATGACAGAAGATTTAACACTGATTTGGTAACGCAAGAAAGATCTGTCGAGAAGGGTATATCTATGGCAAAACATTGGAGCCATAACGTATAAACTCATCGCGATCTCGACGTTGATTTAGCATGATGTTCTCGTCTGTGTTGCAACCTTGCTGTTCTTGAATTAGTGGCTACATCAACTTTGTAACACTCTCTGCTACCACAGCAACGGACTAAATAATAGATGTTCTGTTTTGAATATGTGCATCCAAGATGCTGATTACATACGATCTGATGCTCTCATTCGGTCTAGATATCCCCTCATCTGTCAGTATGTTATTATCATCCAGAAAGAAGTTAGTCCATCTGATAGGTTTTGTCTTTGTTTGCCAAAGAATTCATTTCATCAGCTGGTAATGTTCTCCAATAGTCAACAATACCTGCACCATAGTTGCCTATATGTTTCTAAGGGGCTAACACAACATAAAAACATTTACTCTTTTGAGCTGTTGTCAATCAAATATTTAGTTTACCTTTGGTATATTTTCAGTCATGATTGGCGTAACTTTGAAACTGTTGCGACTCAAGTGAAAATGTTTCAAACCTATGCTGTTGTTATTCGATTTGAATGCATAGTTATCAGGTAAAGGTAACTTAGGATCAGACAAAGCTTTTGCATTTGAAACATAACAGTGAACTTTTTTAACTGATTTCACCAACTCTGGAACATTACCGGTACTGCCTCTGGTCTTGTCGACGAAAGATCTCTCCTCCAGAGATGATACAGTTCCTGGGACATTTTTGTCTATGAAATGCTAGTATGAAATACCGCAACCAACTGTTGTCATCCACACTGCCCAGTTTAGTTGATTCTGACAAAATTTCATATCACATCTGTACATTTTCATAGATTCATCAATCTCAAGTTTTAGAGTGAAGTTTTGACACATTTTCAATGGCTTCTATGTGAAAATATACCTTCAGTGTAGTAAATTTGTATCTCGTTAAATTTATTTGCTATGATAGCTTAAGGTCATTTAACCAACTTAATGCGTTAAAGTAATCTGCTGGAAAAGGAAAGTGTGCTGTGTTAGCTAGTCTCTTGAATCTGGCGTCCATTTTTTGAAATCAGAAATTAATGTGGAATTGGCATCTTTTGTGCAATTGATCGTTTATTTGCTATTTTGCAGCACTTACGTGTAATGTTCTGTTGATTTCGATCTTCAAATGTCCTCCACCTCAATACCATATTAATCTCGTTTTGTTTTCCCAGTCTCTGTATCACTGGGAAACTGCATATCCTTTTTTATTTTATTTTGTGGATAAAGCACAACAACTGTCATTTCATCTATCTAGTTGTTACATTTAATTAAACAGATAATTTCAATGACTACTGTATATTGTCTGTGAAAACCAGATCTTCAACATTTATATATTCGCATACTGTTATAGGTGTACTGATTTTTACTTCACCAAAATGGCATACGAATTCTTCCCAAATCAACTACATTTTGTAAATTGTGAAGTAATCCTTTGTGATTGAAGGTTTTATGGATGTACTAAAATTATTCATAGTAAATATTTTATCCAGGACTAATGCATAGTTGATTGAGTAGTTGTATGACTCACTGTTATACCACCTGTGACGTTTGAGCAGTTGTGTTACTGACTGTTATACCATCTGTGAAGTTTGAGCAGTTGTGTGACTCAAGTTGTACGATCTGTGAAGTTTGAGTAGTTGTGTGACTCACTGTTGTACTATCTGTGAAGTTTGAGCAGTTGTGTGACTAACTGTTATACCATCTGTGAAGTTTGATTAGTTGTGCGATTAACTGTTATACCATCTGTAAAGTTTGAGTAGTTGTGTGACTCACTGTTATACCATCTGTGAAGTTTGAGTGATGATTGTATCAACGTCCATTCGATTGTATATACAAACCTGCCATCTTTTACATTATATTTTGCTTTTCAGCATTTTTAACTTTAGTTGGAATCAACTATATTCTCGAATGTTGTTTCATTTCTTCTGTAATATTATATATTAACTGGACAGGACTTTGCCAACAATATAGTCGCCTTATCACGTTTTAAATAGGTGCCGTTTTTTGTTATTTAACTGGGATGTTTTTGTACGTATTTCTTTTTCCACTTTAGTCTCGTGATTAGTAGAAATTCGCATGACGTGCATGTTTTACACCCCACCCCCCTCGTTTTCTAATGCGCTGTTTTACGATATCTGACACATTCAACAAATTCGTTATCTTTCAAAACTCAAAGTTGATATGCTTTTTGATACTGCTACTATATATTGCGCTTCTATCATTTACATTGGTAGAATAATGTTTCCTGCTAGTTCCCAACTCGTAAACGATTCATCATATCCCTTCCATTTTACGAGTACATACTTTTGTCATTCCTATTGCCTTCACAATCTTATTAACTTTGTATACGTCAACATGTTTGTTATGCAGTGATAACTCTAACTCATTAAACGTGCTCTCTGCATCCTTTCCATCCATGTCTTCCAGTTTGAAAACGACCGCATAACGTATTATTACTTGCCTGATTTTGAATATTTCCTCTGTGAAATTATAAAGGTATCCCTTTGCAAATATTGTCTTATATTTTGACATTCTGACTGGTTCACCACATTGAATTGAGGTATTCTATATGTATTGTATCAGCTGTCAAATAACTGAATGGACTTATCCATACGCTTGACCTATTGTTTTTCCTCGCTCGCTTAAACTGGACTAATGTCTATTGATGTGTGATGAGTGTTATTTTAATCCATCAATCCAAACGTCAACCAGTTTTCTGGTTTCATTTTGAGTGAAATATTTCTACACACTTGTATTGAATGTTCTGTTACACCTTTGAAATAATAATGCCTTTTTGTCCAAATAAGTCGAAATGTACTCTGTGTTTTTAATTCTTGACTCTGTTATTCTGAAATCCCCACCCAGGAATAAGATATGTTATTTTATCTTAATATAAAATTTCTGATTATGATATATTTTATTTTTTCGGGAGCAAGGAAAGGTTTTAAAAGAAGACACATATCTCGTTGGAATTCTTGCAGTAAACATTTTCTTAACATTATGATAAAGTACTATAGTATGTTGCGCTACAGACGATTTGAATGAACTGAGACATGCAGAATTCTAGTCGACATTTTATATAGTAAATAAACTATTTATCCTGTCAAGAGTACTGCTATGTTTCTTTACTGCTCAGATGAACTGATTCTGATATATAGGGCGCAAATTAATATCACTAACACTTTTCCGATATAAGTCAAATAAAATTTTGAGATATTTCCTTAGAAATATATTTCAGTCACAAGCGATAACAGCGAGGAATGAAATCTATATCATGTATAGAACAACACGAAAATTAACTTCTACCTTGTACATGTACACAATACATTTTGTCCCGAAAGATATCCTTTCTTTTTAAATAAAAGGGTCCGTGGACTTTTTTTATGAAAATATCAAATCAAACTAAAGAATATTCCCAGTAGCCACGTGATCCACGTGATCGTAAATACTTAATTTTGTGGATTTACGAAGCGACAATAAACCACGAAGAATATTTGCAATTTTGTCTTGATTAGACCGCGAGAGTTTTGGCGTACCGGGCACTTTAATTTAAATTTTCAAAAATTGTACATATCAGCAGCTCAAATGGGATAAACTTATTTTCATTAAAGGTTGCAGAATTACACCATTTGAACTGCGAACTACCCAAATGAGTGGGGTCCGACAATCGTTCTACTTTCCACATTGGATATAAAATGCTGTAAGCATCCTGAAAACCAGCAGCAACCTGAGCATCTCCATCTGTTGTTGCATGTCTAATGCGAATTTCTTCCAGCACAAACTTGTTACCTATTTTTCTTGCGTTGCATGCTCTGAATGTGCTGCTACTGGTGACAGATTTGCTGTGCAATCAACATGGACTCCTGGATATTGTACATCTAAACCTTGGCCTTTGAAACATGCTCCAGTCCAGCACAATTTGTTTTCTGCTGTAGCTCCTACAATGTACTGTTTCACAGACAATTCCAACAGCTTGAGATGAACTTTGACCAAATTTCTTTGCATGTCCAAAGCTAATGGCATTGTATCTTGCATCAAATGCGACATTTATTTCCTCAGAATCCTGCACAGCACGCATGGCATTAACTTGTCGGACTAGTTTCATATTTTCTGCCATATCCATTTCATTTAGCTGCACAGTTGCTTGACCTACAATGTTGGAAGCCCTTTGCAAAGATATTCTGCTAGGTGGAGGAATGTCAGTGACTGCAAGTATGTATCTAGCCCTGGTGCTTCCCATTGGTGTATTTTGTAGTTGAGCTTGAAACGTCATATTTACAGCAGCAGGTTTAGTTGTTGTTATCTCCTCATACAGCTTATACTCTGACGACTTAAAACTGCAGTTTTTACACATCATGGTATGCTTCCAAGCACGTCCCCATTTTCTTTCATTAGCAATTTGGAAATCAGGTCTCTCACGTCTATTGTCTTGATTGCCATGACGATCAATGATATCATTCCACATTTCAACATTTTATTCATACAGATCATTCGTGTCCCCTCTTGCTGATTCACTTATGTCTCTTTCAGGGTCAATCTTGCTTTGGATGATGGCCGTAGAATTATAGCAGACTCAGGTGTGCTACTATATTCTGGTTCCACAACTGACTGGAGACCCCCACCTGTCGGCTTCATCACTGCCATGAGAGAGAACTTCTCTGCATCCATTCGTCTGGTCACTTGAGCAGATGCAGCTCAAGAACTTGGTAGAATATCATCAGTCAGAAATCTGATCCCTTTGTTATGTGGAATATGTTCTCGTTTCAAAAAGGTTTTCTTCTTCTTGGTGTACCCTTTCATGGTTTCAATTAAAATAACTGCATGTAAAAGTACAAGAATTATCCTCTCTCCCCCTTATATAACTAGGAAAAGGTGTGCTGCCCTGGTATCATGGAACTCCACCAACTCTTTAATACTATTGGAAACCGAACATCTAAGAGCTCCTCCCCTTCAGGGGTGAAAATGACATCACCATCTTAGTTATTACCCCTAACTAGCGTATTCAGGTGCTACCAGATTTCAGGTGCTAACTATTATTGACAGGCCCTGGTTTAATTACTTCACACCCGATAAGGAAATCCATTGAAGTTTGTGATAAAGGGATGGAGACATGTTGCAAAAGACCAAAATTTGCCAAGTTGAGTTTTTAACTTTTCATGAAAATTTAATTTAAATTATAAATTTTTAATAAAAAAATGTATCATATTTTAAAATTGACTCTCCTATGAGAGTTTAACAACCAGATTTAATTTCAAGTAATTTCCAGATTCGTATGAAGACTAAAAACTAATTAGTTTATTTCAAGTGTTTATATTGATTAATAAATTCACCATTCAACTTTAAGTTTTGTGCATTTTTGACAGTCGGCCATTTTGAACTCCCTAATGTTTCTAATACAATGGTGTCAGATAAAATGTATATGCATGGATCAGATTCATTGAAACTTTGCAGCAGTATTTCAGACATATTTATTTTAGTTTTATTTTCATTCAGGTGAAAATTTCTAACCCTGATAGGACTCAGGTAACAATTAATACTTCCGGTTCAGTACCCACGAATGTAGTCCCAGTCTATTATTAGAGCATTTTTTCCAGTCTCATTTTTTATTGATTTAAAGGAAATTGGTTACTATTTAGAATATCAGCATTATGACGTGGTTGTCTGTGTGTATTTTGGCGACAGTGCACAGTGTGTAATGAGGCATTTGTGCTGATCCTTATGTGAAACCTGTGACCCATTGCACGTTGCTTTGTTTACAGTCCAGCCTCTCAGAAGAATGCCGGTTAGCCTATGACAAGAACTTCACCGTGAGTTCATCTTTGAAGATACTTTACATCAACATACGATTTATTAGGATTTAGACACAGTGAAAAGTTCAGCACTGACAAACAAATGTAAAGATTATATAGGAAAATCAATTGTGGTCTGAGCCCATCAGAAAAATACAGAAACATATGTACTATTAATGTAGTATACGAGATCCAGTATTGTAAAAAAAGTTAACTTTCCTCGTTCACTAGAATGTTTTTCTTGAATAGACTGGGCACTGAAAAGTACTGCCTGATAAGAAATTTGTAAAACACGAACATAGATAATAGAGACGTGATATACTTAGCACTTGAAAATCATTTTGAAAGGTCATACTTTAAATAACTTGTGGGTCACAATGTAATTTGTAATTGCTCAGTTTACAAAAATAACATCGAAAAGTTGAACAGGTGTTTAATTTTGCCACTTAATTACGAATCGAAGCGAAAACATACCAGGGATAGTATTGATTAAGAAAATAAATTTGTCAATCATATTTTGGAATTAGTTATTGTCAGACACATTTCGACATTTGTTTCTGCTAAAAGTCGTTTTCTTTCTTTCAACGTAGTATTTAATGGCGGTGGGTGGCCTGAGGATTTTAGTTTTTGAAGGTGGGGGGGATTGCAAAAAAAGTAAATAAATAAACAATGACACCTGACTCCTCAGTTGCTGAGACAAATTTCGTTATCTACTCCCCTTTTTGTGGAATCCTCTCATATTATCTAATACAAAAAGTCCTGTCATTGACAGGCAATGAAAACAATATTCCAGCTCTGAGCTAATTCAGACAGCCATGATTTCATAATGTTCCTGTCAGTCATATATAGCTTTTTCACTTGTTCAGTGAATTGTTGTTTTCATTCTGTTTTGTGCATTGATTCATATTGTTGTATGCACTCCTTCATTCATTCATTCATTCATACATATATTTGCCTCATCGTCATCATTATCATTTGATAACACATCCATGATCGAATTATTTCTCAGGATACTCCAATTTTCTCCAGTTTCCCTCAGTCTTCAGGACCAATCTATTTGCAACATTTGCACCGTCAAGTATTTAATGCTAGGACGCACTTTATTGATCATCTATCTACCCAGCTAACGCAAAACATTTCTGCAACGTTGCCGTAAGTTTGTGGTTTGATTACATGCGGAACAAAGTTTGAGGCAACGTTGCTGAGATATTGCACGTACACATAATCTTCATTGTTCTATAAGCTCAAAATTGTGCAAAATTCATAAATCAATGCAATGAATATAACAGTTTACACCTTAAATGGGGTCATTTATACATGAATTATATGTTATGTTTTTACAGCGTTATATACCGATGATGTTAAACGTAAAAGTCTAAAATGGAACCATAACTGTTTCTTACTTTTTTCAGTGTTATTCCAAAATAAATAACTGATTGAAGTGTGCAGCTTGTGTCGGAAAATATTTTATTTGTCAATTTGTATGTTCTCAAACATGAGGTATGATCTTTGACTTATCAAATTTTACGAAACTGCCAACTAAAGTTTGTAGCTATTCCTTGTATCTGCTGGACCGGACGGTGGCTGAAAAATATATGTGCTGTTTTCAATTGTTTTGAAGCGTCAAAATATGTATATTGATCAAATAATCTATAATTAGTATCTAGAGTTATAGCAAATAACGTTTTGATTATGATAGTGAGGTTATTTTCAGTTGATAGCGCTACGGGAGCTGTCAGATAACTTGCGAGGTGGTGCCATTTGCAAACAAAAAAATTAATGACCAAATTTCTCTGTACATAATTGTATATTCAGAACTGAAAGAAAGCAAACTAAAGGTTAATATTCAGTAAATATATACAGAATAAAATTAATGGATTATTTTATGCATGGTCTTTCCCGGGTAGTGGACCTATAAAATCAATAGACAACCTTTCCATAATAGCACCTACGTTGTAGGTTTGCATGGGTGCCTATGGTTTCCAACGGGAAGATTTTCTACTGGTACATACATCATATTTCTTTCATCAGTTCTCTACATCTGTATTCAGCCCATACCAAAAGAATCTATGTTGACCTTTCAAACATTTCTATTGGATGTTCTGGTAATTGTTGAATACTCCATTCTTTCCTGTTAATTGCACCATATTTTCACTGTGTTCAACTTGAACTGGTTGTAATTCTGCAATAACAGTATTTTTATACAATTGAACTGGTTTTTCAGCTAAATTTGCCATTCTGAGACGAATGTGTCCATTTTTAGGATGCACTAAAACTTTTGCTACTAGTAAACCAGTTTTCTCCACAAATTTTGAGAATGGTTCAGTTAAACCCATTGCTTCTTTATCATATTGGTCAATGTGTTTGCCATTTACAATCATTTCAGATTCTGGAGGTATCTGAACATTTTTAGTTAAAGCAATTCTACAGCACATGGTTTTCCTTTCATCTGATTTCGTATAGCATGCTACTTTTTCTCCTTTGACATTTAAGTAACCTTTACTGATGATAGGGGTACATTTGTGTTTCTTTAAAAAGTCAATACCAAGTATGCTATCATGTTGAATGTCTGCTAATAGTACTTCATGTGTGAAAGAATGAGTTCCTGACATAATTTCCACTTCTGCTTTACCATCAAAATGTTGGCTTTCTCCTGTTAAAGTTAAAAGCACACTTTTTACTGGAATCGCCTCAGGTTGAGAGTTTTCTGACCTTGATTTTACTACGTTGCTACAGTATTAAGAATTGTAACATTTGCTCCTGTGTCACACGACAAAGATACACAATTTCCATCATTTACTTTAAAATTTACAAACTACCCAGTATCCGTTCATAGACTGTTCAGTTTCATATACTTAGACCACCTTTCTTTCTTTACAGTCACGCTTCAGTCGCCAAGCTTGACTCGTTTCTGTTTCCTTTACCTCTGGTCTGTCTATCAATTCTTTCCTCTCTGTTTCTAAAACTATGGTTTTTCTTGTACTTTGGAGTTTGGTTTCTATCTCTCTGTTCAAAATTGTGTTTCCTGTTAGTATTATGTGTTAATTTTTGAAACCATTTTCCATTGTAGTCTCTTTGACGATCATTTCTTCTGACATTGTCATTCCTATCATCGTGTTTTGTGTTCCAGTTTGTGTACTCCCTTTTTCCTGTTTTTGACTGCAATTTTTCTACTTTTTCAGATAAATTTTATAATCTTTGTACTATTTTAACTAGCTTGCCTTCATTAGGTACATTTTCTCTTTCAGACAGGGAAGTCACATTCTTATGTCTATGTGTGTCAGCTAATTTATGAGCTTCCATTTTAACAGCTATTATTGCAGCCTCATTTAGTGTTTTAGGACCACATTCTCTCAGTCTCTGTCTGGTTTCAGAGTCAAACTGGGCGTCAATAAAATAGTCAAGGGCTAAAATTTAAATAATTTCACCAGTTGCATCAGGATATGCCTGTCTGACCAGTTTCTTTATGTTTTGTACCAATTCAGAAATTGATTCCCCCTTTTCACGAACTCTAGATTTAAGTGAGTCTTGGATATTTCAGTTTTTTCAGAGTTTCAAATCTGGATTTTAGCACTTTTATGAAATTGTAGCAATCTTTCCTTTGTTCTGGTTCAATTTCATTAAAGATTGAGCAGTACCATTGAGACTGCTAGCTAAATACAATGACTTCGCATGATGACCCATGTCATTCAGTTCTGCAATAATATTGAACTGAGTTAAAGACTCCTCTATATCAGTCTGACCATGATACAGTTTAGGTTTAATTCTAGATTGTTTATTGATTCCCCCCTATTTCGTGTATATGTCAGTGTTCACTACTATTTCTAATTACATTAACATAACTGTTTGTTTCAAGACTGGGGTTTACTGTTTCTCTAGTACTTAAATTTTCATTTCAATTTTCAATCAGATGTAACTTTTTCTGAAGATGATGCAATTTTGACTCGAAGTCTTCAAATGTAGATTTCATGTGATATGCAAGGAAGAGTATTGTATCTTTAACTTCTTTTGCTAAACTTGTCATTTGTTTTCCTAAATTACTCTCATGTTTTTTGTCACAAGGACTTGAATCCCTTAATCTTATTTCATCACTGCTATCATCATTTTCTGTCACACTCTCAGTTCATTCGTAGCTTCAGATTTCCTATTTATGTCTTCCAAACTAAAAAACAACGCATTTTCCTACATTTCCAAACCTGATCAGTCGCTTTTGGAAAAATAAAACACTTTTATTACTATTGCTGGAGTTAGATTTTTTGTATTTCTTTATTCTTTTTCAGGATGATCAACACTCTTCTCTACTAGATTTTCAAGAAAGAAGATAAAAACATTTTATTAATAAAATTGTAACACTGTATCATGGTGTTAGAGTCTTTTGTTTGATCATTATGACCCCACTTCTGACTACAAAATCTGTAACCTCGCTGGTCTGCAAAATTAGTCAAGATTTTCAGATTTTCCAGAACTTGAAGCACAAGGGGTTCGACTGACTCTAGCCACGGGGATGAAAAGCAATATCCAGAAAAAGATATACATTCAGGAGAGATTTATTCAATATTTCTCATAAACTTTATTTTGTCAGGATGATACGAAGAGAAATATTCTCTTTGCAATTTACAAATTCAGTTTTCTACAGAAATATAATTCCAAACATATCGGGAGTTTCTCCACTATTTCAACAGTTTCATAAATTCCTATTTCATACAATGATTCAGACTGTTTGTAAACAGTTAAAAATGTGGGCACATTTTATACACTGAAATAATTTGTTTCATTTCATGTCCAAAATATCTAAACCCGAAATTCACCAGTCAAGTTCATCTGCTTATGTAATGAGAATTTTGTTGTTCAAATTCTTGGTTCCAAAACTTATAGACGACGTAATTTTGATGTACAAAATTTCGTAGATGAAATTTCCTTTTCAAATTTTTAGATCTATTATCTCTCTATGTTTTCAGATAGTTTGAATCTCACTCTCTAACCTTTACTCTACGGGTTCAATCTTTACAAGTCCGAAATTTTGAACGCCGACTCAGTGTATATGTACGGCTGGCACGTGTAAGTATTCTGGTTAACAAAGCATGGATTGTAGGCATTCAAATTGATCAGCCAATCCGAAACTACTCTTGCCGTGGGAACATGACCTCGCAACTGAAATATACACGAAACTTCGTGCTTCAAATCACCTAAATTCATTCAATAATAGGAGATATGGTCTGTAATTACAAACTTACCCAAATATAAGGATGTAATCTTTGACTGTTTGTGCAGGTAATTTTATTTGACAATCTTGCATTGTTGTACAAACTACGCGAAAGGGTAACGAGCATTTCGATGAACGAGGGGCTCAAAATGGATACGCACTACTAAAAACGTGATGCGATCGGAGGATACGCAAAGTAGCGGCATAGCAGCATATTAAATATTACATGTATTTTGCCACTCCAGTTCAGTATTGGAATGAATGGCATTCAGGGCTGTACAAATATATTTTTCCCTAGCCACGTGTCCAGAACAACTGTCTTTGGAAAAGTGACTTGTCCTGGTCACTTTTTATGTATGCTGTTTTTCTAGTTCATATTTTCATCATTTTCCAGTGGCTAATGTCTATAATGTTATAGAAGGGCATCATGTGTAATTATATGGATATGACTGGATTAGTAGATACTTGATTATGAAATTAAATGTAAGGGACTGACCATTTAATTTCCGGGCGGGGCTGCGATTTTCTTTCCAGCCAGGATATTTGGATATTTTTTTTTTTATTACCTCAAGATAATTTTTTTGAACTTATATATTGGATATAATAGGCCCTTATTTTACATAAGTCGAGCAAGAATATTATTTTTTAAGGTGTTTGAGGGCCGAAAATTTTTTTTTTTTAAACTCCCAGGTCCTCCTCCTCTTCCACTCCTCCCACCCCACCCCATACAAAATGTAATTGTCGGTCCCTAATGTTGCAATATCTCTTATGTGTGATGTGCTGTCATATATACGTGAAGTTTCTGTTCATTTTACTGTTTTAGTTGCAGAATAACCGGGGTTTTTTTTTTTTTTTTTTTTTGTTCAAATTATTAAACGTAAAATAGAGTTTCTTATATTTAGTGCAGGTTCCCTCTCCTACTTCCAACACACACACACACACACACACACACACAAACACACACACACGCACACACACACACACACACAACATGGTAGAGAGGGTATTCCATGTCACTGATGGGAAGCAGACGGAAAATAAATATTGTCAAAAGTGTCTGACAGAAAAATATTTAGGTTCGGCAGGTTCAAATCAACCGGAATATATCAACTTTTGTTACATCTGATACGATTCAAGAATGTACTAAACAAAATATCTTAGATCGGTATGCCAACGTGAAAAATTGCGGCCTCCATTATGCCCGCGTCACTGAAATGCCAATAAATTTTCCTGTCGGCATACCGATCTAAGATATTTTGTCTAGTACATTCTCAAATCGTATCAGATGTACAAAAAAGAAATGTGATATATTTCGGTAGATTAGACTCTGTTGAACGTAAATTTTCTTCCTGTCGGCCACATTCTGCCATATTTTTATTGGCTTTTTTTTTTTCTTTCTTTTTATGGTGGAGGGAGTGCGTGCTTCCCCAAGGTTACTAGGAATACCCCTTGAACACTTTATATTGCCTCAATATACAGGAAAGAATACATATCAAAGTGTAAAAAACTATCGATTTTATTTTATTAAATAAAATTTATTTTTCATTTCTTTCTCATAATCTGTCAAAATTGATTATGGAGTGCATAAATCTTCTAAATCATAATAAAATCTGCGTACTTTTTAAAACACGATCTGATAACTAAGCAATAGTTCACATCCCTTCCGGACGTTTTACTCTAGAAAAGCCCAAAATTGATCAAATAAAAGAATTACTCAGATACAAGAATAATCTTGAATTAGTTGAAAATTGTAACCAAAAGTTTGAATAGAGAAGATTACACGTAAAAATATTTAGGATTTAGTTTCCTGCAAAAAAAAAACGCCAACTGATTACCGATTTGGTGTTATTTATTATATTTAAATCAAGATAAATAGAGCGATCCTTTACATGCGAACGATCGTCTTTCGCCGATGTTTTGGAAACTTTAATTTCAGCGCGCCATATTGGCACTTATTCTTTCAAAAAAAATGCTTGCACATCATTGTTGGACGAGGTGTATCAATGTGGCCGTAACCATGTTTCAGTATTGGATTGGACTCGCCATTGATGCCCTTGTGTGTTGTTATACTTCGTCATTTTTCAGGGCGCACCCGGAACCAATGACTCTGCACTTTCTCGTCGTTTCTGTATTGACTTAAAAACATGGAATCCAGTCTCACAGAAGAGATGAATTTTCCGAGTAGAAAAATAAAACGTGCTCTCTTTCTCTAATACATTTTATTATTCATTGAGAGCGATAGAAATAACAATGCACGCAAAGGAGATTTCTCAAATCGTATGCTTCACAGTAACCAGTGTGTATTCTCATTTGCGTATGAATAAAAATATGGTTCAGCATCTGAGAAATTTCACGTAATTACCTGCCAGAGATCTGGCAGTTGCTCGATCTATTCCTCAAAAATGACATTATACCGAACAGTGCGCTAAAATGGTTATTTATCAATAGAATTTAGAAATTCGGTCTTTTGCGAAACGTTCATTCATTTTACATAGCTGATCAGGAGGGTACACCGCCCCAGAAAGGATTAATAAAGCTAACGTACCTGATCGATGCCTTCATTAGGGAAACTTTAAATTTGCATCTTAAAAGTTAAAAGATTTTGGGGAGTTTTGTGTAAGAATAGCGATGATACATATTTTTATTCTTCTGATATCAGCGTTTGTCGTATCTCTCAGAAGAGTTGAAATCCATGCCCTTTGGGCTCAGGCATCAACGACCCCTCCGGATTAGGCGAACGTCGATACCAGAAACAAACATGTATGATCCATACATTACATTCGGAACTACTTCGGCTATTTCTGCGAGACAAAAGTATGCCTTTGATCTATGTTGGCGCAGTAATTTACAGCAAAATCATACATTTTATTCGCCGGAAATTTCTCCACAAAAAATAAACCCAATGTATTTGGGTCATCTCGGCTATTTCTATGATTGGATTGATTGTAGAATGAGTTAATGAGTTACTACACAAAATAATTTAATTTGTGAAATAGAAATATTGATTGAAACTGTTAGTAAAAACATCATCGGTCCTTTTCGCAAACGGTAAGTCCTTTTCGCGAAAAGGAGTCCTTTTCGCACTTTATACCCACCGCAAAACAACTACATATAAACTGTCTGATCTTGGCAAACAAGTTCAGAATGCATGTTCCCCTTCAGATTGATATGATCTGAACAATTTATGCAATTTAGTGAATTTCATTTTTGTACCACATTGCTTGCATCAAGACGGTCTAATGTCATCCTGTCTACCCAAGCCGTATGACCATCCACTCCTAAATTTTCATTAGGTGTTTCTGAACAAAGGCAACTAAAGTAGACAAATGTAATTTAGCATGCATATTTTCATGCACATATCAATAATCTTTTACATGTTCAGAATAATTACACAACTTTCTGTACAAAAAATTAAATTTGAACTTTTAAACTTAATTGTTTTGAAGAATTTTTATTCAGTACAGTTATGAACAAACCACTTTTTGAGGCACAAAGTGATCTACTTTTTGAGGTATACCAATTAAACATAATAGGCATGTTGTAATGCGGTTATGTAAGGCACAATGTGATCTACTTTTTGAGGTATACCAATTAAACATAATAGGCATGTTGTAATGCAGTTATGTAAGGCACAATGTGATCTACTTTTTGAGGTATACCAATTAAACATAATAGGCATGTTGTAATGCGGTTATGTAAGGCACAATGTGATCTACTTTTTGAGGTATACCAATTAAACATAATAGGCATGTTGTAATGCGGTTATGTAAGGCACAATGTGATCTACTTTTTGAGGTATACCAATTAAACATAATAGGCATGTTGTAATGCGGTTATGTAAGGCACAATGTGATCTACTTTTTGAGGTATACCAATTAAACATAATAGGCATGTTGTAATGCGGTTATGTAAGGCACAATGTGATCTACTTTTTGAGGTATACCAATTAAACATAATAGGCATGTTGTAATGCGGTTATGTAAGGCACAATGTGATCTACTTTTTGAGGTATACCAATTAAACATAATAGGCATGTTGTAATGCGGTTATGTAAGGCACAATGTGATCTACTTTTTGAGGTATACCAATTAAACATAATAGGCATGTTGTAATGCGGTTATGTAAGGCACAATGTGATCTACTTTTTGAGGTATACCAATTAAACATAATAGGCATGTTGTAATGCAGTTATGTAAGGCACAATGTGATCTACTTTTTGAGGTATACCAATTAAACATAATAGGCATGTTGTAATGCGGTTATGTAAGGCACAATGTGATCTACTTTTTGAGGTATACCAATTAAACATAATAGGCATGTTGTAATGCGGTTATGTAAGGCACAATGTGATCTACTTTTTGAGGTATACCAATTAAACATAATAGGCATGTTGTAATGCGGTTATGTAAAGCACAATGTGATCTACTTTTTGAGGTATACCAATTAAACATAATAGGCATGTTGTAATGCGGTTATGTAAGGCACAATGTGATCTACTTTTTGAGGTATACCAATTAAACATAATAGGCATGTTGTAATGCGGTTATGTAAGGCACAATGTGATCTACTTTTTGAGGTATACCAATTAAACATAATAGGCATGTTGTAATGCGGTTATGTAAGGCACAATGTGATCTACTTTTTGAGGTATACCAATTAAACATAATAGGCATGTTGTAATGCGGTTATGTAAGGCACAATGTGATCTACTTTTTGAGGTATACCAATTAAACATAATAGGCATGTTGTAATGCAGTTATGTAAGGCACAATGTGATCTACTTTTTGAGGTATACCAATTAAACATAATAGGCATGTTGTAATGCAGTTATGTAAGGCACAATGTGATCTACTTTTTGAGGTATACCAATTAAACATAATAGGCATGTTGTAATGCGGTTATGTAAGGCACAATGTGATCTACTTTTTGAGGTATACCAATTAAACATAATAGGCATGTTGTAATGCGGTTATGTAAGGCACAATGTGATCTACTTTTTGAGGTATACCAATTAAACATAATAGGCATGTTGTAATGCGGTTATGTAAGGCACAATGTGATCTACTTTTTGAGGTATACCAATTAAACATAATAGGCATGTTGTAATGCGGTTATGTAAGGCACAATGTGATCTACTTTTTGAGGTATACCAATTAAACATAATAGGCATGTTGTAATGCGGTTATGTAAGGCACAATGTGATCTACTTTTTGAGGTATACCAATTAAACATAATAGGCATGTTGTAATGCGGTTATGTAAGGCACAATGTGATCTACTTTTTGAGGTATACCAATTAAACATAATAGGCATGTTGTAATGCGGTTATGTAAGGCACAATGTGATCGACTTTTTGAGGTATACCAATTAAACATAATAGGCATGTTGTAATGCGGTTATGTAAGGCACAATGTGATCTACTTTTTGAGGTATACCAATTAAACATAATAGGCATGTTGTAATGCGGTTATGTAAGGCACAATGTGATCTACTTTTTGAGGTATACCAATTAAACATAATAGGCATGTTGTAATGCAGGTTATGTAAGGCACAATGTGATCTACTTTTTGAGGTATACCAATTAAACATAATAGGCATGTTGTAATGCGGTTATGTAAGGCACAATGTGATCTACTTTTTGAGGTATACCAATTAAACATAATAGGCATGTTGTAATGCAGTTATGTAAGGCACAATGTGATCTACTTTTTGAGGTATACCAATTAAACATAATAGGCATGTTGTAATGCGGTTATGTAAGGCACAATGTGATCTACTTTTTGAGGTATACCAATTAAACATAATAGGCATGTTGTAATGCGGTTATGTAAGGCACAATGTGATCTACTTTTTGAGGTATACCAATTAAACATAATAGGCATGTTGTAATGCGGTTATGTAAGGCACAATGTGATCTACTTTTTGAGGTATACCAATTAAACATAATAGGCATGTTGTAATGCGGTTATGTAAGGCACAATGTGATCTACTTTTTGAGGTATACCAATTAAAAATAATAGGCATGTTGTAATGCGGTTATGTAAGGCACAATGTGATCTACTTTTTGAGGTATACCAATTAAACATAATAGGCATGTTGTAATGCGGTTATGTAAGGCACAATGTGATCTACTTTTTGAGGTATACCAATTAAACATAATAGGCATGTTGTAATGCAGGTTATGTAAGGCACAATGTGATCTACTTTTTGAGGTATACCAATTAAACATAATAGGCATGTTGTAATGCGGTTATGTAAGGCACAATGTGATCTACTTTTTGAGGTATACCAATTAAACATAATAGGCATGTTGTAATGCAGTTATGTAAGGCACAATGTGATCTACTTTTTGAGGTATACCAATTAAACATAATAGGCATGTTGTAATGCGGTTATGTAAGGCACAATGTGATCTACTTTTTGAGGTATACCAATTAAACATAATAGGCATGTTGTAATGCGGTTATGTAAGGCACAATGTGATCTACTTTTTGAGGTATACCAATTAAACATAATAGGCATGTTGTAATGCAGTTATGTAAGGCACAATGTGATCTACTTTTTGAGGTATACCAATTAAACATAATAGGCATGTTGTAATGCGGTTATGTAAGGCACAATGTGATCTACTTTTTGAGGTATACCAATTAAACATAATAGGCATGTTGTAATGCGGTTATGTAAGGCACAATGTGATCTACTTTTTGAGGTATACCAATTAAACATAATAGGCATGTTGTAATGCAGTTATGTAAGGCACAATGTGATCTACTTTTTGAGGTATACCAATTAAACATAATAGGCATGTTGTAATGCGGTTATGTAAGGCACAATGTGATCTACTTTTTGAGGTATACCAATTAAACATAATAGGCATGTTGTAATGCGGTTATGTAAGGCACAATGTGATCTACTTTTTGAGGTATACCAATTAAACATAATAGGCATGTTGTAATGCGGTTATGTAAGGCACAATGTGATCTACTTTTTGAGGTATACCAATTAAACATAATAGGCATGTTGTAATGCAGTTATGTAAGGCACAATGTGATCTACTTTTTGAGGTATACCAATTAAACATAATAGGCATGTTGTAATGCGGTTATGTAAGGCACAATGTGATCTACTTTTTGAGGTATACCAATTAAACATAATAGGCATGTTGTAATGCGGTTATGTAAGGCACAATGTGATCTACTTTTCGAGGTATACCAATTAAACATAATAGGCATGTTGTAATGCGGTTATGTAAGGCACAATGTGATCTACTTTTTGAGGTATACCAATTAAACATAATAGGCATGTTGTAATGCAGTTATGTAAGGCACAATGTGATCTACTTTTTGAGGTATACCAATTAAACATAATAGGCATGTTGTAATGCGGTTATGTAAGGCACAATGTGATCTACTTTTTGAGGTATACCAATTAAACATAATAGGCATGTTGTAATGCGGTTATGTAAGGCACAATGTGATCTACTTTTTGAGGTATACCAATTAAACATAATAGGCATGTTGTAATGCGGTTATGTAAGGCACAATGTGATCTACTTTTTGAGGTATACCAATTAAACATAATAGGCATGTTGTAATGCGGTTATGTAAGGCACAATGTGATCTACTTTTTGAGGTATACCAATTAAACATAATAGGCATGTTGTAATGCGGTTATGTAAGGCACAATGTGATCTACTTTTTGAGGTATACCAATTAAACATAATAGGCATGTTGTAATGCAGTTATGTAAAGCACAATGTGATCTACTTTTTGAGGTATACCAATTAAACATAATAGGCATGTTGTAATGCGGTTATGTAAGGCACAATGTGATCTACTTTTTGAGGTATACCAATTAAACATAATAGGCATGTTGTAATGCGGTTATGTAAGGCACAATGTGATCTTAGAGGCTTTAATAACATTTTTTGAAACTTTTATTTCTTTTAGAATCTTTTAGACTAAGATTTGTGTGTGGGGTGAGGATATAGTTTGCAAAGTTATTTTTGCAATGTTTAATTGTAGATTTGGACTTTGTAGACAGTAGATTGGTATATATCTTTCATTCTTCGTTGTTTTCAAAAGTTTTTATATGTTTTCAGCAGGTTGTTGGAATGTTATGTCATTACGTTAAACAGCAACATTGAATCAACGTTTTATCAAATTCACCAAAACCATGTTGCCACAACATAACATAACAATGTTTCCATAACTTGGAAACAACATTGCTGCAATATTTAATTGTTAACTGAGTATAGTTTATCTTTTCTTCAGAAGACTCCAGTCTACCTTTGCCTTAATTACCACTCTTAGACAATTGGCAACATTTTACACCGTCAAGTATTTAATGTTAGAACACACTATAGCATGATTCCAGAAACGTGCATCAGTTTTTTTATTTCTTTACTCTTTCCTGACAACCAAATGATTAAAAATTATCAGTATCTAACATTTATATCATGCTCATTATTATGTCTATATTTAAATACTGAAAATGTTGTATTAATTACAGGCTTCAGCAAAACCTGACAATTTCTCCTCTCAACCCGTCCGTTGGCATGTAGCACTGTCTCTCTTTTTTTTGTGGTCGCCCAGAGGCGACCACTTAAGTTGGATGTGGAGATTTCACCGCATATGAAAGTTTGAGGATGTAGCCGTATGTCAAATTCATGCAGTTGCGCAATGAATTTGATACTTTCATTTCACATACAATTACTGAGAGTTTATATAATCTGGCTGTACTTTAATTTTGTAGTTTTTGATCCATTATTATCAATATTTCATATTTATATTGACTTATGAATTTGTAACGGTCACTGCAAGGAAGCCAAACTTGGCACCATAATGATGTGTGAAGGGATAATAAAAAATCATATATAATTGTTTGGAAAAATTCGATAGGAGTTCAGCCTGGTTGCTATGAACAGATAGGCGCCATATGCAGACGGTCTATGGTCCAGGTTTGACTCTCTGTGTGTGTGCGTGCGTGTGTGTGTGTGTGTGTGAGGACCTCGAAGTTAAACTGCATATAATTAGACTATCAAACTTAATTTAGACAAATTTCATAACAAACTTGCAGAGCTGATTATGTGGAAAGCCCATTTGGAACATTGAAATGCGATTTATACAGCATTCCTTAAAAAACATTTCTTTGACTTAGACCCGTGAAGAAAAACAAATAGTTCACAAACTCTAGATCAAAATGAGCAACTGAGTTAATTCCAAACATTATATTTTTAGATTGGGAATTCATTCGTCTATATTTACGATGGAAAAGCCCAAGTGACTATACAAATATATAACCAGGTTATACACTCATAGAGAGTTACTGTTCTCATTTCGAAAGAGGAGTCGTTGTTTCACAGACAGCATAATATTTTCTTATTTGTCGGAGACCTGAACCGACAATTGTCAAAGAAATAAACTTTTTGGAAGATAAAGACTTTTTTCTTTTCTTCTAAGAATAGAGGCAAACAGTTACAAGACTAATACAAAATTACAAAATATTTAAATGAATTATGAAATTGAAATTGTCAAAATTGTTTCAATATGCAGATTTGTTCATGAAGAATGGAAAATGAATAGAAAGCACAGTAGAGTTATTGATTATCAATCATTGTTTTGAGCTATGGCTTTATTCCCTCATCCTCTTTGATACAGTCACTCCTATTCAGGTGCGTCACATCTGAGCCAAAACATAAGCGTGACGATTATTTACTGCGAACGCCATGTTATACGCCCGCCACATGTTACATAGACCTGTACGGTAATAGTAGGGCAAAGCTATTTCTGGAGAGTACTGACCAGTGACTTTCAGTTACCTAGATCATCTTTTAACCATAACAGCATAGGTTTCCACATTCCCCAAAGGCAAAACATTTGTGAAAGACGGTGTTGACGACCAACAGTCATTTTGGGAGTCACTGTGACCTTGGTCTTTAAGCTGTCGAACACAATATTGATTGCTTATTTCCGCCCAGTATCAGTGTATAGCAGCCATATTGGAAGTCAGATCGGCACCATTCTCATTTAGAAACAACTATACATCATAAGAGTCTCTGACAATCCGTTCAGAAGTAACGATAACAAGATTTTCTAGATGACTGTTGTACGACCATATTGTCTGTCCGAGAGGTACCCTTTTCATTTCGAACCAACTAGACCTTGGGATGAATATGTATAAAGTTTTACAGAAATCCTCCAAGTAGTTTAGGAGGAGTAGCGACGGACAACAGGCCATCCCATAAGCTCTTCTGGTCTATGTCCTGTAAAGCTAAAAAAAAAAAAAAAAAAAAAAAAAAAAAAAAACAAACAGCGACAATAGGGTTTTGAAAAATAACATAAACAGCTAGGCAATTAAATGCATTTTATAGACAGACCCCACCTCCCACACCAGGAATTCAAACTGTATCTGGCGACAAAATGCAAAACAGGTTGGTACCAAAAGTTTTAAAAAGCGTACGAGCAGAGATGTTCCATTAGAGAAGAAACAAGAGATCCAAGTGGGTCTGAGATCGCTTACCTGACTAACATCTGCCAAATAGTCAAAATGCAAGAACAGTTAACCCAAAAATCTGGATCAGTAGGATGATTTCTGTCGAAATTTCTTCCAATGCTGTTGATTGCATATGTTGTGAAAACAATTCTATCAAAATGTTTCAATTTGTTTTATTTTTTTTATAGTTTTTTTTTTTACCTTCATCCGTATTTCATGGCACATCAACATCATTTGTCAAATATTGCCTCTAAACTGTGTAAATGCTTTTATATTTTATACTTAGTAACGGCCGCCATATTTGATTGGGGATCGTTATTTATACAAATGTGAAATGCCTTCAAGCTCAAGCTATGATGATTTCTGTCAAATTCTGTTAAGCGACTTTTTACATGACATTAATGAAAGTTTCCCTATTTTTAGTAATAGCAGCTATATTTGATAGCGGATTGGCATCATTCGAAGAAAAAAAATTGAAAGACTTTCAAGCTATGATGCTTTCTGTCAGTTTGGTCAAATTCTCTATGCACGTTTTGGGGGGAAAAGTCGTTTTTATGTTTTTCGATATTTAGCAGCGGCTGTCATACTTGATTGCAGATCGACATCATTTGCATACTATTGAAAGCCATCTATATCAGAATGCTTTGGGTAAAATTTGGTTAAAGTCTTCTGAGTGGTTTTTGATGATACGCCATTTTAAAGTTTATATATTTTTAGTAACGGCAGACATATTTGCTATGGTGGATCGGCATCATTAGGAAAAATTTCAAAAACCTTCAAGCTAGGATGCTTTCTGCCAAATGTGGTCGAATTCCTGTAAGCGATTCATTAAATAAAGTCTTTTTTTTTTTTTTTTTTTTTTGTACCTGATAACATATTTGGTTGCGGATCGTCAACATGTCAACATCTGAGCACAATTGAAAAAACTTCATGCCATGATGCTTTTTGTCAAATCTGGTCAAATTCTGTTGAGCTGTGTTGAGACGAAGTTGTAAATAGCAATTGTGAATGGACAATGCACAAAAGAACTACGAACGGCGCGCTACAAACCAAAGACTATACTATGAAAAGAAATATTGAACACATTGCCCGTGCTGAACTGATTGGCCCAAACGTAATTTTCTTTCTTCCTCCAAGCGTAAACATTCATCATTCTCAAATGCATAACGGTTTTGGCCCAAATATAATCACTTTTCTTCAAGAATTTAATATTATTACCTGAGTAATTATTTATTTTCAAGCAAAGCTATTTCCTAAATTTAGGATATGAATGTAAATATTACATAAAGACAGATTATCTTATTCGCATACGGAAATCACCATTAACACCTTTTAATCTTCAAGCGCATGCCTTTATCCCCTAAATCTATCAATATATCTCTGACAGGAACATTATTTTAAAAAGAAAAATTACAGAAATTGTTAAAAACTGTTTACAAACTATTGATCACAAGGAATCTGTTTTGCTTTATCTAATCTCGATAACGCAAAATATGGTGGGAAAAGCTGTTTGTAAATTTTAGAGAATAGAATAAAATAAAGAAAGAGAATGTAAATGCATATGTAAACAAATCTTATGTTAGCATGTTTTAATGCGTACTTGTAGGAGCAAACAAATTGGATACTAGTTAAATGAATAGAGTTTAATACGATTACAAAACAGCGTGCGTGATATTTAAGCGTGTAAAGACTCACATCACGCTCTCTTCGTTATGATAATGTTCTCACGTGCAATCCTGGCAAAATTTTCAGGCAAAATGTCAAAATGAACAACATTATTATCTGATAGGGCATGACATAACATTCCTTCAAAAAGAACCGGACTTTTTTTTCTATACTAAGATCTGATCAGAATAGCATTGTAAGACTAATGTTTTCAACAAGAGCGAAATCAGTGAGATTTATTTAACTTACAACAGCTCGTTTAATTTGCAATCCAATTTGATTTATATAGGCCTAAATGAAAGAAGAAAAAGCTGACGGACAAAAAATTTCAACAAATTGAAAATTTCCTAAAAGCACCCCCTCTTTTGGTTAATTAAAAACCAATTTCTCCAATTAGCATACAAATCAAACGCTGTTGTGTGTATCAAATTGTAACCGTTCTAAATCTTTGCATTCATTGGTGGCACACACAAAAAGAAGTTGTAAATAGCAATTGTGAACGGAAGACACACGACAGACGAAAGATCATACCGTTGCAACAACAAAAAAATGCGCAAACGCATCACGGCTTGGCTTAAACGTAACCTCTTTTCTTCAAGAATTGCATATTATTATCCAAGTAATTTTTTATTCTTCAACAAAGTTATTGCCTACTTGAAGGACATATAAGTAAATATTATATAAAGACGGACTATCCGTGCTTTATTCTCGCAATGAAACCACTATTAACTCCTTTTAATTCTCAAGCGCAAGGACTTTATCTCCTAATATATAAATATAATAGGAACCTTAGTCAAGAAAAAAATTACAGAAATTGTTTTTTTAAATAAAAGAAATTGTTACCAAGGCTGAAGAAAAGATGTGAGGTTTGTGAGCATTAAGTTTGTATGTGACAAAACATGTTAAATTGCAAAACTGTTGTCGAAAACGAATTGCCTGTTGTAATACGCTTTCCATTGTACGATGATCTATGTTGTCGCCTATGTTATGAAGCTACCCAAAGGGTATGGCCTTTTAACAAACTTTTAATCACAGAAAATCTGTTTTGTTTTTATCTAATCTAGATCATGTACAGTTTGGAGTGAAAACCTATTAGTAAAGAACTAGATTCGCTTTTGACTATAATCGACCCTATGTAATATTTTAATATTTTTTTCCAGATATACATGTATCTACTATATGGTTATTGCATACAACATATCTATTTTCAATTTGGATATTAGTTTTTACTGTGTTTGAATGGATAATGATAATAACATTATATACAGCAGAAGCATAAAATGACGTACATGAACATTCCATATATATGAGTAAAGTGTTCTGGTTGTGTACTACAGTGTATGCATAGACGTGCAAAAAAGAAAAAGTTCATGTTCTCTTTTCAGTTTATATTTCTCAAAACTGATATGTTTCTTATTAGTTATATTATTCTAAAAGTTTCTTCAATATGGCGAATATATTCCTATTCAGCATACAGATTTTTGCATCAGGCACTCTCTGTGGAACACCTGCACACACACATAGACAGACACGCATATATACACACGCATTTGCTGTTTCATGAAGATAATATTAATATACCAATATAATTTTTACTTCTTCTCAGCTGAGCTGCATTTCTGAAGTCATGTACTTGGCTAGCTGCTATTTCCTGTTTGTGCTGAGCTTTGAAGTTCGACCAAACGGGAAGTAATCAATACAACATTAAGTAAGTGTGTTTAAAATGTTATTTTTCTAATGACATGCATTCACAATTATTTCCAAATATGCAGTTGTTGTGTATATGTACAGTGTATGTATGCAGGTAGTTATGTCGGTAAGCAGGTACGCATATGATGAAGAATAACAATTCTCTATTACACATTTATAGCTTTCTCTTTTAATTTCCTTCATCTAAATAAAAGTTTAATAATCCTCCTTTAAAGTGCAAAACGGGAGAGGGGGGGGGACGGAGGGTCAAAATATAAAAAGGAAGCAGGCTTTTGGCGTTAATTACATTTTTAATAGATCTTCTGTTTGAACAAAAAGTATTTGAAGATCACCAAACAGTTAACATTTTGACGAGATAAACAGACGGTTGTTAAATTGGCAGACAAACACAACAACAGATGGATAAAAATAGGGAGAACGGGCAGACGGACAGAGAAATAGATCGACAGGGATGGATACTGTTAGCTTGGATATGGATCAATGGATGGAAACACGAACAGACGGATGGACGAAAAAATGAACAGACAAACGGACGGATCGGCAAAGAGCGAGCCGACAGATGGACAATGGGCGAACGGATGACTGAAGGAACTTTCAGACAAATTAAAGGATGGAAGGACGTACAGACAGATGGGTGAACATATAAACGATCGATCCCATACACGGACAAACATATAATCAGATTGAGAGGGAAAACTAATAGAAAAGCGCTCAAGCTAGTGAACGGAGGTTTCGACAGATAATAAAGATGTGCAAAGAATAATCCGACAGGCAGACGTTCCAATAATTCTGTATTAGTAATTCAAATAAGGGAGAGACCGATTAAAACGTCTATCAGACAACAAACACTTGAATGTATGGAACAGGGTGCGACTAATTATGCGCCCAATTGTTCGTTTCGGAATAGGGAAAACCTGCTGATCTCCAACAAATGAATTTTTTAAAAGTCGGTTTATGAACACGTTATGTGAGAAACACATTTCCAAGGTTCTATTGAAGTAATATTTCCACCTTTATTAAGTTTTAGTATCATCTTTCATTTAAATACCTATTACGTCTCCACCTAGCACTCACCTTCTCCTCTCTCTCTGGCATCTGGCGTTAAAGCTGGACTAGTTTTGCAGTATCGACGTTACCGATGCCTTTTGCTTTTTATTTTATTTTATTTTTTTTTTTTGGGGGGGGGGTGGGGGGAGGTTTTTTTTTCAGAAAATGGATACTACGTCGGTGGTAATAATATCAACAGTACAAGTAGTAGTAGGTAGTAGTAGTAGTGATTGTTGTGGCATTTTGAAATTGCTTGACGAACGAACAGAACATTCAGCAACATTGTAGAGAGTCTACAGTATTATGATATTTAATATATAATGTATATCCTATGATGAACCTTGACAGATGTTGACGTGTTTGGATCAAGCATTGGAAGTCCGCCATAGTTCTGAAGCTGTCCTTAGTTTGATTCCTTCCATGTTACATCTTCAATGTATCTTACCATGCCAAAGCCTTTCAGACCTTGGCACCATACCAACCCGACACAATTGTCCATCTGTAGTCCGTATTTTACGGGTCTGACAAAAATTGGGGGGGGGGGGGGGGTAAAGCCCTGTAGGTTCGGTATGTTACACCCTGTTATTATTTGTGATGCTTGCTTCCTAACTGCACGTGACAGTCATATGACAAATCCACGTAAGCTTGTGTCGTGGCCATTATTATAGTGTGTTCGTACTTGTCATTCAGGTGAGCGGAGTCGGCAATCCGTCAATTTTGATGGCGTTTAGCCATTTGTTTATATTTTTTACACACCGAATGTCGTCGTTTGCAAGATCTTGACAGAGAGAGAGAAGGGACTCGGAGGTGGGGTGGGGTGAGGGCGTACTTTCATATTTTTTGTAATTCCCACTCCACTCCCCCCCCCAAAAAAAAAAAAGAACACACAACAGCAACAGCAAAGAAGCAGAAAGTCCGCAAAACACCAGGAACAATTCACCAATACCCTTCCCCTCCAAAATCACTCCAGATATACAAGTAAATAAATTTCAATTTAATTTTATTCATTTATTATGCAAAATATCTACATAACAGGCAGTGTACAATGTGGCAAAGGACGAATAAAGGTACTAATGAAATGTGAAATGATTGTAATATTTGGTGGCAAGTATATAAGAGTGTAACTACCTCACTGTAGAGGGCGTCCTAGTTTTCCTATTTTCAAAAGGTTCATATACTAATTTAGCCACCATATTTGCAAAACCTGTATCAGGGTCCATTAGAAATATGAGACTATTATTTAAATCACTATCTGATTGGATATCAAATCCTTTTGACAGAGTCGCATCAAAACATATCTTTTTTAGATCTTTATTTACAGAGTATGACAATGCCAAGTATTTTTCGTCATCTGTCGAGTTTGGGCAGAAATGGCAAAAATGTTGACGGTTCAAATTTGTTATATCGACTTATTTCAATCCTTAGAGTATGCAACTAAGGTGAAGACTACATATGGATTTTTAGTAATTTTGATTTTTCACAACATGCAGGCAGTTTGTGCAACTAATTTGGTTTTTGAAGTGAATATGTCCGTATTTTATTAGATTGCAAAATGTTTTAAAGGAGTGTCATTGTTTAAGAAAACATTAAGAAACTTTTAAACTTAGGTTTCTTTAAGTGTATTGTTATTTACCGTATTTATTTTCAACATCAAAGATAAGGTCAATATTCTAGAAAATATGTAATATTGTTCAAGGTAATCCAAATCTAGACCTTACATTGTGTTAGGCATCATCTTGCACATAGTCTCTTTGGAGTGCTTGTCAACGGGCACTCTTGGAAACTCTTGTGTACAATTTTAGCATAATAATAGCGAGGTAAGTGTTCATAAGAAGTCCAAGTTAAGCTATAGCTCCGATATTACATGCAAACTTCGGTAGATCCACTACAGAGTCAGCGATCCTAATGAGGTTGGAATTGCATGGGTTTGTTTTTAATTAAATGATAAACAGATATATGAATTTACTAAGCATATACAAGGGAAGAAACAACACTTCATGCAGAGTCCCTTCCTTGGTCTGGATATCAATATGCTGATGTAATAAGAGTAATGTTTAGTTATATTAATACACAAATACTTTCTTGAAAAAATAAAACAGCTTTTCCAAACTCATTTACAACACAGCTTCGTGCGAGAAGATCTGTGAAACGCGATAAATAGAATTGTCTCGTATAAATCAGAGGGCCGTGCATAATAGTAACGTATATGCCTCGCATACGCTAGCACTTTCTATTTTAAATGCACTGGCACTTCCTATGCTGATATCTTTTAACATCGAGTTTTGGAGCTTTCAAAACTAACCCATGGTTATACTTTTTTTAATTCGCAAGATATGTATAACATTTCAGGTAATTTAAAATCTTTTATCCAATACCAGGAGTGAGATTTCAAAGAAATGACCACGGTATTGATTTTTCTCACACTTCACAGCACTAAACGCATCAATGTAGAGAAATGGCATCTTGATAAGACATTTAAAGTTACATATTCACTTTAAAAAGAAAGCATTATCTGCTAAGGTAAAGAACCTAAATCAATTAAATTCATTTGATTGATATCGTCGATTTAACTGAACGGAAGGAATGTCCCTCGTCCTCTGTTTTCTGTCCAATACACGTTCCTATTTATCTGAGCTTCATTTTATCCTAACAAGAATTACATTCCTTGCTCCAGTGTATCTAGAGACCCCGAGTGTATTTTTGGTACATAAACGGTGCACGTTGTCACAATGTTTGGACTTTCTATTACAATGCCTCTTATTTCAGTAAGCATAATTTTTTACAAAATAGCAAATATTTTTACAGCAAAAAAATTATATACATGTACTTAGAGAGTTGTTCATATTGCAAGTAAATCATTTGCATAGCTGTATCAAACCAAAATTATTCATTCGAAACTTCAACACATGAAAACTAAACATTCTCTTTAAATGTAGCTAAATTTATTTTATCAACAAGACTTCCTCATATACTCATCGATCGTAAGGCAAATGTCTGGATGACACCTACACACTTTTAATGTGGGTTCGTTAATTAAATAATTAACAATAATAATGATAATGATAATAATGCCATCAACAACAATAACAATGTCTGACAGAGTGCAGCACAAAAATGAAAATACCGAGAAAACCTAGTAAAAATGAAGTGTGAAATTCCAGTAGCTCCAACACAACCTTCTACGGAGTACCTCGTACTAAACGATTTCTGTAAAGGTCATACTGAGTAGAGTATGCACTATAGTCAAGTGAAAATACCTTTATAAGCAACAACGTGAGCCTCAGACTTGCGACTGAATGGTGTTCCTTGCAAGTCAACAATACTAACTACTCTGAAAGAATCAAGTCTCTTTATTTACTCAGACTATATTTTTGTGTTTTGTTTTAATTTTTAAGTTTTGGTCCACTTTAAATAATGTGAGTGAAAGTTTATGTCAGAAGACCTTTATAAATACACTAGTTATGATGCCATCTTGTTTTTTTGTTTGTTTTTTTTTTTTTGTTTTTTTTTTTGTTGTTGTTTTTTTTTTTCTGGTCTGTGAGAAAATAGTCTCATATTTGTATCTCAAATACAACTCTGCTGAAAGATATCAATTCACAAATGCACAACCAAACTGTAGTTTTAAAGCAAAGAAGATGGAAGAATATAATCGATACTGCAAAGTTTGGACAAGCGAAAAGATAAAATGCATTCACAGTAAATTTGTGATTGAACCTACGATATTCGACATGGTGTCTCCTTTTTTTCATTTTTTTTTTCAACACGAAGAAATAAAACTAAGATAATTTTTTCAATGAAATGTTCCAATTGAGAGCTGTGGACACCACAAGTAGGAGAACTAAGAAGGGTATTCCAATCCATGGTGACAGTAGGGGAAGGACAAAACGCTGCACGCCGTACGTCACAAGTGATGTTCCAAAGTACGCTGCAAACTTAATCCATAGCTTCACCAAATTCTCTTTGAGACATGGCCAGCATATCGTTTTGTCTCTGTTGTACTGTATACACAGGTATATGGTAAAACAAATACAGTAGATGCAATAGGCTGCAGTACTTCCCGCTAATATCCCAAGAGGGATTGTCGTCGCTGTAGTCAACGCTGACGCAATTTCATCTGAAGAAATAAAAAGAAGCCTAACAAGGAATTGTGCTATTCTGCTGCTTCCACCGAACACGAACGTAAGAATATTTTCAATCTTTTCCCGGAGGCTCTGAACTTGGAAACTTTCACCCTCCCCGACCACACACCATGTCGCAAAATGCTCACAGTTACATGTAAGCGGATTGTAACTGTCAAATTTTCCTTCCCCACATTCATTCAATGTCATTTCAGCCCTTCGAACAATTTCATTCGGGCTATACCTTGGGTGACTATACTCGATTATGCGTAAAGTGTGTACATCGTAGAGCTCTGTTGTTTCATAGATTTTAATTTTTCCATTTTGTTTGTTGAAATGAATCAATCTCAGTCTGAGCTCAGCGTTATTATCGGAAGATAAGATGATTTCTTTGATAATGGCATGATGTCTATATAATGATGTACCAGACATTGCAAGCTTTTGGCCTGGAACGGATATATGCTGCCCAAGTCGCAAACAGCTCACGTCAGTAACTATTGATTCTTTCGAACAGTGAGCACAACTCCTTTCTGTACCATCCCGCTGTTCTTGGAGTTCATTTTCAAATACAGCCTGTACTTCATTTCGTAAGGTAATGTTTAGCTCTTCTTCGTCTTCATTAAGGTCATTGTTTACATTAGCTTGATCCTCAGTTGGAAATCTTTGCTGTCGAGTCGTTGGTAAGCTTGTTAAGGACATCTCATCCTGCAATAACAGGAGAACACATTCAGTCAATTCTTTGTTTTCGGTGGAATAATACCACAAATCTCATATTTTTGTGACTTTCGTATCTATTTATCCATACTCATTCAATAACGAAATACATTATATACTTGAGTGAAATATAGAATATTATTGGCGAAATATTATTTTATATATTTTTTTTAATTCATATATATTCACACGTGAAACATATATCCTTATATTTTGCACATGCTAAAATTCAAGAATGTCCCATCATACCATGCGACGCTTGCTTTTGTATGGCTACAGAAGTTATACTTGCAGCAAGAAAAAAGCTATCATATTGTGAGCTAGAGAAAGCAATGGAAACTGCATTACCTGTCAAGCAATTCCATTATTTTCGCCGAAGATATTTGATTCGCCCCCGTTCGTTTTTCTATGAAGTTATGTCCCCTGTACAATCTTGACAACTCGGTTTGTCCCATAAATAAGCTCCCCAAACATGTATTGGTATGTTGGCGATTTGAAGTCTAATATAACCTATTCATAAAAGTTGCAATTGTTGCAGACAGATTTGTCCGCAGATTTGTCCGCAACACATCAATGCACATATATGTCGTTTGGGACACCTACCGACATTTCTCGCAAGTCGTTTGAAGAGGCCTTTCGGCAATTTTCACAGCATGTTGCCGTATCAATCCGATGTTTGACAACTTGTAAATCCACGTGGAATCATATAACTCCACCTCCAGTCGTTTTTTCGAACTGAAAGTTAAACTAGAGGAATGGTGAGCAATTTGCTTACATAAATATCACCCACCCATCCGCACCCAACGCCTACCCCAATCGGCAAGAATAGTTGTATTCAGCTGTAAGTCAAAGACGGCAATATCTGTTACAAAAATCGAGGGAGCACGAAGATTTGTCCATATATGCATCTTTAAATGATAACCATAATATGCACCAAGTTTCACAGGAATCCATTAAAAAATAATTGCGAGACAAGCTGTGTATAAAAGATTATGTCTTATACTTCATGCAGCTGCAAGGGCAATGACTAATAAAAATTGAGATAGCAAAGTGATTTGTCGTTATGCGCATCATCCGGTAATGACGATACTAAAAAACTGCAGGATAAGTTGCGCTAACAGGATTGTGTCATATACTGCATTAAGCTACAAGACGAAAAGGGCAGTATCTCTAACCACAATTGCGAGAGCAAAATGCTTTGTCGATATGTGCATGTTTAGGAGATGGCCATAATACTTACTAAGTTTCATGGCAATCCATTAAAATATGTGTGACTAGTTGCGCTAAGAAGATTGTGACATGCATTGCTAACACAAATTGCGGGAGCAAAAGTGATTTGTCATATGCATATATTTAGGTGATGACAATAATATTTATCAAGTTTAATGGCAATCCATCTAAAACTGCGGGACTGGTTGCACTAACGAGATTGTATTATACACTGCATTAAGCTACATGACAAATAGAACAACAACTCTAGACACAATGGTGGGAGAAGGGTGATTTGTTGATATGCGCATATTCAGGTGATGGACATTATTATTAGGGCATTATTTTTAACCAAGTTTCATGGCAATCCATCAAAAACGGGTGGACTAGTTTTGCAGACGAGATTGTCATACACTGTATTAAGCTACAAGACATAAGGTCAATAAATCTAATCACAGTTCCTGGAGCAGGGATTTGTTGAGATGCGCATGTTCAGGAGAGGGTCATTATTATCAACAAGTTTCATGGCAATCCATCAAAAACTGCGGGACTAATTTTGCTAACAAATTGTCATACACTGCATTAAGCTGTAAGACAAAAGGACAATAAACCTAACAAATATTGCCGGTGTAAAGTGATTTGTCGATATGCGCATTTTCAGATGATGACCATATTTTTACCAACTTTCATGGCAATCCATCAAAAAGTGCAGAACTAGTTGCGCTAACGAGAGTCTATTATGCTACAAGAAGAACGAGCAACGACTCTAACAAAAATTGCGGGAACAAAGTGATTCGTCGATATGCGCATCTTCAGTTGATGACCACAGAAAAAGAAAAGGGAACTCTTGTCAAACACAAACTGCTTATGTCAAAAGTATACATTCCGCGAGAAGTAAAGACATTTTTTTAAATTAGACTAACAAAATAGAAAATATATTGCCCAAGGGTGATAATAAGTAATAGTTGCAACAAAAAGAAGTGGTAAAATGAAGCTAAATATAATTTTACACAAAATATAAATATATATAAAATAATGTAATTCCTGAAAGTGAAGTTGATCACGTCTATATTAGATAAAATAAATTTTCTTTTACGTGACCTTATGAAAACAAAGCTTCAATTGATATTGTTTGTTATCCACTGTCAATACTCATAGGTCTATTATTGTCATTCCCGCTTATCTATTAATATAATGGAATATCCGGGGTGGGGGGCGTCTACTCTTATATTAAGTAGACAACGATTTCCTATTGCAAGCATATGTTCACACAATCTTAATTGTTTTGTTACGATTGAATTTCCTGAGATTGTTCATACAATCTAATTTGTATTGTTATACTTCAAATTATATATTACAGTAATCCCTCGAATATTCTACGTTAGTAAGTCAAGTAACATTACACAGTACGATGCTACATGCAGAAAATCATATTATGTTAGCAAATTCACGCTTCACGTTTGTAGGTTGAAAACATATATGAGTGTTGGGGAGGTCATGAGCTCTGAAGACAGGTGAGCTTTACCCTATTTGTGGACCATTTGGGGCAAGGAATGCGTTATGTAACAATCTCGCAACTTTTCGCAACTCCAGAGCGAAAGAGTGAGTCTATTTGCTTTAACCTGTAGTCTTTTTGGAGCAAGAGTATGTATTCTATGCCACAGGCTCTTTATCAGTGATCACCTAAATGCGTAGGAAAGCAATCGTACCTGCGCATTTAGAGCTCTGTCTTTCCTTACCGTTCGAACCTGGTATCCTCTTCAACCTCAGTGATGTAAACCATCATGCATCGCAAAGGACTGACACCTCCGTAAGGGAGTACAGAATGCTCTGACTATTTCTCTCTTTCGATCTGAAACCTTAACCACCAATGAATTTGTATGGAAGCCATCGGGAAATCCGAATCCTTACATCATGCAGACATAATAGTGGCGGGAACACTATCATAGCAAGCGGCAGAAAAAATATTATCATAATAAGTGGTGAAAAATATTATCATAATAAGTGGATGAGAATATAATGAAGCTAGGTGTCACTCCCTACAGACTGCAGAAAATTGAATGTGCCTTGCGTATCTTTCGCCCACAAAAGTGACAGTTCTTAACATTAGCACCAGGAACATCACCGCGGGAAACAACACTATTATCATTGCGATAATTTTCGGCAACGATATATACATCACTGCTGAGAATTCTTCCTGCAATAGCACCTGTCCTTCAAAAATCTCTGACAATTGTAATGCAAATAGTGCCAACTGCTAGCCCAGCTCCGAATCCGAGCTCCCCTCAACACAGGCTGCGAGATAGGTCTATCCCTGCCCCAAACTGATGGTTCCATGGGTCTGACGGCGACAACACCGACGGGCTCCATTTAACAACAGCCCCCAGCGACTATTATTTCCCATTGATAGTGACTGTAAATTCTACTGTTAGAATTGTTTCAATACTACATGACAATACACGTACTATTTATTATTCACTTGATATACAATTCGTTTCATAGTGCGAATCTGTTTTTGGACAGTGGTAGATTCTCACATGCAGGTATGTCTTTCTCTTGTAAACATAGTTCAAATATTTCTTTCTGTAAACATACCTACTGCAGTAACTTTCCTCACTGTTTCCTCACCGTTGTTAAGGTTCCCACTAAGATAAACTGAAACATGTATACCAAAACACAATCATAGACGGCGAATGAACCTACTGACCTTGTTTTGCATTCCATAGGCCGATAAATCAGCCCCACAAACCTGTACTGATATTGATTGACGGTTTGGGGGCTGATCGCGCCAATTCTTTAAAATGTGCAATGTCCTGCAGACACTTTTGTCCGCACACGTGGGTGTGCATTTTAGACACTTACCGGTATTTCTCGCTGCTCTTAAGTTACGGTCGGCTGAAGGGTCCTTTCAGCAATATGTACAGAATATTTCCGGATTAAATCCTATGTCTGACAAGTTGTAAATACACGTGGAATAACACAACCCTACCTACTGTTGACATTTCGAATTCAGTGGCTATGTTGGGCAACAACATGGAATAAGCCTTTTGTTGAGAAATTGTGCTCAACAACTTGGAATTCTAAATTATTGCGGTCTTTCTCGAGAAATTGCATGGTGATGTTTTCGACGTATTTTGAAGTCAGACTTGATCAGAAAACATCTTTAGAGCTATGCATCGATGTATAGGAATAGTGTATGCATTGCATGGTATAAATTTATAAAATTAGACGCATGCAAATATTTATAATTTTTCCTTTTTTTTCAGAGGGGGGGGAATCTAGGGCGAACATTTGTCCTTTTCGACGGCAAAATCTGGCCTGTTACAAAATGTCAGCATCCTCAGAGTGCTTTAAATTGCTGCATGATGTTTGCATGCTACTTTTGGAAATGTAGGCCTAAAAAGAATATTTTCAAGAAATAGTGTGTGTGTGTGTGTGTGTGTGTGTGTGCGAGTTTCTTTGGTTTTTTTTTTTTTTTTTTTTTGTTTTTTTTAATGCTGTAGCTGGATTAGTTACTTTAAATCATTTGGGCCTACAAAATGTAATAAGAAGGTAAGAAAGGCATATATGGACAGTTATTACTGACACGTGGAGACATACTGCACAGTTATGCAGCCCATTCTGAGTTTTTGCATGATTCATGCCCGTAATGTTTTTATCAATTTCGGCATTAAAAATAATAATAATAATATTTGGAAGGTATTAAAGGTCTAAAGTGACTGTTGCTAAGGCCCAATGAAGCCGTATTTCAAAACATATCTGTAAAAGAAGTAATTAATAATGCTAAACAGTTACCGCATGTTGAAGTTAGAAATCAAACTATTATTGCTGACATCATTATACATAAACAAGAAATTATAAATGTAATAACTTGTCGTGACCTAAACAAAACCGCTGTACCCAATTAAAATAGTCATAAACTGTTAAAAAATATAATTAAAAAATTTCTGTGCCCTTGCAAATATCAATAAATTAGTTAAGTCATTATGTTCCCGGCACAGTGAAAGCTATTTCATGTCATGCCGATTTGTAAGAAAGGAGACAAAACGCTATCGTCTAATTATATACCAATTTCTATAATGAGCGGTGTGTCCAAGGTTTTTGAAAGATTTATATTCAGACATGTATATCATTTTTGGTATGAAAATGATTTGCTGTATAAATATCAGTCTGGTTTTATTCCAGGCCGTTCAACAAATCACCAACTAATTGAACTTTATCACAAAATATGTTCTTCTACTGATTCCTATGAAATCACGTGTTTAACGTTACTTGATGTTAGTAAAGCTTTTGAGGAAGTATGGATTAAATGTTAGTTTATAAGTTTCAAAAATATGGAATTGCCGGTAAATTCCTATCATGGCACGAAAACTACGTATCAAACTGCTACCAGCGAGTTTTCTATCATACTTCAGTATCAATAAAATGTCGAGTAACTGCTGGGGTTACGTAATAGGGTTTTTACTGTTACCTTTTTTATGTCAACGATATAGCAGACGACTTTAACTCACTTGCAAGTCTAATTGCTGATTATACTTCTCTTGCGACTTCCTCTACAAACCCTTCACAAGTACAAAAGATTATAAACAATGATCTTGAAAAACTTAATGCATGGGCAAACGACATGCTTGTTACTTTTAACAGTTCGAAAACAGACATTTTATTACATCGCAAACTGTCAGTCTGACATTTCCTATCCGGAGTTCTCTTTTGATAATATGTATTTGCTTACTGTTAAAATTCATAGACACTTAGGATTAACATTATCCTGTGATGCTAAATGGACTGATCATATTAGTATGATTATTCAGAAAGCATCTAAATATCTATGTTGGGCGCAACAAAAAACTGTTTTCGCAGAACAGCTTTTGCCAATCTATATATACTACTCATACGACCAATTTTAGAATATTTTTCTGAAGTCTGGAATACTTGCTCTATTGAAGATTCGGACAGATTAGAGAAAATATTAAATTGGAAGCTGCACCCATTTATTGCTCTAGAGAGTCTCTTTATGCAGAAACTGGTTGGAAAACTCCTGCACAAGGAAGGAAAAGGAAGAGATTATGCATGATGTATTTGATTATAAAAACTCAAGTACCTAACTATTTAAGTGACCATCTTCCACAAAGGAGATATGAGGCATCTCAATAAAGTCTACGCAAGTCCCAAAGCATCACACCCATCTCTACCAGACTTCAGGTTTTTTTTTTTTTTCGGACGTCCTTTCTACCATGTAGGACTGGTCTTTGTGACTCTCTCTCTCTCTCTCTCTCTCTCTCTCTCTCTCTCTCTCTCTCTCTCTCTCTCTCTCTCTTTGAAGATATCCGAAGGCTTCTAATCTTTCTATCTTTGAAAAACATTTATCTAATTCAACACCGTATTATGATATTGGCAAACATCACCTTAATATCCTACATACTAAACTTAAACACTCATGTAGTTCCCTGAAACCCGATCTTTACACAGTGAATTTAGTTAACCCTCCCATATGTGCATGTGGCTATGACAATAAAGATGTTGAGCATTGTTTTATTTTGGTTTTTTTTGCTTTTGGTTTTTTTTTATCGCCCCTTACTTAATGCCCAAAGATCTTTTGCTCTATCTTTTAACACACACATTGTCTAACTCTGAATTTAGTACTTACGGGTGACGTCGAGCTAAGAAAAGAAACAAATTCCGTCATACTCCTAAATGTTCAGAAATATATCCACGAAACTGGACGTTTTAAGCAACAAATTTGTAAATAAAAGAAACGGACACAAGTGACTGTAAACAGTGCAAAGTCCTTCCTCTCCCTCTCTCTCTCTCTCTCTCTCTCTCTCTCTCTCTCTTTAATTGCTTATTTAATTAACTACATACCTATATGTTTATTCCGTTTTCCTTTGAAATATTTCGTGTCTTTTAATATACGAACTTTTTTACATTGTTTTTCGGATGTACTTGAATGTTTGTAAAATTAATGTCATCTTTGGGTCATTTTTGTATGTTTTGGAAAATGACCTAGATGAGTTAGACAACTCGTGTGCAATCCCATATTGTTTAATAAAATGACAATAAAATATGTTTAAAATAATTAACATTTTCCGCACGAGATAATGCGAGACTGACCTTGACGGTGACTTCAAAATGGAAAATACAGACTTTGACAGTATATGGTTTGAAATAAAGGATTGAAAGTTGAAAGAAACTGTGCAGTTACGTAATAGAAGAATGGGGTACATATAAACGCTAAATAAAGTTCCTGATTTATATACTGTGGTGAGATCTCAGAGTATAAAACCTGCAGAACATAAAGCATTACGAACTGAACACGATCTCTCTTTCTCGCTCACTCTGCCTCTCTTACATTTTTAAACTTGCCCGCTGGCAAGTACTTTGCGAAATTGAGTATGCTCGAGCCAAAGTTTAGCTTCTCCTGAGCGCCGGGCAAGTGGATCTGTACAGCCCTGCACGGTGCTAGTTTTTGAAAATGGAAATAAGGCTGTTTGTGAATATGTCGTAGTAATTCAGTTAATACGTGGTAAGGTGTTGGGTTTGAAAAAAGATTTGGCAGTAATCTTAGCTTTATGATTGTTATTTTTTATCCTCTTTCATCTGGGGAGGGAGGAGGGTATTGGCTTGTGAAAAATTAAATAAGTCTGTTTCTTGGTATGTCATAGTGGCTCAGCAAATAAAGGTCGTATGCTACTAATGTGTGATAGTATTGTTGTGACATATGTTGGATAGTCCATACCTTCTCTCTTGTTTGGTTTGTAACGAACAAGTGTTGCATAGTTAAGATGGGTGTGCATGGTCAATAAGTAATACTCTTTATGATTGTACTTCCTACTTTACCTAAACCACCCAACACCCACTACACATCTGTTTGTAGTTTTGTAGTTTGTAGGTGTAGGTGTTGGCGAGTTAGAATAAGTCTTGGTCGGTCAAGCTAGGTGTTGACTCATGGAGTTCCACCATATTAAATCCAAATAGGGTCCATAAGATCATTTTATTTATTTTCCTATATACGCTTTTAACGTTACGTCTTCAACATAACCCATAGGGCATAGGGTCATATTTAATGTTAAATTCCCATAGATTCCCACTGGCCATACTTATTGTTAAATTCCAATTCAGTCCCATAGGGTGATACTTATGATTCCCATATTTAATATTAATTCCCTAAGATCACCATTGCGCGCCCTCTATCCCATATCATCCCCCATAACTACTTACATGTTTCTAATAGTAATCCAAATAATATGCAAAACATTCTTCCTATTTATTTGAAAAGAAAAATGAATTCGAAACAAATTTATTTCAAAATATAACTAATAGAAAAGTATTTAAAAGTTTTGATCATTATTGTCTTACTTAACGAGGCATTGATAGGGTTTCTAGATGAAAATATCAACATTCATATCATGTTCATATAGGGTAGGAATAGCAGACATTATCTTAATAATTGATCTTACCAATTTATTGGCACTATTTTTCATGACATTAAGTTATTCATTAAATATATTGCATATGTTTTTAGCAATAATTATATCAATTTCATGACAATTGTCGTGTATAAAAATATAAATTCTACATCTTATAAATAATTTTTCAAGATCCAATTCCACAACCTATTTTTCAAATTACCGTAAAACTAATGAAAATAGGAAGAAAAAAAATCATATTTCCATGTGCTTTAATTTCTGCAGCTTCACCTGCAAATTGGCACATAAAATTCAAACCTCTTCACGTTTTCCATCAGTTCACATAATATTTCCGAGAAACAGATTTAATTGTGGTTCGATTGTCAATATAATTTTCACTGCTAAATGTAAAAAAAAAAAAAAATTCTCCTTCTTAACTTTCTCCGTCGTCAACATACGCACGAACTAATCCGGAAGATCCGGTATTTATATCGCTTCGCATGGTCTTGCAATTTTTCGAGAAAGAGCGCAGCAACTCGGCATTCCAAGACAAGGGTCTATTACAAGTTGTCGCCCAACATAGCCGAATTTTAAATTGTCCGCAATAGGTAGAGTTGTGGTTTACAACTTGTCAAACATAGGATTTAATCCGGAAATATTCTGTACATACTGCCGAAAGGACCCATCAGCCGACCGTAACTCAAGAGCAGAGAGCAATGGCGTACTAAGGGTAAATGGCGCCCTGGGCGACGTTGATGGCTCAAAGGGCCAGAACACGAGGCCCGATTTTGTATCAGCTGTTTTGGCGCCCGGGGCAACCGCCCCGTGACCCCCCCCCCCCTAGTACGCTACTGGCAGCGAGAAATACCGGTGTCTAAAATGCACACAGATGTGTGCGTACATTTTAAAGAATGTGCTTGATCAGCCCCCAAACCGTCAATCAATATCAGTACAGGTTTGTGGGCTGATTTATCGGCCTATGCATTCCATAGACTGAACTTCACGTCAAAAGCAGTTTTGCTGAACTATAAAACCGCAGTAGATATGTTTTCGCCACTAACAGACATAACAAAGTCTTGCCGTATTTATCCATCGTAGGGAGAAGTACAATTTCCGCCTAGCCCGTCTTATGCAAACATAATGGCGGAGGGAAAGCTATTATAACAAGCGGTAGAAAAATATTATGATAATAGTTTCTAAGGAATCTCTTTCCGTGGAATCTGTACGACCTTGTGCATGTGCGTACTTTGTAACCATATATCAGGACCAACAGTGAAACATATTACAAGGAATATTTCTTATTTTTAAATTTTATTTTAGGATTAATACCATTATATTTTATTTGATACAGCAAGAGGGAAAAGAGAAAGTTTTAATGCTTCTTCAATTCTAAATAGTTTCTCTGAAAGATCATCTTTTTTCAACTAGCGGTCTATGGGGTATACTTAGGTATCATATATAAATAGTTTCTCTGAAAGATCATCTTTTTCAACTAGCGGTCTATGGGGTATTCTTAGGTATTATATATAAAAACGCTTATTTTTCATTGTCACGTCATAATAGAACCAATGTCCATTCACTAAACTGCGATATGAAAGCTGAAACTTTCTTCAGCTTTAAAGAAATGGTGAAATTAAAGTTAGACTGTGCTGGAATTTTTTTTTGTCAAAGAAAACTTTATCAATGTTAAATTCGCTGGTAATCTATTATAGATTACGTTAACATGTTTTGTAATGAATTTTGTATCACTGACATTTGGAAGTTATGTGAAGAAAGATTATGCACCTTTAGACTTTAATTTCTTCTTTTTTCTTTCTTTCTTTTCCTTTCTTTGCAACCTGAGCTTGTATGTGATTCGTTCCTCCTCTCACACAGTCTGCGTCTCATTGTATTATCCTTCCCGGGCACATATCAATTTTATTAAAGCGTCGAGATTTCGTGCATGTACTTCTCGTGGTGTACGAGGATATAAACTAACTCTCAAACTGAGCTACACAGATTTCACAAACTATGGACGCGCACGCGACCGCATACATGGACGAGCGGGATAACATCGCATTCGCCTTTCTTCCGAACATTCAGGAAAAATTAGATTACAGAACGATGGCCTACCCCTACCGAACCCTGCACACGTTTCAAGATCACAACACGAACCTTCCTACAAATAGAGCCTAGGAGAGAAGATTTGTAGCGGCGAATCTCGGCTTGCAAAGAGAAACTTTTCTATCCTTCTCATAAATTCTATCCTTCTGCAACCAACGATTTGTACTTGTATAAAATCAGGTAAAAATATGTTATGTTTTAAGTAAGTAATACAAGTATTATATGAAATGTTTAGCACATTTATTTCTTCGAGGAAAATAATTTCATAGTTGCTTCGCACGTTAATAAAGCTCTTTCACCTACGATGTTTATGCTCGTTTCTTATTAAATGTGGCATAGGGTGATTAGTCTATCGCGAAATATGTACTGTGGACCGGGCAGACATAGATTTAAAAAAATTTGTTATCACCTCACATTTGGCCAAAAAAAATTGGTAATGAAAGTGGATTTGGATTTTTTTAAAAAATCTTTGTTCTCTCTCTCTCTCTCTCTCTCTCTCTCTCTCTTTTTTTCTCTCTCTCTCTCTCTCTCTCTCTCTCTCTCTCTCTCTCTGTAATTCCACACTTCCACGTCCGCATACTCTAAAAAAAACCAAGATGAAGACTCGATCCACTCGAATTTTTAGAATATCCGTGATGTACAGGTATATAGACAGACAAACATATGACAAACGGACGGTCAGACGGACATGATTATATGTACCTACATTCCACAGGCGAACCTACCTACATGCAAACATTCATCCGGACAACCTGGTAGACATGCAGAAAGACGGTCATTATTATATTTAGACACCCATCCCGATCTTTATCTTTACCTTTACAACTATATTTACCAACCTACCTAACATCATGCCTGTTTTCTGCCTTTCCACTACATATATTGAGACACTCACTGTTGCACTATTGATTTGATTACACACCTACTCACACGCAACTGCCCGTACGTTTGGCGTTTGTGCACTCTGTGTGGTAATCTGCTGATAAATATAGCTTAGATAGTATAATTGCTACCGCTTGTTTTCTACAAAATGGAATAGATTTCAAAAGAAAGTACTTTTATTTTAATTAAAAAAAACAACATTGTCAGCCTTTTTTTTTTTTTTTTTTTTTTACTAACTAGTGTAAATCGTCGGGTTATTTACACATTAAAATGGAGCTTAAGAAAACTGTAAAATTACCGGGTTGGACCGAAGATCTCTCATTCAATAAACACGATTGGCTTCTATTTTCAACACACACACACACACACACACACACACACACACACACACACACAAAACAACAACAACAACAAAGAAACAGATAAGACGAATACAAGATTGTGTCAAACCGAACTGTTCGTATTAAGAACGGTAACTCCAGTCTCTACTGTTGCAAGTTCAAGTATAAAAATATTTCCCTCAAATTGAAGATATATTGAGCCAATATAGAAAACACATCATTTAGGAAAATTTATTTCTGATTTCAAAGTTAATTTCTTTAAAAAATGAACTCTAAGCTGACATGGCTTCATAACTGTTGTAGGGGAAATTTTAAAGTATTGAAAATTTCCCAAATTAACTTTAAGAGCGACTCGGAAATAACAGTAAACTTCGTTTCCTAATAACTTTTCTAAGCACATTGAGTATGAAATAAAAGTTTGGAATTTAAAGGAATTAAGATATGGACACAGTGGATGACATTGAGTTCGCCTGTATGCCGCAACGATATGTTATAATTTTTTATAATTTCTAAGTATGCGAAAACTTTAAATACTTGATTTGTTGGTTTGCTTGTTTTTTAATAGACGAAAGAAAACTGAATAATGGTTTCCACGATTCAGTGACTTACCAAGCCGATATGAATCTCAATAGGTTTTCGACTACTATGAAATCCTTCCCACGTAGAAGACTCTCTTGGCTGTGTGATCTTCCGTCCGATCTTATTTGATTTAAATATTACAAACACGTGTTTTGGTTAAAACAAAAAAAACACTTTAGCATACAATCATCAAAGACCTAGCAAGATATATTGCTGATTTTGAAAGAAAATACAGGCAAGACGATAAATAAACATGCTCAGAAATTGTGAGATGTAAATAATGACCTTTGGCTGAAGAAACTGAAGCCATATGAAAAAAAGAAAGATATTTACCCTTGATAATCCGATTGACAATATTCATTCAGCAGGTTAAATTCCCCTGGCATTTAACGAACATTTACATCAAGGACTGAAGCAAGATATCCTTTCAAGGCTGTATTCAAGCCGCATTGTGGAAAAACCCGTGGGATTCCTGCCAGTTGCTTGCACGTCATGGAAAGCACACTTTCTATATTTGGAGAGAACAAAAATAGGGGAAAACCCGTTATTTATAACTAGTGAACAGGTAGAGTATGTTTTCCATGGTTTTCCATTGTGGTGGTGGCATCAGTTACTATGAAATACATACAGATATAATGGGGTCAGACGGACATGATTATATTCACCTACATTTCACAGGCGAGCCTACCGCTATACATGAAAACACAGACCTACTGTTGCACCATTAATTTGATTGCCTACTTACTCACACGCAACTGTACATACGTTTGGCGTTTGTGCACTCTGTGTGGTAATCTGCTGATAAATAAAGCTTAGATATTTTATATGATAACGCTTGTTTTCAACAGCCAAAAAGCGGTAGATTTCAAGAGAAAGCACTTTTATTTAAAAAACATATATATATATATATATATATATATATATATATATATATATATATATATATATATATATATTTATATATATATATATATATACGAACTAGTATAAAATATCGGGTCACTTACACATTAAAATGGAGCTTTAGAAAACATTTAATTACCGGGTTTGACCGAAGATCTTTTATTCTGTAAACACGACTGGCTTGTATTTTCAACAAATAAAACAAAAAGAAGACTAGCAAAGAAACAGAAAAGGCAAGTACAAGATTTTGTCAACCTAACTTATCATTGTACCTTTATTAAGCAAAGACTACTTACCTATATATACGGACAATAAGACAGACATGGCAGACAAATAAAAAGACAGTCATTATTACATTTGTAACCCACTCCGATCTTTATCTTTACCTTTACCACTATTATTACGAACCTGCCTACTATCATGCCTGTTTTCTGCCATTCCACTACATACATTGAGACACTGACTGTTGCGCTATAGATTTGATTACCTACCTGTTCACACAGTGGATGACCTAGAGTAAAAACAAAGATATTTACCTTTAACGAAACGATTGACTAAAATAATCACTCAGCAAATTAAAGTTTCCCTGGCGTTTAACCAACATTCCCATCAAGAACTAAAGCAATAGATTCTCTCAAGGTCGTCTTCAAATTGTATTAAAGTATGGGCAAAACCCTTGAGTACACTGTGTGATTACTGCAGGTAGCTTGCAATTCGGATAGTGTAAAATACAGAGTGGAGTCTTGGAGTGGAGTGTGGAATCTGGGTCTGTGGCAGCAGTTGTGTGTATGTTGTTTTTAACATGTGTTTGTATGTATGCGTCTATGTCATCTTGAAGAATAATTCTCACTACTAGCAAAGGTCGATCACATTGACCTACTTTTCACGCGCATGTGATTAAATATCCCCGGGGGAACTTTAGCGATTACCTATAGAGAACTTTTTTTTGTGCTAAGGAGTTTTATGTTGGCAGAAATTGAAAGTTTTATCGCAAAAAGCATTTTTGCTGCTTCTTTGGCACTGTTGTATGTGCGATCATGAAACTTGTTATTAATCTCTTAAATCATGAAGATAATCATGCATAGCAAGAAAGAAATTCTTACCTCTAACAGCATCCGCTTAACTCTTCTGTAAAAACACTTTCTTAGACACGTTTTGGTCACTGAAGGAAACTGCACTCAGATCTTCTATGAAGAGGCAGAGTGCTTTACTGGAAATTGGTCTTTAAATTCGTGTGAATGTGACACAATTACACGAACGTGTCAAACATCTTTGTCTCACTTAGATAGATTATCACATCATCAGTTAACGGCCATTCACCTCAGTTACCGTATGTTTCTTCATCTCAGAAGACATAAGGATGAGACTGTCCTCCTTTAGCTCAAACTTTGAATCTCCTATGACTGAAAAAAACTGTTTTAGTAATTAACCTAGTATTGCCATTTGACTTTTATCTAATTGGACAAATCAATATTTAGTAGCTTGACAAAAAGATCAAACCAATTCTTTTTTTTTTTTTTTTTTTTTTTCCTCCACTGGGCTATACGGTTTGACCTTACACTTGAAAATGTAACCCTCAGAAACATTAATTTTAGATATATGATTTAAGTAGGAGGAAATAGGTAATATCGCATTCCGTGGGAAGTTCAGTCCTATGACAAAGGTAATTCTGTCGGCTCAAACTGAGCAAGCTGATTCAGCTCTGTTATCATCACCTTGTCAAATAAATTAGACAGTACTGTTAATCTAAACATTTTCTCCACCAGTTCTATAATGAGATATCTCGAATGTTAGGGCTGGAGATACATACATTGTACAGCATGATTGTTTTGGTCATTCACATTTTAGTGTATTTGTAGTAACAAAATTTAAACATATTTACATATCCATACTCTATATATATTTTTTCGTTATTTTGTTTCCACACTGGAAGACTAAGAGGCATGAGTTTGCACAATGTAATTATTTCTTATTCTATATCATTGTAATACTTATTCTATATCATTGTAATACTTATTCTATATCATTGTAATACTTATTCTATATCATTGTAATACTTATTCTATATAATTGTAATACTTATTCTATATAATTGTAATACTTATTCTATATCATTGTAATACTTATTCTATATAATTGTAATACTTATTCTATATCATTGTAATACTTAAATATATATGTATTTACATTATTATTACTTTTTTCTGTTTTCTTTTTTCATTCTTTGATTGTATGTGTAGAGTGAAATTCAAAAGTGTTTAGGTTATCAAACAAACATTGCTCTTGTGGCCAGGGCAATTTGTTACTTTTTACAGGACACAGTACTAGCTATTAAACATTTGCATTTTCGAAAAGCTGTACTTGATTTGTTCTTTGCTGGGTTAAGATGAATACAATATTACAAATTAGAATTTGTAAAGGCACTAACATTCACACTGGACACGGAACATCATTTATATTACAGATAATCAGACAAGACATCATTTATGTTGCAGATGATCAGATGAGAATTGTCAATCAAGTGTGGATTTCACGGTGCTGAGATTAGTTGTGACACATTTTTTAGCTATGCCATATATATATATATATATATATATATATATATATATATATATATATATATATATATATATATATATATATCCTTCTCTCCTGATATTTATTAACAATTAAAAAAAACAAGATATGAACAGCCTTGTGTCCAGTTATTTATTGAAATCTTACACATCTGACTTCAATAGAATCTCTAGAATAACTTTAATCTTGCACCTATTATACTACTTCAAACATGCTGACACAGGTTCAAAATATGTACGAGTATTCCTTCATATAGTACAGTACACACAACTTAATACAATAATAAAATGGTATTGAAATGATATAACTTTGAGAATTCATTAAAGTATTCAAAATATTAATGGAATCTACTTCAAAGTTTCTTATTGTTCCTGATTTTTCATTTGACACTGGTGGAATATGGCAAAGATGACCTTGAAGATGTTCTTGGCTAAAGCATTAGTTATATTTTCACAAAAAATAATGTGAAGAATCCTTGATAAAATTCTACCTGTGATGGGTATTTCTTTCTTTATGTTTGGTCTTCTGTTGGAATTTTTGCTGCAGGGACAGAGCTATAATCACAGGCTCAGACATAAACACATGCAAATGACAACAAACATACACTATAATTTCGTCTAGATTAATACACCCGAGACCCCAGACTCCACTCCACTCTGCATTTTACACTATGCCGCCCGGAATGTGCTTCCCAAGACATAATATAGAGTCTCTTAGAAGTAGGTCCAGCCCGTTTTCAGAATTCTGCGATCTTTTGTTGTAAATTGGGCATGAATGAGTAAAATATTTCTCTCTCTCTCTCTCTCTCTCTCTCTCTCTCTCTCTCTCTCTCTCTCTCTCTCTCTCTCACACACACACACACACACACACGGGCGCTCGTGCACGCATATAGAGTAAAAAAGAGGTAGTGTAATTCTTGGTCATATTTTTTATCCTTTGTTTATTTAGTATGTCTTCATTTCGAAGAGCTAAAGGTACGTTGAACAAGTTATAATTTGCAATTTTACTGAATAATTGTAAGAAACGTGATCATTACACGGATCTATAAATAAAATAAGATATGTTACTAAATTTAAACCTCCAGGCATTATACTAGTCACGCGCACGGCACATTACTTTCTTGTTGGGAAACCCACTCGGTTAAAGTCGAAAATCTGTTTCAATGGGCCAGACTGATGCAGAGACCAAATACCACTTATATAAAGTTTAGTCAGTGCATACACATTACAAAAGATATTGTTCACACAATTACTGAAGCACACTGTATTTCAAAGCCTGAAACAGAGAGATGACACGTATTAGATTTTCAAAAAGCCTGAAGACTCCGTTATATTTAATTCATTCTTTTGTTTAGAATGAAAGAAACTTAAAAAGGCAAGAACAGGAACAACAACAACAACAACAACAACAACAAACATTAAAAACGGGGTGTGTGGGTGGGGCTGGACATTGTTTCCATGGAGAGCAGGTGTGAGGTATCTTAATGGTGAAATATTTTTTTGTCTTGTGATTTTTGATCGAAATTGGCTTTCAAGGGCTCAGGAAATTCGTGTGTAGTGAAATATCAGTGCTTGGACTGGATTAAATCCCAAAGAGAAAACTTCGCAAATTATGTGATTCTCAACAGCGACCACACACATGCACGTTTGGTTTACGCAACTAATGCAACTCCGTTTCCCTTCAAACATGTCTGACAGAAAAAGTACCCTTTTTCCCAGCGTCCCATAAAGCCTAGAACGACCTTTTTTGACGCTATCATTTTATGAGGCTTTGACTTCATTAAAGTACTGCAAAACATGTTTTTCTCTGTAATATTAAGTGTCTAGAACAAATCTGCAAAATGAGTTGTAGGGAGATTTTTTTGTTTGTTTTTTTTTTAGCCCTATTTCTGTTTTGAAATAACATATGATGACATAAATTAAATTTGAAAAGTTGAGCGAATACACAGTAAAATATTGTATGTACAAATAGACAGACACTAGGGGTGATTACAAAAATTTCAGCAAGAACAACTTAGCCATCAATGCAATCACAAATCCACCGATCACCGAGCCTAGAGACACAGAGTAGCACACGTGTAAAACTTGGGTAAAATATTGTAGGTATTTTTAAAATAAATAAATTACGCTAATATCCTTACTTAGATCCCTAATATCATTATAAATATCATATAGCTGACAATATAATCCATTAAATGTTATGTTGTTATGCCATCAAACCCATTTGTTCCCAACGAAATAGCACCGTTACACATCTCGACTGGGTAGCACTTTCTTCAAGTATGAGCGCCGATCAGTTTAAAGTTTCCCACTTTGAGATTCGTTTCCTGTTTGTTTCTCGATTGGATGTTGAACATCTGTGACTATGTCCAAGTCAGAAAATTTCAAGACATCCTAGCAATTTCTACCTTTCAAATGATATGAGGAATGACAAGTTGTCCTATTAAATACTTTTGGACTTAGAACTTAGAAAAATAAAATACACCAAATTATTGTAATTATTTTCTATGAATTGTAAGTACTTTAGTTTTGTATATAGACAAACTCTTAAACATATCATAAAATTATTATGCAGAAGTCTATCAGCACGGATCCGTCTTACTGTCAAAACTTATGATTCTACCTTGTGCCGTCGGCACCATGTGTTAGGTACCAACATTCTTTTATTCGGGTAAAGGAGAAGAAGAACTACTTTTTTTCCAAGCCGGTATGTAACGGATATATTTCGTCGAGTGGGTGAAAATACTAGAGTTTTTAACCCACGAGCTGAATATATATCCGTTATTCACTCAGAAGAAGGAAATTTTATTTTATGCTGTAACGTGTTGGGAATTTAAAATATATAACAGATTTAAACGCAGATGTTTTACGGTAATGTCAGCTGTTTACCGTTAATATTCTTCTGTGTTTTGTGTACCTGCACATAAAAAAACATTCCACTTCAGACGGATATAAATTTATATTTCCATAATAACAATCTAATTAGTTTTAAAGATAGCAATGGTTATTATTAAGAAAACAAATACAAGTGGTTTATCGAAGTGTAATTATTTTTTTTTATTAGCGAGCAATAAAATATAAAATAAGTTCAACTGATGTTAAATTGACGAGACGCTATTTTCTAAATTTCCAATCGGCGAAAAAGGATGATTGAATGAAGCTGAATTTAGCTATAAAAAAAAATAATAAATAAATAAGAATATGTAGACAGATAAGAAACTTTAGAACGTGTATACAACACCTAATGAAGACGTTAAGTGTAATTTAATCCTTGTCAGTGTCACTGAAATTTATGCGTCTCCATTTCCTTGGCGGTGAAGTAGTTTCAGTAGCAGGAGTGAAAAACATATAGTTAATAATTTACTTCAGTAATTGATCAAATTTACCTCTCTTCGAAAATCCACTTATTCACGGAGTAGCATAAAACAAAATTGCAGCTGTACGTAAATGTGTGCATATACAAACGTGCATGGTGCATTTACATATAGCTCAGTTTTCTAGACACTGTTGCATATGTGTTCATAAAACGTGATGTGTACATTCACCTTTATCACTTATGGACTTGTGGTAGTGAGCACCGACCATTTAATTTTCGAAGGGGGGGGGGGTTGGGGGTGGGAGTGGGGGGCGGGGGAGATGCCTCTTTCCAACCAGAATATTTTCATTATTTTATCTCAAGATACTTTATTTTTTCAACTAATATTGTCGATATAATAAGTTCATTTTTGTTCTGCAAATCAGAGCAAGACTATTTTTTCAAGCTATCCAGACGCTGGAAAAAAAAAATTTCCCCCAAAACTCTAGCCCTCCACTTTCCCCTCGAAAAGTGAATGGTCGGTCCCTACCGAACCATAAAAAAGGAAATTTGGGTTCTAATGACCTAATTTTTTTGCTATTGTGGGCATGCTAAGTTTTTGGATTATGTACCGGCGAAGCAGGCGAGACATAACATTCTACATAATTTCCTGTTGGTTCATTAATTGTGTTATCAGCATGAGCATGAAAACATTCGTAGCTTCGACGTCACTCCTACGGACCATAACTATTTAGCTGTGAATGCATCGAACTATTGTTTCATTCCCAACTTCTCGGTCAATTCTACTGTCAATCAAATGGTAGAAATGGCCCAGGTGGTCCGAATAGATCGCTTTTTTTCCGGAGACAATTCCGGCGAACGGAATGTATGATTTTTCTGCAAACTGCTACGCTGACGAAGATACGAGACAAATTTGTATCTCGCAGAAATAACCGAGGTGGTCCGAATAGCATGAAATGAAGAGAAATATCTTTAATTTGGATTGATTTCATGAATGGGAAACACAGTAACATATTTCATGCAGCTTCACTCCGGTCCTGTTCTGGTACTTTTCTAAGGTACCAATGTTGTTCTTTTTCAAAGAATGATTCAGAATAACCTAACCAAATTGATCTGCAATATCTTGTAAGGGATACAACTCCTAATTTAACGTAAGGACAAAACGAACGACATATCATAGACAAGGATTTTGAAATATTTTCAAAAAAATGGGGGGAGGACTTATTATCTTCGGTCTACTATATTTTAGAAGTCGTCTGCTTCAGAGATAAAATGTGCTATTTATTAGGGATTTTGATGTGCTGAATTCAAATATGACAATTAAAACAACTGATTGGCTACTGTTTCCAAGATATTTAAGATTTTACATTTTACGTCTATGTATATTGTGTACATAGTAGACTTTTAATCATAAATTGTAAACCTAGGTCTTTTCATGTGTTTATGGTTGCTTTACATGATCATATTTCACCTGTCCTGTTTATGTAACACTTTAAAAAACAGCAAAAGGGTTATATAAATAAAAAATATATTGAAACAAAGGTAAAATAAATTGTATGTATATATAAGTACATAGTTTAATCCTTATTCAGTGTCTCCTCTACGCTTCTTGGCTTGTCTCTTGTATTCATTAAATGGAGCATCTCTTGTCACTGTCCAGCAATAGTCTGAAAGCATTGATGGGCTCAATTTGCCATGATAGCGTTTCTCCATTGTTGCCATGTCCTGGTGAACTCGCTCGCCGTGCTCGCCGCTTACTGCTCCGCAGTTCGGTGGAAAAAATCTAGATGAGAGTGCAAACAATGTATCTTTAGTGACATGTTGCAATAAAGGCTTTTGTATGCCATGAGGAGGTTTCCCACCAACTCCCTGTAGTTGTCTGCCTTGTTGTTTCCGAGAAAATTTGTTGCCACTAACTGGAAGGCTTTCCATGCCGTCTTTTCCTTGCCACGCAGTGCACGGTGAAATGCATCATCTCGAAGAAGTTCATGAATCTGAGGCCCAACAAAGACACCTTCCTTTATCTTAGCTTCACTTAACCTTGGAAATGTTCCACGGAGGTACTTGAAAGCTGCTTGTGTTTTGTCCATGGCCTTAACAAAGTTCTTCATCAGACCCAGCTTGATGTGCAAGGGTGGTAACAAAATCTTCCTTGATTCAACAAGTTGTGGATGCTGAATACTTTTCATCCCAGGTTCCAATGACTGTCGGAGTGGCCTTCTCTCTTGATGTAGTGGGAATCTCTCGCACGACTATCCCATTCGCAGAGAAAACAGCAGTACTTTGTGTATCCAGTCTGCAGACCAAGCAAGAGAGCAAGAACCTTGAAATCGCCACAAAGCTGCCACTGATGTTGGTCATAGTTTATGCAGCTCAAAAGTTGTTTCATGTTTTCATAGGTTTCCTTCATATAGACTGCATGACCAACTGGAATTGATGGCAAAACACTGCCATTATGCAGCAAAACAGAATCAATGAACAGTCTCCACTCATCTGGATAATGAACGATGTTGAGGGCTGCCATCACACCATCGATGTTGTTGCAGGCTACAAGATCACCTTCCATGAGGAATAATGGGACAAGATGATTTTGACGGTTACGGAACATAGAAACCCTAACATCACCTGCCAGGAGATTCCACTGCTGTAGTCTGGAGCCCAACAGCTCTGCCTTACTCTTGGGTAGTTCCAAATCCCTGACAAGATCATTCAGTTCACCTCGTGTTATGAGGTGTGGTTCAGAGGAGGAGGATAGGAGAAAATATGGGTCATGTGACATTGATGGTTCAGGAGTAGAAGTTTCATCCTGTTCCTCTTCCTCGTCTGACTCAAGTGAGAATGATTCTGGTGCATCAGGAACCGGCAGTCCTTCTCGGTGGGGTATTGGGCGTATAGCTGATGGAATGTTTGGATAATGCACAGTCCACTTTTTCTTCTTTGACACACCTTTCCCAACTGGAGGCAACATGCAGAAGTAACAATTGCTGTTATGATCTGTTGGCTCTCTCCAAATCATTGGCACTGCAAAAGGCATAGATTTCCTTTTCCTATTCAACCACTGGCGAAGATTTGTTGCACAAGTATTGCAGCATATGTGTGGGTTCCACATCTTGTCCTGATCTCCAATTTTGCAGCCAAAATAAAGGTGATAGACTTTCTTAACCATAGTGGTTATACTGCGCTTTTGTGATGCAAAAGTCACTTCACCACAAACATAGCAGAAGTTATCTGCATTGCTCACACAAGTACGAGGCATCTCTGCTCACTTTGGCTAAACAGAAATGTGTCCCTTTGCAAAATCAAACATTGACAAATAAGAGAGCACAACACTGTATGATTTGTAGAGCTGATATAGTGCAATTTCTTCAGCAGAGTGATGTAAGCTTAGTTATGATTGCATCATCCATGACTTCTAGCAATAACATGATGCAATTCATATCATGTATGATGCAATACCAGCTTCAGATTGCATCATTCATTGTTTTGCCTAAAAAGCAAGTACTGTCCAAACCCAGTCATAGATTTATTCATAGATCCAGTCAAAGATGTATTTTAGTCATTTCTGGTTTAAATTGAGATCCCTTCCCTTTATAACTCACTTATCGTCCGCCATTCCCAAGTCAAGGGTCGTATATACTGACCCAGTATCATATCTTTAAAACTGGAGCCAATCAACAATTTTAAGCATCATTTTCGTTCTCAGTGACCCAGAATTAGTAAAGTTTGACAACATTTATTGCGGAAGCATTTTGGCTGTAGACCAGTGTAATTGACGGATATATGGTGAGAGATTATGTCCATCCGTCAGTGCGTCCATCTGTCTGTTCTTCTGTACGTCAATCACTATGTCATGCTTGAAACCTGAGCTCTATCTACACTGATTGAGGAAGATCACAACAAAGGTTTCGGATCGGCAGAAGAAAAGAAAAAATGAAATCGATATTTATAATGGCTTCCACCGCTAGATTGACATGGCGATGAAAGGAAGCTTTCAGAATGAGATGATTTTAAAATGATGTTTACAAATTCCGTTTCATACAGGTAAGACTTGGCTAAATATTATTTTAAAACTATAAGCGCAGATTTTAAAGGCGTATATATATATATATATATATATATATATATATATATATATATATATATATATATATATATATATATATATATATGTATATATATACGGTTCATGTTCAACTAGAAACGTGAAGCAAATTTATAGGGGCGACCCAAAAGATCTTTTCCAGTTTGCAGCAACACATTTTTTCCTGCTCTCATAAAGGCTTCTTTCGGATTTTGTTTGTCGATGAGGACTTTTTGAAGAAATTCTTTTCCTTGCGTCAATGCGGCATCTTTTAAGGCATGCAATCCTCGAGTCACCATGGGTTTCAAGATGGGGGCTACCGTCCGAAAAACAGATTTTAACATATCTCCTAAACCATGTCCTCGTTGTCGAGCCACTCCTCGGTACACAGGATACATTTTAGGTGTTACAATTCGCTAGAGAATCTTTTTCGAAAATGTAGTTTCACCGTGACTTTTCCTTTATTGAATAGAACACTTTGTCCCAAATCTCCTTTTATACTAATTTTGACACTGTCAAAATACGATTTACTGACTGGAAGATAATGAGGATGTACAAATTCACTGTGAACGTGATACGTGTTTCCACCTTCCCCGTACGCGGTAACAGAAGAATCCGCTTTGAAAGGAATGACTCTCAGTAACGGAGCGGCTGTGTTTCCCACCACGTTGTACTCCACCACATCCGAGTACACCAACAATAAATTCATTCATTCGTTCAATTCGACTGAGTAGCGAAAATACTTGTAAAATCGATCGTTGCTGTGGATGTCTTTCATGGAACTAGTTGTGTAATTCCACCCAGAATATCAAACAACCCAGGACAAAAAGGAATGGACAATATTTTGTCGTCCGAAAATTGCATCAAGACACGGCGAGCTACATGATGGTAATCGATCAGGACAGTTTTCTTGGCTTTGTCTAAGGCTTTGCCAAATTGGGCGTTGAAGATAGTCGCAATGGTGTCCACCAAATGTCGAGCACTAAAATAATACCCCACAGGAATAAACATGGTATAGCTAGTCAAGGGAGGATTGGTAGGTGATACCTTTTTGGATTCGTAAAGGCTAGGATCATTTTTGTTCAAGTGTTCTTGCACTTGCTCCTTCAGGATATCCACGACGAAACTGTTTTGGCCTGTGTTGATGTTGAGCGCTTGCGTAGGATGAATGATTTCTACCAAAGCCACTTCCCAATGAGCTTCGTGATCCAATTGTATGGACTGAGGTAATTTGGCCGTGAAACAACATAATTTGTTGTTGGGAAACACATCCATCGAACTGTCACTGGGTAAAGTTAAATAAAATTGGTTATTCATAGTTCCAAGGTTCTGGTGTCCGATGAGTCACTCGCGGCCAAAGGAGAATGTTGTTCAAACTGTTCCAAAAGAGGGTTGGTATTGTGGTGACTGGAAGAAGGATGACTGGCGTTGGCCGTACCGTTGTGCTGGCTGCTGTTGTTGTGACTGTCCGTCGTAAATTTTAAGGATGGACTGGGTAAAAGATAACCGATGCAACTGCTGAGTAAAATGGTCCACAATTGTTTGTCCACTTGCTGCAAACTCAAATTGGTAATAGCTGCTCCGATGACACAATACACCACAAAGATTTGGCAGAAAAAGACGATTTGATTTTTAGGCACACGTTCTTAGCACCACACCCACAAAGGTTGTTTTTGTAATTCTTGAAGAGAGGAACTCTGCGAAGGAGAAGAGGTAGCTGCTGTGTTGAACGGCATGTTGGTTACTTCTTCTTTTTGTAATCGACGACTTGACCAGTGACACGAAACAATTCGGTAGTCCAGTTGGGTAAATAACCTTTGTCAAAAGTGCGTTTGGTTTTTCCGATGCGAATCCAATCTCCCGTCTTAAGCACCAGGGTTTTCTGGTGTCTCAATTTTGGTGTACCAAACAATTTATCAAACACCCTCACTTCGTTTTCAAGGGTTACCTCTTCGGGGGGACATCCGAAGCTACGATGGTACGATTGATTGTACGCTTTGTCCAAACGTGGTAACACGTCGATGTACTTGAGAGTGTGTTGATGTGTAAAATATTTCCACATGCGTTCTTTCAAAGTTCTTTGAAAACGTTTCACGACACTGGCTTTGGTTTCAGGATTTTCGGTGGTAAAAAAATGAATGTGCCTTTGTTTCAATTCTTTTTGAAAAGCTTGGTTTAGAAATTCGGTGCCTTTGTCGGTTTGACATCGTAAAGGGTGACGACCACTTTGTTTCAACACCAGTTTTAAGGCGCGTACCAACTCGTTACTGCTTTTAGAAGTCAAAGGAACGACCCAAGCGAATTTGGAAAACACGTCGATGACACGATTGTACGCTGCCAAATGAGAGTCGTCCGCTAAATCTGCTTGCCATTGATGATCGATGCCATCCACTTTGGTTTGACTTCTAGAAAATTTTCGTCGAATGGGTTTGTGTAACGTGTGCGTCGATTGTTTTTGTATCCATCGTCATACTTCTGGCAAACGTACACTTTTCAATTTGGTTTTAGCAGCCCGATACAATTTTTGAACTCCTCCGTAACCAGCAGCATAGCCAATGCTAGCTAAAAGTTTATCCATGATTTTTTGTTGCTCCTCAATAAGTCACCCACTGTTCGATACTACTACTTTTGGTGTCGTGATGTTTGGACGAAGCGGCTTGACGCGTCCGACGAGCCACAGGAGTCGGTTGTGAAGGGGTGATGGTAGGTTTCTTCTTGGTGTCTTTTTTCACTTCAGTCTTGCTTTCTTTCTTTTTTTCTTCTGCTGAAGAAGGAGTGGACATCATCTTTTTAACCCAAGCTTTCATTTCTTCTCGATAAGGTGTAGGAGAGGGTGTCAACAAGCCAGCTGCAATCTTACTAGAAATGGGAGCAGACGGAGTTTGAAACACTTCTCGGGGCTCGTCTTCTTCTGTCGTCTCCGTGGCGGTGTCTGTTTTAGTGGTGGTGGTGACTTTAGGTTCGCTTTTCATTATGGCCTTGAAATCTCTCAGAGTGGATTTAGATGTTTCGTCTAAAGCTTTCTGGTGAAAGAGTTGAATACGTTGCAAGAGTTGACCGTACCGTTGCGATTTTTCTGCTTCTGACAAATCACTTCCATCCATGAGCGATTGTAATTCTTGTTGTAACTGAGACATTTCGTTGAGATTCGGATTGGGAGGTAAATGAGGTATCCGTTGTTCGTACCAACGATGGAGTTCCATCCATCGTTTGTAAGGAACTAAAGTCAGTTTTCGTCCTTCCATAAGATCCAAAGGTACAAGTGTGTTGTCTTTCCAGAGAAGGGTGTCCTTTTTATCATCTTTTTCTTCCCGTCTTTATCGCATGACTCCTCCTAAAAGAGGTCCAGCAGTCGTTCCTAACAAAGGAGCCGCTATTTTTAACAACGGTCCTATCAGCATGGGTAGAAATCCTCCTAGTTGCACCAGCATTTTTTTCTTTTGACTAAGACGTATTTTCTTTTTGACCATTTGGCGAAGAACGTTTCGATGTTTGCCTAATTTCTGTTTCTGCATCTTGGACAAAAATACCGCTCCTTTCAACACGTTTAAACAACATTCGCACACGGTATCGATGATTTCTATGGGGCTGTTTGAATGAGTTGTTTTCGCATGGAAGGATTGGATTTAGTCAGGACAGACAAGACGTCCCAATGTTTGGCAGGACGAGGTGGAAGTCCTTTTTTGGTTTTGCCTTTCTTGGGACGAGTAGAATGGTGTGCACTTTTGGGGGTCATCTTAGATGTCAGGAGCAAACAATAGAACTGAGGTCTCTCGGATGTCACACTTCGTTTTTATACTGGAACACGTCTCCACTGATGGTCCGCACGGCGTACCATCTTCACGACAGGCATCACTCGACGTTGAGGTGTTTTCAACGGACTAAATCGTCTGAGTTCTTCTTTGGATAAATCCACTAAACTTTGTAACACGCCGGTTCTCTCTTGGACTTTGGATTTAGGTGAGGACACTTTTTTAGCGGCAGCCTCAGTGGCTAAAGCAGCCGAAGTCGATGCCTCCGGAGTGGTGACTTTCGAAATGGGTTTCAATTTTTGCATCAATTAGGAAACACGGATCTTAAATACGGTTTGGCAGGCATCATGACGAAGGGCGAAGACGAAGATGTGGACGGAGGAGAAGGAGACACCGTCATTGCCTCTCGTGGCTTTCGGGAGTACGTGCGCGTCCTAGCAGTAGTACCTCTCTTTCGGGCAGCAGTAGTTGTGGTTGTGGTCGGTGTTTTCTTGGAAGGACTTTTCTTCTTCTTCTTCTTAGGGGCTTTCTTCTTAGGGCTTTTCTTCTTGGGGGTTTTCTTTTTGGTTTTGGTTTTGGCTTGGGCATTAGGATCCCATTTCAAAAGAGAACGAATCATGACACCACCTAAAGAACCACTACCCCCAGGGGTCAAAATGATTTGTTTTTTAGTGCGTGGATCGATTCTAGGTCTGCCAGTTGTGACAACGCCAGTTTATGTTTTTCAAACAAACGTTTGGTTTGATGAGGGATGTGAATGATGCCTTGAAGTAACTGACGTGCCGTCAAAGTAAACCATCGTAACACTTCTTTGAGGCTAGCTTCTAACAAATGGGCACGGACTTGTGCATTTTTTTCGCGACTGATGCCATACAGGGCACGAATCAATTTGGCAGGAGGATGAGATTGAAAGGAAGTTATCTCGAAGACTGTGAGAAAGAAACGACGTGGTGGATGTTTTTATAGTTTTTTTTTCTTTCAGAGAGTGACCGAAGGGGACGTATAAATGACGGGACCTCCTTCTTGACACCAATGGTGAAACAAACTGGTACGAAATCTCAAATACTAGGGAGTGGTGGGCTTTAAATCGATGAGTAAATACGCATGAGGTATTTGAGTGGCATCGTCGTACGCATAATTTAGCTAAAGAGTGCCTAACTGTTTGGCTAACACCTGCACTTGAGATTTGTCTCTTGGGCATTTAAACAACACCACGAAATGAGCGTTGAGACTGATGGTACGATGAGCTTTTCTTTGTTTAAATAAATTTTGAGTAATGTAAATGATGCTGGCATTACGATGATGTCCTTTTCGTGTAAACCAAAGTTTAATTTCTTCTTCGTCTTCTCCTAACATGTCATCGAAGATGACCAGATGTGTTTGATGACCAGATGTGTTTGACTCACGTCAGACACGATCCCATCTTCTTCGCGAGGAATGCCTTCCACAAACGAAATGGTCTCTACTTGACTTTCACGAAGACGATTGCCACTCTTTGTAACACCACACGATGCGTTGAGGTGGATGATCAAACAGATGAGATTTGTGTTCGATCAAACGTTTGACAAATTCGGTTTTGCCTGAACCACTCGGTCCAGCAATCAACATGTTAAAAGGATACACGTTTAATGTTTTTTCAAAAAAACACAAAAAAAAAACAACATATTTACAGGTCATGAAGTACGAAAACGCATACAGCAAAAATGGTGAGGTACAACAATAAGGCCACCACTAAAAGAATCAAAGTTCTGTATAAGCAAGTCAATGTACAACAACAATACTCCCGATGGAGGTGTGTCCTACGAATGGAGTTGTACACGCACTGGTGGTATTCTTGTCTCTGTGGTGAAAGAATGAAATGTCTCTGACGGAAAGGTTGTTTGTCCGTCAGGTGTTTCTATGGGTACGACGGTGTGGTCTTCGTTTTCTTCCTGAGGTTCGAGTCTCATGGTTAACTTTGGTTCCAAGTTCACTTCTTTTTGTCTTGAAAAATTAGTGACGCGCCAGGTCCATGGCAAAGTATGCCACTTCTTGGTGCCAAGCATCGAAACCAACACTTTTCCAGTCACGTACATCTTTCAAATCGTAAAATTGTTGGTGTAACCAACTAGCGATGCACACTTCTTGAAACGTATAAAGTGTAGAGAAAGTTTGACCAATGTCTTCTTCACACGGAGGTACACAACTAGTGTTCATCACGATTCTCAACACTTTGAGCACAATTTGTCTTTCGTGTGCCGATAAAGTGTGAATGGTCATGTTTTTTGTTGTTGCCTGTACCGTTCATCAAAATAATCCACAACAAACACGGGTCCTCCCAAATAGTCCACAACAAACACTGTTCCTCCAAAATAGTCCACAACGAATGTCCTGTGAAACGAAATCCAAGAAAAGTAGTCACTAACACACATACCGCATAGCGTCCAAAATTCAATGGAAACAGTTCCTGTATCAGTCGTTTATAATCCTCAAAGGTATGAACACGATCGTTGACTTCCTTCCATGGAATACGTTTCACAAGTGAAGACAACGGTCCTGGCATGGTTCGCTTTTATATCCAGGTTCCCAAGGTTGGTATCTTTTGTGATAGTCTACTCCACAGCATCTGTGATAGTCTCTCATAAGAATCAGTCTTCTCATACTGTGGAAGTAAGCATAGTTTAAACATCGAGGAGTTACTCTGAGTTTGCGTTTCACTTGTATCTTGACAAACTCTCTGTAAATGCGTTCTCGCAGCTCCAAAGGCAAACAACGAATGTGCTCTTCTAAACTAGTCATTCACAGTCACTTCTTTCTTTGTGACGAAATAGTCATACACTTGCCAAATGGAATCAGTGGGTAAAGGATATCCAAGATGTTCAGTGATCACCTTACACCTCATAAGGCGCAAAGGCGTTTCGTCTTGAGGTGACACTTCTTGTAAATTTTTTTTGTATTCCTCTAAGTTTGTCACTTTTTTTCCTCAACGTCGTTCCATGGAAATCTGTGTATCACTCCCACATTGTAGGTAGAAGTCGTGACATCCAAAATAATACAAGCCCAATTTCCTATTCGATAAATGTCTGACCATTTGAACAACTTGGCACTAATCAGCTCTTTTATACCATTCAGGTACCACTGGTTAAAACGTCTGTGTCGTAAAGGATGCAATTGTTCTTTGCGTTTCACTTGTATCTGAACCAATTCTCTGTAAATGCGTTCTCGCAGCTTTGGAGGCAAACAACGAATGTGCTCTTGTAAAGTATCTAACATGGGTTACTTCTTAGGACCGACCAAAGGCAGGTACTGACAGCGCGGAGACCATCTGGCATGTTCCAAGTAAGCGGAGTCTTTATACTCCCATTCGTGAAGCGTCACACCGCAACTGAAACACTGAACTTTATCACCTTCTCCCAAGTAGATAAATCCAGATCTGGCTAAAGCTTTGGCAGTAGGTCCTTCCAGATATTTAGGCCTCTTATCTTGGAACGTCTGGAGTCGAGTTTCAAACTTGCAATAGTCAGGCAAAACCACAGGCAAAGTGTATTTATTGTCAAAGTAGGGATCGCATCCACAGGTGGGTACACGTTTAGCATATCCAATAAAGAAGAAAGGGCGTTGTGCATCGCTAGTGGGACGATAAGGCACACGCACGGCATCGCTCATCGCAGGCACCATATCGCACTCCAGGTCGTGATCGAACTTGGAGTCCACAGCAGTAGGTTCCTAGCTCGGTGGCTGTGTCGAGTTCGTTAGCATCGGTGCCTGTGTACTAACCTCCACATTGAACTTGAAGTTCACCGTGAGTTCCTCACTCGGTGGGTGGGTGGTATGAGTATTCATCTTCTTCTTCTTCTTCCTGCTCGGTCAACGTTTGGAGTCACAATGAATGGTTGGGCTTGGAAGTTGTCCCTTTTTTATACTGAAGACAGGCGTGTCCGTACGGTAAAGTGGTCTGGTCTGGAAGTCTCACTCGTTTCTGGTATACAATTTGGTAAACTTTTTCTAAAGGACGACTGACGATTTGGTGATTGGGTAACAGTACGATCTTGTGGGGTTCTAACGTTTTCACTCGAAAGTCTTGAGCTTGTCCAGACTGCAAAGCATTTTTCAAGACATCAAAGTTCACCACTTGGCTGGTTCCATAGTTCAGGGTTAATCCTTTGACTTTGCATTTGGTGTGAAGTTAGCCTTGTCTGTCTCGGTATCGGTACCCATAATTTTTAGGGCCTCCGCTGGCAAAACTGAGGATCGTCTCTTGAGGGTGCTCGTCCGTCCATGCTCCTAACCGATCTCCTTCGATGGTGGGGTGTGGGCAACCAGGGCGATGGATGTACATACAACTGTCGGTGTCAAAGTACAGGACACGATCTCCCAACACTTCTAAAGCCTTGTCGTACAATTTAAAGCGAGCATGGGCTGTCACGTAGGCTGCAATGACCACATTGCTAAACTCGTCGGGCTGTACAAACTTGGATTCTTCTTCGTAATTGATCAAGATCAAATCTTCACGGATGATTTCTACGTGTTTGACTAGTTTACCTTTGTCGTCCACCAGTTGAAAATAGCGGCTGTTAAATGACAAGTATTCCGTCTTGGGCAAGATCGTACGTTGTGCCATTTTTCCCCACAAGCAATTCAGCATGACTTTGGCAAACGGTCTTCTTCCTTCGTTCTTTTCTACGTCTTCCAAAGTGATGCCTTCTACGGCACGGTACTGTTCTTTGAATTAAACTTGGTTTTCTGGCGTCCGACACCAAGATGGATAGCCAATGGCTTCTTGTTTCAGTTTCAGAAATTCATTGACGTACCCTGAGAAAATGCCTGGATTCGAGGCGTCGTCCTTTTGGTATTGTGCTGTGGTAGGAAAGTGCCAAATTTCGTACACTTTCAACAAGCGGTATCCTCGATCCAGAGCTCGAAACAATTCGGCACTGACCCAAGTCCCTGTCAAAGCGCGTTCTTCCTCCGTGTGGTGACATGGGTGATCTTGGTTACGTGTTTCGGCACACGTTGGCAATGATTGGGTAAGACAGGATGGTACAAGTGGGTCGGCGGTAAGACTTTGCATTTGATCAATCCTTCGTATTGACGAATGTGTTAAACGTAGATGTGTTCAGTCAGGATTTTAGGGTGTCCGGTAGGGAATCGTTTGTATTTGCACACCCAAGGATACAACGAACACACGTCGATGTATTTGATTTTTTCTCCTCGAGATTCGTCTATGTCGTACAGCAAGCCTGTGGCATTGGTTCGTCCTCCAAACAAACTGTGGCGCGGATCCAAAGGTTCGATGTCGACCACGTCGTAACTTTCGGCAATGCGTCTAAGTTCAGGATCGGTTTTGAAACGTCGATCGTACTCGTGCTCCCACATTTCTACCACTTGGTATCCTTGACTTTCTAACTTCAGACGTCGTTGGTAAGTGCGTTCGTACAACTCTTCCATGGTGGAATCTGGAAAAGGACTTTTCAGGTGTCGTTGAGGAAAACAGGTAGGGCATCCGTGAAACAAGCATCCCTAAAATTAGTACAGCGTCTGAGGGTTTTCTAAATCCCAACCATCCACAGAAAGACTGCCTATTTTCTTTTCTCCTCCTCCATTTCTGGCATGTTGTATCCATTTGTCTTCCTTTTGGCACAAGTAATGTAACCAACGCAATGCTTTGGCAGAGTATTGACGGCTGGCGAAGAGAGAAGTGTTAGGGTCTATGATGGCTAGTTCGTCCTCGGGCATGAACTTTTTGGTGTACACTAAGGTACAGTCTTTGGGTAGGGTGCACGCTTCCTTCAAAGGATCGACTTCTCCGTGATCAAGAAATAATTGTCGAAATTTTCCACAGCAACGGCGTAACAAATCCACATCGGATCGACAATATTTTAACATTTCTTCTTGAAAGACAAACGGTTCTGAAGCGTGAGCGTGGTACCAAGCGTGAAAGGCTTCTCGGTGTTCGGTGTGCATTCCGTCGGGGTCGTAATAGTGAAGATCAGGCAAATGAGGCAGCACCACGTGTTGATTGGCTTCCGTATTGAAAAAATGGGGAAAATATCCTTTGGCCATTTCTGTCATTCCAAATGTTTTAGGCATTCGACTCAAAGGCATGGCTAAATAACTCATGGAATATTTGAATTGTACTTGCCCCACTTGCATGTAGTTGAGTTTGGCTCCGTTCAGGGTGACTTTGTTCTGAATAATATTTTACAAAGAAACTGTCCATCGTATCCCGAAAAATTGTGAGCCATGAAGGTAGCATAGCGATGACAGTTTCCGTTACGTTGAATGTCCTCTTCGCTCCAAGTGTCGTCGGTAGGGTCTAAAATCCATTGAGCAAACTCGGGCAGAGTGTTGGGGCCACGAAAGATTTTTTCACGTCCTCCTGGAATCCTACTACAATGAGGACAGTGAAAATGGACAGGTTCTTGTATGCACTTCTCACAAGCCCAATGAGCGACGCAGAAATTAGGGATGTGAATGCCCGTCTCTTGCATGCATTCAAAATATGAAAAAAAAGATGAAATCCACTTGGGTCTTGTCTTTTTGGGATCATCCTTTGACTCTTTTTCCAGTGTATTGTCGTATTTTTATATGAAACAATGATGATCATACTCCACGATTTGGTCGCAAATGTGACATCTATTCTTTCCAGCACAAGTGTGTCTCTTGTGGTCATTGCTTCGAATCAGCTGTTCACACGTGGAGCACAATTTCAATAAGTCACAAACGCTTTTCTGCTGGTGAACTTGTGTCCTGCGATGTTGTTCGTAACAAGAGGGACTGACAAAGGTTCGTCGACACGTCGAGCAATGTACATGTTTTTCAGGAAGGTATGGTGTGGAAGCTAAACAACCCCGACATCTCTCTCCACAATGAATGTGTCGGTCCCGACTATTAAATCCTTGGTCACATTTCTCGCAGTAGTAAGAGTATCCAAGAAATCCTGTAATAGTCGTGATGGCATCGAAATGTTCTTGATGATAATATACGTGAATGTATTTTCCCTCCGGGAAATCGGGTCCTCGAAACAGCAGAGCTCCGCGAACTTCTTGAGGGTTTACTTTCAAGGTGTACCGAGGAGCCAAGACGTCTTGAAGTTGTTGCATTTGAGAAATGCCACACACGGTCTCTTTTGGTATCCCTGCTTGTTGTAACAGGTGTTCTGCTTCTTTTCGTTGTTGGACTCTGTCCGATCGTCGAATGTTCTTCCATGCTCTTTTCCGTTCTGCGGTCTCGTTCTTGTTGGCATACGTTCGCCCCACCACGATGGCACGGGCTAAGCACATCTTGTCCTGAGAATTGTCGATTTGGACTACACTGTGTTTGGTATTGCGAAGGTCATCCACCAGTATCACTTTCCTACTTCGTCCGCTACCTCGAGGAGGTGAAACGTGGGTCATGTGAAGTGTGGCTTTTCCATCGGTGATTGCAAACTCTTCGTTGGATTGTTGAACGTGTTCGATTTTGTCCATGACTTTAGATGGTGTTAATTCTGCCGGGGTGGTGAACTCGATCCAGAGAGGAGACTTCAAACTGTCGTGATGGATGGAAAGTCTCAACCGATCGTCCTCTTTAGCTCCACATTGTCGTTTCAAGGCCTTTAACAAAGAATCCCACAAATCGGTTATGAACCCTGCAGCTTTCTCGTTCGGCACTTCAGACTTGAGGTCTTTAAAGTTGACGGTGTAAGTGTAAGCCGTGGTTCTAAATTTTCTAGAGGTCATTCATTTTTTGCGTCTCTCGAATGCAATAGTAATTTTTGGGAGCTATGGAAGGACTTTCTTGGTGAGGGGTTTTGGATTCTTTTGGTTTTGTGGAAGGTGTGGTTTCAGGCTCACTCATGTCCTCTTCGAAATCGCTGGCATGGACTTGAGCTAGCACTTCAGCGAGCGGTGTTTGAGGCGGCACGGAAAGTCTCCGTCGTGGCCTCTTCGCTTCTTCTTCTGTTTTCTCATTGAAAGTGCGTGATATTTTCATCTTGATGTCTCACTCGAATCTGATTGAGTTTTAAACAGGGTCTCTCCCTATATATAGAGAAACCTTCCTACCCTCATAATCACTATTCGTTATTCAACTTTCAAACAGTGAAGATGAAAGAGAAGTCAGAAAAGCTTGCCCTTCTGGTCAGAGATTTAGCACAACAGACGTCTGTTGCTATCAGAACTTTACAGAGAGTCCTTGGAAAGTATACCAGTAAGACTAAGGACTACTCCTCTTTCGCCTCTCGAGATAAAAGTCAAGATACTTGCTATATCTGCCAAGAGAAAGGACATTGGGCTCCAGAATGTCCACAACGTCAAAACCAAGGAAAAGAAAAGAGAAACAAATGGAAAGATGCCTGTTATCATTGTCAAGAAAAAGGACATTGGTCTTCAGAGTGTCCTAAGAAACAAGAGAACCAACAAGAGAGGGAGAAAGCAGAGAGCTCTTCAGCACCATAAGAAGAAGAAGAAGAAGAACTCATCCCCGTCGTCAAGAAAGGCAAGAAAGCCAGACGACTGGAAGACAGCGAAGAAGAAGAAGAAAAAAAACTTGATGCCTGTGAAGAAATTCAAGAAAAAAAGAGAGACAGACAGTGAAGGATGAACTTGAGTGATGTATTATGAAATGTTCATTGTGATTTTTAAGAGAATATACCACAATGGAAAAAAAGTAAGTGTCTTTTGGTTTTGTTTTTTTAGAGTATGGACGTACGCACGCACTCACTCTTACACGAACCAAGGATGGGAGTTAAAGTTTTACTTGATTTTTTGGCAAATTGGATTATTTCTTTTCTAAGAAATGTAGTTGGCCCTGAAAAGGACCGTTGGGGTGTTTGTTTCTTAAACAAACTTATGGACTGGACATGATGAGCTTTAACTGTCTCAATCCCTTTCCATGGCCAAGTCATATTCCTCCTCCTCCTGCTGCTGCTGCTTTGACAGTAGTAGTCAATGGTAGTGGTGGTGGTGGTGGTGGTGGTGGTGGTAGCATCTCAGTAGTAGTGATGGGTTTAGAATGTTTCGCCCGTGAGGGTCTCTTTCTCTTGGGTTGTGTTAAAGAAATCTGATACATGTTTCTCAGATGCTTTAACTCGGCTAAAATGTCTTGTAACAAACTCACCGTTTTGTTTTCATCACTTCCTTCCATCTGTCCTTCACACTTCTCTTCTAGCTTTCTTATTTCTTTTTCTTGCTTTCTTCCTTCCTCTTCTTGCTGAAGAAAGGCTTCTTCTGCTTCTCTCTGACGATGTAAAAAAAAATCCAATTCTTCCTTCTGTCTCTTTTTAAAATCATCGATCACAGGTAAAGATGGTGGTGGTACAACAGCGGTGGTTGTTTCAGGCAAATATTCTTGAGATGATGACAGAAAATCCACAAATCTAAATTAAAATCTTCTGGTTGAAAGTTCACCACTGCATTCACCGTCGTACTCTCACTCCGAACATAAGAACTTTCCGTCGCCGGCTCATCCCAATACATGGTCATCGTGGTATCAGTCATACTCAAACTATGCCGTTAAAGGTAAAACTCTACGAACGCTGTGACGCCTATATACTAAAGATGACGTCACACCCCGCTCTCTTCTGATTGGAAGAGAGACCCACCCTATTGTAACGCGCGTTTGGATTGGTAGTTCATTTCGATCCGTTTCGATCCGCTCTTGGGCTATATATACCACCGCTTTTGTCACATAGCTTCACCGGTTCTCAAGACTAGAAGATGTGGACTAGTGTTGAATCATCCACCATCGTATCGGGGATGCTGTTTAACCCAGACTTCATGATGTATATGAAAGCATCATGGGCAATCACAAAGATCACCACTACAGCTCTTTGGAAAAGACGCATCTATATCGAAAGACAAGACTGCCTGAAGCGGGTCCTCCTCTACGGACCTGAAGTCCGTAGAAGCTTAAGAAGAAGAAGACCCTCCATGAGATGTCCTCTGTGTTAACTTGGTTGACACCACTCCAACGGCCCATTTCAGGGCCACCCATCCTCTCTAGAAAAGATTACTCTAGGATTGCCTTCAAAAAAAAAAGGGTTTGTTTGTTTTGTTTTGTGTGTTAGGTGTATGTATATATTCTATCCCTCTAAAAATACTTCTGTCCCATAAACCCTTTTGGGTCTCAAGTGCCCCCACGAATGGGGGCCTCTACAGACCCATTTTGGGTCTATAGTGCCCCCCATGTTAATTTCCCGTTTGGGTTATAGTGCCCCCACGAATTTACTCCTCCCCCTATACTACTTGTCTTTGACTGTAATGATGACTGTGGGATCGCTATTTACATTACTGAAGAAATAATGGACTTATTCATTTCATTCTTATAATTGTAAGTGACGGACAAAGGTTTGATAATTTTATATTTTCACATAGGACTGTCTAAGTACATTCCAGAGTACCTGTCTTGTATGTGCACAACGGCGACAACTTTGGGACGGTTAGGCACACACACACACACACACACACATGCACATATTGTTTTTGAGAAGTATGCAGATTGATAATTCCGACAGCTATAGCGACGCCGATGGCGGTGGTGATGAATATGCTGATGGTGGTGGTGTTGATGATGATGATGATGATGTTATTTGATAGTGAGGATGCTGATGTTATTGTTCTTCTTCTTGATTTCGAAGATGATGATGACGATGGCGACGACTATTACTACGAGAATGATGGTGACGATGATGACTTTTGGCAGACCGCGAGAAAAGATGGTGGCATTTTTTTAATAATATAGGCTTGGCAGAGGGCAAAATGTTGGTGTGCAAGGGGCGTGAGACGATTGCAAACAGCATAAAAGTCCTACCTGAAAAAGGTAATATATTCCTTTCTTTTGACAATGACGAGGAATTAAATTACCACGACCAAAATCTCCGTAAAAATTCATTACTTTATAAACGTTCGTAATTCAGTAAGATTGTTCTTTAATTAAAACCAATGTTCTTGTTGCTATTATACTGTTATTTTTATCATTGCTTCTATTGTTAGGTGACTTATCACTTAAATATGCTCAAGTGGAATGCATATGATAAAAAAAGCTATTTTCATGGCTCGCCATGGTACATCTTCACGCTTAAGACTTCTTATTACATATTAACACCTACACCTCTCTTACGGGTCGTGAATTAGGGGAATCTATACTTTATGTGTGCTCGTGGTAGGACATTAGGAATGCATGTATAAAGTTTGGTAATACATTTTTATATGTCATGTAACTGCACATTTTTTATATTTGACCTATGATCCCTTTCCCAGTGACAGCAGGGGAGGAGGCCCAGAAATTATACCTCTCTTGCAGATGGTTACCACTTGGACAACCTATGCATGAAGTTTTGGTGAATTCCCATCCAGCGGTTTAAGAGACAAAGTTACGGAGAGTCGGTCGGATGGACATACAGCAGATGGACAGAAGGTATCATAATATGCCCCGCTAAAGTATGGGGATAATAACAGTGTCAGAGCATTCAAAGGTCATTTCCTTATATATGCAAACTTCTAAAAGCTAATTTTCCATATAAAAATAAAATTATTAATAAATACTATAAATCATCTTACATTGAAATATATATATATATATATATATATATATATATATATATATATATATATATATATATATATATATATTGTTACGACTCTATGGTCTAAAAAAATGTAACAGAAAGAAAGTGAAACCAACAAATCAAGTAAAAATCAACAAGCAATTTATTACTAGATAATTAAAATGAAAAATCAAAAAGTTACTTACAGTAATGTGTTTTGAAATCCTAATAATCCAATAAGAATGATTGTTCTAATCACAAGTCCTAAATATAGAATGTTCCAAATTCACGGCTGTGTCCTTGAATGTTATTATGTGCCAATGGTCTCCAAAGTCCTGATGTACTAGAAATCTTGATGTGCTGAAGTCAAAATGAAGTATTCCAAAATCTCTGAATAAGTTCACATAAATTCCAAAATTGTCAATTAAAAATCCAAAATCCAAAAGTTTATGAGCACTGTTATAATCCAATGAATATTTAAAATAATTCCTCTCTTAGAATTTGGAATGAATTTTCACAACTGTAATAGCTCTTTACAAGACTGATGGTAATGTCAAAACTGAATAAATGTCCACCAAACATGGTATATATAAAGATTGGTCACATGACAGAATGTTCTAGAATATGAGTCATCTTAATGGAATTCTAACTGTAAACAAAATTCAACCTTGACCTTCAAATTGAGAAAACATATTGATCAAAACAACCTAATTCAAGGACACTAGTTAAACATGTTTTTCCTGATAACATTAAGATTTAAGCAAATATTAAAGTGAAGAAACATTTACAATTTCCTAAAATATTTATAATATTATATAAACATCATACATAACACCTCCCCTCATAAAGAAAAAGAAAGATTTATGTAATAAAGCTTTCTTTTGAATATACATCTAATACTATAATAACCAAAATTACATAAGAACATGTTTTATGATACTGGACTTAATTACATCAAGCAATATTACATTTCTATGCACGTGAGAGTGCATCTGCAATCACATTGTCTTTTCCCCTGATGTGTTTGATGTCAATGTTATATTCTTGCAATATCAAACTCCATCTCAACAATCTCCGATTTTTATCTTTCATTTTGTTGATGAAAGTAAGGGGATTGTGATCACTGTACACAATAATTGGAGAAAGAGCTGAGGTAACATACACTTCAAAATGCTGTAAAGCCAATATCAAAGCCAAACATTACTTCTCAATTGTGGAATAATTTTTCTGGTGCTTGTTTAGTTTTTTAGAAAAATAACACACAGGATGATCCACACCACTTTTGTCTTCCTGAATCAATACTCCACCAACCCCTACATCACTTGCATCAACAGATAATTTAAATGATTGGCTAAAATTTGGTGCAGAAAGAACTGGTGCATTCTTAAGCATAGCCTTTAACTTGTCAAAAGATTCCTGACACTTGTCAGACCAACAAAATTTGGTTTTCTTACTCAATAAACTTGTCAAAGGTTCAGCAATTTTGGAAAAATTGGAACAAAATTTCCGATAATATCCAGCCATACCTAGAAATCGCATCAGTTGCTTTTTACAAATTGGAACTTGAAATTCAGAGATAGCTTTGACCTTAGCTTCTATAGGTTTAACTTGACCTTGTCCCACAATATGTCCTAAAAATGTGACACAAGCATGGCAAAACTCACTTTTGCTCAAATTAATTGTCAGATTCGCTTCGCTGAGTCGATCGAAGAATTTTCGAATGGTTTCCAAATGATCTTCCCAGATGTTGTTGTAGATAATGACGTCATCGATATAAGCGTCACAATTATCAAGACCAAATGTTATCATGTTCATCAGACGTTGAAACGTTGCAAGCGAATTTTTCATTCCAAACGGCATGACTTTATATTGATAAAGTCCATCTGGAGTTGCAAATGCTGAAATTTCTTTTGCCCTTTCCGTCAGTGGAATTTGCCAGAATCATTTTAAAAGGTCAAACTTGGTAACATATTCCGCATTTCCAATTTTATCAATGCAATCGTCCATTCTTGGGATTGGAAATGAATCAGTTTTGGTGACACTGTTGACTTTTCTATAGTCAGTACACATACGGAATGTATTATCTGGCTTGGGAACAAGAATACATGGTGAACTCCAGTTACTTTTACTTGGTTCTATGAAATTATTCTCCAGTAGTTACTGAATTTCTTTCTTCAGACAGTTCTGTTTTAGAGGATTCATCCTATAAGGATGCTGTTTCACAGGCGCAGAATCTACAATGTCAACGTCATGATAAATTTTACTTGTTCGTGTTGGAACATCAGGAAACAAGTGCTCATAGTCATGTAATAGCTGTTTTAGTTCATTTCTTTCCTGTTGTTGTAGATGTGAAAGTTTCTGGTCTAGGTTGTTCAATATTTCTGAATTCCGAAGATTGGTTATACCAGAGTCACTATAGTCTGATCGTACTCCATCGTTGATATCTTCACTGTGTGGGACAGGTACAACTAAATTAACAGAATAATTAGCTGGGCTATCTCTGTCAAAATATTCCTTTAACATATTTATATGACAAAGTTGTTTCTGTTTCCGTCTCCCAGGAGTGTTAATGATATAATTTAAGTCATTTACTTTCTTTTCAACGGTATAAGGACCATAAAATTTAGCCTGAAGAGGATTCTGAGGTATGGGAAAGAGAGCCAGAACTTTGTCACCAGGTTTAAAACTCCTTTCCTGTGAATTTCTGTCATACCTTAATTTCATTTTTGACTGGGTAGTGTGAAGATTAGTTCTTGCTACTTCACAGGCCTTTGACAACTTGTATTTGAAATCAGAAACATAATCAAGAAGATTAATCTTTGAATCTTCATTTGAAAGAAGTTTCTCTTTCAATAATTTCAATGGTCCACGGACAGTATGACCAAAAACTAGTTCAAAGGGACTAAAACCCAACGACTCTTGAACTGATTCCCTAACAGCAAACAACAACAAATGAACACCCTCATCCCAATCCTTTTCTGTATCAAAGCAATATGATCGAATCATATTCTTCAAAGTTTGATGAAATCTTTCCAAAGCACCTTGACTTTCAGGGTGATAGGCAGAAGATTTAAACTGTTGGATGCCTAATTCATGGATAACTTGTTGGAAAATTCCAGACATAAAATTTGACCCTTGATCCGACTGGACAGATTTGGGAAGGCCAACAAGTGTAAAAAACTTCACCAAAGCTTTCACAATAGTTTTAGTTTTTATATTTCTCAGAGGAATTGCCTCTGGAAATCTTGTAGATGCACACATGATGGTCAACAAGTATTGGTTGCCTGACTTGGTTTTAGGTAAAGGACCAACACAGTCTACCATTATTCTACTAAATGGTTCATCAAATGCAGGAATAGGTTGCAGATGAGCCTTAGGTATCTTTTGATTGGGTTTTCCTACCATTTGACAAGTGTGACAAGATCTGCAGTATTTAGAAACATAACTTTTGAGTTTCGGCCAATAAAAATGATTCAAGATCTTGTGATAAGTCTTACGGACTCCTAAATGACCAGCCAAAGGAGTTTCATGGGCTAAATTAAGAATTTCCTGTCGATATGACTTAGGAACAACAATTTGATAGCTCACTGACCACTCGTCACCAGCGGGTACATCAGGTGGTCTCCATTTCCTCATAAGGACCCCATTTTTCACAAAGTAACACACTGGAACTTGTGTGGCTTCAGTTTCACTAACAGCCCTCTGAAACAAACAAGATATCTCGGGATCTTGCTCCTGTTCAACGACAAGGGATTGTCGTTTGTCATCCTGATTAGAACAAAGAGAATGAGTTGCCAAAAGAGGATCACTGTGATCAATACCATTTGATTGATCAATACCTGAGGAAAAAGTGACCTCATCAAAAAACTGACCAATACATGTGTCAGCTAAAGGAATAATATCCTGATCAACATCAATCTCAAGAGCTCTTTTTGCCATAGCTCTAGTAACTGCACAAGCAGGGTACAAATCAGGGATTTCAGTTTCGACAGGATCAACTTTCTGATCCAAACAAGGCTTGTCAGTTACAAGTGGATTAACCACAACCTTATCTCCAGCTAGGTCATTGCCTAGTAATAAATGAACACCCTCTATGGGTAAAGAAGTCACTGCCCCAACAGTCACAGGTCCAGAAACTAAGTCTGATGCCAAATTTACACAATGAAGAGGAACATTTACAAAGCCGCTCTCAACTCCCTGAACAAGAACACTTTCACTTGAAGAAGACTCCTCAGACAAAGGCAAAGTACCTGATAATAAAAGACTCTGAGAAGCTCCAGTGTCCCTTAATATTTTAATTGGGATAGGCTTGGCAGAATCACCAATAAGTGATATAGAACCTTCTGACATGAATGGTTCATAAGCCTCCAAAATAGAATCAGACTGGGGTTTGTTTGACCCAACAAATGTATTGCTTTCAATACAAGACCGTGAACTTGACCTCGTAGAAATAAGAGCATTTGGAAAAGCTCTGTCTTTACTCTGTTGCTTATTTTTCAACTTGAAGCAATCAGAAATAACGTGCCCTTTCTTTTTACAATAAGTGCACGTAGGAAGAGATAAGGATTTCTGATCAGTCTTATCAGATGTTTGATTCCTAACAGTTGTGCTGTTGTGAAATTTGGAAGTACTCGAATGAGATTAAAATGGTTTTTTACCAGAAAACTGCTGAGAGGACGATTTATTACCAAATGAAATTTTGTGAGTCAAGGAATAACCATCAGCCATACGAGCAGCATTTTCCAAAGTTTCCACATTCTGCTCGTCAAGATAGGTTTTAACATCACTATGGATGCACCTCTTGAACTCTTCAATTAACTTTCTCATGCACTCTATCCCCTCCTGGATAGGTTTTGAAATGCAATTCTGAACATTAGATGCCATAGTAAATGCTTGTTGGTTTCACACACAAAAAATTTCTCTATTAAAAATCTTTGCCAAAGACAAAAAAATTTTCCGAGACAAAATCAATATGAATTTCAAAGATAAATTTAATATCTCTAATATGCTTTAAAGAAATTCAATCCCAGATGACGAGCCCCCAATTTCTGTTACGACTCTATGGTCTAAAAAAAATGTAACAGAAAGAAAGTGAAACCAACAAATCAAGTAAAAATCAACAAGCAATTTATTACTAGATAATTAAAATGAAAAATCAAAAAGTTACTTACAGTAATGTGTTTTGAAATCCTAATAATCCAATAAGAATGATTGTTCTAATCACAAGTCCTAAATATAGAATGTTCCAAATTCACGGCTGTGTCCTTGAATGTTATTATGTGCCAATGGTCTCCAAAGTCCTGATGTACTAGAAATCTTGATGTGCTGAAGTCAAAATGAAGTATTCCAAAATCTCTGAATAAGTTCACATAAATTCCAAAATTGTCAATTAAAAATCCAAAATCCAAAAGTTTATGAGCACTGTTATAATCCAATGAATATTTAAAATAATTCCTCTCTTAGAATTTGGAATGAATTTTCACAACTGTAATAGCTCTTTACAAGACTGATGGTAATGTCAAAACTGAATAAATGTCCACCAAACATGGTATATATAAAGATTGGTCACATGACAGAATGTTCTAGAATATGAGTCATCTTAATGGAATTCTAACTGTAAACAAAATTCAACCTTGACCTTCAAATTGAGAAAACATATTGATCAAAACAACCTAATTCAAGGACACTAGTTAAACATGTTTTTCCTGATAACATTAAGATTTAAGCAAATATTAAAGTGAAGAAACATTTACAATTTCCTAAAATATTTATAATATTATATAAACATCATACATAACAATATATATATATATATATATATATATATATATATATATATATATATATATATATATATATATATATATATATATCCACGCAAATCTCTGGAAACATATGTAGCAATAAATTGTATTACAGGTTACACTACTTTGACAATCCAAAATAAGCCTTTCTAAAGTCAGTCAGCCCTGTATTTGTACAATCTACGGAATTTTCTTCTCCCAATATGGACAGAACGAAATAGAATAGAGCACAAACAGAACGAAATAGAATAGAACACAACCTTAAGTTCACTCTAACATCAGAGGACATGTAACAGTTGCATGTTGGCAGGAACTAACCGTTTTACTTCATGTGGTCAATAAACATGCAGTTTTCACAGGTTAGACTTATTAAACAACTGTTTCATTTTGAGTGTATCATGGTTTATTTATTTTTAAAAATTGGAAGGTATAGATTACTTTGTTCGCTGAAGAAAGTACATTTAAGAGATAATGGAATGCATATCAAATTTTATTTTGAAGGACACAGTGAAAACAATCTGACGTTTCTATCAATATTTTTCCATCTTCCTTTTTCAATTGGTAACCTGTGATTTGAAATTCGGAATTTCCCCCAATATAACTCTAAATTAAAAGAAAAATTTAAGAAATAAAATTCTCTAATTCAAAATCTTTTTTAAAAATGCGATAAATGACACTGCAATGTATTGAGTACAAAATATTTTACATTCATACCATTGGGACTATAATGATCAACCCGGAATTGTGACTTTTACCGACTTCATCATATATACTTTTTATCAAATAATTTATTTTCATATAAACCCATATGGACATAATTAAGTAACAACTTGTACAAAATGCATGATACTTTCTTACCCAGTAAATAAATCATGCGCTTCCAGAATGATACAATTTAATACAAATGGTGAGAGGAAATCATCCAAATTCACCATAAAGATTAAACTAAGGAGTACTGTTCCCAACATGGAATAAATCTCTCGAAAAATCCCTTCTTTTCTGTCTCATTATAATATGAAATAGACAAAGTGAGAACGGGAAGGCATTTTCATGCACGCGTCCGATACTCCTCGAATTAATTCTTGATTTTTAACAAAAGATATCATTTAATTTCCATGGTGATAATACATCTAAAAGTACGCATAAATTGCGGTCGATCTATGAACATACACAATCAACCTGAACCGCTTACAGCGATGTATCTAAGGTGCGGCATTGTGGCAATGCCGCAATTTTAGCGCTGATGACCCAGAGAATAAAATACATTGCGTCCAGTACGGCGCGCTCTACCCGATAGTGTCAATCCCTATTTTGATCAAGAAATGTTTCAAATAAATTTAAATTCTCCAGATTCTCAATTCCGATAAAACATACCTAAGTTGACTTGTCGGCAATCGAAAGCGTCTACATCCTTGCAACGGAATGTAAACAAACTCTCCAGCTGATTTCTAACTCGAATAATTAAGCGCCCTCTATCCACTGTCATTTCTATGACCAACCGTAGATTAGCGGAATATAACGACTGAATTAATCCGGTTAGCCGATTTCTGGTACTAGTATTGATGCCAAACGAAAATCCAAGGACCGTAACTCCCAATTAATCCGGGTTCTTCTTTCAAAATGGCGAAGCCTCAACGAAGTCTCAACTTTTTCTGGAGAAAAAATGAAGCTCCTCCGCCTGATGTAGGTCCAAGCGAAAAAGAATTGAATATAGACCAAAATCCAGAGCCGACTGCGAAGAAATTTGTACTTCGACCAGATCAAGATCGTTTTTGACAGACTGGAAATCAAAATGTACGTGGCTTTCATCGGATTCTTGTACCGAATCTGGAATGTTCTGTAAGGTTTGCATTGATGCTAAGATCAAACTTTCAAACCCGCCTTAGAAGAATTTGACTTTCAGCCTGCACTCAGAATGTGGAGAATGGACAAAATAAAGTTTTTTCATTAAGATGTCAGTGCATATATTTACCTTCAGTTGTTTAAATAAATTGTGATTTATTTCCTTGCTTTTTTTCCTTAAAATAATGCCTGTCCCCTTAAAGTTCTCATTGTCCCCCAAAATGTTTTGTAGGGGGACTGTCCCCCTACTTTGAAGACCTAGATACATCACTGCGGCTTATAAAATATTCGGCAGGGAAGTAGTTTTCTACTTCGAATCTGGTTTAATATGGGCGCAGTTATGTCCCATTATAATGGAAATTCTACTGGAAATTTCAACCTGAGGAATTGATCGTACTCTCCATCTGCATTTCCTTGTCTTGAGAGGGTGATAAATAAGTACAGTGTATTATTTTCTTTTAATCAGTTTTGAAATTAGAATTTGTCGTATTTTACATCATATATGTTCTAATGACATTCATGATAATTAAAAATTCGTTTCTTATGCCGGTTAAATACGTACGTTTTTCACACACACCCTTCCCCTCCTCCCCCCTCCCGCCCCTCCAGAGAAAATTTGCCTGTAACGAATGAAATTCGTCATATACGCAGTTTATGCATTTACATATGCAGTCACGTGCATAATACGTACATGTTTAATGGTACAAGTAATTAACTTACAATAATCAAGAAAAGTTAGATTGTGGGTGGGAAGGGTGGGTTGCGCGGGAGGGGCATACCACTGCCAATAGTAAAAAGTGCCACATTCTGTAATTTATAGAGTCGCACACTACTTGCATGTTCGTTTAACAACTGCAAAGTCAGGTGAAATGAAAATACAGTATGATGTTACATAAAATCGATATTGAATTCAAAAACTTGTAGAATTCTTACCAAATGTGAGCAAACAGCATAGGTACGAATGGATGACATAAAAAAAAATCACGATTGCGCATGTGGTTGTGTTTATCCCATGAGAGCAGGGACGTGTATAGCAATAACACTCCCCACTAACCCATCCCTGATCCACCAACCTCTACCCCACTCCGTGATAGGGATCATACTACTAATCCAAGAGGCCGACATAAACTTCACACTTCACAGATATACCCTTCTTTTTTTTTCTTTCTTACTTACATGTATTCTGTGTGCGCGCAGAGTTATTTCGTAATCGGATTTGCCCGATGAAGCATGATACAAGGTACAAGTTCGAAACACGTAATGATTTCTTTCGCAAGTTGTGAAACCGTACACAGTTGATACCTCTATATAAATGGCACGTGTCCATAAAGAAATTATGCACCTTCTTCTTTAATTTGCTTACAAACTTTACCTGTATAAACTGGAAACCTGTCCATTGAGGACAAAATTGTATGGTCCATGGAGTGTCCATTATAGACCAGTTTTACTGTAAGTCAATACATCATGCAAAATCATCCTAAATAACTTTCATATTCAGAAAATTTTCTCGATAGCATTTTAAAACAGTTTAACAGATCTCTATATTCTGTAAATATAATGTTCCTCCAATGCACATGAAGAGTGCACGCGAGAACAATGTTTATCGCCAACGGAAAAAGATAACCTAGGCAATAGGACATGAATCTCTGGGTTGAAACATCTGAGTGGGCCTTGAATACAGATTAATAAGTTTTAAAAACAATTAACATACCAAGCCTAATTACTTTGATATCACTGTTAGTAGCTTTTAACGCATCGGCCTATTTGGAAAATGCAAATATTATTTTCTCTGTGAAATGCTATGATTGTAAAGACAGCATAAGTACATATGCATACATTTTAATAGGGACTGTCTCAGATGTCAATGACTACCAGAAATACATATGGAATTTTAAAAGTTTAAAAATCTTACCTGTGATTGTACACCTCCAGATGTTTCAGCCTTGGCATCAGCTTGAATAATAATGACAGACAAATCTGAGACAACGGTCCATTATTAATTATTTTTCCACCTGCAATCTTCTGCTTCTACACAGTCTTGAAAATCATAAACAGAAAATATCTATTTTGATAGCACAATTACTATATCTTGCTACCTAGACCATGACTAATTGGAAAATAAAATTATGACCTGCAATTTAAATGCCACATACGTATCTTTGAATGTAAACTTCCAAGTGCACGTGCTTTGTAAATCAACAGAAATCCTTGTGATCTACATTTTTCTTTTCAATCGCAGTTGTAATCTTTACCACGTGCAGAGTCTAATACATTTTTTTGGTAGAAAACAAAACAAAACATTCCTGTGTACTCTGTACATGGCTTCAAAATACGTGTGTATCAACCAGTTGTGTGCAAATATTTATCACATAGTTGGTACACTTTAAAACCAGTGTTTGCGGTTTATTATTTTCAACATGGCCAAAGGTTAACATATCACTTTTGGTGAATTCGATTGGTCTAGACAAGCCCAGAATTTGTATAACTGATTTGCTGCGATCGTGGGAATTTTCCTTACCCGGCCTACTGGCACTACGTTATGTTACTATATACCATCAACCGGACGACTGTCATAAAAACGCACAGCAGAGGTTACGTAGTTTGGAATATGGAACCTTTACCCAACACTGAATTGGCTGAATGCCAAACTAAACCTCGAAAGGACAGGGGTCTATGCTGAGAAACGTCTGGCAGTCTATTGTAATGCGGATAGTCCGCTTTATATTGGTTATAAGGGACCAAGCATTTTATTTTCGAGGCGAGGGGGGCGGAGTGGAAAGGAGCTTGGGAGGAGAAATGAGCTGTGGGGGCAGGGGCTTTCTTTTGAACAATGACATATTATTTATGTATTTATTTTGCTGCTGTTGCTTTACCTCAAGATATTTTTTTTCCAAGTAATATATTTGGGTATCATTAGTTCTTCCTTCTACAAATCAGAGCAAAAATAATTTCTTCAAGCTATTTGGGGGCCGGAATTTTTTTTCTCAAAAAAATACCAGCCTCTCCCCCCCCCCCCCCGGCCGGGAAAAGACAAATAATTTTTTTAAAATAAAATTAAATGGTTAGTCCCGAACACGCGGTATGGATCTCTTGGACAAATCTGATTTAAAAAATCAACCTATTGCAACTAGCCAACCCACCTCTCTGATGAAAAGTGTGTCCACGAATTCTGGTCTCTCCACAGACAAAAAGTTGTGAAACCACAGCGCTTGGAAGCATTGAATTGTATATTAAAACAAAAAACATAAATAGCAACTGCATAACTCCAAATCAAATCATGCAGATAAATATAGCCATAAAAACATACCGTCTGTAAACGGCGGTCCATTGCGTCGTCAGCTTGTCACCATCTGGATTATACACTGGTCGCCACGCTGGTGTTCGAAAAAGTGCCGACTTGATCGTTAATTGGTCGCTGATTGGATGTGCTACTAGTTCAAGACTGGGTTGGCAACTTGTCATCTATTGGGTCGTCCACTGTTTTTCCAAATTAACACTGGTCGCCAAATTGACGTATTTCTTCTCGTTGCCCGGATCACTCACTGGCCATCGACTGGATGGCTTACATATTACCAACTGGATCGTTTTGTGTTCACTGACTGAGCCATTTACTGATTGTAAACAGGATAGTTCATTGGTCGCCAACTGGACTGTTCACTAGTCCTCCACTAACTAGTAACATGATGGTGTTAAATAGTGGATCCCTACCGGACAAGTATTGGCTCATCGACTTTTCGTTGACGGAGTATGTAGGTCTATAGTATGATGCATTGTTCACTTGTTGCTGACTTGGGCGTTGAATCACGTGTGAGTTAATCAGTGTGAGAGCAACGCCTGGCCCTGTAGTCATCAAACTGCCTAAGCGCAAAATCTGAAATCGGACTCAAAACTTCAAAATAAAAAATCATACTTAGAGGAATTCCATCTTTATTTTAAAATCTGGCATGTATGTAGAGATATAAACTGTTTGATATTCCCTTAATTTTCCTTATTCTAACCTTACTTGGAGCGAAGTTATAGGAGATTAAAATTTTTGATATTTCAGCATGGATTCAAATTTTGTTCCAGACAGTTTCGTGACTACGCAGCCTTGTTGCCGACGGATTGTTGAATCATATCTTATTAAGCTGCTGGTTGTACGAGCGTACGCAGTACAACTGCATTTCATTCTTCTCAGATTGACCTAAAGATGGACCTAAAAACGTTGGAAGTGCAGGAAAGACGTCTAATAGAATAGAATTTACTCAAATTCAGAGTGTCTCCCCAAAAGGCTTCAGGAACGAAACTAAATTTGTTGGGTCGACTAGTCTCTTTCATTACAAAAACAATAATTAAATTTAAAATAAAACATATTTAAAAAATGATAACAATCCATCACCATTAAATAATTAACGTTCTTGACAACAGAAAGAAGACACAACTACAAAGAAGACGAGAAATAATAATAATAATAATAATAATTAGTAGTAGTAATAGTAGTCTGAGTAGTAGTTGTATACAATGATAGGCAGTCATAGTTAATCGTATTACAAATTTCAAAAGACATAATATAGTTTGCTTTAAGCTGTGCATTAACTGACGTTTTAAGTATATAGCATTCAAAACCACACCTAGACATGAAATACAAGTTAATGCTATAAGCATTAGCTCTTCTAACAAGCTTGCCGTTATTTAGCTAAACCATTTTGGGTACTAGATCAAAAATCATCGATGTACTGGATAATAATAAGTTTTGTGGAGAATCTGTATATTTTCTCTTGTTAAGGTTTAACACGTGTTGTCAGGATGGCAGCATTTGAAATATAATATACGTTTTAGTGTAAAGATTTTCTAATGGAGAGCAATCATACAGTTCATCGAGCATCATTTGCAAGTATTAATATAGCACTAGAAAATAAGACAAAAGCTATTCAATGCAAAGCCTATGCGAGAGCACCCTGGGAACATTAGTACATCACAACGATTTTGACAGACCATACTCTATCAAGTTGCGCTCACTCTCTGGGTTTAGCTTATTTTATATTTCTGGTGCTGCCATCCGGACAACACGTTCTCGAAGAACAGGGGGAAGAAAACAATAACCCATTTATACCCACGGGTGGATATACCTTAGCACATAGCTGGTGTACCGCTGCTTGACGATACACTTTTTTCTTGAAACAAAAGCACTTGTCAATCATGCCGAGGAATTGGTCAAGACCTCCTTAACAATATTAACAGGAGGTATTGACACCTTTGAGCTTCACAATGGGGGGTCCTACGCTATTGTTTCTGGCGGAAACACGCAAGAGCCGACAAGTTCTGAGTGACCAATGATGTGACAATTTTTTTTACCAATCGGCATGTTACGTATCAAAACAGTCCGTTTCTACACTACCGGAATACGTGCGATTTCATCTATATTTGTTTACAAGTTTGTTTGGGATAAAAGATGTGGTCAAAACTAGCTGTGTTATAAAATAACATTCAGGAGAATAACAATGTTTATTTATCGATTTCAAGCATGAATATAGATATTCTGCAATATTTTAGAAAGGACAAAGATTTTCAGATTACATTTAAAGATGATAACATCGAGATTAAGCATCATCAATTTTGATAACAAGATTGCTAAAACAGTAAGGTTTGAAAAGGGAATAAATTAAGTATCTGGTGTGAATTAAAATACAAATTTGCATCGGCTTAATTTACGGTACATTTCGAAGATCTGGTAAATTTTACAAGGTCAGTCAACAACGATTCTACAAAAGCAGAGTTAAAATTTATGGAAGACAAAGTTCGGTTTAAAATGGCACATGGTGAGTCAGTATATAAAGCAGCTGTCTTTCAATCAACAGGGCAGTGAATCATTGTGTAAAACAAGATTCTGTATAGTTGCCAGAAACCGCAAAATGGAGTATTTTCAATGGCTCGCCATCAAGTATCCACCATCTTTTCTTTTTCCGTTCTTCTTTTTTTTTTTTTTAAAATACATTGCCTCACATCCCCTCGCCACCCTCAATTCCCAGCTATGATTCTGTGATCATGACCGAATACCGTCAAACCTATTTTGTATCATCCCTCTAGGACTGCCTATATAAAGTTTAGCCAAAATATATTTGCAAATGTCACAGAAATTAATTTTTCTATATATGACCTTTGACCCCCTGTTCCTAGGCACCTCTGGAATGACGAGATTGGAGGCCAGTAAGTGTGACAAAAATTATGCCACCTTTCCTTGTAGGTTTTTAACATAAGGTTAGCTAATGTACCAAGCTTGGTGACAATTCCACGTAGTGGTTTAGGCATTCTTCTACTACCATCATCCCCAAGATAATCGCGGTACAAGGATAAGACCGACGGTAAGTACCAAGTTTGGTGACATTTTTCTACTACCATCATCCCTAAGATAATCGCGGTACAAGGATTGGTTCGATGGTAAATACCAAGCTTGGTGACATTCTTCTACTACCATCATCCCTAAGATAATCACGGTACGAGAATTAGGCCGACGGTAGTTCAAGAATGCAATTTGGGAGGAGATAAAGTTATAAACAGATGCGCAGTGCGAGGAGCGCACAAACAGACGGGAAGACGGAAAAAATCACAAAATCCCAGATACTAATAAAAAAGAATAACTAAACCATAATAATTCTTGAGTGGTTGTGCCTACTGCCATTATACTGCTTTACAAAATTGTTGGTTAGTTCTATCAAACATATTTAATTTAAAGACAAGACAAAGGAAAGTCATGAATTGTAAAACAAACGCCACACGACAATTCAGTAATACCACATGGATTTATTTTATTTAGGGAGAAGAAAACATAACATAACATCCATAAGTTAAGACATACGTTTATTGTATTGCTCAGTAGTACAGTTCAGCTTCGAAAATCAAACACTGAGTCTTAGATTGTTTCGAATTAAACTGATATACACTGATAAAATGATAAATACGAACGCGTGGTTGGGTTTTGTCACTGGGCCAAGGTTTATAAGAACAACCTCATTTATAACTCTTTACATGTATTTTGTCTGGGTGGAGGAGTTATCAAGTCTTGCCTCTGATTTACCCAATCAACAATGATACATAGGTATAAGCCAAACATGTAATGGGTTCATACGCAATTTGTATTGTTGGGAATACGGTATTTATTTACTTGGTTCGTTAAAGAAATATTACAAACAATTATCCAGATATTGAGAAACAAGAACAAAATAGTTAAATAATTCCACCCTCTGATACATTAAATAGCATCTAAACCTGCTTCAGCGGACACCTTCATATAAAAGGTACCTGTTCATACAGGTGGACACTTCATAAACCCTCTTCTTCATTTGGATATATATTTTACTTGTATAAAAAGGACACGTGACCAAAGAGGACAACAATGTATGGTCCCTTGAGTGTCCCTTTAGACTGGTTCTACTCTGTGTCAATATCATCATAAAAAACGCCTAAAATACCATATATTTGCAAACTTATTCTCGCTGGCATTCAAAAACATTAATCTTAATATCCCTTTATTGTTCCGGAAGGGTGCACGTGAGAATATTTTATTTTAATCGTTAATGGAAAACATAACTTGGGTAATACAGAAAATAGTATTTGAAACATATCTGGGTGGGCCTTGAATAAAAAAATATCAACATATGAAGCCTATTCACTTCGATAGCATTTCAGACGTGATCGCCTATTTAGATGAAGAATTTAATTTGATCAATGAATACCACTGATCTCAAGAAAGTTACACGCACATAACAAGAAATAATATTCTTACCTTGGAGTTCAACCCGCCGGGTACTTAAGCAGTGTCATCAGCATGAATCCGAATGACGCACAAAGTCGATACCATACAAAGTCCCATCAGTAATTATTAGTTCTTTTTACAATCGTCTGCTTTTAAACCTCCATGTTTACCTTGTTAACTGTCAGGGCAATTGTGTATTTAACGCGTGCTATTAACAGCTGTAACCAATAAGCGTACTGAGTAGAAGGGATATAAGGTGACTTCCTATTACAACACAATAGAAGATAATGACACAGCTATAGTGACTAAGATTGGATTTGCAAATAATTTCACTTTTACCTTTGTACACAACCATGAAAATAAAATACCTTATTTTATTTTCCAGAGAATGCTTCAACGGGGTTTAATTTTAAGCCAGTATATACGCTTGAGTTTTATCAGGCTTTCTGACTTGATAAATCTGTTTCGTCTTGCTTTCATGAGGAGGAACGATTTTATTTCTGGGAATTGATGTCTGTGAATGAATATAACCAACACGTATACGTTCACGGAAAAATCAAAATATTCACAAGGTTACATTTAACTTGCACCTAAGGCTGCAAGAATTGACATAAGCTGATGAATTTTGTCCTGTCTACAGTAAATTGCAACATTTTAGCAAGAAAAACATTTTTGTGAATTTCGCGAGCAAACTATCTGTCGCTAAAATTTTATGTTCGCTAAAATCTTATGATGAAAACATTGCGAGAGAATGCGGAAGGCGTTACCTGCAAACCTCGATTGGGGCAGATATTTGAAAAAAATGGAATCCTTCAGATCTTTTAGTTCTCATATGTTTAGCCCTACAAGATAAGGTTCAATATCTTTTATTTTAGCATTATAAAATGCACTTTCCGGATACTCCAGGCTTCCTCTTTTTTTGCCGCCCAACGGATAGCAGGCAAAAGAATATTCGTGTTTATATACCTCCTCTAGAATAAAAAATGTCTTAAATTCTTGTAGTAAATGACACTGTAACGGTATCCATTAAAGCAGCTGGATCCGTGGCTACGCCATCATGGTGTATAGCTCGCAGGGGCTTACAATAAATAAATCCACACAAATTATGGATTGTAGATGAGCACCTTCAATGGTCAAATCTAGCACATTTGGCGGTATCTAGAGCTGAGTTTATGTCTCAACTAGAACTTGTAACCCCAACGCCTGGGCCTTTGTAGAAGAATGTAGAGAGCTTTCTGATCAGGAAATTAGAAAGATTATCCAGAGGAAGCTTGTTTATTACATGCGAACAGATGAGAAAAAATGCCAAAAAGTACATAGTAGGAATGAAAACTTCCTAAAAGAGTACTATGTGCTTAGTTTTATCAAAACAAACACTGCACAGCATGCAACATCGAAATGCTCTAGTTCCATGAGCATCGAAAGGCGCAGCAGTTCGTACTGATGCCCAGACAGACGCTGGGCCAGAGTACGGCTAAACCTCTCTACAATGGGCATTGTGGACGCCGACCTCGATCCGCCTTATCTGTACGTTGTGCTTGACCAAGAGTTGCGACACAGCGCCCATAAACTCCCGGCCGGGGTCAACCTGCAGCAGCTTGGGCAACTTTCGCGAATCCAGCTTGTAAATACGTGCCAAAGCGTCAGCGACCTCTGAAGCCTTCTTTGTGGTCAGAGGCTCAACATCCTTTTAACAGCTGGAGACATCAAGCACGGTCCGCGTGTACTTGTATTTGTATTTCCGACCTTGTCGAGCGGCAGAAGCAAGACATCGGCCTGGTGCATCTCGTTTTGGATTGAAACATCAAACTGAGGTCGGGGAATTGTGTGAGGTACCCGCAGGAAAATCTGCCGCATGACATGCTTCGTGAGGCACGACATGGCAATATCTTATGAGACTTTAGCAGTTTCTGCCAGTTTTTTTATAGCTGCCACGCCCCTCCAGTAAACTCGCGGGCTGTAGTATATCGCCGCAAGCTTAGTATCCATGCGTTACTTGGCCTAACAAGCTAAAAGGTTTGCCGCCCTTTATTGTTTTGGAAGCTCCAACTTGGCAGCGTAAAAACAACTGCATTTGCTTGCCCTCCGCTAACCGGCGGGGGCATCCGGTATGTACCTTGCGACACAAAGGAGCTTAGCACTGGCATCATAGAATCCGGGGAGTGCGTGGGGGGGGGGGAGCAATGGTGTAGGCCTGCAACGTGAGCAGCGAACTGCCGCATCGAAAATGGGGATTCACGCCAGATCTCAATAAGAAAGTTGGTCCTGTCCCCCATGTGAGTGATAAGGCCAGTATTATTTTCACGTTTCCTGGCGTATGCCAAGCGATGAATCGCGCTCCATAACTCAACCTCCGTAGCTATGCCAGCAGCAGAAAATGCCGGCGTAAAAAATGTCTGCACTTGCCGTGCTAACACCAGAAATATTTTACAAGTACTTGTAAGCCACATAGCCAGTGGCGGAAAGACCCCCGACAACAAGACTCGTTTCGTATTTTTGCTGTTCGGGGGAGGGTGTGTAAAAGTCAAAAATCTTTGGCTCAGGCCCAAGGCCTGATTCCTCTGGCAAGAATAATAGATTCATCGACGTCTTGATAAAGCCGTGCGGCCACCTGTTCATCCTGTTTTCTTTAGCTAAGTTAGTCAAGATGCTCATTGCAATTACGTTGGTACTCAGAATGCGTATCTTGGAGCTGTTCCACTATCTTATCGTGGCGGATACGTTCTTCGTCGGCCATTTTTTAATCTATCTAAGAGAAGATGTAGTTTGAGCCAGTGCATGCGAGGGCATTAACCAATGTCCAACCAATCATGAGAGCAACGGAGGCTATTATAGTCTTGCGTTTTCTTGGCTGTGATATTAGCAGGAATGATGCCTTGTTTAACAATTTGCCTTGTGTCAAAAGATGCAGCGCTGTGCTGGTAACTGCCTTTGCTGAGTATTCAAAGTCTAGGCGACCAAGATTTTACTTTAACAAGCCTGTGGCAATTATTGAATACACGATTTCAAGGCCGTCGAGTACAGCTCTATGGAGGTTTCCAAGGTCTTTGGAATAAGATGATGTAGATATAGTTTTAAGCTTTTCAAGCGGGTTTCGTGCACACTTGCTTGCAGAACGCAATATTATTCCATATAAAAGAGTCGGGCATGCGTTTAATAATGTCTGCTGGCACCCGCAGTTCCTGATGCGTTTATCGTCCTTCCGGATCTGCATTGTGCCGTCGTAGGCGTTCCGTTGGTCGTTCCGACGTTAATCCGTAGAATAAGGCGTACGCGAGGCCAGCCGCCAAAGCTAGGCAGGCACAGGGAACATAAGCTGGCATCGTGCTATCTTTCTCTTGCATTTGGTGCTGTTTCTGTTGTCCCGGCAATTCCAGCCCTTCGGGCGTTTTCATCAGCCCGGCGTTGTTTCATCATAGCAGCAAGTTCTTTACCGGAGTCAACTCTACATGGGTTTTTAACCTTAGCGACCTGCACCACTTCCTGCTCCGCGTTCCGCGGTTGGGCAGGTATCGCTTCCGACTTTGGTTCGAAATCGGTGCTTCCGTGTCCCGCGAAGTTACTTGTGCTGATTTCAATGTTGAACTCATCATTCTTTAAAAAAGATATTTTTAGACTGCTTTTTTCAACATGCCAGTAGGTTATCATGATAGATGCAATTAGCGCTGGTACTGGACCGTAACTAAAATAGAGGTGGCTGCTGATGCTCGTCAACGATGTCTGGATGATTGAATGATCTTCTAAATCGCTTGCAAGGCGCTCGCGACTATCTATAGACAGAAAGTAACTCACGACAGCTGTGTACAGGCCAAATGGAGACGACCACAGCGAGGCTGTAATTTTAGCCCCCAGTTTAGCCTCGTATATGGCACAGGTTTTTGACACCTTTTCATCGCTCATCACCTTGAGGCTCTCAAAGGTTAGATTCCGGCCTATGTATTCTTTCGCAACTACAGAAGACACTAGCTAAGACAGGCGGTCACGCTTATTGCAGTCGTTCCGCCGGTTCCAATCGTTCCATCTGTTCCCGTCATTTCCTCTGTTCCGGCTGTGCTGGCTATCGTAGGCTTACTCAACGCTTCTGTTGTCTTGGCTTCCATCCCATTTAGTATCTCCTCATAACGTCTGCCATGACTCTTATGAAGTTTTGGATATGGTTCACCGATCGCCTGACTCCAAGTAGTACGTAGCCCAAGGCCGCAAGTGTTATGGTGTGCCTGCAGCGCGTCCACAAAGTGTAATATAAAGCCACCACATCACTCGCTCGCGCTACCGCTAGCTCTCGACCAAGTCGCTCAAGTCTTGTCGGAACGACGGGAAGTGGAAACAAAGTGGTAGGACACTGATGGGTCTGTGCGCGGAAGGAGCTTGCCAAAACCTTCCTTTAAAAAAAAATCGAAGGCCTTCACTCGACATAAGGCCTCAATGATATCGTTTTCTCTCAGCGTGTCCCTAATTGGGTCTTCGTCTTTGCAGTAGAAAGTGCTATTCATGAGGTCTGCCCGGGGAAATCGAGTACACCAGAAAGAAAGCCACAATCGTCAAGTAGAAAGAGTGTTGTTGTTTCAGGCTTTTCGCCAAAAATTTTAGCGAGCGCATAAAGCAGGGCAGCCATATTATAACCCTCATGGTTGACCAAAAATACTCACGCGACGGTTTTTGCCGCGGGCCAATGGCCTACCGACCGCCTTGCTGAGGCAGGTATGGCAGGTAATGATATAGTAATCGAAGTGGCTCTGAAATGCAAATTCGAGAAGTCCAAATGGAAACACCCGCTGCAGTCAACGATCATGGTGCACTGTGGCTTAAGTTCTCAAACAAACCCGCGCAAGCGCTGTTACCACATGTCTGATACAAACTGGCCATTTTGTATGTTGGGCTACACAGTAAATTGCAACACTGGAGGAAAAGAAAATATATCTTGAGTATGAATACGAGGGAAAAGCTATGCCGTACTCCATATCTTCGCTAGAAAAAGCCCATACCGGGGCCATATATAATTATTTGGCGACAGAACAGCCGCAACCAGTGGTCAACCGCGCGACAGCACAAAAATTGCGAAAGGCACAAAAAAGCAACCTGCGGATAGGGCGTACACAGATACCGAGCTATTCGAGGTTTTGGAGTTGGAGGACACCGCAGTCACGGAGGCGGCGGTGCAGGAACCCAATAGTTTCCCGATGCGGGAGCTCCTGTGCCTCAAGAAGGCAATGCAAACCTATAAAGGTGTACTTGCAAACAATGTGGCCAAAACAACGAAATAAACAACGACATAGACACGTTAAAAAAAAGCCGTAGAACAATTCCAAGATGAAACAGAGCGCGACCAGTTACAAGCCCAACTTGCAAAACATGTCCAGTCTGATATCATTGCGAAATGCAAAACCCTGGTGGAAGAGTATCTGTGCCAACATGGGGTTGACACGCCTCGGTTTACATTAAGATGGAACGAGAATAAAAAGCAGATTGACATTGAGCACTGGGGCCACCTAGAAAAGCCCCCTAAACCAACCCGCGGTCAGCTTGGGTAATTAAGCAGCCCGAACAAAACCCAAAAGTACTAAGCGCAAGTGAAAGGGCTGCGATTGCTACTACAATACCAATGCCGATGTGATATTTGGTGAAGTGTCTTTGACAAAGACCTCATCAGTAGTAACCTTTCAGCAATAACCTTTCCTTCGGGGTATGTTACGCCCTCTATCACTCGGTTCACCAGACTAAAAAGACGTGTGATCTTCTAAAAAGATATTTTCTGTCGCATTAAGGTGATCGTTTAAACAACAAAAACACACACTCACACAATCAATAACTCTGCGAACAGAAGGCACGTTGGTTGTGATTCTTGGCGAGCGAGTAGGCAGGCGTGTTGAAGATTTCCTGATCTTAAAATATTAAGGAAACTTACATTTTCTTTCACTACATCGCCGTCTTGCCAGTACACAACGGCGATAGGTTAGAGGTGCCTGCTCGCGTGACAACTAACCACCACCCCAAATCAATAAAACTTTCATATTACGCTCCTCGTAGAGGAGTTATAATGCCGCTATAACCAAAACTCCAAGATCCACAAGATTATCGTTTTAAAAAATCTACGAGGCTGAACAGCCGCGCAGTCTATACAAAAAGTCCAGGCGCGCGGTAAACGCTTTTAATGGCGTTGACATCACACTTACGGCTGTGTCTGTGGGTATAGATGTGGAGGAGATTGGTCTATTGTCAACAATCATTGCGCTCCCATCGCAGTTGGTCTTGAGATCACAGCTTTGAGCTGCGATGTGGTTTTCATGGCCACACATTTCATTAGTGGACGGCTCTACAAAAAGGCCAAAAAGCACGATGAAATCCGCGTCATTACCGACACAAAACTCAACACAATATCCGACACCTGGTGGTCCATATTAATTCATTCCTTTAGTATGACAGTCGATTACGTGCTGGACTTGAGTCGAAACTGGATTCATAAATTTATACACACAAACAGTTATCTGCACTTCATCTTCTGGGATAACTGTTATCATGGTCTGAATTACCTCCGGAATTCCTAGCTTTCGTTTCGCTCTAGAAACTCCAATGAGGGTTGAATTTAGGCACGTGATTGTGTGAATATATAGCTTGAATTTCCTCGGGAATTTATAGGTTCGTTTCACCCTAGAAATTCTAGTTGGGTTGAATTCAAACACGTATGTAATCAGTGGAGACGACATCCACCACAATAGACCGTAAGAAACGGAATGAATTCTGTCACATGGCGTTCTAAGTGAATAAACCAGAGAAAGATCACCCTAGAATTGACAGGTATAGGCTATTAGATGACCTTTTACATTTCCTTTTTAAATCCTCCTTTCTACGCGCTTTTTCTCCCGTGAATCTTTTAAGTCTTATATTAAGGGACGGAGGGTATTTTGCTATATTGCTCTTTTTTTGTTTTGTTTTTTTTTGTTTTTTTTGTTTTGTTTTGTTGGCCTGTTTCCAAGAAGGTGGCCAAAAAGGAACCATTGCTGGAAATGTTGTTTCGCGGCGACGTTCTCAGTTTGGATATCTTGGTGCTAGTAGAACAAGCAACATAGACCTTTATCTGCCAGTACATTAATCGGTCGCAGATCGATGTCTTTGTTACTTGCAGTTTGATCCGATTTAAAAGTGAGTACATACGGTTAATATACTCAAGATAAGCAACGAAGACCCCGACAGCAGACACATGTTGGGCCCACTTAGGTAAGCTGCAAGTCAGTACGGTTGGCCCAATGCTGATGAACAATGCTTAAAAATAAGGACATTTTTTTTAAAAAAATTACATCAATGAGGTAGAGGTGCAATAGAAAGTAATCCATTTTATTGGAATAAAAAAGTAAAATCTGTGCACAACAGGGTTAAGATACGTTGCTAAATCTGACACATTTTCCCTCGTAGATGGAGTGTCGTTTCGTTGACTCTTTCAGAATTTTGCCTGTGTGGGGAGGTCATCCTTGCTTAGTCAAATTGTACTGTGCTCTCAATTCCCGCAGTATACTTTCTGACGATGATCTTGGTTTGATTTGACATCGTAAACAAAATACAGGTAGTGTCATTTATATAATTGTACCGAAATTGATGAAGTAAACTGTTGAACATTCTTGTTAGATTTCTCCCAATATCATCTGATTTATTTTCTAACTTTATTTTTGGTGGACTATTTAAATACCATTTAATAAAGTTCTACCTGTAATACGAATATTAATGCTATCGTAAAGAGAATAATTGTCAAGGTCTCTAGGAGAACAAAATAAAAAAGGAAAAATAATGGAATTTGGTTTATTCTATTTACCGTTATGTATTCGTGTATAAATCGCATCCAACTGCCAACAGCGTTTACCCAACTCTGCTTTCGCGTAATGTGACTACAGATTTGCTTTTATGCAGTTTGCAAGGCCTAATCAGTAGAACAGCAGCTCTTGGTATGTGTTGTTTGCAGTTGGATCTGACCTATACGACAATATATACAGTGTATGTACAAAATCGTTCAGTCTCGACAAACAAAAGCGTTTAGCATCACACTCAATTATTTTAATGTATTTCAGAGTCGAACTTTATATTTTACAGGATTCATGAAGCTTGAAAATTAATTACGCTGCATAAACGTCCGCTCAATTCTTATAATTACAAATAGTTACTAAAATAATAACGAATCTCAAGAAACAAAATAACAGAACTATATGTTAACACTTGTTTAGAATTATTATCAAAACACATAAGGGTGCATGAATACATAAGTAGTTCCTTTCTGATGTTATGAACTAATAACTTCTAGTTTTTTGTGTCACATCGTGACGTTTTAATAAATCTAAATGCTTGTTGCAAAGGCTTGATTGAAATGTGTAATTATATGAGAATGATTAATTCAGAATGTATTATTTCATGAGCAATCTATAAAGGAGTCCAGACTTTTTCAACTTAGGTTCAGGTTTTGGTTACTACTTCTTTTCTCTCAAGTGCATGCTTTCTGAAACAAAATTGAATTTAATGCATAGAGCAAACTGTTAAAAACTCCCATGATTCCCTTAATTCATATTATTCAGTAAAAATGTGGATTATGTTTTATTGCTTTTGTTGTTTAACTTGAATGCATATTTTCCACGTTTGAAGTGAAAACCGTTGATGTAATAGCTCAGCATGCAAACAAAACTGATAAAAGGTATATGGTACGCTGAGCAAAAATGTGAAGCTAGGAAATACATATTTAGGAAAACATCAAGAATTTTATGGTAGTGTCTAAATGATAGCAAGTAGTTAATCGTTATTACTGACAGAGCAAAGTTAGTATAACTTTAGAAGGAAAAAAAAGCAACAATTGTTCCTTTACCTTAAATATATTAAAATTGTGACTCCTGAGAAACTGACATAAACACTAAACTGAAGACAAATGGAGAGAAGGATGGACAAGGATTACAATATATGCTCCAACCACATTCGTGTTGAGGGCATAACAGTCATTTTGATACTTCGGTAGTTCGAGCTTCCTCTGACCTATTCCTTCCCCTATTTTAGATATGTTGACATTTATGTTGGGCATAAATGTAAAAGAATCTAAAATGGGGTGGGAAAGGTCAGAGAAAACTCGAACTAATGCCTCCAGTGAACATTTATTTGGAGCACTGCAAACATAATCTAGATAATCCAGCTAAATCATTGCAATTGTATGTGCATTAAATGTAACCTTGTTCAGATTCACTCCTTCACTGTTCACTTTAATGTGTAATTTTTGTACAACTTTTTTGCCTCTTAAAAACCGAAATTTCAAGAAGCATGCAGTAAAGTTACATAAAACGATTTAGTTCATTACCTCTGACCTGCAGAAAAAGCTGAGGAGTAGATAAAACAGTAGTAGTAGTAGTACATGGAGAATTAGAAGATGTATGAAGAGATTTGTAGTAGTAATGATAGCTGCAGTAGTTGCTGATGTTGCCTCTGTAGTGTAGGTAAAGTACACAAAGTTCTGACAGTAGTAGTAGTAATAGTACGAATTGTAGTAGGTGTTAATTAATATTATTAAAGTAATTTCAAAATTCATCACAATTTAGTAATGTCAAAATATTTTCAATAATAGTCGCAATTCTAGCCTCTCCGAAAACAAAAGTAAACGCACAACAATTATTGAGTACATTAGATTTATTGTCTCCTTCCAATATTTACATGGACAAAACAGGAGATCACAAAGTGTTTATGTTTGTATGTATATACTCGATGATAAGTCGAGTAAAACTGAAAACAACATAGACCCTGATCTACTGTCGCATAATGCACTGAAAGCTCCAAGTCTGTGTTGTTTGTTCTACTGACTGCTACTGACAAACTCAAGAGATCCACATCTGTAGGTGCACTATGCAGTTGGACTTGTTTTATAAGCAGGTATATAAGGTGTTTGGTTTAACAGCACATTTAAAAATTTAATTCAATCTTTGAGTAATGCTCTCACAAATGTTTGTTGTTGTATTTTTTGGTTTTTGTTTTGTTTTGTTTGTTTGCTTTTTTTTTTTTTTTTTGTTTGTTTGTTTGTTATGGAAGTGGTCAGATTGACACCAACTCATCATATACATAGTAACACACACTTTTAGAAAAACAAAACAAAAAACAAATTACCATTAAAAACACCAATGCCCTATTTTGTGTTACGTTTGGTGGCCTCTTAATATTGGTTTATTTCAATAGCTTTCAGTTATTTCTTGAATCTTGGGATCTGATCCTCATTAGCCTAAAATTTGACTGACCCAGTTCCCACGCTATTATTGTTGTTTTTGTGCATGGCTTGGGTGACGGAGGTCATGGAGTACCTCTTGAGGGATTCAGTGTTTTGCTGCTGTTCTGTTTCATTTTCAGCGCTTTTAATATCCATAACAGTATCTTAAAATCCTTCTACATCTTTGTCTAGGCTGCTAATATTTCTACTAGCTCCTTGTCATCTAATTGTTCGAAATCAACAGAAAGATATTGTTGGACGATGTAGCAGACTAATGCCGAAAGTGTATAGTAAACTATGCAATTGAATAAAAAAGAAGAAACAATGATGTAATTTCTATTTATTTGCTGAATTTCAAATTTATAAGAAAACACAATCGTTTCACTATGATGTGTCTGCAATGTTAATTTACATTGCAAACAGTAATGGAAACCGAAAGTAGTTCCAGAATTTACCGATGGGTAAAAAAATCCAGACCAGTATCACGTGACCGTTAATGTCCAATCATATTGCAGAAAACGCGTTCTGTTCATAATAATTGGAATTATAATGTGATTAAACATTTTTCTCAAGGCTTTATATAAGCACGAATTTTAATTCATATATGTTTCATATTGCATGATAATGATATATGATGATATATGATGTATGTATATGCAGTATCTGCAGTAGTTGTATCGATTACATAGTTATAATACATGGCATCACAACTGCTATTTTTCTAGAAAAAAAATCTTCTATGAAATATATACATACATTGTAATAATCATCAAGGAAACATAACTAATGTGCATACTTTATTTTGTTTAAGAAATTACACTTTGTTCCCACCTGGGGTATAATCTAATGTCTGAGAAATAGATGCAACTCTCTCACATTTAGAGATAGATCGTTGGTTGGATGGTTGGTTTTAATGGAATTTTTACCACATTACTGGTTGTATCATACCGAGGAAATGGGAGCTAAGAGCCTTTCCCAAGGACACACCAAAGTAGTTAACCAAGGCTGGCCTGGGTGGGTATCGAACCCGTGACCGTTGGATTACAAGTCCAGTGCTCTAATGTGGCTCTAGAAGGAGTTCCCAAGTAAAACATTTCTTTTTACTATCCCTATTTCAATAGTGAAAAACTAAAAAGAATACCATAAAGCCAGTACAATTCAAATCAAGCGACCTTAAACACTGACCAGTTCAAAGTTGACAGCTTATTCAATTCAGACCAAAAGTATCGACCAATCGTCATTTTCTCTAATTCTGCGTTTTCTACCATAAGTTAGTTTTGCACAAAAGTTACAAGCAAATATCCACGAGTCTTCAATAAAATCTAACTTCTTTAATTTATCAAGAAAGTACGTGGTTTGCTTTGTGAGATTCCTTTATGGTGATCAATGATCCCTTCAATATTGTCCTTTTCCTCAAAACATCTAGTGTTTTCATTTTTGACATGAATTTACAAATCACAGGTCTATTGGCATTATTGTCAAATCTGCCAAGTCAATGAGATATGCTGATATCATCCTCTTTTATGGCCAACCTCAGTTTAATATTCAGTAAATTTATCACTTTTTGAACACACTGGTCTGTAGTTTCTCTTTTGTCTCGGTCATTCAAACCATAGATTTTGATGGAATTCTTTCGGGTATATTGTTCTAACTCATTATAATAGTCCTTCAACTTCTTGTTAACAATCTGAAGTCCAGTAATGCAGACGGCTTGTGACTATTTCTCTTTCTCCAGAACTTTGATTCTACTATTCAAGTTCTTGTTCTCGATTTGTGTAGCGACGATATCGATTCGATTAAACCATTCGATTATTTCGTCTCTCAAGTTGTTTATCTCTTCTTTCCATCAGATCATCCTGTATTTCATTCTATATCTCTTGCAGTGATGCCTTTCCTTTGTAACAAGCAGACTGATTTTTGAGTCGATATAATCTTTAGAGGTCATTTTTTCCAACGTCTCAGTAAGCATGTATAGCTTTGAACTGATCATACCCATTTGGTTTCTATTCTTTGTTCTGAGGTCTCAAGATGACTTCTCACAAATTGCCTGATAGAAGTTGGTGAAGAGGATAAAAGAACACCATCACCCTCGGAAGCATGCCCATCCGATCCTCCCATTCTCTTCTCTTTCTCTCCGTCTTTCTGTGATTTTTTGACATTCTAATTGGTCGTCGCTCCATCATGAAAATATTCTGTGAAGTGCTGATTACTAACCGCAATCTTGCGGACAAATTCTACATCATATTCTGAAGTATTATTTATTGACGCGTGAAACGTGTGGCGATATTTTCCAAATGGCAGACAAATCAGCTGTTGGAAAAGTAAGTTTACGACATGAAACGGAGTTGACAACTATTTATATGCTGTACTTGCTAATGCCACAAATGTAAATAATTCCAGCACGTATTTCAACGTATATTGGATTTCTAACATAAGATGGTACATTAAATCCTCCATATTAATGAGTATATTCAAGTATGCATTTTGTGCGCCGTACATATCTGCCCGTGAACCCATGCAACTCCATCTTTACGCATTGACTGCGGCAGATCAATATTCTTCATTAACTTCACTTAGAACTGACGGGAGTTCCAAGATAAAGTCAAACTTGAAGTTCGCTGACATAAAACATCACTTTAACTTTCTTCCCACCGCATTTGTGGAAAGATTAGTCGCGTAAAACCAGAAATTTAACACAATTTTGCTCACTATTCTGAAGCGTGACTCGACAATCCAAATGACCTCTGACCTTTCCCATTTAATAAACTTGTTCCTTGCTCTGTAATCTAAGCTATCTGATGTGAATGAAATCCGTGAATACAGAAATCATTTAACTTTATTTCACTACTTTTTTTCAGTATCACTCGTGCTCAATATATAGTAAATAGCATTGCTTTTGTAGCGTCGCCTCCTGAAAGGATTCTCAGTGTCTGGCTCAGTGTGTGGCGTTAATTTGAAGGCTTTAATGCTTAATTTGCACAGAATTATCACTCATCCTATAAAAAAGCTTTCCCAAAGGAACTTATTTACAATACATCTTCGTGAGATGTGCGATGAGTAGAATTGTCTCGTACAAATCAGTGGCCGTGCACATCAATAACTTATATGGTTCGCATGCACCAGCACTTTTTATTTTAAAGACATTTCCATTTTCTGAACTGATATCTTTCAACATCTAGTTCTGGAGCTTACAAAACTAACCCGTCATTATATCTTTTTAATTCGCAAGATATGTATAACATTTCTGGTAATATAAAATCTTTTACCCAATACCCAATACCAGGGTTCCAATTTTACAATAAGACCATTTTATTTCTTTTTCTCCTACTTTATAAAAATTCATAGAATCGTATGAATGATCCAAATGGCAGCTGTGGACAACACAAGTAGGAAACCTAAGAGGGGCATTCCAAACCATGGCCATGGTTTCAATAGGGGAAGGACAAAACGATGCACGACGGACGTAAAAAGTGATGTTCCAAAGTACGCTACAAACGTAGCCCATAGCTTTCCCAAATTTTTTATATAACATCTCCCACATATAGTTTTGTCTCTGTTGTACTGTTGATGCAAATCCCAGGTAAAATAAATACAGTATATTAAATAGGCTGCAATACTTGTCGTTAATATCCCAAAAGGGATTGCCTCTGCTGAAGTCAACGCTGACGCAATTTCGTCAGAAGAATTGAACAGAAGCCTCCATAGGAACTGTGTCATTTTTCCGCCTCCTCCGCACAGTGAATTGATACTGTTTACAAGGATTTCTCGGAAGCTCTTAACTTGGAAGCTTACTTCTTTTCCGACCACACACCATGTCGCAAAATGTTCACAATTACATGTCAACAGATTGTAATTGTCAAATCTACCTTCCCCATAACTATTCAGCACCATTTCAGCCCTTCGAACAATTTGATCCGGTGGATACCTTGGGTGCGTATACTCGATAACACGTAAGCTATTCAAGTGAACATCGTAGCGCTCTGTTGTTATGACTATTATCATCCTTTCGTCTGGTTTCTGGAAGTGGATTAATGTGAGTTCTATTTCATTACGGGAACATGAGATGATTTCCTTGATAATGGCATGATGTCTATATAATGATTTACCAGACATTGCAAGACTTTGGCCTACAAGGGATATATGCTGCCCACGTCGCAAACAGCTTGCGTCTGTAACTGTTCTTTCTTTCGAGCAGTAAGCGCAACTCCTTTCTGTACCATCCCTTTGTTCTTCACGTCCATTTGTAAATACAGCTTGTACATTGTTTTGTATGGTAATGTTGCGATTGTTTACATTAGCTTGCTCCTCAAATGGATATCTTCGTTTACGAGACGCTGGTACAGTTATTGATGCCATCTCATTCTGAAATAATAAGAGAACAAATTAATTAAACTCTTTGCTATAGATTGAATAATCCCACAAATCATATATTTTTGCGACTCTCTGATATATGTTTTCTGATATATCTTCGTTGACGAGTCGTTAGTAAGCTTCTTAAGGACATCTCATACTGCAATAACAGGAGAAAAAAAATTCGGCCGATTCTTTGTTTTTGGTGGAATAATACCACAAATCTCATATTTTGTGACTTTCCTATCTATTTATCCATACTCATTCAATAACGAAATATACTATATACTTAAGAGTGAAATATAGAATGATCATAATATTTACCACCGTTCGTGACCCTATAATAAAAACTGCAGGATAAGTTGCGCTAACAGGATTGTGTCATATACTAAATTAAGCTACAAGACAAAAAGGGCAGTATCTCTAACCACAATTGCGAGAACAATATGTTTCGTCGATATGTGCATGTTTAGGAGATGACCATAATATTTACTAAGTTTCGTGGCAATCCATTAAAATCTGTGTGACTAGTTGCACTGATCAGATTGTGACATACATTGCTATCACAAATTGCGGGAGCAAAAATGATTTGTCATATGCACATTTTTAGGTGATGACCATAATATTTATCAAGTTTAATGGCAATCCATCTAAAACTGCAGGACTGGTTACACTAACGAGATTGTATTATACACTGCTTTAAGCTACATAACAAATAGAACAACAACTCTAGACACAATGGTGGGAGAAGGGTGATTTGTTGATATGCGCATATTCAGGAGAGGGTCATTATTATTACCAAGTTTCATGGCAATCCATCAAAAACTGCGGGACTACGTTTACTAACCAAATTGTCATACACTGCATTAAGCTATAAGACAAAAGGGCAATAAATCTGGCAAATATTGCTGCTGTAAAGTGATTTGTCGATATGCGCATTTTCAGATGATGACCATATTTTTACCAACTTTCAATGCAATCCATCAAAAACTGCGGGACTAGTTGTGGTAACGAGATTGTATTATGCTATAAGAAAAAAGAGCAACGACTCTAACAAAAATTGCGGGAGCAAAGTGATCCGTCGATATGCGCATCTTCAGTTGATGACCACAGGAAAAGAAAACAGAAATCTTGTCAAATACAAACTGCTTATGTCAAAAGTATACATTTCGCGAGAAATAAAGACATTTTTTTAATTAGACTACAAATATAAAATATATTTCCCAAGAGTGATAATAGTTGCCCTTCAAAAATCTCTGACAATTCTAATGCAAACAGTGCCAACGGATAGCCCATCCCGAAATCCGAGCTCCCCTCAACACAGGCTGAGATACGTCTATCCCTGCCCCAAACTAATGTTTCCATGGGTCCGACTGTGAGCGCCCAAATGCGTAGAAAAGCAATAGTACCTGCACATTTAGAGTTCTGCCTTTCCTGGCCGTTGAAACGTGGTATACTCTCGCGCCTCAGTGATGTAAACCATCGTGCATCGCAAAGGAGTGACACCTCCGTAAGGGAAGACAGAATGCTCTGACTATTTCTCTCTTTCGATCCGAAACCTTCCTCACCAATAAATTTGTATGGAAGCCATAGGGAAATCCGAATCCTTACATCATGCAGACATAATTGCGGCGGGAACTCTATCATAGCAAGCGGTAGAAAAATATTATCATAATAAGTGATGACAAATATTATCATAATAAGTGGTGGAGAATATAATGAAGAAAGGTGTCACTCCTTACAGACTGAACACAATTATCTGTGACTTTCGTACCTATCGCCAACAAAAGGGACAGTTCTTAGCATCAGCACCAGGAACATCACCGCGGGACACAACACTGTTATCATTGCGAGAATTTTCGGCAACGATATATACATCACTGGTGAGAATGTTTCATGCAATAACACCTGCCCTTCAAAAATCTCTGATAATTCAATGCAAACAGTGCCAACGGCTAGCCCAGCCCCGAATCCGAGCTGCCCTCAACAAAGGCTGAGACACGTCTATCTCTGCCCAAACTAATGTTTCCATGGGTCTGACGGCGACAACACAACAGCCCCCAGAGACAGTTTTTTTCCCAGTGATTGTGACTTTAAATTATACTGTTAGAACTGTTTCAATACTGTTTACTATTCACTTGATATAATCTGTTTTTGGACAATGGAAGATTCTCACATGCAATCCTGACATCATTCCTTCCCGTAATATTGTTAGTATGTCAATTTAAAATGGAGCTTGAGAAAACTGTAAAATTACAGGGTTGGACAGAAGATCTTTCATTCTATAAACACGATTAGCTTCTATTTTCAACACACACATACATAATAACAACGTTATTTAATTATGCTTTTTAGGGGGGGGGGAAGCAATATAAGATATGGACACAGTGGATGACAAAGAGCTCGCCAGTATGCCGCAACGATATGTTATAATTTGTTATAATTTCTAAATATGCGAAGATTTGAAATAATTGTTTTATTTGTTTGTTAGCCTGTTTTTTTTTTTTTTTTTTTTTTTTTTATTATAATAGACGAAAGAAAACTGAATAATGTTTTACATGGTTCAGTGACTTACCAAGCCAATATGAATCTCAATGGGTTTTCGACTACTTTGAAATCCTTCCCACATAGAAGACTCTCTTGGCTTTGCGATGTTCCTTCCGATCTAATTTTTTTTAAACATCATAAACACATTTTTGGTATAAAAAAAATATATATATTAAAAAAAATAAACGTTAGCATACAATCATCAAAGACCAGCAAGATACATTGCTGATGTTGAAATAAAATACAGGCAAGACGAAAAATAAACATGCTCAGAAATTGTGGGATGTAAACAATGACTTTTGGCCGACGAATCTGAAGCCATATGAGGATAGAAACATATTTACCTTTGATGAAACGATTGACAATAATCATTCATCAGGTTAAATTCCCATGGCATTTAACGAACATTCACATCAAGGACTGAAGCAAGATATTCTTTCAAGGCTGTCTTCAAGTTGCATTACAATATGTAGAAAAAATAACGTGGGATTCCTGCCAGTTGCTTGCAAGTCAGGGATACCACACTTTCTATATTTGGAGATGAAAAAATAGGGGAAAAACCGTTATTTATATTTAGTGAACAGGTAAGCGCTTTTAGAATGTAGAGTACGTTTTCCCTTGTTTTTTTTATGGTGGTAAAATATCGGGTCACTGACACATTGAAATGGAGCTTTATAAAACATTTAATTACCGGGTTGGACCAAAGATCTTTTATTCTGTAAACACGACTGGCTTGTATTTTCAACAACAACAAAAAACCAACAACAAAGAAACAGAAAAAGCAAGTAAAAGATTGTGTCAACCTAACTTATCATTGTACCTCTCTTCAACAAAGGCTACTCACCTACATATACGGACAATCAGACAGACATGGCAGACATATAAAAAGACAGTCATTATTACATTCGTAACCCACTCCGATTTTTATCGTTACCTTAACCACCATCTTTACGAACCTACCTAACATTATGCCTGTTTTCTGCCCTTCCACTACATACATTGAGACACTGACTGTTGGGCTATTGATTTGATTACCTACCTGTTCACACAGTGTAAAATATGGACATAGTGGATTACACTGAGTAAACACAAAGACATTTACATTTAACGGACCGATTGACTAAAATAATCACTCAGCAAATTCAAATTTCCCAGGTGTTGAACGAATATTCACATCAAGAACTAAAGCAAGAGATTCTCTCAAGGTCGTCTTCAAACTGTATTAAAGTATGGGTAAAACCCGTGAGTACACTGTGTGATTACTGCAGGTAGCTTGCATACAGAGTTGAGTCTTGGAATATGTCTGGAGTGGAGTCTGGAGTCTGGGGCATGTGGAAGCAGTTGTGTGTATGTTGGTTTTAACATGTGTTTGTATGTATGCGTCTATGTCATCTTGAGGAATATTTCTCACTACTAGCAATAGTAGATCACAATGACATACTTTTCACGCGCAAGTGAGTTAGCGATTACCTACATAGAATATTGTTCTTTCTTTTTTTTCGTTAAGGAGTTTTATGCTGGCCGAAATTGAACGTTTTATCGCAAAAAGTATTTTTGCTGTTTCTTTGGCACTTTGTATGTACGACCATGAAACTTATTAGGTGTAATAACCTCTTAAATCATGAAGATAACCATACATAGCTAAAAAGAAATTCTTGTTTCTTCATCTCAGAAGACATAATGATGAGACTGTCCTCCTTTTGCTCAAACTTTGAATCTCCTATGACTGAAAAAGACTCTTTTAGTAATTAACCTAGTATTGATATTTGATTTTTATCTAATTGGACAAATCAATATTTAGTAGCTTTACAAGAAGATCAAACCAATTCTTTTTTTCGCTCCATTTGGGCTATAGGGCTTGACATACATTTGAAAAGATAAACCTCAGAAACATTGATTTTAGATCTATGATTTAAGGAGGAGGACATAGGTAATATCGGATTCCGTGGCAAGTTAAGTCCTATGACAAAAGTAGTTTTGTCGCCTCTAACTGAGCAAACTGATTCAGCCTCTGTTATCATCACCTTGTCAAGTAAATTACACGGTACTGTTAATCTAAACATTGTTCTCCACCATTTCTATAATAAGATATCTCCAATGTTGGGGCTTGACATTGTATAACATGATTGTTTTGGTCATTCACATTTTCAGTGTACATGTATTTGTAGTAACAAAATATAAACATATGTATTATACATAAACCATATATATTTTGTCCTTATTTTGTTTCCACAATGATGCCGGAAGACTAAGAAGCATGAGTTTACACAAGGTACTTATTTCTTATTCTATATCATTGTGATACTTAAAAATATATATTTTTACAATATTATTACTTTTCTGTTTTCTTTTTACATTCTTTGATTTTATGTGTCTAGTGAAATTCGAAAGTGTTTAGGTGTAATCAAACAAACATTGCTCTTGTGGCCAGGGCAATTTGTTACTTTTGACAGGACACAGTTCAAGCTATTAAACATTTGCATTTTCGAAAAGCTGTACTTGATTTGTTCTTTGCTGGGTTAAAATGAATATCATATTGCAAATTAGCATTTGCAAAGCCACTAAAATTCACACTAGACACGGGACATAATTTTTATCACAGATAATCAGACAAGACATCACTTATGTTGCAGATGATGAGATGAGAATTGTCAATCAAGTGTGAATTTCACGGTGCTGAGATTTGTTGTGACACTTTTTTGATTACTTATGCCATATATGCATAATGCGAGTTAATCCTGGAAGTATAGTTCTAAGTTTAGGTATGACGTCAACCCTCCAATAATTAGTTAATATATTATCGTCCTTCTCTCTTGATTTATCTTGGTAAATCCAGTTGTTTATTTATTGAAATGTTACACATCTGACTTCAACAGAATCTTTAGAATATCTTTAATATTGCACCTATTGTGTTACTTCAAATATGTTGACACAGTGTCAAAATATGCACGAGTATTCCTTCATTTAGTACAGTACACAAATCTTAGTACAGTAATAAAATGGTATTGAAATGATATAACTTTGATAATTCATTACAGTATTCAAAATATTAATGGAATCTACTCCAAAGTTTTGGTAGTTTCTTACACCTGATTCAACTTTTCTTATTGTCGCTAATTTTTCATTTGATACTGGTGGAATATGGCAAAGATGACCTTGAAGATGCTCTTGGCTAAAGCATTAGTTATGTTTCATAACAAATACTGTGAAGAATCCTTGATACAATTCTACCTGTGATGGGTATTTCTTTCTTTCTTTTTGGTCTTTTGTTGGAATTTGTGGCTACAGGGACAGTTTTATAATCACAGGCTCAGTCATAAACACGTGCAAATGACAACCAACGAACACTATAATTTCGTCTATATCAATACACCCCAGACACCAGACCCCAGACTCCACACTCCACTCCAACACTCTACTCTGCATTTTACACTATGCCACCCGTTATGTGTTTTTAGAATTTAGGTCCACACCGTTTTTGTAAATTGGGCATGAATCATGACACAATTTCAGGTAAGAAAAATCTTGTTTGACGATTTTACAAGAAGTATATGGAAAGGTGTTCGTTGGAAACTTGCATGTCAACGCTTAATGAGAGGAGATGCTATTAGCAAAAGAAGAGTAAGGAAACAACACAAGTTTGGTTTTAAAAAAAGAAAAGGTTTTTAAAGACTTATGGGAATGTTCAAAAAACTACAGCACAATTACCGAGCTACAATTCTGATCGAATCGTGTAAGGAAAGATTACCGTAAAATATCTCTCTCTCTCTCTCTCTCTCTCTCTCTCTCTCTCTCTCTCTCTCTCTCTCTCTCTCTCTCTCACACACACACACACACACACACACACACACACACACGGGCGCTCGCGCAAGCGCATAGAGTAAAAAAGAGGTAGTGTAATTCTTGGTAATATTTTTCATTCTTTGTTTATTTAGTATATTTCCTAGTATGTCTTCATTTTGAAGAGCTCTGAAGGTACGTTGAACAGGTTATAATTTGCAATCTCACTGAATTCTCGTAAGAGACGTGATCATTACACGGATCTATAAAAAAACAACATATGTTACTAAAATTAAACTTCCAGGCATTATGCTAGTCACGCACACGGCACATTACTTCCTCTTTGGGAAAACCACCCGGTTAAAATCAACAATCTGTTTCAATGGGCCAGACTATTGTCGAGACCAAATACCATTTGTGTAAAGCTTAGTCAGTGCATACACATTACAAAAGATATTGTTCACACAATTACTGAAATACACTGTATTTCAAAGCCTGAAGCAGACAGTATTAGCTTTTCAAAAAACATGAAGGCTCCGCTATATTTAATTCGTTCTTTGGTTTAGAATGAAAGAAACTTAAAAAGGCAACAACAACAACAACAACAAACATAACATATCAGGGAGAAAGTGGGGGCTGGGCATTGTTTTCATGTAGAGCAGGTGTGAGGTATCTTTATGGTGGAATATTTTGTTGTCTTGTGATTTTTGATCGAAATTGGGTTTCAAGGGGTAATGAAATTCGTGTGTAGTGAAACATCAATGCATACATTGGATTAAATCCCAAAGAGAAAACTTCGCAAATAATGTGAAGCTCAACAGCGACCACACACATGCACGTTTGGTTTTACGCAACTAATGCAACGCCGTTTCCCTCCCAACATGGCTGACAGAAAAAATACCCTTTTCCAGCGTGCCACAAAGCCTAGAACGACCTTATAGTGTTCTCATTTTTTTTTTTTTTTTTTTTTTGCATTGACAGACACTTTGTACACCATGTGTTAGGCACCAACATTCTTTTATTCGGGGTAAAGGGTAACTGAGAAGAGCTACTTTTTTCCGAGCTGGCTTTTTTTTTTTTTTTTTTTTTTTTTTTTTTTTTTTTTTTTTTTTCACTATCAAAGGCATCAGTTGTTTCACTAAATAACAAAGACATAGATAGAGATAAACAGATGAGGGAGTTTTGTTCCAGACAGTTTCGTGACTACGCGGCCTTGTTGCCGACGGATTGCTCAATCATAGCTCATTAAGCTGCTGGTTGTACGGGTGTACGCAGTACAATTGCATTTCATTCTTCTCAGATTGATCAAAAGATGGACCTAAAAACGTTGGTAGTGCAGGCAAGACGTCTAATAGAATAGAATTTACTCAAAGTCAGAGTGTCTCCCCAAAAGGCTTCAGGAACGAAACTAAATTTGTTGGGTCGACTATTCTCTTCTTTACAAAAGCAATAACAAAATAAAAAGATATATATAGAAAAATTATAATAATCCATCACCATCACAATACTATTATAATAATCGCCGTTGTTGACAACAGAAAGAAGACACAACAACAAAGAAGATGGCAGCAATTGAAATATAATATACGTTTTAGTGTAAAGATTTTCTAATGGAGAGCAAACATACAGTTCATCGAGCATCATTGGCAAGTATTAATACAGCACTAGAAAACAAGACAAAAGCTATTCAGTGCAAAGCCTACGAATGCGGGAGCACCCTGGGATCAGCAGTATATCACAAGGATTTTGACAGGCCATACTCTATCAAATTTCATTCTCTGGGTTTAGCTTATTTTATATTTCTGGTGCTGCCATCCGGACAACAAGTTCTCGAAAGAACAGGGGAAGAAAACAATAACCCATTTATACCCACGGCTGGATATACCTTAGCACACAGCTGGTGTACCGCTGCTTGGAGATAAACTTTTTTTTTTTTGAAACAAAAGTACTTGTTAATCGTGCCGAGGAATTAGTCGAGACCTTCTTGACAATATTAACAGGAGGTATTGGCACCTTTGAGCTTCACAATGGGGGATAATCCGCTGTTGTTTCTGGTGGAAACACGCAAGAGCGGACAAGTTCTGATTGACCACTGATGTGAGAATTTATTACCAATCGGCATGTTACTTATCAAAACAGTCCGTTTCTACACTACCGGAATACGTGCGATTTCATCTAACGTATGTGATTCAACAAAGTCCATTTTGTAAGCGGTGCAGAGGTAAAATGTCATGTTTGCTAATGATCGTAAAAGCCGTCATCCTTGAAACTGCCTAAATACAGATCAATTATCTATGCTGAATCTCATTTTGTATTTGTGTATTTTAAAAAAGAGCTCTCGTTGCCTGCTCAGGTGTAATTGTAAACGAGTTCAAAAAATTCTTTTTACCGATACCGTGTAACATTTTCTCTCTCTCTCTCTCTCTCTCTCTCTCTCTCTCTCTCTCTCTCTCTCTCATTTGATCGTAACGTTTGCGACGTTTTAGTTGCACTTTAGCATTCTGCTTGTTATACGGCTCATCAAGTTTCTCGTTTACTGCTGGGTTTCTTGCCCGTGTTTGGCATTGTGTCATGTTCATTTAACCTTGAAAGTTACTCCACCCTTAATATTCTGTAGAATATATCTGCACCCGACGAACAAACCAGTCTTCTTTCGCTCTCAGTTCTTAGAAAAAGTAAACAGTGAAACGCACATGAGAACATTACCAGAATAGCATTAAACTGGGACTAGAATTACGTGCAAAGATTAAACGAGTTTATAATTAGCAATTTCTGCACAGTCATGTGCCACTATCTTTAACGCTTGTACTTCTTGATGATACATATGTTGGAGCGGATTTGGGGTGGGGCGGTGTTGGAGCCCCCCCCCCCCCCTTTAATCCCTAAACATTAGCGTGAAACAACCGGAACGTTTCCTGGAGTAAGTTTTCTTTACAGTTAGATGGTTAAAATGATGCCCTGTTAACGCTCAAAATGCAGGTTCCGTCCCACAGACCTCTCGCCTACATGTTTACACTCCCACTAAACGATATGTTTTGATCCGCCCCACCACACATGCTCATGTTCCACAACCGGGCGCCATTTTGGCCAGGGTGATTCGTAAAAAATTAAAGTTGAGCTTGCGTTTTAATTGTATCTATCCTCTAATATCAGCGTATGAATGACATCAATTTGTAATTGCTTGCCTGTAATTTTGATTTTCAATGAAATACCTCACATTATTCAATACTGCCGCTTTTACGTAAGGAACAGATATGTTACCCTCATTGAGTGAGGAAAATGCTCATAATTTCTCGAGAAGCGTTAATCTCACCAGAAGCAGGAGGTTCATGTCAATGTGACGCATAGTCTATTTTTTTTTTAAAAGAAACAGAAACAAATCATGAGCCAAAAGAAATTTTTTCAGTTTTAAAAATTTAAACTCTGGTTTACATTCGTATTTATTTACTAATGTCATTTAATGGATGGAAAGCTATGTTTTTTTTGCCTGTTGGAGATTGGTTAAAAAAAATTACATTACTACAAGATTTAACAAGGTCTTTGCCTCCTTACAACTATGTTAAAGGTATATGTCCATATCTTAAATATTTATTTAAATTTGGAAGTGTGTACAAATTTAACACTATGTGTTATTCGAGATTTTGAATAGATACATTACCATGTTTTCTTACATTTAACCCATACTAAATCTTAAAGAACTTTACACTGGTTACATTTGGCCTACATGTATAAAAAACTGAAGTCCAAATGTGTTCTTTACATGCATTTTGAATTTTTGTCAGACAGATAGGTTACCAGTAGATACTTTGCATAAAATACTCCTTACCTGAAGAACGAAATGTTATTGATACCCTTCATTTAGTTTTGGTCAAATTTCAATTTGAAAAGCTTGTAATCGATAGCATTTCAGTCATGTTTGATGTGAAATTTTGACTATAAGAATAACATAAGTCGTTTATCCGACAATAAAGTACTAGATTATCTTGGAATGGTTGTAAATACACTGCAGTATAAGCAGTAAAATCTGAATGAAAAATAGCTGACAACTGTTTCCAAAACTTTTCCAGCAAAATATTGTAACTTATTGGTTTCATCAGTCTGTCTTAGTACGGCAATCTTCTGTATGTTTTATCATTAATTTCCTTTCTATTGGAGGATGCATGCTTTGTTTGTATACAGTATCTGAGAGATAGAGAGAGAGAGAGAGATGGTGGGGTGGGGTGGATGTAACCGAGTAAAATTCTGAGCTATATTCGATCTAACAAGATGTGGATGGCCCATCAGTAAGACCACGTACAAAACAAATAGTATGTTTGAACATCCGACTAAAGACTTTAAAAGTATTATGCGTGCCAAATATAACTGAAACAATAGTTCATAAACGGAACATATAGATTAAGGACAGACTTTGTCTAATCTGTAAACAATTGCCGGAGATTACTATTTTCAGGTGATTATCGACAGGAGTAACTTCTCACAACATCAATCAAAGGTTAGAATATATCGGTATGAATGTCATTTACGTCCTGAATTGCAAATTATGCCACCTATATTACGTTGGCGCAGCGACCGACTCCAGAAAAGCAATATTCTGATTTGAAAAGCCAGTGACCGACTCCATGACTTCTAAATTTCTCAGTCCAAAATAACTGCAGAATCGCCCTCATACACAAAGATGGAGAAGTAGAGAGAGAGGAGTCAAATCATTTAAAATTCGATGAGTATTTTGCCTTTAGTTTATATGTATTTTATTGCCAACAATTTTAATATACAAGGCAAAAGGATTGGAAACAAGTTGTACACCTTACAGTTCCTCTTCATACTTTTTTCGTTTATCTTAGATATTTTGCAATAATAACAACAACAACAAAACTGCTTTTAAATTCGTGGATTCAGTTCGCTACAAGACTGACTTCTAAAGCCTATGGCCGACTCAACATCTTCTTAATTTCTCATCATGCCAAAAAAATCCACTCCATTTTAGGAGTTTTAAATTTAAATCGTCATTTGCCAAGCATTAATCATACTATTCTGCTGACAGATCTCTATGAGCATTTTATTTCTACCGCAAGGTGGTGCACGGTTTCATCATATAGAAAAGACCAACTGCCTTTGTCAGCGGGATTGATAGGACACTTATCTGATTCTTTTAAGAGCACAGTACCAGTCTCGAATGGAAGTGGGATTGTCGGGGTGCGGGGAGGATGAATAGGATTTGGATACCGAACGTTAATACTTCCAGACTGTGCTATTTGCTGTACTGTCAGCTTGGAGTTTTTCTTTTGGACTTTTTCTGAGATTTTTTCACTTCTTTCAACTTCAACATAGATACGGTCTGTGCGCTACACACTATTTCAATATTTTCCACGTCCTTCTGTCGGCATCCCGCTTTATAAACATTTATCTTGAAAAAATCCCGCGAAGCACCAAGGGGACGAAGTGATTTACTGGCATATTTGGAATATGATTCATCTGTTGAATTGGAAATGTGAATTGATATGTTCCCTGCTGCCGAGATTAATACATTGGACATTCAAATATCTGTTGGGTTTTTTTTTTTTTCTTCACCAAAGGACAGGAGTAATTTGCTGACTTCAATGCTTAATTGGCACATATTGAAAAAGCGTGATGTTGTGTCATGGCTGTCAGAGTGGTCTACTAGCATACAATTATATATATAGTGAATAATGTATCGAGGGTCTTAACCGGAGCTGCCTCTGCCATTTGTGTTATATTTTGTTTTTCCATGGAATTAGCTGAGGGTGATCTGATTTGGAATGACTTTGTCTGCTCTGCCCAGCAAATTTAAAAAACAGTCACTTCTGTTTAAGTAATATGGGATTGCGGACTACATGCAAGATTTACTGGACTCCGAAATTGAAGAGCGTGACAATGTGCAAAAACTACATACCTCCAAAATTGAAGATTTGAGAACGGGAAGTGGTCCAATTAGCATGGGCAATTTTACGTTTTGCAAAAGCACATGTTAACACATTTTTAGGAAGGATTTTACTTATTTCAGATTACAATCAAGACATTAATTTCATTGACTTTAGCAAGTCATCGCAACAAAATACGTAATGGGGCCAATTGTTTGGAACTATTTTGTTAGACTCTTAACACACATATGTGTTCGTAGAGCTGGCCGGTGTAGGGATAATATCACAATTGGATAGTAAATCGCCAGATAACTGAGGCGCTTACTTAGAGGCGATGGTGCAGAGTGCTCTACCCAGTTAGCAACTGTCCAATCAAATGTCACCTCATGTAAATAAACAAGCTTCTCTGATTTAAATGTCAGCTGGTGTAGCAAAAATGGTAGAAGCTGGCTTTTGTGCGTATTTCAGAATTTTTAGGTTACTTGAAATTCATTTGTGAACGTTTATGAATGCAAATCTCAGTAATTCCTTGTGCAATGAAAGTATTTAAATCTGTTTATTGTGTAACTGTATGACGTAGAAATATGATTGCATCTTCGAACTTCAATTTCCTGCAGAAATGCAGCACTATATAATTCTTCTAGCTATGACCGCAATTCGGTTCGACTTCGTCTCTTTTTTGCAAATACATGGAAGCTATTAGCTAGTTTTTACTCAAGCGCCGAGAGGGTTTGCGTACTATTTAATATTTGATTAAGTTTTACTTGTTCAATATTGTTGTTCAAAACAAGTCTTAGAATGTATACAAAGCAGAGCTAAGAAAAGGAAACTTGCGATAGTTTGAAACTGCGCATCATGAATCTGTTATATTATACGTCCGTCAATTGTGTCATAGCGTGATAGTAGGGCAAAGCTAACTATGGAGAGGACTGACCAATGACTTTCAGTGACCTTGATCATCTTTTAGTCATAACAGCAATAGGTTCCTACATTCTCCAAAGGCAAACCATTTGTGAATTTCGTTGAAAGAAGACGGTGTTGACGGCCAACTGTCCTTTCTGGGTCACTGCAACCTTGACCTTTAAGTTGTCGAACACAACATTGGTTGCATATTTGCGCCCAGTATCCGTTCATGGTGGCCATATTGGAGTTCAGATCGGCACCATTTTCGTTTAGGAACAACTAGACACCACTAGAAGTCTTTCAATGAAAACCCCATGATGATATGACGATCCGTTCAGAAGAAGTAGCGATAACAAGATTTTCAAGATGGCTGCTGAAGCGCTGTCCGAGCAGCAGCCTTTTCATTTAGGACCAACTAGATCTTGGTATGAATGCGTGTAAAGTTTCACAGCAATCCTCCCAGTAGTTTAGGAGGAGTAGCGATAACAAACGTATGCTAACGGACGGACGGACGGACAACAGGCCATCCTATAAGATCTTCTGGTTTATGACCTGTAGAGCTAAAAAATAAACAATAGGGTTTTGAAAGATAAGATAAACAGCAAGGCAATTAAATGCCTTTTATAAGCAGATCACATCTCACGACCCAAGAATTCAAACTGCACCTGGTGATGGATTGGAAAGCAGGTTGGTATCAAAAGTTTTTAAAATCGTACGCGCAGAAAAGCATGTCTGAGATCGCTTACCTGGCTAACATCTGCCCAATAGCTAAATTCAAAAGCAGTTAACCGAACAAATCTGAATCAGTAGAATGATTTCTGTTGAAATTTATTCCAATGCTGTTGATTGTATATGTTATGAAAACAATTCTTTCGAAGTCTCTCAGTTTGTTTGTTTGTTTGTTTTTTGTTTTGTTTTTTTGTTTTTTTTGTTCATCCATATTTCATGGCACAGCAACATAATTTGTCAAATATTGTCTCTAACCTGTGTAAATGTTTTTATATTTTATACTTAGTATTTGATTGGGGATCATCATCATTTCTATAATTGTGAAAGGTCTTCAAGTCATGATGCTTCTGTCAAATCTGGTCAAATTCTTTTAAGCGGTTTTTTGCATGAACCTAATGAAAGTTTCCCTATTTTTAGTAGTAGTAGCCCTATTTGATAGCGGATTCGCATCGTTTGAAATAATTAAAAGACCTTCAAGTTATGCTTTCTGTCAAATTTGGTAAAATTCTTCTTAGCCATTTTTGAGAAAACGACGTTTTTATTTACTAGTTTGATCTGACTTATAAACGAGTACACATGGTAAATATTAGCAAGAAAAGCAACAGAGACCCGGAAAGCAGACATATGTTTGGCCAACGTTTGTAAGCTGCAAGTCGGTATGGTTGGCCCAATGTTGGTGAACAATGCTTAAAAATAAGGACATTTTTTAAAGCATTACATCAATGAGATACATGTACAGTACAGTATGCAGTAATCCATTGGATTGGAATATAATTAAAATCTGTGCACAGTAAGGCTAGGATATCTTGCCAAATCTGGCACTTTTTTGCTTGTTGATGGAGTGTCGTTTCGTTGACTATTTCTGAAATTTTCATATGTGAGGTGGTCATCCTTCTTTAATCAAATTTTATTTTCACTCTCCATTTACCCAATAGACTTTCCAATGATGAACTTGGTTTGATCTGATATCATGAACAAACTACAGGTGGTGCCATTTATATAATTTTATCGCAAGTAAAATGTTGAACATACTTGCTAAACTTCTCCCAATAAGCCTGGTTTTATTTTCTCACTTTATTTTTTGGTGGAAATTATATTTAAATAGCATTTAATAAAGTTATACCTGTAATACAAATACTAATGCCTTTGTAAAGAGAATAATGTCCCAGATCTCTGAAAGAAAAGAAGAAAACAAAAACAAAGAAAATAATAATAATAATTTTAAAAAATCCCAAGGAAAATAATGGATTTTGGTTTATATTATTTACTATTATGTACTTACATATAAATCACACTCAACTGAAACAGTGTTTACCCAACTGTGTCTTGGCATAACGTACTCATACTACATTCTTTTAATGTATTTCAGAGTTGAACTTCATATTTTACAGGATTGATGAAGTCATGAAGCTTGAAAATTGGTTGCACTGCATGAACGTCTGCTCAAATTCTGATAACTACAAATAGCTTCTAAAATAATAAGAAATCTAAAGAAATAAATAACAGAACTATATTTTAATACTTGTTTACAATTACTGTTAAAACACAACACACAAGGGTGTATGAATGCACAAGTAGTTCCTTTCTGGTGTTATAAATTAATAACTTATGTGTTACATGATACAATTTTAATAAATCTAAATGCTTGTTGCAAGGGCTCACTAAATTTTCCTTTGTGGGCTTTAATGACATTTATCAACACATGATAGGTTATACATGGCAGTTAGTATATTTGGTGGTGGTAGAATTCGGGAAGACCCCAGGAATAACCACCAAACCACAGGAAGCTACTGGCAAGCTTTCTCACATACCCACATAGGTCAAGTTGAGACTTGAACTCATGCAGACAGAGGTGATATGTGTGAGTGATCCGTAACGGCAAGCGCCTTGGACCACTCAGCCACCCAGAGGCCCTAAAGGCTTGCTAAAAATGTGTAATTATTTGTTTGTAATTATTGTCAAAACACACAAGGGTGCATGAATGCCTAAGTAGTTTCTTTCTGGTGTTATGAACTAACAACTTGTGTCACATTATGCAATTTTAACGACTCTAAATGCTTGCTGCAAAGGCTTGCTAAAAACGTGTAATTACTTTGGGGATGATCCAATCAGAATTTATTTTTCATGAGCAATCTATAAAGGAGTCAAGACTTTTTCAAATTAGGTTCAGGTTTTGCTTTCTGGTTCTTTTCTTTCAAGTTCATGCTTTCTGAAACAAAACTGAAATTAAAGCATAGAGCAAACAGTTAAAAATTCCCCTAATTCCTTTGACTATCATTCATATATATCACAACAAATTTGGATTGTTTTATTGCTTTTGTTTGTTTAACCTAAATGCATATTTTCCTCATTCGAGTGAAGACCATTGATGTAATAGCTCAGGATGCTAACAAAACTGATAAAAAGTATATGGTGTACACTGAGTGACCCTGCAAAGCTAGGGAATATATATTCAGGAAAACATCAAGAAGAATTTTATGATAGTGTCTAAATGATAGCAAGTAGTTAATCTTTGTCACTGACTGTGCAAAGTTATTTTAAAAAAAAAGAAAAAAAGAAAAACAGCAATTGCTCCTTTACCTTAAATATATTAAAATTGTGACTCCTGAGAAACTTACCTAAACATGAAACCAATGACAGATGGACAGAAGGATGGACAAGGATTAAAATATATGCCCCAACCACATTCATGGCACATAACAATCATTCTGATGTTTCAGTAGTCTGAGCTTCTTCTGACCTATTCCCATCCCCATTTTAGATATGTTGACCGTTATGTTGGGCATAAATGTAAAAGTATCTAAAATGGGATGGGAAAGGTCAGAGGAAACTCGGACTAATGCCTCCACTGAACATTTATTTGGGACATTACAAAACATAATCTAGATAATCCAGCTAAATCATTGCAATTGTATGTGCAGTAAATGTAACCTTATTCAGATTCACTCCTTCAGTTCACTTTAATGTGAGACAATTATTTTTTTTAATGACTTTCTTTTCATCTTATAAACCGCAATTTCAAGAAGCATGGAGTAAAGTTACATAAAACGATTTAGTTCATCACCTCTTACCTGCAGAAAAAGCTGAGGAGTAGGTAAAACAGTAGTAGTAGTAATAGCAGTAGAAGTAGTAAAAAATAAGGTATATAAAGTTGTGACCATAGTTGTAGTAGTAGTAGACATTGTAATCAAAAGGAAAAATAACAATTTAATAGCTGTTAGTATGCTACAGGTGTTAGTTAATATTATATCAAAATATTGAAATTCCTCACACTTTCGTAATGCCAAAATATTTTGATTAATAGTTGCAATTCTAACCTAAATGAAAACAGCAGTAAACTCACAACAATTAGTGAGTACATCAAATTTATTGATCGTCTTCACCTCATCTTTACATGGACAAAGCAAGTGATTGCAAAGTGTGTATGTATGTATAGACTCGCTTATAAGTCGAGTCTGACTGCAAACAACATAGACCCTGATCTGCTGTCACACAATGTGCTGGATGATCTGGGTCTATGTTGTTTGTTGTACCGATTACTCCTAAGAAACTGACGAGACCCAGATATGTTGGTGCATTTTTTTATCCAGCTGGACTTGTCCTATAAGCAAGTATATATGGTACATGGTTTAACAGCACATCAGCATAATACTGGCTATAAAGTGCCAATTACATTGAGATATCAACCCCAAAAAAACACAAAAGAAAGAAAAAGGGTGAAATCCTTCAAATGTAATATATATATATATATATATATATATATATATATATATATATATATATATATATATATATATATATACATATATATATATATATATATATATATATATAAACTGCACTCATTTTAAAAGTCTATAACCATCTCATCCAGAACTCCACCACAAGGCATATCCCTGGTAAAAAAAAGGCTGCCTCCATTAGTGGACATGCAAGAGGGAAAATAAAGCTTTCACAATTGCTTCATGCAAATCTCATTTCCCTAAATACATGATGCAAAAATTAAAGAACATTAAGTGGATAAGTTGAATTTAAAACCCCCAAAAATCTTGACATCATTATTGTAACTATAAAAATTATTAAACTACAATTTAGTAATCTAGATTAGTTCTCAAGTCTCAATGAGCAATATAGTGTTTCACTGAAATTGCAGATTATCAAAATTTCTTTTTAAGTAATACTTTTTTGGGGTTATAATGATTAAACATTTTTTCTCAAGGCTTTATATAAACATGAATTTTAATTCACATAAGTTTCATATTACATAATAATTACATATGATAATGCATGATGCATGTATATGATTAGATTACATCATGATAATATATGGCATTAAAAAAAAAATTATACAAAAAAAATCTGTGACATACATACATACATACATACATACATACACATCAAGCAAGCAAAACTAATGTGCATACTTTATTTTGTTTAAGAAATTGCACTTTGTTCCCACCTGGGGTATACATTAATGTCTGAGAAAGGGAAGCAACTGTCTAAACATTGGGAGACAGATGGTTGATTGGTTGGTTTTAATGGCACTTGTAAAAAAACATTACTGGCTTTATCATGCCACGGAAATGTGAGCTAAGAGCCTTTCACAAGGACATACCAAGCCAGCTAACCCTGGCTGGATTGGGTGGGTATCGAACCAGTGACCATGGATTACAAGTCCAATGTTCAACTGTGGTTCTAGAAGATAGTATCTCCCTTACAGCCAATAAAAAGTCTATTCATAAACTGACAATCTTGCACTGAAAGCTTGTAATGAAAAGAGTAATGTAACCTGTATTTGTACTATTTCTTCAAAGAAAAAAAAAATGCATGTAATTTCTACATGAATCATAGCAAAGATCATATTCGGGTGGTGGTGTGATTCTACCAACCACAACAATCCTAACTACCACAAGCCCTTGGCAGAAAAGTAGATTTTCCAATTTGCAAGAGTTTCAGTTCTTATTAACTTTTCATCAATATTTTCTTTTTCAGAAGGACAAAATCTACTATTTCCTTCTCTGAGTCACATAAATAAACCAAATGATTCAAAATTCCAAGAGTTTACCATTATCTGATATTAACCATATTCAGTGATGTTTAATCATCTTAATAACATTCAGAATGCTCTTAATGACACAACTGCTTTTTAAAATGTCAGCATGTAACTAGTTAAGTCTAACAGCAAATTTATTGTTTTCATGTCCACATCTGTGTTCACAAAGGGAGGTAACTCTTGTGAAATATTTGATTCCAGCTACAGGTAAGCAGCAAAGAAAAAAACGTTTTATGTACTAGGTAACATGTGATAAAAAAAATAGAAATATGAATACTCTTACATCTGTATCACTTCTCTAAACACAAAATTGTCCATACTTATAAACCACTAAATGTACTTATCAATGAAATTATAGAATTACTTATCAAATTCACCTAAACACAATGTGAAGTCACTTAAACAAATACAAAGAAACACAATAATGTAACATCTTCCAGGTTACAACAGAATATTTGCCTCTGTATATTCCATATAAGGTACATTCCAGAAAATCATATCCTTCTATTTGAGTTTTGCTAAAACTGAGGGAAAATATTACATAAATATTATATATAACACTGGAAGCTACCCTAGAATGTATTTTGCAATATCTGACATTTCATTACATCAGATTTCATTACAAACACAGTTTACTGTATTACCATATATACCTGCATATAAATCGGGTCTAACCGCAGGCAACACGGAAAGACAACCTATCACAGGTACATCTATTTTTTGGTGTTTTAATTTTGTCTCAGGTCACACCTAATTTGTGTCTTACTTAAACCAAATAATGCATATTTCTATCTAGCATTACAGGGCAAAAGAAATTATTGTTGTTATTTATGCACATGTACACAAAAAGAGGTGTTCTCACAGTATAAAAGATGAAAACTGCCTGAATATCAAGGTGATTCCACTGCTTCAACAACATCACTTGCATCTGACCTTTCATGTAACAAGACATATTCACGACTGCTGTACCCAAATTTGATTACATCCCTTTCAAAAAGCTCCACATAACGACGTGGTTCTATCTTCTCATTATTGACATATGTTCCATTAGCCGAGTCTAAGTCAATTACATATGGAGCAACTCGTTTTCCAACAGTGCCATCCTCACGTGTTAAGTTAACCATTCTGTATTGAAGCACTGCGTGTTGTTTAGAACATGATGGATGGTCCACAGGAATGTCAGCAACAAGTCTATCTCGACCTATTAAATATGCACTCTGTCTGTGAATATACAGTACTTGCAAAGACTCATCATTTTTGAATGGGTAGAGCCTCCATCTCTTTTTGGGCTTTCGTGCCTCAGGAGGTTGATTATACTTAATAACAACACCTCTGTAAGTATTAGTGTCCTCTGTGAGTTTCCCAGAGAGCTGAAAATTGGGTTTCTCCTGCGGCTTATTTTCAGCTTGTGAACCATCAGTCCTTTCAGCTCCCCCAAACTCCATACTATGCCCATCCGTTTGTAGTGGATTACCCCTCCGATTTTGTCGAGCTTCAATACGCCTCGCATTATTCTGGCGTCTTTCTCGATTCTGAGATTCATAATCATCTTGTGGTTCCTGTTTGATTCTCCGATGTGGATCATAATCTCGATGTCGTCCATCTTGGTCCCGATCCCTACCTTCTCTGTGGCTCCTGTCTCTATCATAAGATCGAGGATTGACATCTTCTCTGGTCTTGCCTCCATAATGCCTTGATTTACCATCTTTTGCTCTGTCTGGATCTGGTTTCATGTTCTTCACAAGTTCTGGACTAGGACTTTTTGAACCACTGTGCTCATGCTTTATATACTGTCTGGCATCCTGAAAGTAAACTTTACAATAAGATGATCGCATACAAGAACCCAGATTTTCATAGAATTAATAAAATTCTGTTGTTATAGAAGAACGATGTCAGCTGGACTGGAACTTTAACTCATAAATCCAATATCCCAAAGTAGGCAGTAAGTGAACAGTCACTTTCTAAATTCCCTTGAACCTAGCAACCTCTACACCTTTTCATGCGCATTAAAAATAACCACAGTACATGAACCTGTACAAGGAAAGTGATTGCTAATTCAAGCTTCTGTCAAGGTAGGCTCAACAAAAAGTAGTGAACAAATTGTTGATCTAGAGGGCTTGCATATCTGTTCTGCTCAGATTATATCTGTTTTAATCTCCAAAAACTGTTTCTCTTCTAGGTTTATGTTTTCCTTTGGTACAGAGTGAACCATGAATCACTTCAAAAGTGTATTCCCCAACTCACAGAAATAATCCACTGGACATTGATGTTTGGTTGCCCTAAAAATGTGCAAACAATGAAAACCTCAAATAACCAATCTCCATAAGGAACTAAACAGGGCTTCCATTTATGCAATGCTTACAAAATAAATGACACTTTTCAGGCACACTAACCCTCTAAAACAATTCACTGTATCAATCCAACACAATGCCATTTTATTCTGCATTTTTTTTATCAGTCTGGAGTTGACTGAGGCTTATTCTTCACTAGGCACTACATACATCAACAAATGTTAGGCATAATTACCAGATAATCGACTCACAGGTAGACCATGTGTGTAGTGTAAATACACATTTTGACCTTCAACATGGTTTTTAAAGACCTACTTTAATTGGCTGAACTTGAAGTAAATTCAGCGCTGATTGGTTCTGCCAAAAACAGCATTTCATCCATATCCCAAGAAATGAACTTTTCATACAAAATCTGAACAAAGTCGCTGAGCATGAAATATAGGTCACAGAGACTTCTTTTGGCAAAAAGGATCCAGAACTATTTAAGATCCACCCACTCACCAAGTTTTATGATTCTAGGTAGGATAGTTTGCATATAACATGCCAAAAACATAGTCATGAGTTAAATGCAACAACTAAAGCCAGTAAAAGATGAAATATAGGTCACCATAAGCCTTTTTTTTTGTAAGAGTGTGGTAGTAACAGAGATGCATATCGTCATCAATTTCAGAACTACAGCATGAACAATCCTGAAAAATGAACATGAAATGCAAAATTTAACCCAAGTCAGTGACCTACTACTGAATAGAGGGAGTAGTGTTCATTGAGATGCATCCCCAAGTTTTATGATATTATATACAATAGTATGCAGAGTGCCTGCCAAAACTGTGTGGTCATGAGCTAAAAATGCAACAACTTAACCTAAGCCAGTAAATTGTGAAATGCAGGTCACAGTGACCTCTTTTGGTATGGGTGGTAGAGAGATGTATAAAATTATCCCGTTTAAGAAGTACAGCAATAACAGTAAAATGTCCAATTGAACCAAAGTCACTGAAATGTGAACTATGGGTCACAATGACCTACTTTTAATATGAGGGTGTATTATTTATCAAGATGCACCATCTGGCCATTTTTTATGATTTCAGGTATAGCAGTATTATACAGAAGATAAAACACCAATGTGGTCATGAGCTAACTGTAAAAACATAAGGCAGTAAAATATTAAATGTAGGTCACAATGACCTTTTTTGTTGTATGGGTGTGGTACTAATAGGGATGCACACAATCACCAAGTTTGATGATTCAGGTATAAACAGTGCTTGAGACTGAAACCAAGGCAGTGAAGCATGAAATGTGAGTCACAGTGACTTAAATGTAATGAAAGTGTTGTACTCATCAAGATACAACCATCACCAAATTTCATGAATCACAGTAAAACAGTATGTATACAGGGTGTAAAAAAAAATGTTTGGTTTTGAACAAGAACCCAAAACCTAACCTAAGCCAATATAATGTTAAAGTTTGGTCACAGTGACATTCTTTTGTGGTAAGACTGTGGTACTAATAAACATGCATACAATCATCCAGTTCGACGATTCTAACATAAACAGTGCTTGAGAAATAAACTTGAAACACAATTGAACCAAAGTCATTGAATCATGAAATATAGGTTACAGTGACCAACTTCTGTGATGAGAATGTAGTACTCATCATGATGCATTCCATCTAAGTTTCATGAATCTGTGTGTGTTTGTGTAAAATCTATTTGGTCATGAGGTAAATAAATGAACAACTGCACATAAGGCAGTAAAATGTGTAATATAGGTCACAGTGACATTCTTTGGTAGTACTTATCAAGATATATTCCCTCACCAAGTTCATGAATCTAGGCATAACAGTATGTATACAGGGCACTAAAACAATTTTGTCATGAGCAAAAACTCAAAACTTACCTAAGCAAGTAAAATGTGAAATGTAGGTCACTGTGACATTCTTTTGTGGTAAGGGTATGGTACTAATAGAGATGCATACAATCATCTAGTTTGATGATTCTCGCATGAACAGAGCATAAAAAATAGACTTTAAACACAAAATTTATCCGGTCAGTAAAAAACACAAAATTTATCCGGTCAGTAAAGCATGAAAGATAGATCAGTGACCCACATTTGTGATGAGGGTGGAGAATTCAAGAATGTATAACTATTGTACATATTTGTACCAATTTCACTCTTGAAGACCCCTCCTCTGGGGGTAGGTACTATGAAACACACTCAATATTGTTGCCTAGGATGTAGGATGAAATGGTTGGCATTCATGAAGGTGCATATATATGGTTTTATCTGCACAGAAGCTAAAGGCATCATATCTTGGCTTTCTTTAGGTTCGTTAATAAGAAAGAAGAAAAAACTTTCAACAAAATAGATTACAGGAGCTTAAATTCATGTAGACACCAAGAAACATGTTAGAGTCAGTCTTTATACCATTTAAAGCAGAATATGGTAGGATTCTCATTCAAATGGAACCAAAATCTTCCATTTGTATTAGTCACTCTGTTCAATTATTTGATAAGTGGGCATCAGTTACAGGAATCCAGAAAGTTAATGTAATGTATTTCATCATTAATGGTGTTATTACACTCCAAACCTTGATTGCATTACCGTTGCAAGGTTGGCTTTGCTTCCTGCATTTAGATACTTTTTGCAGTTAATTTTACAAGCACACCCTTTACTTATTTCAATATCTCCCATGTCATATGCACACTCTGATTTGGATAGATCACTTGCTGATTGATAGATTTTAGGAATGCAGTATTACAAAACCTAGTGGATTTCTTTTCCGAACATTTTTTTTTATCCATTTCTCATTTCAATTGAACAGATTTTTCATAATGTGCAGAAACCTTTTCTATTACCATGTCATTTACATGTTATTACCAATGTTCTCCCCGTGGCCTTTATCGTAATCATTTTCATATGCTATCATTTCAGCCCACAATGCTTTTGAACCTGTTGATATGCACAGCACCAGAGCCACTATCCTTTTGTTTCCCGGTTTTCTTTAAAAATTAAGCTGTTAAACAGAATATCATGTCACCTAATTCAAAGCCTAATCACTCAAATGACACCTGTTCTTACCCCATCATGGGTATGTAATTAAGATAATCCAGGATAATTGCTCATTCACTCAGCTGTTATCTTTTGTACCTGCCTTGACCTGACTGCCAGTGCATGACCTTTGATGCTAGTTTTGTCTTTACACTGACAAAGTCGCATGTCTGGCCAGTGATGATGGAGTTTATCAGTTGTTTGTGCTTTTGTGTTACATATAATTCAGTCATTTTGCACTACCAGCTCAAAAAGTGTGACACATATTACATTTTAAGTTAAGCAAATTCCTAATGCTCACACCACCTTTAAAAAAAATGTAAAATTACCCATCAACCGGCTATGAGAATCAAACATTGTTGATTTTTATTCAGATAATAGAAAGAAAGATCATAAAAACAAATGACAGGTTTCAACACTGAATGGGAGATTTCATACCCTTGGGTGGAAATTGTTGGATCAAATGACAAGTGTTTCATGTTGCTAAATTTTTGGTTTAAATCTACTTACCAATGGGTGAGACTGGTGTTGATGGAATACAATTCTTAGGGCACTTATACTGTCTATTATTTTTGTTTTTATACCAGTAGCAGTAGTAGTTGTTGTTGTAGTTGTGATAGTTATCATTCTTGTTATTACTGTAACATGTGACTAAGAAAAGTGTTTAAATGAAAATGGCATCTTACCCACGAGTTGCTCTTATACATACATATTATACTCTGAGCAAGAATAAAAACAATTTCATCAATAAATGAATTTCTCCTTTTTGTCTATCCAAGTAAAAAAAAGAACAATCTTCAAATTCTACAAGTTTGAAATCCTGTAAATAAAAAGTATTAATCCTATATATTTTAAATATTTCTCCAAAAATAAACACCTAGTTTGCAATTGGAATGTACTGTCATATTTCAATGATAATTATTTGTTCACTTCTATGATGATATTGTGGACTTGGCCTGATGTTATACAAAATTTCTGGGGAGATCACTGATTACCATATCAGTTTTGTCCCATTTTAATTCATCATTATTTGTCTACATCTCTGTAGAGTCTATTTTGGTAACCTCTCTCGTGTAATATGATTTCCTGGTTTCTGTAGAAAATCTTTCATATTTCTTTTCAATGCAAACTGCACACTACTGAACCAGTTCTTGTCATCCATCTTTACAGTTCTGTAATATATTTATTTGAGTGAACTGTTTTTTTTTTTGTGGGAGCTTTGACCTAATATCTAGGTATTGATAATCATTTCAAGATACATCATAACTTGCATTTTTGGCTGTCCATATCTTTGCAAACTAGTGAAGCTCATAATAACATTAAGTCCATGTTATCCACACAGTGATCTCCCCAGAAATATTTGATAGCATTGGAGTAAGCGCACATCATAAAATATTTTAAAATATTAGCATTATCATCATAAAAGTGAAAAAATTGATATCAATAATATATAATAGAAGTACATATAGTATTCTTTAATTCCCTAATTTAAAACATGATTAAATGTCAAACTCATTTGTCTTTGAATTTAAATAAATGATATCATTTCTTTCTTCACTTCCCCAATTAGTACAAAAGGACTTTGTCTAAAAGTTCTTTTGTACTAATTCTCATAAGGTTCAACACCCTCTGTGTCAACATGTTCCTTAACACACTCCTGATCTGTTCATTGTACAGTATGACCATTCACAGTCTGGAAAAAATGGAACATAAAATTTATTAATGGATGTACAAAAAGATACTGAAGTACTTGAATCCCAAATCAATTACCAGGGACAAAAGTCTTCAAGAGTCCAGACAGTGATGTGTTTTCAAATAATCATGACAGTATAACTAAGATAATGCATATTCCTTTCCATCAAGAACAATATATCATTGTTTTATTTATTCACTGAATCAGTGAGCTAAAATATTGTTTAAAAAAGGCAATTTATTTTTTTCAATGCCTGCTAAAAGGACATAGGCTCCTTAATATGCACCAAGAGCTGCCTTAAATTGTGTCACTACACCTTCACAGCATCAAATTTTGCACTCTCTTGAAAGTACCATATATACTCGCATATAACACAGGTCCAAATGCAAACTACATAAACCCTGATCTGCCATCACATAACGCACTGGCAGATCAGGGTCTATGTTGTTTGTTCTACTGATTAGTCCTTACAAACTGCATAGACCCAGATCTGCCGGCGCATTATGTGATGGCAGATCTGAGTCTATGCAGTTTGCAGTTGGTATCGGCTTATACGAGACCATATATGGTAAGATGTGAACCCTGCTAGAAAATATCATCACTTAAATTATCATGTAATACATTCCAATTGCAAACTAGTTGTTTACTGTGTGAAAAAATATTTCAAATATAAATGAAGGAATTTTATATTCCTTTTATATTCAAACACTTTATATTTACACGTTTTCAAAACAGGTAAAATTGGAAGATAAAACTCACCCCTTTCTTACTTGGATAGAGAGAAAAAAGAAATGAGAAATTAAGTTAAGATCTACTGATCAAACTATTTGACTACATAAACATAAGAGCAACTCGTGGATAAAATGCAACTTTCATTCCTTGTCACATTTTCCAGAACAAAATAAGAACAATAACAATCACATCTACTGCCCCTCTCCCCCCATATCACTTGTTGATACTTAAGGAGATCTGAACCAAAATTTAGCAATAAAAAAAACCCATCATATGATTCAGCAAATTCCTCCCAAGGATATGAAGTCATCAATTCAGTGTTAAACCCCGTCCTTTGTTTCTTAAGCTCTTTCTTTGGGGGGAAATCACACAATCACCATTGGTGACATCAATATCTGATCTTCATCGTCAGGCTAACATGGGGCTAGCCAGACGCTGAGTTATTTTTCATGTTTTGAAAGTGGTGTGTCCATTTTTCATAAGAATTTCCTTAACTTAAAACGTGTATCTTTATTAGCTAGTAGTGGAAATGACTGATATATGTATAAGACACACTACCAGCAAACTCCATCATCACTGACCTATCACGTGACTATGTCAGTGTAAAGATGAACCCCACATCAAAGGTCACGCACCAGCAGTTGGGTCAGCCAGATACAAAGGATAACAGCTAAGCGAATGAGTCACTATCCTAGATTATCCTAACTAAACACCGTCCCAGGCAAGCATCGCCTTCAGCACCCCAACTCATAAAAAAAATATACAAACTCCGGGAAATGGCCCCCCAGGCTTGGCGTCCCAGTGATTGCCCATTTCGCCCACCCCTTATGATAACCCTGCCCAAGACAAGGTAAGAACAGGTGTCATTTGAGTAATATGGCTTTGAATTAGGTGATGGTTCTAAAGCTTAGTGGGCTGAAATGATAGCATAGCAGGACAGCTATGGTAAAAGGCCCTGGGGAGAACACTGCCACAGAGTTAATGCAATTATTGCATATGATCTTACTGCTCGCTTTTTTCTTCAATGCATATATCTATTTAACTATCAACAATATATACATGTAAAATAATGATCCAAGATTTTTCCCCCTCGTTTATATATTCCAATTGTACACATGCAAACTCAAATCATGCTTCCACCTGCAAACCAAAGTAAACAAGATGGATTTATTGTGATTCAGATTTGCTTTCTGAATAAAATTATTTACATGCTGATGTTGCTCTTCAGACTTTTGAAAGCAACTAAAGACCACAAGAAAACAGAAGTAATTCAAATTTCAAAATTTATGCTTTTTGTGAACCATGACGAGAACTGATTGCTGATGAGAGCTGGTAGTAGCAATGACAAGCCATTTATTTATATAAATAACTATGGCAAATATTATATACCACTGTAAAGGTATGTTTAAGACAAACACAATGGTGCAAGTTTCAATTTAATAGCTTAAAGCCATGAAAAGTTATTGGAGAATGAACATGCCTACTATAGCAACAGTCAAAATTTCATATAGTACATATACTCATCTCATTAATACGTATATAAACTTTAACTTTTCTTAAATACAAATTTCTAAGCAGTTCTGCCTGTAATTATCTATCAATTGGTACGTGTAGATCACCGGATGTCTTCCTTTTCCATATGTTATATTAAACTAGCAATGTCAAATGGCTCCACAATATTGCCATTTATATCTGTTGTAATGCAAACCTAACTCATTTTCATCTGATATTTTTACATTTTTTTTTATTTGAATACATAGAAAAAAAATTGAAAAACAATCACACAAAATTCATTTTGTGATATTTACTGGACTTCTGTTGTAATTTTAAGAGAAAATTAGGTCGAACTGGTTTCAGTGGAGCCTGAAGGCCACCATTTTATACAGCAAATGATTAGGTATTCTGGAAAATTCCATCTATTTTTACCACTAGTGACAGGAATACAGGTTGTGAGGAAGGTAATTCATGCTGAATTTTAACAGAGGTTTAGTGGAGAGAAATACTGGATCATTTGGACTCAACACCATAACACCAATTTAATGAAGTTTCAATAATTTAAAGATCAGATAACTGGATGATACCTTCCCATTTCATCTCTGTACATTTTCCTTTATTTGGACATCTTGCTAAAAAGGCCATAACCTTTTTTTGAGATTCTTCACACTATTGGTCGAAATCACTGGAATTTTCCACAGCAAGCTATCATGTAATGTATAAAAATGGCAGCCTTCAGGCAATGCTGAAAGATGTTTTACTTACTTTTCTCAATGAAAATTAGTTTAAAAAATCATGTAAATATCTCAAAATGAATCTTGTGTGAAAATTTTTTCATCTTTTATCTATTTAGTAAAATTAAAATTGCTTCATAATCCATTGAAAAAACACTAAAAATATCGAACTAAACTGAGTTAGGTTTGCATTACGACAGATTCAAATGACAATATGGCGGAACCGTTTGTCGTCGCTACTGTTAGGACGCCAGTTCTCTTCAACGCTTGTTATATTTCGTTTTGGGAGCAGATTATGCATCTTAGCTGAAGCAAGATATGAATATTTACACTTGCAGATTGCGTTCCTGGTATCTATTTGCTATTAAGGATATCGGATTTTTACGGAGATTATTTATTTGAGTGTTTTAATGTTTGGGCGCGTTGACTAAACCCCAATGAAATAAGAATTAGACAAAACCGTTCGAAAATATGTTACAAGTAAGAGTAGCTAATAAACAAACCGAATGTTCAGGACTTTCCGATCGTTTGTGTGGTTTATGTTTCTTTCTTTTCACATCCTCGTCACTATCACTACTGCTAGTACGATGTCTGTGCTTTGTCTTTACCATCCTGAAGAATTATGTGTACGAAGTGATGAACATACAGACGTACGCAATACTAAGAAAAGGACTGGTGTTTTGTCGATCGGAACATCTCGAATTTTGTCTTTATCAAATCAGTGGTGAAAATGACCGAGTTTTCGATTGGTTTCCTTTTAACAATTAACTATTCCAGAACAATTTTGATACTTTGTTCCGGAATTTTGTTTCACACTTGCCCTTTGCACGGAACAGTGATTCATAGTCACAAACGAAGATGTCATGTAATACAAATCATTTGTCTAATATACAATTAATTATGATGATTTATAACAAAAAATTGTTTTGTGAATCAATGCTGAACCAGGTGTACGAAATATTTATTGATGCAAGCTGTAAAGTTTGTGGAATTATAGGAATATATTCCACCAAGAGCCACTAAATACAATTAAAGAATGACCTTCATTAGTCATTGATCTCCTTATTAGATGGCACCATAGAATAAACTGGTCCAGATTATTTGGATTAACTCTAATCCTACTCCAATTTAATTTACAAACACTAAACTCTGCTTTTATTGTTATAATTTTTTTTCCAGTAATTGCTTAGAATGTTCAGAGTACAGTTGATTTTTGCTGTCATCAAAACTATTTGTTTATATTTTATTTCCTTTCTGTCTCTTGTAAAACCGTGCTCAATTTGAATTTTATATTACTGCATAACACTATTTACTAAACTTCTAATGATTATATAGACCAGGTATGGCTTCGTAACACTTGTTGTTAATGAACAGTAAATAGTTACTATACTTTCAAACAATGTCGGGTTCGGCCAGAAGTTTGTAGTTTTGTATGATCCCCACTTCTGATCTTGTGTGGATTCGTAACATTTGCTTTTACTGAACAATAAATATTTATTATAAACATGTTATTTACTAACTAATTAGTTACTCATTAATGATTATGTAAACTTTACGGGTTTGATTAACCGTCATAAGTAGTAGAGTAATAATAGCTATTTTTTATTTTTGTTACTGATCTAGGTCAAAGCCTATACCCCCTATGACTTTGTCCTCATATCACGCGCACACGCCCACGTGTGAAAGTTATCAACATGCGCCCATGCAAGAGGATAGTCAGGTGGGGTAGAAGACTTCGACCTAGATCAGTAACCAACAAAACTGCTATTATTACTCTACTTGTATACACGTCTTGGAGATTGTGACGTGACAAATACAAACATAATCACAATTGCTCAAGTGCCAAGTACCAATTGCCAAGTACCAAGTACAAGTGCCCAAGTACTTATCGAAATAGTATCAAATGTACGCGAATACACAATTGTTTATTACGATCATGATTTGCATCAACGCTCGAGTGGTAAACATGCCAACTGGGTACACCAAAATCGGTACACTGACGGTGTTTGTGAGTCGCCTTACTACATCAGTTCTTTCTCGATTTCTTGTTTAACTTCACCTAACATTTCTTCCGTCAGCTGTTTGTCTTCTTTTGAAAATCGTTGTTCTATAAAATGCTTTATGATTTTTGCAGTAAAGCGTCCAGCTACTGCTGAAACCATTGTAAGTGTTACGAGCTTATGTAATGGCAACCCAATATTTTCGTCGGTTTCAGCTATTTTTTCAATTTTTTCATCTAGCTCTGAGTTTTTATTTCTTAGATCACCGAATATAGCCATTAATTATCCGGATATTATCAACTATGGGCTGTAGATCACTCTTGTCTATACCAGATGGTTTCATTAACTTAATACTATCAATTATAGGCTGCAGATCTCTCTTGTCTATACCAGATGGTTTCATTAACTTAATACTATCAATTATAGGCTGTAGATCACTCTTGTCTATACCAGATGGTTTCATTAACTTAATACTATCAATTATAGGCTGTAGATCACTCTTGTCTGTACCAGATGGTTTTATTAACTTAATACTATCAATTACAGGCTGTAGATCACTCTTGTCTATACCAGATGGTTTCATTAACTTAATACTATCAATTATAGGCTGTAGATCACTCTTGTCTATACCAGATGGTTTCATTAACTTAATACTATCAATTATAGGCTGTAGATCACTCTTGTCTGTACCAGATGGTTTTATTAACTTAATACTATCAATTACAGGCTGTAGATCTCTCCTGTCTATACCAGATGGTTTCATTAACTTAATACTATCAAATACAGGCTGTAGATCTCTCTTGTCTATACCAGATGGTTTCATTAACTTAATACTATCAATTATAGGCTGTAGATCACTCTTGTCTATACCAGATGGTTTCATTAACTTAATACTATCAATTACATGCTGAAGATCACTCTTGTCTATACCAGATGGTTTCATTAACTTAATACTATCAATTATAGGATGTAGATCTTTTTCGTTGATACCAGACGTTTTACAGCCGGGCAATATTTGAGAGCATTCCATATCTGATATGATCTGGTTGAGTTGATTCCATACATTTCTTGGACTTTTTTTGCAGAAATGGAACCATGCAGGCACGCGTTGTATTTCCGCAATAGTTTGCGGCGAAAGGTCTGTTTAATGCCATGTCATTTATATACTTTTTATGTTTTAAAAGGAATTTACTCAACTTTCACTGCTTGTAAATCCACTACCGCCCGGTTGCGTATCTGCGCTCTGAGTTGGCGGTGGTGTTTCCATTTCAGCCAACATAGTCTCGAACTCCACCATGTTAATTATTTTATCCCTGATAGCCATCGAGTACAATTTACTAATTGTATTGAGACTACTTTGTGTTGCCGCGAGAATTTCTGAATAGACACGTACTCGTTGATGTAATTGTAACGAAATTATTTTGCTAGCACCGCCTGCCCTGCGACAAAAGTTACTATCGATACAGCCCCGACAACAATTCCGATTGGCGCACCTATAATAGTTGTTGTGGTCAGAATGCCAGCAACACCTAGGCCAACAGTGGTCGCGGCGGTGATTCTGCAAATATCATCTACAACCACACACATGCGTTTGTATTTCATGAGCAACGCGGTTCTCTTGACAACTTCATCTGGCAGTTGTTGATCCGCTTCGATTATTTTCTCACGCCGGTAACATTGAGGGTCCAATAAAATTCTTCTATTAACAATGTGATCGCGTAGTATAACTGCTCGACATCCATGCCTTTTTCAGATGCAACACGCACACGCACTTCTAACCAATTACCATTTTTTACTGGTACAACTGTTATACAATCATAGAAACTATATTCCTATGGATTATTGAAATCTCCGGCAATTGTGCGTTCTGGGTATGACACCACGTTTACTTAGAACTATATTGATTACGCCCTTGGTTGGTGTCTGCAACGATTGTACTCCTCTTCACCCAAGAACTGTTACACTGACAAGTGTGCCCTTGTTAAACAACAGTCTAGATTTTTCTCTTCTTAGTTGAGTCAATGTTGGAGCAACATAATTAACTGGGAATACAACCGGGCTGGATTGTCCGTGAATATTACTTCATCGTTGTAGAAACAATCCCTGAGTGTTTTTATGCTTGGTGATGCAGTCAGCGACCGGGCATTTTCACGTGCTAATGCAATGATTCCAATCCGGCTTCGAGCTGGTATTGGTACATTAGGGTGGTCCCAACTGTTGATTTCTTTTTGACCCGTAACAAAATTATATTTCAGTATATACTAGGGTCTGGTAATGTTACAGTTTTCACGCAGATATTCGTCGACTAGTGGAACGAAATTACTATCAATGTTAGCATCACTGGTTAGCTGATCCTACACCCCGTCGGCAATTTCCGCAATCTCATCACGGCGATCTGAATCCATCACTTATATGTAATGATAAATTTAATCTTAAACACAAACACCAAAGACGATTAAGTACTCGTTCGGATAAATGCTGATGATTAAGTACCCGTCCACATACACGTTGAGTCCTTCAAACTGAATTTCATCTTCAGCGACTAATGATACTGGTACTGCAAATGTAAAAATTTCTGCACCAACATCGTCGGGTCTGTTAATACGTGAAATTGGTGACATCAAACCAAGATGACTGCGATCATTTACCAGTAATATCATTCTACCCCACCAGCCTTTAATTCCGTTAATATAAATATGAATTTGGCTTCATGAAGTTACTACGCGTGGTGGTGAGGGCCCATTTGTGATCTGTTCATACACATATTGTTTTGTTGTAGCATCAGCATCATCAACATAGTCTTTGATAAACGCAATCGACATACCAGAGTCTCTGATTCCCCCGATTTCACTGATCGCGGCCAGGTTTTTCGCGACAGTGCCTCGCAGCCTCACAGCGGCATCTTGAATGTCCCCGTTTGACGTTTTAAGTTTTCCAGTGTGATCTCGAAAAATCACAAGCTCGACAGGGTCAACGTCAACAACAATCCGGTTGGTAAACTCAGTTAAATCCGCTTTGGAGACAAACCTGGTCAGATCCACATCAGCGCCACGCCTGCAAACCGCTCTGCGGTCCAACCACAAGTAGCAAAGCCACCAAGCAGAGCATTTGTGCGAGAGTAATTACATATCATTCCCAAGGACACGGAACTCCTATTTATTTTGGGATCTGCGAGTTCCCGTACGCGTAGGTAGTAACACCATCAGGGAAGATCCACCGCTTGGTGTCCAGCGGGGACAAACTGATTTTATTACAATGGTACACACCCATTCAACGATGCCACGACCGAATAAGATTGGCTGCATGTGCGCACTCACGTCGTTGCTCTAAACACTCCACATACATTTCGTGACGTAAATCCTTTGCAACAACTACTCGTGCGACTCCTTTTGCTTTCTTTATATTTTTGGATCTGGAAACTACAATCGAATACATTTTGGGACGCAGTCCCACATACTATTCTATTAGCTTTCCCTCACATTCGTCCAAGAATTTGCCCACGACTTTTTTTATTTTGATTACTAAACAACGGACAATCCGCTAGATATTCACTTTGTATCAAACCCATTGTTTAGACTTGGTTCATCCATGTCTGCGTAAACGTCGCTGGTGGTGACATGCATGAATAATGAATCTGTGTCTGTGTAGAACATCTTTATTTTGTCGCCGTATCGCTACTGGATCTTATCATAATAAAACTCGTACATTAGTAATTCGTATAAGTCCAGCACAGACGCGCCAACATAAATAGGCTTTGTCAACTTCAGTTTCGATTTTTTACTGTGTACGGCAATAAATCCACGATCAAAGATCTTCCGGGACTCGAACTCAGCAATAAGCCTTCGAAGCTTGTCTTGTTCGCTATCACGGACAAGGTCGACGCGAATCCGTTTCCGCAGCTTCTTCATTGTTTTGCCAAATACTACATTATTCATAAGTTTAAAGAAGTCTTTCTCAAACTCGTTAGTTGCCTTTGCTCTCAGATCAGTATTCATTTGAATTTGTATTCGCTTTGGCGAAACTGTAATACTCGGTGCATATACGCATCCACAGCCGAAGATACAACTGAAGGTTTCGTATGTGTACTAACTACATAGTTGCTTTTAGTTCTCAGGTTCGGAACAAGCTTAGTACATTTCGTATACTTGCGCCCAGTATCATTTATAATTCCGCACTGATACGGGGACAACCAATCCAGCGGCACCGACAGAGCTTCCGGTGTTAGAGGATAATCATTGTGATTGCTGTGAAGCTCGTCTGGATACTCCAGGTCAACTTCAAAGAAATATCCGATATCACTGTTACTGTCGTACTCGTTTATGTTTACGCTCTCAGGACTGAGCCATTTAAACCCGCCAACAGTCATTGGCTGCATCATTGGACATCTATAAAGAATAAGATACATGATATAACTGTTTGGGACAGCTGGGTCATATCCCTCCACATTTGGGTTCTTGGCTCGAGCGTATCGATGGTTTGCCATGGAAACCCCGCCTCGGATTCCACGCTCAACAAACAGATGCTGATCAATATAGGTGAGCAGTTCCAACTCCACCTTGGTTCTCGACAGCAGCGCATCTCAGGCCATTCCCGGTGAAAACAAAGTGGTGCGCGGGGTCAAGCTTGTATACACGCATGGCTGTATCACGAAACGTTTCAAAGACATCCGCCAGCATTAACATGTCTGTTCTCAAATACAGATCGTGATAGTCGCCAAGGTTTTTACAACCAAACGCGGACCAGACTTTGTTTGCATGTTCATAATCGTTGGCAAGCCAACGACGAATCGAATGCCTCGATCGGTTGTAACTGAGTTTCAGTAAACGTTTATCATCCACTCGTGTACTCGTAGGAATAGACTCCTTTTCATGTTATCAACTTTAACTTGTCAGGGTTAGTGGTACCATATCGACTAGTGATTTTGAATCGATCGTTGGATCCCGCAGCAAGGTTGCTAACTAACTTGTCGAAGATTTTATTCAGACATTGCAGCGAATCAATGAACTGCAGTTGTCCTAGCCAAAACGTCATGTACTTTTCCATGTTATTGGGAATAACACTTATTGGCGCCTTTGATGCTGTGGCTACTGCCTGCATAATCAGGTGGCCATCATACCCACGCAGGTTATGAAGCACAACAGTGATTTTTGTTTTACTTGGACAAATCCGCAGCTGCAGATTGCATGCATTGTACGCTGTTCCCAGGTATGTGCCAGTAATATGACAGTGATCGCGTACTTTGGCATCAGTACCAAATCTAGCGATGAGTGGCTCCGGTAAACTCACGAATGTTATCGTTGGTCATAATCATGTCTGCGGGCGAATAGAGCTGTTGTCTGATGCATTTGGTCGTAACCTCGAGCGATTTAAGAAACAACCAACAAAGTCCTGGGACTTGTTCAGCTACTTGTGTTGTATTTGACTGAACATCGTTGAAACTCCGCGGAGATGATATACAGTACTTTCATTTTTCGTTGCTCCGCCGTAAATTTCATAATTTTTACCAGGATCTGGCATAATCGTACCCTGCGGCTTTTCACTGATTCCACCACAGTAAAAGTAATGGTCCGCGAGCAGCTGTTTTGTGGTAAATACATGCATGCAACCTCTGCATGGAGATTTTTTACCCTCGTACTTACTATGGCGGTATACCATTCGTGGAAAATTGTTGATCTATACATAATGGAACCGCGACTCGGGACTATGTAACTATAACAAATCAATATTAAACTGCTTGCATGTGTATCTTGATTGGCGAATAGGCTGCAAGCCTTTATTCCAAATAAATACATTAACGGTTATGTTAGGATTAAGTCTTTCAAACATACTGATGTCAGTAATTTGTATAGGAAATATTATGTTACTTTCTGGGTTGGTCTTGATTATCAGTCGCGGGATACAACGCGGACAAGAGCGCCCATTCAAAACATCATTGTCATCATTTTCGCATTGATTACTGCTCGTCGTGGAATACATGCTGGTGTTGGAATGTAACTCGACCCGCCCGCGGACACGATTAAACGCGGAAATATGCAGGTAAACTTCGGTGCATCTATCTACAGTCCTTCCTGACCCTGCGTTGGTGTCATTTCCAACGTATCGAGACTCCTTGTAAAAGCTTTATCAGTTTCATCATTAATGGTCTCAGTGTCTTTGCGATTTAAGATTACAAGTGGGACACCATAAATCTACGGGTTTGTGATTTTAAACACATCATCAGTGTCACAGTTAAGTGGCATTATCAGATACACATTGAAAAAAATTTGTGCGCTGTAACGTCGATACAATTCCAGGACGCATCTTTGAAAGAAGATTCACCACGTCTTTGCTTGACGCGTATTCAGTCGAAATAATTGCCTGATAATCTTTAAAATCACCACGACGTTTATACAACTGAAACTCGGGAGCGTGTAATTGCCGTGCTTTTGCAGCAGCTTCGGTTGCAATTGTATAAGTGATACGGCGAAAACGCTCTTGTTCATCGTCTACTACCTGTGCTATTTCAGCCCGCTTGGCCCGTGTACGAATCTTGATATAATACTGCGCTGCTATTTCACGAAGCTGCTCCACAGTCAGCCTTATCTCCTCTGGAGAAAGTTATAACATTACAAATATGTCATCTTTTCTCATACTGCTTGGTATTCGTATCCCACGCTCTCGCGCGAGTTACCTTATTTGATCTCTGCTGGCATGCTTATATATAAGAAAAATGATTATCTAATTGAGAAATGTTTGTATTATTGTTTTTATTTTACAAGGGTCAGAAACTGCAATCACTTCAATTCTAGCTATTATTTCATCACGTTGCAAATAAACAAGCTTATTCTGTCCGAGATCATGAAATTGGCTTCCAAGCTCAAATAAAATATCTTCCAACATGATGTCACCCCAAAAGAGCTCAAACGAACCATCACTGAGTATTGCACCAACTCGAATACGACCATACTTTGTACGTTTGTATCCAACAATGTCAATTGTCTTGGAGTGATTGTAAATTTCCTTTTTGCTTCATTGTTTTTGGCAATAGCTTCTGAAAATTTCTCCCAGTGCCTGCGCTGTTCCACTTATGCAGCGTTGTATCTCATTGCGTAAAATCTCTCCCATTGGTTAGTGAGTGTGGATGCCATCGTTATATTAATGCCAAATGTATAATTGATTTGCTCATTGTTACATTCACTGGCATTGTCAATGTCAGTTTCACTATATACGCTGTCTTCGTCGCTAGGTTGACTAACTAACGACTCAGTTAACGTCACCGATTTAAACTTTTCTTGCAAAGTATCAAATATTGACATTTCGCATTTTTTGTTGTGTTCCTCGACAAGCCTACGCAGTAGTGATTTCAAGATAATTCCTAAGTGAATTAATTTATCAAGATCCTCCGGATACGTATTTGAAAATCACACAACATCTTTTGAGCCTCTTTGACAAACCTGTATGATGCATTCAAACGAAATAACAATTTAATCTTTTCTGTAACATTAGAAACACACTCCATTGGTCTGGTAAAATGATGCCAGCGTTGGATATCCTCATAGATCCTTTCAAAATACTAAACGCATCAATCTGTATACTTTTTGTCATTATATATATATATATATATATATATATATATATATATATATATATATATATATATATATATATATATATATATATATATATATATATATATATATATATCGTATATATCGAGGTAATTGTAATTGTTTAATACATGCTAAACGACAAACTAGAAGGCCCAGACGTTGTTTCAAACCAAAATACGTCTCAAAGAATTATGCGTGCCATCGTACTTGTAATTCACATGAACCTTAGATCATCAAATTGACTTTCATTTCCATGTACAAACAACCTAAGCTTAGACGTCTCCTCAATTATTAAGACAAATATCATTTTCCGCGAGTGTGAGTCGAACCAGCAATGTCCTGATCGAAAGTATAACGTGCTGACTCGACCACCGACAAACTAGGGCATTTTTAATTACTATTCCATGACCCCGTGTAACGGTAGTCTTGGAATAATAATGCCAGGTCTCTCAAATATTGACAGCACTTCTACCAGCAATCATTTTAGTAGTTTTCACATTGACAATTATCAACTTGGCCGACTCTTGTACAAAGACAAGAAATGTTCGGTTTTGCTTTGAGATAATTGGCACTCCAAAATTATCTATTTCTTGGTTAAGTCAAGAAATCGTTGTTTCTCTTTGAGATAGGCACGCAAAATAAGCTAGTTTCTTGGCTTAATACATGCTCATGCACGAGACGGCAGTGGATGACTAACACGTAACAAAGACATATATACGTCTGTATAAATAACTGGAAACTATACTCATGTGCATAGGTTGGGTCTGTAATACATTTCCAAGTGGGGCTACACTCACGTGTAAAGGCTGTGTCTGTTATACATTTCCAATAATAGTGGATGTGGATGTGAGTGTAACTGTGGATGAGGATGTGATTGTGGATGTGGATCTGATTGTGAATGCGTATGTGAATGTGATTGTTGATGTGGATGTGAATGCGTATGTGAATGTGATTGTATTTGTCACGTCACAATCTCAAATACGTGTATACAAGTAGGGTAATAATAGCAGTTTTGTTGGTTACGGATCTAGGTCGAAGTCTTTTACCCCACATGACTATCCTTTTGCATGGGCGCATGTTGATAACTTTCACATGTGGGTGTGAGGGCGTGATATGAGGATAAAGTCATGGGGGGAGGGGTAAAAGACTTTGAACTAGATCAGTTAAAAAAAAAAATACAACACAGCTATTACTCTACTTAAGTAAACAAACAATACTGTAAACTATTGAATAAAGCACGTGTTGTTTGTTGAAGGAGTAGGCAAAAGATTGTTCTAAAATCAAAAGTGAGAAAAGCAGTTACCTTCTTCTGTTGGCGGACTTTTTGAGTATAAATAAAAAGCACACAAACATGAATTGGCCTTTGATCTTTGCATCTACTGATATATATATATATATATATATATATATATATATATATATATATATATATATATATATATATATATATATATATATATATATATATATATATATATATATATATATATAGGTCTGAGTTGTTTGGAAAATTTTCCAGTTTTTTTAATTTTAATGTTTTAAGTGTTGTTGTACTAAGTTTTTGATTTTATTTGGCTAGTATGGATCAAATTTCTAGAGTTTCAATTATTTATTAAGTTATTTATATTTGTGAGTGCATGTGTGTTCTTACCTGTTACCATTTTGCTTCTCACTCTCTCTATCTCTCTCTTTGTTCGGTATATTAGATGTTATTATTATTTTGCTTATTAGGTTCATTATTGATATTGTTAATAATTTTATGATTAGTACATGTGTTATACATAAGGTAATACATTTTGTGGCTATTACATGTGTTATACATTGGTTATTACATATGGTTATAATTTTGATTTTTCTTTCTGGATTTGCCTGACATTTCCATGCTTATTATTTTTTCTTTACAGTTATTGTTGGCTGTAGAGGTGATATACTCTTCCTTTTCCCTTGCTCATTTTTGTTTTGCCTTAGTGAAACTTCCTCGTCTGTAGTATCTATGGTGTAAAAATCCAGTTTGTAGTATTCGTCTCTGTGTTCTTTCATCTTTTTCTATTGAGTTCTCTTTTTTCTTTAGCTTATTCCTTCCGTCTTCAGCTGGCTCCCTTCTTAATTCTTTTCTGCTTTGTGGGGCCGCTGTTGACTGGTCTTTGCTGTGGCTTCTGGCTGCGCCAAGTCTTTTCTCTGAGTGTTGTTACTTTTGGGGAAAATGGTGACTTCACTTTTGTGCGTTTGTTCTGGAAATTGGAACGTGCTTTCCGTTGTTTCCATTCTTGTCGTTATTGTTTCTTCCCTGTTCTCTTGTGCATTGCACAGCTTTGGTTCTTTTCCCCGCATTTGAAGCATTTCCTATGGTGAATACACCCTCTGTACCACGACTTTGCTCTAAAACCGTGGACGTATTGTTGTATTGTTGGGTACATGCTATATGTCGCCATTCTTGCATCTTACAACTATATGTTAAATTTCTGCTGTATTCTCGTAATCGTCACCTCGAATGGTATTTCAATGGTACACCCGATATGTATACGTCTACATATTTGATGGTTATACTCCTTTCTATGTCTGGTGCATCTCCGACTTTTGCTGTTTCTTTCCCAATTTGTATCGTATTTCCATTCCAGAGTGGTATTATTCTCTTCTGATGTAATGTATATGTTCCTCTTCCGTTATAGGCGAGGGCCTCGATATCTTCAGTCTTAATTCTCTCCTTTAAAGCTTCTAAAATTTCTCCATATGTTATTTTCTCTAGAACTTGTATCTCTTGGGCTCCTGAGCGGCGTCTCGCCACAAGCTTCTTGCCCTGCTCAGTCTTCTCAATTTTTGTCATGAAATACTGCTGCAACACTAGCATCTTCTAGGTTGAGATATGGAATAGTATTGTATTTCTACTAAGTAAATATAGTCACATATGTTGTGTTTAAGTTCAAATTTCCAGTATGTTGATTCTTTAGTTCATTTCCTCTTTACTGCGAAAGCTGTTGCTTTGTACGGGCCATTTTAGGAAAATTTTCTACAGCAACTTTCCCTCGCAAGTGTAAATACGTAATGGGCAGATTTGGGGAGTCTGACTTCGTCATCGGCTGAGAACGTTAGTGTACCGACTCTATTATGGGACGAGCAGTCGTATAAACCAGTCTGCAAGTACATGGGAGAGTACTCTTGTGGAACAATTGGGAGACGTAGGTGGGAAGATAGGAAGAGAAGATGGAAGAAAAGAGAACAGTTCCTACTGTTGTACAGGGCGAGGCATCTGAATCTGATGAAGAAGAAGTCAGCACTAGCAATTTACTTCCTCAGCAAAAAGTAACTTCCAATTATGAATCGAAATCTTGAATTGTCAGTGAATGTAACTAATCTGTAAGGGCTACTGTAATGCACAATTCAGAACAGGTGGGTGGGGGATGGTACTCTGATTGTGAAGAAATGGCAAAAAATTATGGTAATTGTGGTGTCCCATTTCTTACATTTAAGTATCCTGTAACATTTAGCAGTGAGTGTGTGAAAGAATAACAGACTGTGATGCAATATGGAGTCTGTATGCAGTGAAAAAGAAATGTCACTAACACTTTTGAATAATCCGTTTAGTGGCAAGAGGAAGTGGATTTTGTATGAAACTTGCAGAAATTGAACATGAGCTGTTTTTCTGCACATACTGTTTGCAAATAAAATGGAGTTTTGTTGGTCCTGAACAACGTTGACAGCAGTTCCTAAAAGTAGCATTTTATGATGAAGACAATGACACAATTGTACATGTATTTTGGTACTAATTAATGACACAATTTTCAGCCCCAAATATTATGATGATCCCCAAAATTAACAGTCTAGAATATTTTCATATTCTCTGTTCACATGTCTTTCTATATTTGACCGTGGCTTATTCAACATGCCGTATAATCCACTGTAGAAAAGCACATGGATATTATACATGTATACATGACATATTCATCATCACTAAGCATGTTGTGCCATACTTAGTTTAAAATTCACGATTATTGACAATTGTAACATCCAACAGAATTGAACGAAGTACCTTCTAAAGCATGCAACTGCTCATATATATTACCAGATCAGTTTGCAATTTTGTTAAAATTTGTCTTTTTCATAATCTGAACTACATGCTGGCATTAGGTGAATTGCCTTCGCACACACTAGTGGAAATGCATACAACAGCTACAATAGTTCTCATACAAGCAAATTCAGTATATATCCCATTTATGCATACATATAAGGTTTATTTAGGATAATTAGCAAGTACTTTTCATCATCTTTAGACGGGTATTAAAAATGAAGGACTGATAATATGTGCAGATATAAACTTCAGCATAGTAATATTTACAGAACCACATGCGGTGAAAGATTAGCAGAAAAGAAGTAAAATGTAAACACACAAATAAATCATTTTATAGTACACCACTTGCTCGATAACGTGCACCCTGATAACTCTCGAACCTGCTTACAACGTGGAGTCAGGCATGAATCCCATTTTTTAAAACTAGAAAATACCCAAAAATTGTCCCCAATTTGTTGAACATGAAAAAAAGCGCGATCAAAATTGGTAAATGCAACCTTGATATATCGCTCGTTTTATTGTTGAAAACAGTGGTTAGTACCCAGAAATATGAATTAACGTTATGAATTTCTAAACTTTTAACAAGAAGTCATATATTTTGTTCAATTTTCTTTCCAAACAACATTCTCAGTACACTGTAAATAACAATATTCGAAATTTTGATCAATGAAATTGTCAGTCATTAAACAGCCCTGCTCTCTCCCCCCCCCCCCCCCCTGCGGTTTTCTTGATGTCCATCATGGATGGCATCCCCTTCTTAATTTTTTTTATGTCCCTCAGTAACTCGTTCCCTAGCTTATAGTGCAGTCTATGTTTTTGGACCCCGATGTGCATGAGTTATCGAGGGAGAGGTGTATGTATTTCAGGAATGTTTAGGAATTTTCTTTGCTATTAATAGTACTGTCCACAATTGTACTTTCAGTATGGAAAGTTTGATAGCCATAGGGTTACATGTATGCGCAAAACAATACTGTCAGTCATGGGACCAGGTTGACTGGAAGAAGACCAATATGGCAGCCCCCATTACATGGCATCGTGATGTTTGCCACATGCATTGTATGCAAGGCTAGGTTATATGAAAAATGTAATGCTCATTGCATCTTGCTTAGTCTTCATGTTACACGATAATTACAGTGCAATAGCTCAATACTATCTCAATGCCATGATCGATTGCGCATAAAATGCAATATCAAAATGCCTATTGTAGCTTTTATAAATAACTTTTCTGCAAAACAGATTGTACCTGCACATTTAAATTACAGTTTATTAAGTTAATCATTTATAACTTTTCACTTATTGCATAATACAAGTGATATATGGCTAGGCTATACCACACCCACCCACCCTGTTAAGCCTATTTGCATTACCAATAGCCCATAACATAGCCCAGAATTAATTTCGACTAGGACTCTGAGGTTTTTTTTCGAATTCCAGTTGTGTTCTTCACCCTCATAAAAATCGTCATGCAGGTTCTGAAAGAGGTATTTGGGAAAACTGCACACGTTTGACCTGGTTAACACTGAACTAATTTCAGCATTGGTAGCAATGACTGCATCATAAAACCTATATTTGTTCTTTTAGTCCAACAGTGTTAGATAGCACTCTTCAGTTTCGTATTTTGCATAGGGTTAGATTTTTAAAGAAAAAGAATTTCCCAAGTTTTCCTCACTGGTTATCCTGGCTATTTAAAAAAGACCTTGCATATCTTAGGTATTGTTAAAAGAGCTTTTAATTCCCTTTATTTTGGTGTATGATTGCTGGGTGTAATTTGGGTTATAGAGTATACAGCTTGGCCTTACTTCAGATGTGTACCTTTCAAAAAACTGATAGCTTCGTTTGGTCATTTTTACTTCTGGACTTCAAAGATAAATTGTAAACAAATGAGCCAGTGACTTTTTGTACTTTTTATATATTTTGTAAATCATTCATTGCACTTTCAGAAGCTGTTATTGCCTACTCTGGCAAAATTTGTTTTCCCTGTTTTAATAACTTGGCTGACTAACACACGTTTTCATTGCCAGATACATTGTTTTGAAATTGATGTTAATTGCCATCTTCCAGTTGTTTTTTTTTTTAAATATTAGCGACTTTGACTATTACTATCACCAACATAGACGTGGATGAACAGCCACTAAAGAAAAGAAAAGTTGTAGGCATAGTTTTCTATTTTTTTCCTGACAAAAAGCCTGCACAGCAGGATGAACAGGGTCAATATTTGGGGGACATAGGACAACAATTTGTGGGAAACTATGCTCTAGGTGCACCATTGTAACATGTTCTGTTGACAGATGACTTCAGTTTGGTTTGGTTTTGTAGGGTTTAATGCCATTTTTCAGCACATGATAGGGTATAAATGGCAGCCACTATATTTGGTTGGAGAATAACCATCAACCCACATGAAGCTACTGGCAAGCTTTCTCACATACCCTTGTTGGGCATGCCGAGACTTGAACTCACATGGACAGAGGTGAGATGTATGAGTGATCCGTAAAATGAGCGCCTTAGACCACTCTACCACCCGGGGCCCGTAAGATGACTTCAGAGTATAAAAAGTTACCAATTATGATGTTCATCCTTGATGAAACTGTATATGTCTTGTTCATGTAGTTTGATGCATTAGTTTTATGCATGATGATAATATTGAATTGGTTATAATATAGAAATTAGATATTTGATTCACACACACACACATATATATATATATATATATATATATATATATATATATATATATATATATATATATATATATATAACTTTCATTGTTGTATGGGTATATATTGCATTTAAATGATTTGAGGAGTTATAAATAGAATATGTTGAAGTTAGAAATATAATAAAGTATAAAATAATACTTTTTCTGTTTAATATACCAAAGATACATACAGTTATACATAATTAGAAAGAGAAACAATTATATATAAAAATCAGTAATTGTCATGTCTGTCTCATTGTCTGCTTGTCTGTTTCTTTCAAAATACTGTACAAGTGTTTCTCTTTATTCAGCACAAGACAAGAAATCTTAAACATCAGTTTTCTCTATGAATAATGAACAATCCCATCTATGAGCTCATGACTGTCAAAAACTAATGACTACTGAGTTCTCAGTTTTGACTCTTGAGATTATGGGGTCAAGGGTCAAATGACACTTCAGTTTTGAAATCTATTGAGAATCCTCTTATCACTGAAACATTTTTAGGCTAAAGCTGATATCCTAAATTTGTATGATTGTAAACACATGTCTAAATAAGAACTGTGTAAACACATGTCTAAATAAGAACTGTGTAAACATGTGTCTAAATAAGAACTGTGTAAACACATGTCTAAATAAGAACTGTGCTGCTGAACTTGCGCACACAGTTTTGTGAACTAGTGGCAGTCATACATGTGACAGAACCAGGACATCAGATCAGTAGATTTAACAATTTTGATCAGTAGATTGGCTTCTAAACCAGTAGATTTTTATCGACATAAATTCTTCATGTTTTTTTTAAGGGGATTGGAAAGAAAACAAGTGGATTTTGTTTTACATAATATGCATCCTCTTCATTCTATAATAAAAAAGCAAGTTTTGAACATGAATCAGATTCTGATGGAAAATGTTACAATAATAATGAATGGATACCAGTCAGTTTATTGTCAATTAAATGAAAAAGGAGGAGTTACATATCTTGTAGTTCACTGCACAGATTTTTTTATATATAAAATCCACAAGCACTTTTAGTTTCCTTCATAAGATACTGACTGGTGACCACTAATGACATTCATTGTGATTATTAAGTTTCACACTTAACAGGCTCTCAGTAGTTTTCTGGTCCAGATTCCCCTTAAATCACTTTGTATTTTGCGAAGAATGGAGAATGTACTCTCTGTATAAGCATTAAAAGTGGCAATGACAAAACAACCATGTTCAGCCTGCAAAGAAGTTCAAACTTCAGTTTTCCTGTGGCTGGGTTTCTAAGGTTGCTGACTGCTTTCCAATACTCTTCCCAGCTAAGTTCACCCCAAGGAGGAAGTTCCTGAGTTGGACTTCATATGTATTCCTGAGTCTCATATTTCTTAGCCGTTGGTTTTTTAGAATTGGGAGAAAGCACTTGTTTCAGCATTTCAACATGAATTGAACAAAAAAAATATGTGCAACCCTTAAATATTCCTCTAAAAACATCTTGTATAGTGCAATAACAATTAAAAAACTCATAAACTAAAAACAGTAACTCTAGTGTTTCTGACTAAATCATTTTTTGGTTGGCTGATTTTTATTCAGAGATTCAAAAGCCATTGTGAACCAACTTGGATTCCTTTATTACTTATGACACCTCATAAAACATTCCGTATTTGGCCTTGAACTCTCCAGATTACAACAACAAGGTAATCAATTAACAGCTTGTTGTGTACACATGTTTGCCTTCTTAAGCTGATTACTAAGCCACACATCATTGCACCGGTATATCATTTCTTGTCTCCAGTACACTGGTTCCCACTGGTTTCTGTAATGTGTGGATAGAGCACATAAAAATTCCATTTTTAAAAAATAAATGTAAAAAAATCTTATTATTTTTCATAAAAGGTAGATTTCAGCTATAAAAAGGTATGTGCGGTAGATGACTTTTAAAATGGTATTTTTGTCCCACCGCCGGTGGAATCACATGTATGGGCAGTTGACTGGTATTAGTCTGGGCAGAGCTGACTCAACTGCCATCAGTTATTGAATTGGCTTCCCTTAAGAATCTATTGGTTGATTTAGTGCTCATCATTTCAAAGTGCCTGCATAGGAGAAAAGATAAATTCCAAAGTCAATTGAAAAACACAGTAGAGTTTTACAGAATTTGTGGGCTTGATATTCATCATAGTGGTCATTGTCACAGTACAACATTATTAACATTAAAGTATTCATTTCTCATCCAACAGTCATGAAATTTTAATTAAGGAAAGATTACTGTTGAAAAAACACACTTTATGGATTTTATTTTAAATGATGTTCTGATGAGTAGGTGGAATTATCTAAGCTCTGACAATTGTTTGATCATTTCTAGACTCTCCGTGATAAGTATGGTAAGTCAGTACCACTGTTTGAAGTATAAATCCAGCTTTAAATGTACTTTAGGCTTCTCTGTTCTGTTTCAATTAGTATAGTACCTAATAAAAGATACATTCAGCCAAATGCCAGCTTTAAGTGCACTAGTACAAATGCCCTTTATGTGTAATGACTTGTGCATGACAATTCTGTTAGAATAGTATGTGTATATTTTTAATTTTAGTCACCGAGTCATGGTGTAGTTGTATCTGGGGAAGCCTCTGAATCCGAGGAAGAAGTTGAAACAAGTCATGAAGATTTACCTGCTTTAACAGGTACAAAAGTTGTCTGATTTCAGTCAGTACGTTTTACATTAGTTCACATTTTTACTTTTTTCTCATTTTAAAGACAACAATCGTGTGATTGCTATACAGCTTCAGCAGTTGAGTGAGCTTATTCCTTGGTAAATTATGTTAAATGTGGGCAGATAGGAACTCAGAGAAAAAGAACAGAAAATATATTTATTTTTTTCTCTACAGAAAAAACAGAAGAAGAAAAAATAAAGTCAGTCTCAGAAATATAAGTTTGTGGATTGGGGTGGAAGTCACTTGTTTAATATATCCATTACCCATCAAATTTGAATATCATAATTATACAGCATACTTGTAGCACAAAAAGCAATTAAAGCTACACTACACACATTTGTTTAATTATTATGACTACCAAACAGCATCCTTTGCAGTGATTGACAATTCACTCACCCAGATCTAAATGGCAAGTGCTGATTTAGTGCAGACCAGTGTTTCTCTTTAATGAAAAGGTTGCTGTTTCAAGAATATTGCAGACTTTGTTTATTGAAAGTTCATACTTTCTACCAGAAGTTTGTTTTCCATTTGTTTTGATTAAACTAATACAGGCAGTTTGATCTCACTCTTCATTGCTTATAAAACACTTGCCAAAGGGAGAGCAGACTGGTCTCAGTTTATAAATATTTACAACTGGTGTTGGAAGGGTAACAGAATAGGTTTTTAAAAACAACCTTTCAAATGATCAAATTTAGGACATTAACATCATCAACTTTTATATTTCGATAATAGCTGGTTAAGTAAGAGTTTATTCTGGGTGAGTAAAATATTTTGGCACTTGCCTGATTGGGCAAGATCATTTTTTTTTAGAGATTTTTCAAACCCTGATTTGGAATTGCTGTGAAGAGTATTCATTGCAAATTTACAGAAATCATTTACAATAAGTTCATCACAAATTCCTAGATTATTTTCAAATAATAAATTGTTATGTGTCGAGGTTTGTGGTTCACTTCCATGTTCTGGAAAATTTCTCTGGATGCACTTGTTTCCTTCTCCATATTGATCACACTGCACTAAGCTCTCCATTTGACGTAAGCCTCTGTTAGCTTGAGTATGTAGAATAGGTCCCAATTTGCCCTCCAGCTTGGGTATGTAGAATAGGTCCCAATTTGCCCTCCAGCTTGGGTATGTAAAATAGGTCCCAATGTGCCCTCCAGCTTGGGTATGTACAATAGGTCCCAATTTGCCCTCCAGCATGTTTTATGAGGTAGCTAATGGAGGCAACCATTTTCCACTGAGATGTGTCCCACAATTATGCTCCAGCTAAGAAATTCTTTGACTTCTTAATTGAGTGCAGTCATTGTATTTTAAGTATTTGACCCTATTTTGTCTTTATTGTTGTTTTGTGTGTCTTTCCAGGGAGACCTAAACGTACTCAGCACCGTATAACCAGGGTTGTGTTTATGTGCCATTAAACCCTAATGATGCATACATACTCAATCCATTTGACTTGAGGTGCAGGAATCTATAATACATACCATATATACTCGCGTATAATCTGGGTCCAAATGCAAACAACGTAGACCCTGATCTGTTGTTGCATAATGCGACGGCAGATCAGGGTCTATGTTTGTTCTACTGATCAGTCCTTACAAACTGCATAGACCCAGATCTGCCGGCGCATTATGCGATGGCAGATCTGTGTCTGTGCAGTTTGCAGTTGGTATTAGCTTATATGTGAGTATATATGGTAGGTAAAGGTAACAAATGTGAACTCTTTGAAAATGTCCCACAAGGCATGTTATGAATGTTGGTTTTTCAGAATATATGAACTTTGGCACATCTACTTTCAGTCCATCCAAACAGTGAAGGAGATAGGGCAGATATCACTAACATGGGACTTCCACAATCCCCTACCAGTCCATCTCAGGATACAGTCAAGCCAAAATATGATACGTAAGTACAGAAATAAAAAAGTGCCTGGAAAGAAGATATTTCTTATTTAGATTTTCTGTGTAAAAGAGATTCCTATTTTTGCTTTCATGTGCAGTGTTTGAGATTTTTAAATCTAGAAACATAAAACTTGGTCGATGATAGTGATATTTAATTGTGCCATTGCTTTTGGACTTTCGATTTCATCCACGGAAGTACAGCTGGATCAAACCTGATAGGGTTATACAGTAAAACCTGTCTAGATAGACCACTCCTTCTGCCAACAAAAAGTGGTTTCTCAAGACAGGTTGTCTGTCATAACAGGTTTGTGCAAGGTGAACAGTTTTCAAAGTTGAATTCAAAATACCCCACAATTTCTGTACATGCATTTTATTCTTTTTCATTGTTCTTGTTAAAATATTGCATTCTCTCAAACCATTTTTACATTGCAATAAAGATATGCATCTATTATAAAACATTCACATTTATATTTGAAGATCACATGCACATGTGTTAAAATATGAATTACAAAATGCACAAAGGTGACATTTATTTATCCTGTTTATAAATTAACTCCACATATCTATAAATGCCAGAGTTTCTTCAAATGTAGCATAAGAATTGCACAGTTTGCTATGATAACACTTACTCATCCTGTGTTTAAATTGCACTAAAACAGTTTTGATCAGGTTTTGGGTAAGTGTGGTATATATATATATATATATATATATATATATATATGTACCAGTAAATGAAATCAGAAGACAGAATTATTTCATTTAGACACAAAATAAAATTATGTAGATTCAAAAGCAAAATCTGGTAATTCACCATTGACATGATGAGATTAACTTGATAAATAAAGGGCGTAACTGTCTATGCTATGATGAACAGATGATGGCTTGGTGTGTGTGCTTTAATAACTGTAACATCAAAAAAGCAACAAACTGCACAAACCTTGTACAATGACAATGAAATCCTGAAAATGAAAATCTCTTATTAAAAACAAAGACATCATTCACCCAAGTTATTACAGATTGAATCCAAAGACAAATGATGTACTTGACCACTACAATGAAGTCCTGTAAGAAGGCTTCTCATTATGATATAATCTGTGTTGTTCATTTTTTCACGAAAGATAAAGAAACATTACCAACCTTTGAGTTTTGTACATCCTCAACTGCTCCCTTTGAAGACAGAATGGTTAATCATAATGGGGATTTACATGACTTCATTACTACAGTGGCAGTTAATGACATGTACTTTAGTTGTTTATGGCCTGTAGCATATGATGCTACCTGCATGACCTGTAGAGTTTGGAAAACTGGTAGCCAGGCTCAACTATTTTGCTTTGTTTAGAACAAACCTCCTAACTGATCATGGCAGCAAAGGATTAAATAAAGGTCAGTGCTGTTGTTAAGAATAATCTGCACTTTGCCTGCAGACCCATCAAAGCTGTCATGATTACAAGGATTAAGTAAAGGTCATTGGTATTTAGATCTGTTTTGCAATGCAGTTATTCATGGCAGTGTTGAAAGGCATATTTTACCAAAAAATTATTGTCACTGGTCGTGTTCTGCAGGTGGCTACATACAATGTTGCATTTATATAATAAAATTAATCCATGCATGTTTCTCAAGACAGGTTTTCCTGTATCTTTGAAACCTTAATGATGCATTCATTTGCAGAACTAGAAAATGTAAATTCATTCAAGCATTAATTTAGTGTCTGGTTTGCTTCCCTATCCTAGGGACTAAGTCCTAGAGCCATATCTTTGAAATTGATGAGATCCCCACCTATAACCATATATACAGTTTCAGGAAATGAAAAATGAATTTATAGGGGGTCTCCAAGTGACAACTCTAAAATTATAGCAACTTGCATATATATTATAAGCATATATATGTATGGTTGAATGGCATGAAAAGATACATTCTTATCCATGAAAGATGTGTACACCAGACAAAAATGTTTTATGTTCATCTTTTCTTTATTATTCCCAGCCCAATGAAGTTGGCAGTTACTTAGAAATGGGTTCTGTCCATCTGTCAATCAATTCTCATTCACACTTTCATTTCCTGAGCATACCTCCAAAACTGTTCATGATATCTAGAGCTGTGAAATGTGGCAAACATATTAGAGCAGTGGCACAGATGTGCCATTCGTTTTTTGCAATTCTTCAGTTTAAATATTTTTATTGATTTTTATCTGTTTGCCTGTCCATCCATCCACCCATTATCCCCACTTTTGTTTCTGGGGAAAAACTTAAAAACCATTTAAGATATCTCAGTGAAATTGGTACTTTTATTAGACTTGTGGTGTACATGTGGCTTTTACTATTCACAGTTCTTCAGTTTCAGTATGTTAAATTGTTTAATCCACTTGTCCTTTCATCTTTCACACTTTTGTTTCCATATTATAACTCCAAAACCAATCATGATATCTCAATGAAACTTGGTACACTTATTAGACGGGTGGTTCAGATGAGCTTTTTGCTATTCACAAGTCTTCAGTTTCAATATTTTTAATGCTTTTTTCCATTTGTCTGTTCATCCATCCATAATCCACTTTTGTTTCTGGAGCAAAACTCCAAAAAACAATTAACATATCTCTATGAAATTTGTCACACATGTTGGACTTGTGGTATAGATGTGCCTTTGATATTAAGTTATTCAGTTTTCAATATTTTTAACATTTTAGTCAGTTTTTTCATCCATCCATCCATCATTCACACTTTCATTTCTCAAGCAAAGCTCAAAAATAATTTAAGACATCTCCATGAAACTTTATACACATATTAGACTAGTGGTCTAGATATATCTTGTGCTATAGAGTTTTCTTCAATTTAAATATTTTGCTGCTTTTGTCCTTTGGTCTGTTAACATCTATCATTAACACTTTTGTTTCTGGAAGAAAACTCTGTAACTGTTCAGTATATCCCACACTTAGTATCAGACAAGTAATCTAAATGTGCCTTTTCAGGGTTTTAAAAACCCTTAAAGGGCCTACTTACCTGAAATGAAAATCACAAGAGCTTGTCCCATTCTGCTGGATAGTGGATATTTTCCTCCCATGCTTTTGCTAGCAGAAATTGTCAGTTTCAGTATCCTTATGATTTTTTCATTTGTCTGTCGATCAATTCATCAGTCCTGCAGTACACTTTTATTTCTAGAGCAAAATCCAAACATTTCTATGATACATATCAGATTCACGATTCTTCATGAAATTCTTCAGTTATACACAGAAAAATACATTCTGACTTGTATTTTTGTTGTTACCCATCCACGTCATAAGAACCTAAATCACAAATGCATCAACACAAATTAGACTAGAACACACATGATGCCTATCACATCCCTGTATACTTTGTACATACAAAACTTCCTATATATGAAATCTTTGACAAATCCTTTGAATATCCTTCGATTTCCTAACAGGCATTTGGGGGGGGTGTATAGATGACTATATTATCATATTTTATTTATTGTTTATGTGTTCAAATATCTCAGTATTAACAACATAAACCTTACACTTAAAATTCCAAATCATTTAAAAGATGCAATAATGAAAGTTCTGCTTTTATTTCAGATTGCTGCATAAGAAATTGAGTAAGTAGATGTTAAGTCATACATGAAATACAGTGAATTAACTACTTTTTAGGGAAGGGGGGGGGTACTAATGTTTGTGGATTTTATGGTTGCTATAAACCACAAATTTATGAACCAAATAAATAGTTATCCTTCTAAGGGGACAATAGGACCCCCTCCCTTTATTTACGAATTTAAGTACTGTCAAAAATGTGTGTTTTCACAAAATCTCAAAAATTGGTATAGCTCTCCCACGTTATAATGTGCTTTGCTATATTGTGATTCTGGATATAATGCAATAATACTACAGGCCCATTGACCAAAAGTGTACCCATTTTTTTTTTTAAATATAATTTTGAACATCCATCAGCTGAAAACTTTACATCAAAACTATTGTGCTTGATTTGGACATTGCCAGAAAGTGTTTTTACAATAAGAAAGTATAAACATTTGTTTAAAAAATATAATTTTGAACATCTATCAGCTGAAAACTTTACATCAAAACCATTGTGCTTGATTTGGACATCACCAGAAAGTGTTTTTACAATCAGCCTTGGACTCTGATTAGCCATCATTGTAATCAATCTGTGCCAGATATTGTATTTCGTTCAGGCTATAGCATGCCTGGATTTACCCCAATCTGTAATAAGCTACTATGGTAATTGGTCTGTGCCAACTATTGTATTTGGTAACAGTACACAGGACTGCCAAAATCGCCTTTCGCTGTAAAGCCATTTCAGCTGATCGGTGACTTAATCTCTGTAAACACACCATGGCGATCATGCAGGTAAACTAAGACATGCTGCCACTGGACTCTAGTCCAGAACATTTTTTACAATCGGCTTTTGACTCATTTTTGGCCCGTGATGGTCTCTTTCTCTTAGGTTGAGTTCAAGAATACTCATACAGCTTTCTCAGATGGTTTAACTCTGATAAAATGTCTTGTAACACATAATTAGCCATTATTGTATTCAGTCAATATCACATATTGAATTCCTAACAGGCTGCAGAGCACCTAAAATTAACCATGTCTCTAATGATCCATTGTTGTAATTGGTCCAAGTCAACTATTGTATTTGGTAATAGTACTTAGTAGATCAATGACTTAATCTCTGTAAACACACCATGCCGATAATGCAGGCACATGTAATGCATGCTGCCGCTAATCCTTTCTGTGATCTGTTGCCATCCAAGTGTCAATAAACAATGGCCAACAGTGAGCTTATTTTTTTTAATTGTCATGCCAAACTAGTGACTGAAGTGCTCCAGTGGATCCAAGAGTGCAATATCCAATCATGAGAGAAGAAGTAACAGTCACTGTTATATGCTGATTTGCACAATATATTTACTGATATGGTCCATTAAAACAATGTGGCTAGAAAGCGAGGACATTGAGTATTTAAAGATTATGCAGCTCAGGAACATCATAGACTTTGAAAATAACAAGAATGACTACCCGGTAGGTCTTAGACAACATAAAATTTTGCAATACTTCAAATAGGTGTGACAGGATGTTATTCTGCATGTGATGTACCTGTACATATTAGCTGGTATAGAAGGTGGGAACCCACATTGTGAAGAGTGCTTATTGTATTTAGATTAGTACTTCTTGCAAATGTGCTTGTTTTAACATCATTGATTTGCAGTGGATTACATGCATGCAATGAAGTTTGTTATTTCTATATTATTTGGCACTTTAGAATTGCTGAAAGTGTGCTGCATATGGTGTGATTTCTTTCAGTCAGTTATCAGCATATTTTTCTGGTGCTCTAAACTGAAGGCAAGATATTTAATTGGCAAAGAGGACTTGGCATTACTCATTGCACATTGTTACATCTAAATGATTAGATCTTCATTCATTTCAATGCAAAAAGCGTTATGAAGTGGTTAAAAAAAGAATCATGTTCTTAACATCATTTAATCATACGATTTTTGTTCCACAAGTGACCGAGAATTTTCATCAATTTCAATCACTTTAAACTTTATGACAATCTGTATATTAGAAATGAAGATTGACAAGTATATTTAATAAATGCAGGTTTTACATCATTGTTTTAATGTTGCTCATATGGTCTGATCTATCATATATATATATGACAATATAAGTTGAAAGAAAACAGAATGAATCTAGTACTATATCTTTATTTCTATATGTTTGACTTGGTTTTGTTTATCCCACTGACATGTATTCATATAATTTTCACTATACTGCAGATCAGTACATAATGCTGTCAGCATTTGTATGGACCCCAAGTACCATGTTATAAGGGAAGAGAGCTGTGCCAATGAGAGAAAAAAACCCCACAGTAGTTGTGTTTTTGTAAACTGTTTATGCTTATCTGTTCAAGCAATTGTTAACTAATTTTAGAATTCCCTCAAATTTTTATAAACATATACATATCTTTCCACATGCAATAATGAATACTTAAAGTGTGTGCCTGTGCATAATTATACAAGATAAAATTATCTGTGTGTTACAATGAGGATTGATAAGTATAGGTGTTTGAGAACATAATATGAGAAAATTCTTGACTTTTCCTCACTAAAAAGCCAACCACCATTTTATTACAGAAGAAAAGAAACTTGTGTATAATTAACATCAGATACTGTTGAAAGTAATTAGACCCCACTGCCCCTCCCCTCTCAGTCTTTAATGTAAATCTAAATATTAGGAGAAATTACTAACTTTCACTAACTCATTGAAGTTCTGCACTTTTTCTGTAATTAATCACCTGCCACTTAAACAAAAAATTTAATTTTTTTAGTTTCTAAAACTTTAGTTGAAAATTGCGGTCTAAAACATTGCTAAACTTGTTTGAAACAACCCCTGTAGCATGTACATGAGAGTACATGCACAGGTGTCTTCACACCATAGTGTTCATCCATTCAAACTGCAGTGGTCAGTGACATTACGGATGAGTAACCAGAACTTTACAACTGCATGTTTAAGGAGGTAATTTAAAATTAAATGTGAATCTTTTGCACCGTCAGTTTTTGGTGAAGTTTTGAAATGTAGAAAAATTTAATTGCTTGTTCTAGTGGCAGTTGATTAACTATTTATACCAATTTGTAATTACAATAATGTAATCTAGGTACTCCTATCAGTTAGATTTAATTACAGTATATATTTTCTAATGTCCTCATGTGAAGTCATATGGCCAAAATTCATTGTGTAAAGACAAAGAAGGGCACATAACCTTAAGTAAGGGACCAACTATTTAATAACATCAAAACTTTAATGTTTAATTTCATTGTTGCCAAAGAAACATTACCTTAGCTATTCATTAACAATGAACTGAAGCATTAAAGGCAATATATGAATGAACTAGATCCTTCTTTTCAACTAAATCAGCACACAGCCAAGAACAAATATGGTGTCATGCATGCCCTGTGGGTACATTTAGTTTTAGAAACAGGGATTTTTCTTAATATTATCACTCACACTTTCTGTGAGTTATAGGATTGCATATTTATGGTTTTAATATTTGTCTACATAACGACGTGTATTGGTTAGATATTATTTGCTTTGCTGCTTTTTCGTATTTTCACAAAAATGAGTGTTGTAAGAAAACAACCTTGACCTTGCAGGGGTTATCAAATTCCACAACATAGCATTGTCCGATAAGTTCTGACCTAAAATGTTTTATTTTTAGGCTAAATCTTCTATCACATAATATTTTGACTTTGCTTTTTATGAATTGTATATTTTCCTTAATTTATATGCCCAATTAATTATGAAAACAGGCTAATGAAGAGGTACTTCCTAGACACACTGATGTCTGCCATTATTACCCCTGGACAGATTCACTTATTGTTTCAAACTGATTTTAGGAGAAAATTACACAAGCACAGCAGTTAAAATGTTCAAAAAATATATTTAGAAAGTGTTTTCACAGATTCTATTCTTAAAACACAAATTTTTATTTACATATTGACATTTTAAGTTTCGAAACACAAATTGGTATGTTATCATTATTAAATGATAACTTGAGAAAATCGGGCAGTGATAGTAAATGATAACTTGTGGGAGGAAGAGTTAATGGTCAATCAGCTATTAAACTGCATGCCTGTGAATGTGCAAGAATTTGTTTCGTCAGCACAGTTGATATGAAGATCTGCAAAGGTCAAGGGTTGAGGGAGCATCTCAAAAGCTTTTAACTACTGCCTAAAAAATCAAAGGGTGAAGTCATTTTCACTTCCTAATTGCAGAAGGCAAAGTTTACATTTTTTGGGTGACTTAGTTGCCCACTTCATCTGGTAGGTTGACCCATGCATATCATGATAATGTAAGATAAGGAACAATGGAAGTTGATTGATTATGATTTGATTCTCATGCAAAATTTCATGAATATGAAATCTCTAAAGTAATGTAAAGACTGTCTGATGTTATAGTAATAAATGCAGACTTACTATTTGTGTCCTTCTTTACTTCACAAAGCATATATATCCATTTATAATAATGAATACTCAATAAAACGTGATGCAATCCAATGAAATTTACAAACATTTGAGAAACGTGAAAAAACTGAAGTTCAAGAAAATAAAATGTCAGTCACAGTTTTGTGCCTTGTTTTAAGCACACATATCCTTAAGTAATGTTATTAGCCATTTATTCATGAAAATATCCAACATAAGGATCATGATGGCACTGTATTATCTACAGTTAGGCACTGTTACATACTGAATAGACAGATTAATGTTAGATTACATCATCTAATTCAGATATTACTCATTTCATGAATAAAATACTTTTTCTCTACATTTTTTATTTTTTTATTAGAAGTACTATTTGTTATTCCACTGAAATAATGGAACACAAGAGAAAATTGTTATTACTAATTACATTTCATACATGTAATTAAATGCTGAATAAATAGTAGATCAGTCCTACTTTCTTGAAACCCATTTTTTATAATCACATTTGTCTGAAATGATATTTTCTCAGGTCTGGAGATAATCCACTTTGCATTAATAGGTTTTAAGATATATGTTTTTCAGATCAGTTGAGACCATACCTGATAGAATATCCACACTGTCCTCCGATTCATTTATTTAAGCAATACCAGGGACAAATACCACTCATAAAAGCATGATTAGAGTTCTTCCATATAGAATTTATTGACAGATAAATCTCTAGGTTCCATATATGTGATTGGTACAAAGGTATAATGTCGTTTCGTTAATTTGAGACAGCAGCTTTGTCTTTGATGTGCTTTGAAAACATGAATGAGCTCTGTTTACTCAGACTGATTACAGCAGTGGTATTAAGCTCATTTGATTTTAAATGCATGCAAAAGGATGTTGGCATCATCTTTGATTCAGATCTCAGCATTTATGCTAAGTGTTGGCAATGAATTACTTACCAAATCAATCCAATTTATGCAGTATGGATTAAGACTGTTTGCTCAAGAATGCATGGAATTGAATGGCGGTTTAATCTTTTTGTGATATATGCATTGTATACATTGTCGCTCTGTATTTTATGACGTTTATTTTTTACAATTATTATTATTATTTAAATATCAAATCTGCAATATTATCCACAAATATACATTTTTACCAAACTTTGAAATTTTATGCCCACACATTTAAAATGATTCACAGTATACTCTCTATCGAGGTGCCCAACTTGGTGGGGCAAGTTTTTGACTGGCCATCAGGTTATGTAAGGATTCAAACCTAGATGTGGATTGAATTTTTCATTTAGCCATTTTAATCTCTGCTATGTAATCGTTGACTGACATGCAACCTGTGGTCAAGGGGTCAATTTTATTTTATGAACATTTATTATGTCTTTTGAAGAAATGTAATTTTTAACCCTTGAATAATGCGAGATAAATCATTTGGGGTACTGAGGGCTTTTGTCTCTTCATGAATAAATATAATAATGTCTTTAGTTACATCTGACTCATAGTTTCATTAGTGATGTTCGTTTCAATCTAGATAAGAAATAGGTTAGAGTGACTTGTTCAGAAGTAATTGAAAATCCACCATTTTAATTTATTTCACATTCTGGGATAAATTCAGTTATGGTTTACATGATGTATAAACATATTGTGAAATAAGTAGTATATTCGTGTAAAAATTGGTGTGTAATCAAGGAAATTTGATAGATTTTAAGTCAAAGTAATGTTGGTTGTATTTGCAGGAGAGAGAAATATTGCTTTCCGGCGACATCTAGTGGACACAGTATCACAGACATACACACTGTCTGCTAAGGATCTGCATAATAACACATTACAGTTACTGAAAACACAGGGAACCTTGCAGGTAGGATTGACTAAAGATAACTTTGAAATTGTACTTGAATTTGCAGATATTAGCTGTCTAAATGCAATTTTCAACTAACATAGTTATACTAGTTTCTGCAGTAAATGTATTATAAAATTCTCATACATGGAAGAGAAAACAAATTAAATTACAGCTATAAATATTTAGATTTATGAGTTTTGCTGTAGTCTCAGTCCAGATAGGTTTTAGTTTTTGGAGTTGTGCGTGCTGATTTGTTTTTAATGTGACAATAAGATGCTTTTTACAATGTTTGGAATGACTACTATTTCACACTGCCATCTATTAGGCAATGTTCCCTGAAATACACATTTCTGCATTAACTAAAATTTACATTTTTATGAATTTTTCAGGAATATTTTGTTTTTGTTGAAGACTGATTGATTGGGAATATAGCAAAAGTAAAATCTTTGCAAAATTAACAAGCATTACCTTGGATGACCCGACAATCTTCCTTTGAATTTTGGGTTTCCATTTTAAGGTTCATATGGAGAGAAAAAAAAACATTTGTAAATTGTTCCTGTATTATTGGTGTGTTTTCATATATAAATAAAAAAAATCTGCTTTTTTTACAGTTTATTCCCATTCGGCTAAAACACGGTATTGGTGCTGAGAGTAGTCTCACTCACTTAAAAAATTGAAATGTTTGATAGAACATTTCAATGAAGCTCATTATATACCCTAGGGTGTCCCCTAGTCAGATCAAGTTAGATTTAGCTTGAACATGCATGCGATTTTGTTTAACCATTATTTCAATTCATTGGTATAACAACAGTTACAGACACTACACTTGGTGTATAACATGCAAGAAAAACAGCATGAAAACTTTAAAACTTTATTTTTTTTCACAGTAACATCAGTAACAGGATATCAACATTTAAAGTAAACAACATAACTGGAAGTGGTAAACAACTTAATAACAAAATCAAAACATCTATGACAAAGGTATCACTTAGAAAAAAAACCTAACCATGAAACTTTTGCATAACAAACATAAAAGACATAGAATAATCTTATTTAGGCATTTATCTAACACCAAGAAGAATATTTAAACAAACAAAATCATTAATACTGGCCAAAAGTATTGCAAACTTCCATAAGAGTCAGAAGTACATTGTCCATAAAATTGGTTACAGACACTACAAAACTATAGCATTTCAATACAGCTGCAGAACCATACATATCTCCATAAAATTCACTTCAAAAATAATTCAACATGAACACATTGACTAGAATTATTCATTAAATGAATGTTGATTAGTTAATAAAATGATAAAACCACATTGTAACAGGTATATGTCCAATACTTGTGTTAAAATTATGAACTGGTAAATAGCACTTGAAAGTTTAATACTAAATAGTGTTTGTAAGAGTAAAATATTGAAGTATAATGAATGTTCAATAAATCATAGTCACTAAAGTATTGTTCAACCCAAGGTGCTGACTCAAACACAGACCCATATGTGATTGATCTTAAGGTTACAGACACTACACATTAAACCTTGACTTTATATTGTCATTTCAAATAGAAGTGCTTATGATTTTTTTCCAGATTTGACTTGAGCTTAGACAATTCAGCTGCATTAAACTTGAAATGACCCCTTTCATTGACTATTTGTGGAGCTTTTACCCTGTACAAGATAGCATCTAGAGCCTCTTGTGAATAATCATCTTTTTCAGGCCAAACATACATGTTGCCAGACTTTCTCATGTATTTAAGTCTAACTTCGTTATGAAGAATGTCTATTACTTCTGCTAAGTATACATCTAGAGGTCCCTTCTTTGGCTTAAGTCCTACAGCAACAAATTCTCCAGGGTGGTATTTCTCTATTGGTTTCTCTGTGTTGGTTGGTGCTTTTTTGTCAACTTTGATCTTCTTTGTCACAATGTTTTGTCTTTCTGTTGACTTCCGTTTCTTATTAGGCTTTTCGCTTGTTGCTGAGTTATGATCTTTCTGGTTACTTCCTTGTTTTCTTTTCTTGTCATTATTTTCTGTTGTTGATGGATTCTTGTCTTTAAGTTGTTTTCCTTTCTGACTTAAATTATCTTTATTGAGTACTAACTTTCTCATTTCCCAGGCATTAACATTTTCGCTGAAGTTGCATCTCCCGTCAACCTTCATGCATTGCTCACAATAACAGCTCAGATTTCTTATGCTCAGTTCATAATCATTGCTTCCTGACTTTACAGCATGTAATTTTCTTGTACCTTGCAGTGTTTGCACATCAGTTTCTTCTCTATTTCTCTCAACATCTTTAACAAGGATGAACTCCCTTCTCGAAACTGTTTTAGCTTCATTATCTGTATTTTCCATTTTCAGTTTCTCTGTACAGAAATGATATACATCTTCTGCACAACCTATCACCTTTCTATTGCTGATTACAGCTCTGTAGCAAGCATTCTTGACTGTCGCACCGAGACCATCGCAAACACTCTTTCCATGTGATGTTTCGAAATAATTTCGTGTTACAGATGGCTTTTTCCTCAGACTTATGTCAGCAAAGGCTTTCTTCCCCTTATACTGGGCAGCACAGCCATCTGTCCACTCATGGATCTCTACTTTCACACCTTTCTTCTTCAGAATTTCTATAGCTTTGTTCTCAAAAGTGATAGCTAAGTCTGCATCATGTTTGGTTTCTTCACTGATGCCAATAATGGCATGCTTTATCTTGAATTCTTTTTCTCCCTGTTTTTCTGTATAGTAACACATGATTGGATGTATTGTAACTTGGTTCCTGTCGAAGAATCCAGATTGTACTTCACTTTGAAAAACACACCCATAGTTCTCACTAAAGTCCATGACCATAGCAATAGAACCCTCACCAATTCTATCAACACAAATTCCCATCTGTTGCTGTTGCCATTTGGCCCTGAAAACGTGCTCTGGATACTCTTGCATGTCAGTTTCTAAGCATGTAATTAATGTTTTTATGTCTGTTTCTTTAGGCACACAGGAGACGCAACGCTTTACTTTATCATCTTTTGCTATTTCTATACTTTCCCATTGATGCCATGATATCTGCCTGTCACTATACTTTTCAACAAATGGTTTAAGGTAACTCTGCAAACATTTCACACCGCATTGTTTGCATTCTCTTCTTAAACATTTAATAGCTGGATTGGTGTCGTATTTACAAAAAGTAGCATCACTTAAGCTTTTCTTATCTACTGAAATTTCATCCAAATCTCCATTTTCTTTCACTGCTTTTTTTACATTTGTTAGTGCCTCACTTTTTAGGGCCACGTTACAGCACTTTTGGCATAAGCATGATCTTCTGCTTGTTTCAGACACCTTTTTAACATTCACTGGTTTCAATTTAGAAAATGAAGTTAATCCTATTTTGTGACTATGGTTCCTTAACTTGTAGTCTTTGTAGGCTTCTTCTAATGTCATAGTCATCACATGTTTTTGAAGTATTTCTTTTTGACCACCTTTTCTTACTTTCACAGTTTCACGTTTATTAGGCACTTCCCTACTGATTTCTGGACTTAGAAAAAAATCTTTCACAGATTTCTTTAATGGAGAGTTAAGTGCATCCCTTCTTCTTTTTCTTTGTTTCGTCTCCCACCATGTAGAACTAGGTTTTTGCCCTTTCACTGATACTTTGAAATACTTTTTTAGTCTGTGTCTTTTATATTTCTTCAGTAATGCGTCACAAATGATGTTGTATGCATGTTTCTTTGCACCCCCTTTCCTTGTTTTCACTTCTGAAATGCTCTCTGACACAGATTGTATAACAGTATCTGTCAATTCAAGTTTTTTTTCTGCAATCCGGTGTCATTATCATTATATTCCTATTTAGAAACTTTGATGTTGATGGAGATTCAATTAATTTACTTATGATGACTGCTTTTCTCTTTGGGGTATTTGGTAATACTTCCTTTACCTTTTTTAATTGTCTGTACAGAGTTGCTTTAGGTAACACTTTATTCATTGGTGAATCTCTGGCTGACCCAGTATTTCCTATTTCACAATCAGTCTGAATACACTCTTGCTGTATACTTTCATTCAGTTTGATACGCATTCTCCATGCTTGGGTTCTTTTCACAGCTTCTTTCTTCTTTCTACTTAATTCAGCAGTTTTCGGACTTCTTAAATCAACACTCTTATTAACCGATATTGCCAGGGCTGCTTTTTCTTTCTTTTTCTGGCGATACCTTTTCATTTCTTCACGTTTTTTCCTTCTTAATTCTTGTTGAAGATTTGAATCGGAAAGTGATTGCTGTTTTTTTAGTAGTCTTGCATCTTTTCTTCTTTCTCTATCAACCCTTTTTAGCTCCTCATGTTTCGCCTTATTTTCCCTCTGTTTTTTTCTCCAGGCTTGTACCTTTAGCCTCGTCTTCTCCCTTCTAGCTTTAATCTTCTGTTCATCTTCTTCTGGCTTATCTTTGCTTCCTAAAAGCAAACAACTTCATTCTCATTTTTGTTCCTCTATGTATACGGATGAAATTTAGACTTTACAAAACATACTTGTAATGAGTACGCAATATGCTTTCATACATAAGCAAACTGGAATAACCTGTAGATTCTTAAAGAAAAGTATCTGATTGAAAAAGAAATAGCATAAAACCTGATGATTATTCAATGTTCTAGCATTTACAATGATTGCACACTTTCCTTAATAATGTATACAACAGTCGGGTCAATTCACATGTCTAGTAGTGTCTGTAACCATTTGACAATATCAGCAATGTATCCAATACTAAGTCTGAGCTCATTGAATTCTCATAATATTTCTGTTTGAATTTACTAGTCTAATGATATGGAATGCAAAAATACTCAGTTTCAATTGCATATTGTAAGAAATCACTGAAAATGTTGCCTGTTATCAGAAATCTAGATGAAAGAAACTATAAATATACCAAAATATTACAAATTGCAGACAGACAATATGTCAAAATTTAGCCTTACACATCAATACTGTAATAGGAAACATAATTTGGCTTCATTTTTTTAAAAAAAAACAGGGATAAAGTCATAGACAGTATAAAAAGGGGATATTGGTTACAGACACTACAATTTAAGAGTGTGGTTTACCAATTCAATACAAACTTACCAGAGTTGTTCCCAGAGGTTTGCTTTTGTCGTCTTCCCATGTCTTAGGGATGTACCATGGTAAAGAACAGAAAAAGTAATTAGGCAGCTTCTTCTAGGATAAGAAATTCAGGTTACATTGTCTTGTAGTAAATTACTCAAACAGACAGTGCTGCAAGAATGATGCAATATTCAATCAAGAGAGTTATTGCATCACTTTTTTGCTCTTGGCTGCAGAGGTAAATAGATGATGCAACATTACATCACATAAGATGGAACTTTCTATTGAGAAAAACAATGTTTTAATGACAAGTAGAACAATACTTTTATCTTTCATTTTTATACCTGTTTGTGTAGTGTCTGTAACTTTTTTTATTGAGTTGCTGTTTTTTAATGGTACAATACAGCACCACCAATTTTGGCCAACTTGGACATCACATGGATACACATGAGCCTTTGTAGGATTTATACTTTTCCATAATGAAACAACAAAATTATTGCCATATAAACTTGTAAAGGTTACAGACACTACAAAATTTAGAACTGGAAAGTTTGACAAAGAACAAGCTCTCAATCGAATATCTTGGCTAGCCATGTGATTTAAATGGTTTTACTACTTATTATAATATAAAGTCGAGTTCTAGATGTCAATAAAAGTTATAATGAATGTTATTTTGTACAAAATGTTGGCATATAACAACAGATTAGTGTTTGAATTTCAGTGTTGAAACAAAACTTCTACTGACGGTATTTTGCTTATAAAATCCATAATATTTTACCGATTTCTTTAATTCAAGAAGCAATATTTGCAGGATAGAATTCCGCATAAAACCAGACCAATAAATGCATAATTTCAGTATTATATTTAGAGAATTCTCTATTTTATATTCAAGCTTTTTTCGAGTGAGACTACATAACGCTCAAAAATGGCCATTTTTAGAGCTTGTTTCCATGCATATCTCAACAATGGGTTACACTAACCTCTTGAAATTTTCAGGAAAGTAAGAGAGGTATATGCCAGGCTTACCAATCTTTAAAATTGGTTCATATCTTGTTTAATTTTTCTATTTCATGCATATAACATGAAAATTCCTTTATCAGCACCAATACCGTGTTTTAGCCGATTACAGTTGGGGTGGCCGAGTGGTCTAAGGCACTTGCCTTTACAGATCACTGACATCTCACCTCTGTCCACGTGGGTTCGAGTCTCGGGCTCGGCCAACGTGGGTATGTGAGAAAGCTTGCCAGTAGCTTCCTGTGGGTCGGTGGTTCTTCTCGGGGTTTTCTCTGGTTCTTCCTCCACCAAATATACTGGCCGCTATGTATAGCCTATCATGTGCCTGAAAATGGCGTTAAACCCATAACAACCAACCAACCCATTAAAGTTGACTTCCATCAAATTTCTGAAATATGGCACTAAAGTTCTTATAGAATGACATTGTTCAAATTTCCCACAGAATTATCTCCCTTAGTCATGGGTTTTGTTTACTGTCACACATAAGGTGTTAAAGCTTGAAAAAGCAAGTTTAAATAGACATTTTTTATTTAATTCTAAAATAAGTGTAATTTTTTAAACGATTTCAATCAAATTCTATTAAACATGTATAGTGTCGGTACATTTTTAAGCCAAGTTGATGGTAAAGGATACAACTATATAGTCATCTTAGGTATTGTCCTTCTATTAAAAAAAGTACTCATGCTGACCATCATATTTTTTTGTCAACACTTTCACTAAACTGATCATATTTTTGCCATTTGTATACAGTTTTTGCCATCGTCCCTTTTAAATGGTTACTTATATTCCAGGTTCATCTGCTGATTTACCATGTGTTTATAAAATATATAGGCCCCAAATATAACTATGGGGTACAATGTTGCCCATTATTTGGACAACTTGGATGTTAATTTAAAAGTTGATATAATTTGTGCCACAGACAGACTGCAGAACTTATTCTTTAAAGGTAAACTGTTCCCTTTTGTATTCTGAGTGGCACAATAGTGAGCGACTACTGCATCACCGATTGTGATTCTCATTATATATTTTATCACACTATTGAATAAAGTGCAAAGCTCATCTTTGAAGAAAATTGATGACCTTCATGCATAAATAAAACATGAAAGTGAAAAAAATAAGCAAAACCTTTGACAGAAATGTATTTGATTATACATTCAACCTTTCTTCCTGAATTTTGCATTGTGTTTTTTTTTTTTTTTTTTTTTTTTTTTTTTACTTCCAACATGAAATCTTCAGGTGTTAATTAATGAATATTTATCAAACCAAAGCAGTTGGCAGTGCAACAGTGCACTATGTTTAGATCTTTACATTATGAAAAATATGTGGACATGGGTTGACAAATCTGTAAAAAATCCACTTGCCCAGTCAGGCTAATATCTTAAATTTTTATTTTCCCAGAATAGTCTCCTACTCATGAAGCTATTGTAGAAATATAAAAGTTGATGATTTTAATGCCCTTAATTTGATCATGTGAAAGCTTGTTTTCCTGAACTTATTATGTGACCCTTTTAACAACAATTACAAGTAATTATAAATTGAGACCAGTCTGCTCTCCCTTTTTTAGGCATTATTAGTATTAAATATTGAGAGCAAAGTGCTCGTATGAGCTTGATCAAATCAAATGGAAAAAAACTTCTGGTAGAAAGTATGACCTAAAACACACTTGATCAAAGAAAATGGAGAAGAAACTTCTGGTAGAAAGTATGAACTAAAACACAGCTTGATCCAAGCAACTGGAAAAGAAACTTCTGGTAGAAAGTATGACCTAAAACACAGATTGATCAAAGCAAATGGAAAAAAAACTTCTGGTAGATAGTATGACCTAAAACACAGATTGATCAAAACAACTGGAAAAGAAACTTCTGGTAGAAAGTATGAACTAAAACACAGCTTGATCAAAGCAAACGGAAAAGAAACTTCTGATAGAAAGTATGACATAAAACACAGCATGATCAAAGCAAGTGGAAAAAAATGTCTGGTAGAAATTATGACCTAAAACACAGCTTGATCAAACTTTTTGAGAAGGACAAAATTTTGAGTTGAGTACATACTCAAGTTGAAAAGTTTTATGAAAGCAGGACTGTGAATGGAAAGTTTTATGAAAGCAGGACTATGAATGGAAAGTTTTATGAAAGCAGGATTACGAATTGAAAGTTTTATGAAATCAGGACTGAATGAAAAGTTTTATGAAATCAGGACTATGAATGGAAAGCTTTATGAAATCAGGACAATAAATGGAAAGTTTTATGAAAGCAGGACTATGAATGGAAAGTTAGGTCAACATTTAGACAGTGATTATTTTATATGGAATATTTTTTCATCAGAAAGATTCACCAAATTCATATAAAGTTCACCAAAAAATTATATTTGTCACAGTCTGTGGAAACACTATAAGAATGGTGCATTGTACTTAATTTTCATGTTGGTGACAAAAATTCTAATTTTAAATTCCCTTGACTTCTTATTGATTGAAATATTTCAATTAGGGATCATCCATAAAGGACATCCGCAAAGATGGGGGGAGGGGGGTTCGTTCAAATGCGGACAACTGCGGACAAGGGGGAGGGGGTGTAAAGGACCTTGCGGACGTCCGCACGCTATTATTTTTTGTTATGATATTCTGTGTTGAACAGCTGCTTTAGGCCTACTGCGTGTATTCCAGTATGTTTTGCGGACGTCCTTTATGGGTGATCCCTAAGTATAAATTATTTGTTAATTTCAATTTGTACAATTCGTGCCACAGAATATAAATGAATGGGTTGGCATTAATACATAGGTCTGGCTCCCAGTACCTGAGGTTGATTACATGGCCCACATATCAACCCTGCGGACCTGAGCGAGTATACAAATAGCCAAGTAAGATGCACCAGCTATTACACTGCCAGACCATAGAGCAGTGTATAATGCTAGATGGGGACATCCGCAGCCGGGGGGGGGGGGGGGGGGGTAAGCCACATGCGGACAAGGGGAGAGGGGGGGTTGGAAAACAGGTATTATCTGCGGACGTCCTTTATGGACAACCCCTTATGTCATTATTTTATTACACGACTATTAGATTACACCATGTTTGGCTTGGATGGATATATCCTTCTTAACCCTGTGACATGCTGTTTACGCTTTGCCACTTGGAATAGTTTTGTATTTCTAATAATAGGCACTTTTCTATATATTGGCCATGAAAAGGTGAGTGTGGCTATTTAAAGGAACATACCTCAATTTTAATCCTAAAAGGAAACAGACTCCTTGTGGTTGCCTCCCATGATATAATTTGACAGCTTCTGTGTAGTACTTCAAACAGAATCATTTTAATAGAAAATGCTCATAGCAGGTACTTGCTTAAATATTTTCTTTCCAAAAGTGTTTCACAGAGTCTTTAATCAATTCTCTTTCAAGAGATAAAGAGAAAAAAAAAGACTTAAAACATTCCAAAATCAGATTAAATGTATTTAGAGGAATATTGGTATTTGCTTGTGATCATAAAACAAAATCTGATTATTAATATTTCACAGTTTGTGTTCATTCCTTTGATCCTGTTTATAGTTTTTGGTTGGTTGATTTTTAATGGCATTTTTAGTGCTTTATTGGCTATATTAGGAAGAGGAAATGTAAGCTAAGTGCCTTTCCTAAGGACACACCGAGGTGGCCAACCTTGGCAGGTATTGATCCTGTTTAATGTCCCATATTACCCTAACCCTCCAAGCCATGTATTCTCAACACTTTGATATTCTTCTTTCATAAAACCCAGGTCCTTTTAATGTATTCTTTGAAATTCAAATACAGTGCTAGTACATTACAGCATGGTGTACAGGAGAGGTGAGATAGGGCCCTCACATTATGGAGGCGGGAGAGCTGCTTTTTCCTGTAAATTAGGAATGAAAAAAAAATGCCTTTGGCATAATGTAATTAAAACATGTAAGAATTCCATAACTAAAAACTCTAATTTGAATTTCAGGATATTGCTAATCACATGCGTGTCCTGACCAATGATTTGTTTCACCTGGAAGATAAAGTGGACATTATATCATCATGTAAACTTCTTCCGGAGATCACTCTACCACCTGTTGCTACTGGAGCCTTGGCTACTGACACAGTTCAAACCTCTTGATCATGCTAATACAGAAATACCTCTGAAATAAATAGAGGATCATCAGTGACTTGTATATAAAATTTATGAAATGAATCAAATAATTTATATATTGTATAAGTCTTAGCATGTAAAAGATTTAGTAACTGCAAAAGAAAATTATATAAAAGGAATTAAGATATCTGATTCTTGAGGTATGCTGGCTTGTTTTTGATGAAGCAATATGAAGTGAGTTGTGTTCTGTATTGCAGTATGATATCTTGACCCTGTATTTCACTAGTTTAATGTCAGAATTATTGAATGCAATTTTGAAATGTTAAATGAATGATGTTGTGTCGTGATATGATTAGATACAGTATGCACAAAGTGTATTGACTCTATTTCACTCGTGCTCTTGAGTGTAGTTCAGTGAACTATGTAGTGAAATCTGTTTGTAGCTGTACTTCTGTCACTATGTCTAACTTTTATTCAACTCCACTTCAGAAGTGGATTCTACCTGGCCGGTTTGTAGATTATTTCTTTATCCCAAAAGGACTTAATGCAGGTGGTAACATCATGGATGATAAATCAATTAAGTCTATTACCCAGCAGCACAGTGTAGCTAAGGTTTGATTCCAGCTTTAAATCCTGGAGATTTAACTGTGTATGGATGTGTACTTCATTGAATGCTGCACAGACATGAATGGGCAATTGCCACTTTGTGTATGCTGTACAAGTCAACTAAATACAATTGGTGATGCTTGAATATTGTTACATTTGTTTATTAGATCATGATAAGAAGAGCAAATGAAAAGTGTTTGAGCTTTCAGTATGTCCAGGTTTTATCACATTTAGCAATTTGTAACAAATCAGCACTCTTTATTCATTTATATGCCTTTCCTTTAGTCCTTTCTCCTAGTTCTGCCTCGGGAGTGAACTAATCATTATAGGACCATAGTGCATACATTCAATCCACTCTTAAAAATAATCGCAAGATATGAAACCAGTATCTTAAATGTTGTAAAGAAAAGGGTCTCATAATTCCCAACTATTTCCTTAAAATGTGTAATATTCAGATATTTTTTATAGCTACTTGATTTAACCAGTAGAATTGAGGCTATCGATTCTGCAAATATATGTAGTATTGAAGACTACTTGCAGGCAGGTAATTTTAGCCTTCTTTATTCCTCTTTGTGTTTCCAGTTGCAATCTGATCATTGTCACGTGCATTGTGTACTGTTTAATTTGTTATTATCTATGGAGAGATAGAGAGAGAGAAGTGCAATGTGAAAATTTTGTTTTCATGTGTTTGCAAAAATAATTGTAATCTATATAATTTCTCGTATCCTCTAATTTTCCATACATTGTCAATTTTTAAAATCATGATTGATTTTTTTGTACATACATTTTTCATACAAGTGATGCCGTCTTAGGTTGGAAGATCAACATGTGTGAGAATTAAAGACTAAATGCAAATACTGTACATAAAGATGGCAGAAATAAAGATAATGTTAACTAAAAATGTGTTTTATACTTACCATATGAAATGCATGAAATTGTTATGTTTATTTGTTTGAGAATTTCTCACAAAGACGACCAGTGTGAAAAAAAGATACCAGCTATTTTCAAGAGGATATATATTAAACTGAAATTACTACAAGAGCATTGCCCTTTGTGTACATTTAAATCATCAGCTTTCAACCTTGCAATCATATTGAAATAATACATACCAGTGTCCTTTGTAGAGAGCCAAATTGAATGAAGTGTTCACAAATATTTACAGCTACGGATATATTCCATTCCGTATATCTTAAAGTAAATGATCATGAAATAATTTCCATTACAATAATCAATTCAGACCACGTGGTTTGTCACAAGAAAGTGATAGTCAGTCTAATTTGATGATTCCGTACACGAGATTTGCTATATAGAAATCAAACCCCATTTTAAGTGAAAACAATCAGAATTTAAATAACTACCTTGATTACCATATATACTCGCATATAAGCTAATACCAACTGCAAACTGCATAGACCCAGATCTGGCATCGCATAATGCGCTGGCAGATCTGGGACTATGCAGTTTGTAAGGATTAATCAGTAGAACAAGCAACATAGACCCTGATCTGCCGGCGCATTATGCAACAGCAGATCAGGGTCTATGTTGTTTGCATTTGGACCTGGATTATACATGAGTATATATGGTACTTCTCACTATGTTCAGTTTGACATGATTGTTAATTATAAATATTTAATTTCATTGTGACATAAATTTATATATGTGATCTCAACTTTCTTGCTTTAAATACCATATGTGCTCTAAAAATGTAATCCATATCTTTATATACAGTCCTACATTCTATTCCACCCATTTTCCAAGGCTGACTCTTCAGATAATGACATTATTTATCAATCACTGTATTTATTATGAATTTATTTTTATCTTGCCTCAGAGAAGTAGAAGAGAGCTACTGTACTACCCCCTGGATCAGCATCAGTCTCTGAACATATAAAAGCATATACATATGTACAACCTCACTGCATCTCAACAAGTCTTTCTTCCTAGGACCTAGGCAACAGTATTATACCACTTAGTGCCCCCAGAGGGGGCTAAGGGACTGACTTTGTACATACATGTACATTATTTGTACAAGTTTTTGCATTTAGCTTATGAATACAATTATACCTGGAATAATGAAACTTGGTAAGAGGATACATCTTGATGAATTCTACACACTCATCACAATAGTATGTCGATGAGACCCATGTTTCTTGCTTCACTAATTTTGGTTAAATTTTGTGTTTTGAGTTTATTTCTCAAGCGCTGAACATGCAAGGCTCATTAAACCACATGACTGTATGCATCTCTATTAGTACCACACCCATACAACAAAAGAAGGTCACTGTGACCTACATTTCACATTTTACCAACCTAGGTTAAGTTTGTGCATTTAGGTCATGACCAGTTAATTTTTTTGCAAGCTATGTTCATACTATCATATCTTGAATCATGAAATTTGGTGAGGGGATGCATTTTGATGAGAACTTCACCCTTATTGCAAAAGTAGGTCATTATGGCCCATATTATGAGTTTCACTGACTTGGGTTAAATTTTGTTTCATAACTTTATTTCGCAATCCACTGTTCATGGTCAAATCATGAAACCTGATGATATGCATCTCTATTAGTATCACACCCTTACAAAAAATGCAGCTCACCGTGACCTATATTTTACATGTTACTGGCTTTGGTTATGCTTTTGCATTTAGCTTATGGTTACATGAGCTTTTTGCATGCTATATGCAACCTACCCTACCTAGAGTCAAGAAACATGGTGAGGGGGATGCATCTGAGGAACACTACACCCATGTTGAAAAATGAGGCCTCTAAGACCTATATTTCATGCTTCAGTAACTTTTCTGAAATTTTGAGTTTGAAGTTCATTTTTTAGATGTTCATGTTAAATTCATTGAACTTGATAAATGGATGCATCTCTGTCAGTACTTCACCCTCACAGCCAAAGGTCACTATGACCTACATTATTTGCCTTACTAACATAGGTTAAATATTTGTATTTAGCTCATGACCATATAGATTTTTGCATGCTATATACATGTACATCCTAGCTTACACAGAAGACCCTTTCTGGCCAGTTAAATTGAAAGTAGGGATAAATATGTTTATTCTCTGCCACACTTTTGATATTAATGACTAGACATTGTTTATTGTGATAAGTTGCTCTCAACAGGTTAACTGTGTCTTTGACATGTGAATGAGTAGATACTAGAAGAGTGGACTGCATGCATGCATTTCATATGAGGCCTCTGCTGTTGTGACTGATCAAGGTTATTACTGTTGCATGATCTATGCTTGTAATAGTGGTCATGGAGGCTGTAACACCAATGTTAATTGTGTACATTCCATTTTGTGTACTCCCAAATCACATACTCTCCACTCGTCTACTCCCAACTTGCCCAGTCACAGTTTGTCTTCTGTGCCAATTCATCTACTCCCAACTCATCTGCTGTGTCGAGTTGTCTACTTTTATCTTGTCCGCTTCACTATTACTTCTTACGACAAGGCCATAATGTTAACTGATTATTTTAGTCAAGTATAAAGCTCTCCCTTTTGTTCAGATGTAGACTACATATTTTGCACAGAGAGGGAGATGAAAATTTGGTTGATTTAATAGGTGATTTTTATTTAAAGCTATTTATTTGTAGACCAATAGGCATGCAAATTTGGGTGTTTTAATGTGTGATTTAGCATTAAAGATGTTGATTTTAAATACATGTACAGTATGAATTATGTATGAAACAGAAAAATCAGACCAGTACATATTGACAACTAGAATGTATTTAAAGTCATATAAAATTTTTAACAATATAAAAACCAAATTGTGTTGTTACCCGTCAGGAATAAATAGCAAAGTAAACAATTTGGGAGTAGGCAAATTGAGACAGTAAAATAGTTGGGAGTAGATGAGTTTGCACAGTAGATGAGTTGTGGCTGGACAAGTTGGTGAGTAGATAACTTTGGAATAAACAATTTGGGAATAGGTGAAATGGGACTGATCTTGTTACACAAAGACTGATTTCCAACCAGTAAAACATCTTGCTGCTAGGGGTAGACAATGATAATAGCTTCTGAAGCAAATCCTGTAAACAATGAACTTGAGAAAAAGAGAAAAACAATTAATCTCAGGTTTATAGCTCACAAGGCCATAAGGCCAATAGAGCTTATTGTGTGGCCCTGCACCTGACATGTAATGTACGTTAATCAACAATTGCTTGTTACCACTCTGGAGCCCATGTTTCTGATCTGGTTTTGATCAAACTTGGAATATGGACTTATGTCATCAACATATCTGATGAGTTAAATAATGTGTGAGATCCACACATATTAATGAGGTATTCTTACATTTCATTGGCTGACCTTGTTACCACTCTGGAGGTCATATTTCTGATCAGGTTTTAATTAAACTGTGAATCTATGCTTATATCATCATGATCTTGGATGATTTCAATAATGAACTAAATCCACATTTATTAATGAGGTGATCTTGCATCTGATTGGCTGAGCTTGTTATTTGAGGAAAACAAGGGAAATAACCTAAGATAAGGACTAGTTAGAATCACAGGTTTGGGGTTATGCAGAGTATTTCCCCTTGCAGAACAAATTAAAAGACAGATAAAAGAATCATTTTAGACTACAAGATATACAAATTTTAACAGAACATGTTATACAAAATAAAAAAATAATACACATAAGTGATTATAAATCCTATATGTAAGGGGGACTCTTGTATTGGGGATTCTGGAAAAATCAAACCAGGTGTTGACTGTGTGGCAACGATGTGCAACAGTAACCGAATAATGCAATGTAACCTCTAGGCTGAATATGTAAAGTGTCTCTGGAATAAACAATAAACATATCTAAGTATCATAATTTATTTACATATTTCATTATGTGCACGGAAAAGATTTTTCTTTAAGAAGAACATATTTGTTGTATATAAAATAAATGTGTCGAAGTTTATAAATTTATTTGCAGAGAAGTATTGCTAAAAACTTGACCGCATTTGAAATTCTTGAGTATTTTAAAGCAAGTTTAATATGTTTGGTAAACGGAGTTTGACAGTTGCTGGTATTGCTGTATTAAAGTGCCTGAAACGTCATTTATATGTCATCACATGTATTGTGCATTTTTTTGTGTTCAGTGCAGATTATTTTAAATGTCTATTTTGTATTTTTAGCTTTTAATAAAACTAAAATATCCCAAAATGCTTTCCTACTGAAAAACTTCCAAATTTAATTACTATGAGCAAAGAAATCCATGACCTTAAATAAAAATCCTGAAAAATTTGGTAGTCAATCCAGATTAATCAGTTGGTGGGTATCAAACCCATAACCTTCTGGTCACAAATCCAGTGCCTTAACCACTGAGTCACTGCAGCTGCCTTGAGTGGGGATCTCAATGGTTTCCTAGTTACAACTTCAGGTCAGGGGCCCCAGGTGGGTAAGGACAGACCCAAGAATTCATGCTGACCGCAAAGATTAACTCCCCTTGTACATTTAAGTCTATCAGGTCATAATTTATTTGAATCTTGAAGTGCTAGAATAAAGGTGTGATGATGGGATACAAATCCCCATGTCATTGTTACCTGTTTATGACCTTATTGTATTTGATAAAGTCGGGGAATTACAATTACACTAATATTTATTACTACAGTATTTACTCAAGTATTACCTTGTGCAATACACACATGTATAAGTAAATTCAGACAACATACATTAAGTGTATGAAAATGTATCACTTCTGTATCATGTTTGTTTGTCTATTTGTGAGTCATTCTCATTTCAATAAGTTAAAGGTGGTTACCAATACTTTTATGTGAAAGTCTCTTAAAATTATCACCAATCTCAAAAATTACCCTCATTCGCACTTTCATTTTCAGAGCATAAGTCCAAAGCTATTCAAGATTTCTCTGTGAAATTTGGTACACATATTAGACTAGTGGTCCAGGTGTGCCCATCTATCCATCCATTATCCATACTTTTGTTTCTGAGGCAAAACTCCAAAACTGTTTCAGATATCTCTATGAAATTTGGCACACATATAAAACTAGTAGAGTAGATTTGCCTTTTGTGATTCTCAATTCTAACATTTTCATCCATTTGTATGTTCTTCCATACATCCATCAATGACACACTTTTGTTTCCATCACAACTCCCAAAGCACTCAAGATACATTCATGAATCTTAGTATACATATTAGACTAGTTGTCCAGATGTGCCTTTTGCTATTCATACTTCTTGAGTTTCAATATTTTTAATGGTTTCATCCATTTGTCCTTCCATCCATCCATTATCCACACTTTAGTTTCCAGGTCAAAACTCCAATGCCATTTGAGACATATTTACGAAATTTGTTACCCTTATTAGACTGGTGATGTAAATGTGCCTTTTGCTATTCACAATTCTTGAGTTTTAATATTTTTAATGTTTTTGTCCATTTGTCCTTTCATCATCCATCAACTATTCACACTTTCATTTCTGGAGCAATTTATCTAGCAACACCTTTCCTTGCATGCTTTGTATATGAACTTCCTATATATGAAACCTTAGACAAATAATTCAGTCTCAGACAATTTAGCAGAGTGGGTGATGTAGATGACTTGGTTTTCTTCTGAGTTTTAATGTACCCCCCCCCCCAGTATGTAATGTAGGTTGAATATAGCTACTGCTGTGTCTCTCTGTCTCAATAAACATTTTTTGTTTCCTGAGCACAACGCTCAAACCATGCAAGATATTTCAACCAAACTTGGAACACATGTCAAACAAATTGCCCTGAGGTGTCTTTTGATAATACAATTTTCTACATTCAATATTTTGTGTTACTATGGAAACAAAGTGTAGCATAAGTAGTATGTAAATTGAGAGTGCTAGGATATACTATCACAAGTAGCATCAAAATTGAGAGTGATTGAGCAGAGTACTTTCAGTAAGAGTCTTGATGTAAACTGGGGACTGTGGATATATATTATCTTTTGATGACACTTGTTAGACAGTGTTCACACTGTTGGTACCTGTTGACATAAATCGAGTACTTTCAGTAAGCTGGGGACTGGGAAGATATGTCATCTCTTGATGACTCTTGTTAGACAGTGTTCACACTGTTGGTACCTGTTGACATAAATCGAGTACTTTCAGTAAGCTGGGGACTGGGAAGATATGTCATCTTTTGATGACTCTTGTTAGACAGTGTTCACACTGTTGGTACCTGTTGACATAAATCGAGTACTTTCAGTAAGCTGGGGACTGGGAAGATATGTCATCTTTTGATGACTCTTGTTAGACAGTGTTCACACTGTTGGTACCTGTTGACATAAATCGAGTACTTTCAGTAAGCTGGGGACTGGGAAGATATGTCATCTCTTGATGACTCTTGTTAGACAGTGTTCACACTGTTGGTACCTGTTGACATAAATCGAGTACTTTCAGTAAGCTGGGGACTGGGAAGATATGTCATCTTTTGATGACTCTTGTTAGACAGTGTTCACATTGTTGGTACCTGTTGACATAAATCGAGTACTTTCAGTAAGCTGGGGACTGGGAAGATATGTCATCTCTTGATGACTCTTGTTAGACAGTGTTCACACTGTTGGAACCTGTTCACCTAAATCATCTAATTTTAATACTACTTAAAGTAAATAATGACAAAAATGGGACAGAATTAACAGAAGTCAAAGTTATAATAAATACTGCACAGATTTCATTAGTTTAGTACTGGGCCTTAATGTTTATAATTTTGTTCAGTGCACATGAATTCATGAATTATTGTTGGATTACACATTTTTTAAACAGGTTTGTACATGCATCTTTAAGTTCTTGGACAACAATGTTTTTGAGGCACTCTTGTTTAATCTTTATTGTAGACAGAATTGATTACCGTATATACTCGTGTATAGGCTGATACCAATTGCAAACTGCATAATGCGCCGGCAGATCTGGGTCTATGCACTTTGTAAGGACTAACCAGTAGAACAAACAACATAGACCCTGATCTGCTGGCGCATTATGCATTTGTTGTTTGCATTTTGGACTTGGCTTATACGCGAGTATATACGGTATGGACCTTGGTACAAAGACTTTCACTATCTGCACAAATAGGACAAGTTTGATAGCAACAAAGTTGACATAATAATGAAATTATCTGGACTCTAATTAGATACACTAGTAAAATGTAGCTTGTGTCATGGTAGAAAAATGTTTGCATAATTTAAATTACTAATGAAATCTCTACATATTAATGAGGAGATCCATTTTAGGACTGTTCCATTTAAACATATTTGGTACCCAGGGAAAGCAGTTTTTTAAAGATCTACAGCAGGGTACTCTGATCGAGTTAATATGAAAATAAAAAAAATTCTAAATTGCCTCAGTGAGTGACAACTCCACATTGAAAGTGCCTTCCCTGGGTCCCAAGTATGTTATACTGGAACAATCCATGTTCCATTTAACTCGTTTTGGGATGTGGTTTAGTTTAATTTGTGTCTCTCTTTGGATCCATTTGGGTATGTTTAGTTCCATTTAGATTTATGTAGAGTTCATTTAGCCCCATTTTAGGTTTATTTTGGTTTTCTTTTGGGTTCATTTTGGTCCATTATGATTTACTGTATCATCAGGCTTAGAAAACTAAAATTTGCCAGTCATTTTAAATCTCCTATGGACACAATACAACACCCCTTCATAATAAGCACCTTCATTATAATATGGTTCCTGTTATAAGGTGAGTCATGGATCCCATTTCATTAAGTGCTAGTACAATTGTAGCATGTACATCATTTTAAGACAGTCGCATAATAAGGTATCGCTATGGGCAGCAATATAATGAGTACTCTATTCTTTTATTCCATAAAGAAAATAATCTTCATATGATATTGATTTAAAGCCATGTTATTATCAATGTGCGGGTAAACTAGTCTAACTTTACATTTATTTACTGTGTATACCATAATTATTACTACTTTTTCAATTCATAAATCAAATGTTTGCTTGTTAAGAAAGTACAAGCTACAGTGGTTCTGACCCTTTGTTAAGTAAAGAAATTTGCCCTGATTTGTGTGGCTCTGTATTACAGATAAATTGACCTATTGTATCAACTATTTTCTTTCTGTTACATGCAAGCTATGGTGTAACTCGTAGGTGTATATGGAAATACTTGCACAACAGTATAGCATTTTAAATCTTTTGAGATGGGACATCTTTGTGAAAATAGGCTTATATTTCTTATATATATATATATAATAAACTGTGCTGCTTTTTTGATTTAAAAGCATCATCAGGTGGACATTTGGAGGTTCAGATGCAGATTGGAATATAATGACCATTTAAAAAAGCACAAAAGATGTTTTGACCTCGACGTGATTCGAACACGCAACCTTCTGATCTGGAGTCAGACGCGCTACCGTTGCGCCACGAGGTCTTATGAGTTACATGGTGAAGCTAGTTTATATATGAAAGTTAAACTCTCATATCCTGTAGTTGTCTTCTTTTTTTGGCCTTCAAATTCCAGTTTCTTTATTCTTTTTATTTAATGGAGTTTTTTTGTAAAGTTTATTGAACCGAAACACATTTATCTTATTCCAAAAGTTTCAGTGTTAGAAAGACCGACGTTTACGCTACGTTGGATTTCGTATTTGTTTGCTGACTTTACCTCTTCAAAAGGCCCGTATGTTATACTCGACGTATAAATCATAATTACCTCTTTAGATGCAACTTTAAGACAATGGAAACACTTCTTGAACAACAGAGACGTTATCATGAGGAGAGAGAAAGGTTGATGGATACTATGAAGAAGGAAAGACTGCATCCCGTAAAAACGGTAAGTGTACAAAAAGTGAGAGATACAACAATCATCATTGTAACGTGTTTTCGGTATATATACCTATGTTCGTGAAGAAGCTACTTCGATGAATCTAGTCAGAAATCTACATCTACATCATACGTTGATACAGTCACACTTGAATGTTAAACAACGGGTGGTGCTTGATCAAGGTAATAGTAAATATGGTAGCGATAGGACAGGTAGAAGAGTGATTATAGAAAAGGTAGAAGAAAAAAAAAGTTTAAGATTGTCACGCTACATTTCGTCCGATCATACTCAGACCAGTCCGGGTATCGTGGCGGCGAAGAGGTAAGTGTACATCAACCGGCATAGCCATGAGAATCACTGGGTCTCTCTTGTAGCTGACGACTGCACTTAGAATGTGATGATATATAGCTCCTGCTTGTATGATAACAAGTCGGGAGCTTCTGCAATGGTGGCCGGTAAGTTGCTTCAAGTCCCAATGGAACGTGGAAAAAAAGCTGAACTTGTAACAATTTGTAGCAGCAGATTTGTGTTTGAACTTATTGCTGTGATTAGCCATGGTTCGACTTGATCCTCAGGGGTGCAGAAATATTGTCAAAATTAAGTTGTCCATGGACAAGTAAATTAAAAGTTTACTTGTCTGTCCTTTGTCATTGTTAAAAAGAATAGTGGAAGATTGTTAAAATGTTTACTTTTATTAAGCTGTAGCATTTAAATGCATGAAGTATATAACTGTGACATTTAAGATGTACTGGATATTTCAGCTTGTCTTATTTTTGCTGTAAAAGGTATGCTTAAACTTTAGAAGTGAGAAAACAATATAGTTTACACAGATCTTTAAGCAATTTGTTGTTTTATATTGTGGTGAGTCCTTGTAAACAAAAAATTAACTTTGAAAAAGTGAAACTGTCACAAACACAAAAGTCCTTACTGATTATTGAAAAGAATACTGATCAGAAGCTGTGGTCTGCTTCACTTTTGCTCTGGCCTTACAATCCCCAGTTTTATCAAAGACATCCTGGAGAAAGTTTACATCAACTAGCTCAGGCCGAGATTGGCTTGTACCAGGTTGTGGTTCAGGCTGCTTGGCTTTATGGGTGAGATGCCTTGTTCCAGGGTCTTTGTTTGACCAACTGACTAATGCATTACACTTTCTATTGGCTCAGAGTCATTTAAACTAGTATCCATTGGCAAGAATCCTCATCTGACTGATTAGATTTGCCTGGCTGGGTGTACTGTGTAGAGGGGTTTTAATCTGGTTCATTGAAGAAACTAACCTTTTACGCTGTGCTTTGGATGGTGAAAGTGTAAAGAGTAATTCTACCAGGGTCTTCACATGCATAAACTGTTTGTCTTTGGATTCATGTAGATGAGAGAGAACTGCCAGTGGATGACCTAACCTTTGCATAGACTGTCTCTCCTTTAGGTTCTGCCTTTTATCAGGAATGCTCTATCTGATATCCTGAGGCAAAACTTGTTGGAAAGAAGCTCACAGTGAACCTACAGTTTCATTTCCATACACAGCAAGTTCATTTAGGGAGTGTGGCCACACTCAGAAGTCAAATATTTGAAAATGTGACAGTGGAATCTCGGCAAGATTGTGACATCTGTCCAATATATGTTGACTCACTTGCTGAAGGAAACTTTAAATGTCTTTGTTGTCAGTGAAGTCCTTTGGTAATGGACCCTTAAATTTGATGTCTTGATACATTCAAACTGATAACAGAATTCACACAAACAGCACAATGTGTCACTGTCATGACATCCAGATATGTGTACAGTACATTTACAGCTTCACTCATTTAAAAAATCAGATCATTTGTCTACAACAGCTGACTAATTTCAGTCACATGCTTCAGGATATCAACCATTAAATGCATGGATTTTACAGATTTAATGAGAGTAATATCATCCAGAAGTTTCTTAGCTTGCCCACATTCATCTGCATGTTTTGAAGTCTCTAGGACATGCTCCAAAGACATGAATGTTTGCTTAAAGCATTTACAGCCCTTCTTTTGCTGGCTACACATCTAATTAACTTGATGTCAGAGTACATGATCAATTCTAGGGATGTTAATATCGGTTTTTTTCCAAAACCGATTATCGTTTGTAGAAATCCGATTTTAAACCGATTATCGGTTTTTGTCCTACACTGAAATTACAAGAAATATATTCTTATAATGCAAGTTAGTGAATGCCTCTTGCGAATAAAAGATGTTCATTACATACCATAACGTATAGACACGCATCGTCTGACGGCATGGAGGACGATGTTGTGGCTCCACCGAATAAATATTTCTTTATAAAGGTGTTGTTCGTTTTTCTTTATAAATTACCTTTAATTTCTGGATAAAATATCTTGAAAAGATCGTAAAAACAAACATTATTCCACGAGGTATCAGTACTCTTAACATGTGTATCGCTAAACGCATTGTGTATTACGTCACTGTTTCTTTTTTTTTTTGATTTGGATACATTCTAGTTTTATTGTTTATTCAAAATGAATGAGATTTCTTTTATTAAAAAAGATAACATTCATATCGAAAAACGACAACTATCACTAGATAGATTAGATAGATAGATAGATTGTACAAAATAAATTCACAAAGATAAACCATATACCAACTATGAATTTAATGGGTCTAAACGTCAGACATGTAAAAAAAAAATATTAAAATAAATAAATAAATAAATCATCCGATAGAATAGACCAGCCTCATCACAATGATAAACTTGGTCGTCTGTATATCCATCACGGGTCAGTATCCCTCGGAGTTGGTTGGGATAACTAGATGCAGCCGCCTGATTTGCTACGAGTATCTCTCCCGACAACGAATTTTGTTTTATTCCATGTCGGCACTGGAATCTCCAAAACCATCCATGACTTGCCATGAAATCTGAATCAGTATCCATAGTTTGGGCCATTTTCTCTGCCTGGGCCTTGAGAATTGTTCCTGAAATCGGAACACAACCAGGTGTACACAGCATCATCTAAATCTGTGTCGTTTGCAGTGCGTGCCCGTTTCCGTTTAAATCCATCATCAGAATCAACTTCATGCAAATAACCCCGAAATTTCTGCTCATCCTTGAGCCAACCTCTGAGTGTTCACTCGGCAATTTTAAGTTCACTACAAACTTTTGATCTTGATTCACCATTACAAACTCTCTGTATGACAGTAAGCTTTTCATTCACCGAGTACGACTTTCGCTTGATTCCCTTGCTCTCCATGCTCACATTTATAAATGATTAGGATAAATTACTGATTAATGTATACTTTAATGACAATAAGTATATACTATTTGAAACCATGTTCGATTGGTCCAATTAATTTCACTGATGTTGAGACAAGATATTGACGACAAGAGTTTATGCATGTAGGATTTGCATTCCTTTGAACTTTTGTATTAAACGTCTTTTATCTGATTTGATACAAAAGACCGACTTAACGTGATAAAACAAAGCAGGTTTATTTTAATTGATTTTTACAATGCAACAATCAATAAACAAACCATAGATAAAAATTGTCCACAGATAATAAAAAAAAGTAAGTCAAACTAGTAAATCCAAATTAGTTTACATATCGAACAAGTCCTGGTTCTTATTCAAAAAAACTAACGACTCTGCATGTTCTGGAAGGAGCCGATTACGTTGATCGCTTATCAAACGTCCAGTGGCTGAAAATAATCTCTCTGATTGTACCGACGTCGCCGGAATACACAAGAATTTCCTGGCAAGATTGGCTGTTTTCGGAAACAGTTTCTCATTATGTTTCCACCACTCCAGTGCTGTTTCCGTTGAAGTCGTCATCCATGGCGATTTGATATAATGTTCAAAGTCACAGTCATTCAATGCCTGCTGTGATGCACTATCACCCAGCAGAAACATAACTGACGCATGATTTGGTCGAGATCGTTTTGTTGGCGGTTCAGAGCTGGTTGCATCACCACTAGTCGAAGGCTGTTCAAGGTCAGCTGGCATCTGTCTGAGTAGATGGCGGACATTATCATACGCCAGTTTCTTGAAGTTGTCATCAAATCCGGGAAGATGTTTGTACATTGGATCGAGGATTGATGCAACGACGCATTCATTTGTTGCTGTTTCGTCGCGTTCCATGCCAAACCGTTGTGAAATATTCTTAGCAACGTCAGTCTTGAATTCTCCCAAAGTCTTAGAATCTTCTTCTTTAAGGATTAGATGATTCTTGATGAGACCCCATAACATCGGAAAAACACAAGAGGCTGAAGGTTGGTTTTCGGCTGACAAGACGGAGGTCATGATCTGCAACGCCTTCAAGACCGGGAGTAGTTCGCTAATCAGTTGCCAATGTTCCTCCTTCATATCCAGTGTTTTGGCATCGTTCATTTTTGTCACGCTTCTGTCACTAAGAACTGCCACAACAGGCCATCTGAGTTGTGAGAGCCTTTCAAACATGTCAAAGACGCTGTTCCAGTGGGTCTTGCAGTACTGAATCAGTTTGAGTGGTGTCTTGTCCTTGTCCATGGACACCTGTCGTTTCATAAGCTCACCCCCCGTCCATTGGGCTATGTGAGAAATGTCCAACTAAACGTGATGCAGCGGATACACACTTGGAAATTTGATGATTCGTGACGGCATGGGTGCCCATTGCATGATTAATGCAAAGTTGCAATTTATGTGCCGCACAATGAACATCCAACCATCCATTCACGCTACCGACATCTTTAACATTGGAAGCACCATCATGGACACATGCAACAACTTTACCTTTTATAGCCCATTCTTCAGACACAGTTCCCAGATGTTCAGCGATGATGGCTTGCGTGTGGCGGTCATTCATTGGAATTGTTGCAAGAATGGGTGTCTTCATAGTCCAGTCTGGATCAATGTAGCTGGCAGTGAAGCTCAGGTATGCTTCGTTGGTTACACTAGTCCATATGTCGGTGGTAACGGCAATATCCTTGACATTTTCTTCTAGATGTGTCTGCATTTTCGCCATTAGCGTCTTCTTCATTGTAGTCATTCGTGACATCATCGTCTGACGGCATGGAGGACGATATTGTGGCTCCACCAAAGCCATCAAATCACGGAAGGAATTGGATTCAACAATCGAAATTGGTAGCATGTTTTCAGCGACAAACTTAGCTACAGCAGCAGTAACTTTTTCTTGATGACTATCAGGACAGTTTCTTTGTGTTCCAATAAATGTTGTTATTCGCGGCTGAACATTTGAAGGAGCCGCAAATCCGGGATGTTTGCTACGCAAATGTGCATGCAATCCAGTAGTAGTACCACCGCTCCGACTTATTTGTTGTGAACATAGTTTACAGCGAGCCATGCTTGATGAAATTTTTTCAAAGTTTTCCCATACATCAGATTTATTTATACGACCAGCCATATTTGTAAACTTGAAAAGACACAACCAGCAGAGACCAATCCTCAACAACAGAAGCTGTAGCTATTAACAGTCTATTGTTGTCAATTTCGGACATCAAAGAACTTAGCGACCGGTCGGTCGACTAACTATTGACATCCTTCAACAATAAATGTATTCATTTACAAACATGCTGCATGGAGCGCTCACAAATTTTAAACAAACACATCTTCTTATCTGCTGGCCATATTGTATTAAAATGTAAACACTAAACAAATGCATGAATTAATTTTTTTCTGGCATTTTTTAAAATTTTCACTACAAAAATGGTAAAAAATATTGAATTCGATTATCGTTTTGTAAAAACAAAAACCGATTATCGTTTTCAAAACCGATAATCGGATTTCCGATTTTCGTTTAACAACCCTAATCAATTCACTGGCTATTATCTTTCTGAAATTGTCTGCAGATTTGTATGCCTTTTAGGACTGAATGAATACAATTTTGGTACCATCTTGTGATTGTCTGTTCAAACTACACGAAGTTAGGGAATTTCTTGTCTGGATCCAAAACACCAAGCTCTAACTGATGTGGTACACAGTGTGTTATAATGACAAGATGATCAACAGTGTCTGAAAGCTTTTTAGCAACACTGTTTTTTGCTCCCGTGTTTACACTAGCACCATCTATGTTGACACTTACAAAGTGAAAGCCATTATGTTGTGTGTTTTCATGTAATTTCCAGTCGTCTATATCATAGGGGCTTGAATATAATGTTATTGCATGATTGTCCTGTTAAACCCAGAAATGGAGGATATATCCTCAGATTTATGCACTTTAACTCATTAACCCCTGCCGCCACAATAACTCGTTGCACTTTGCTTACCTCATCTCCCGCGTGCCATGATAACGTGGTGCAGTTTACCTTGCTTGTATCTCAGGCGCCTCGTTTGAGTGGCAGTATTAGTCTAGGCCTGTATCCCGCACGACAAGTTAAAGCGGCACAAACCATTGGTTGATATCAGACCATTTTCTAATTATGCAGGCAGTTTAACCAATCAAATTGCGCCAGAAATAGTGGAGTTATTTAGATTTGAAAATGATGCAAAATGACAAGAATCAGCCACTGGAAGTAGAGACATACCTGACAGACTCTGACGGAGAATTTTCGGGATTTTCATCAGATGAAATTGATAGTGACATCGAAATCCCAATTGAAGACGACAGTGGGAGTGATGAAAATGAGATTTGTTGAAGAGAATGATGATGAAGAAGAAAATGAAGTAAGAGGTGATCGATGGATCACAAATGATAGAACGCACATCAACAAGAGACCATTTGCAGGACCAACACCAGGGCCAACAACGAATTTAGACCCAGATGCAAATGAATAAGATTTTTTTGAGCTTTTTTTCCCAGCATTTTTGATTGAGCTGATTGTAGCTGAGACCAATCTGTATTCAAGACGAAAGCAGGAGGAAAAAGAAGACCCGCAATGGAGAGATGTTACGTAGAGAGAAATGAAAGCATGGTTAGGAATGAGAGTTTTTATGAGTATTCTTCAGCTTCCTGAGACAACCATGTACTGGTCAACAGATGGCCTAGTTGGAAACCTGAGTGTGAGGAGGATAATGAGAAGAGATAGGTTTGATAAAATATCACAATATTTTCATCTAAATGATAGTCACCGTAATCCCCCCAGATATCAACCAGGTGATGACAAGTTGCATCATGTGAGGCCACTGTATGATGCCGTTCAAAACAGCTGCTTAGGAAAATACAACCCCCATCAAAATGTAAGTTTCGATGATGCTATGATAAAGTTTCGAGGCCAGTTAGCTTTTCGCCAGTATCTACCAGCCAGGCCAACAAAGTATGGAATCAAGGTCTGGATGAGGGCTGATCCAGTGAATGGCTACACCAATGAATTTCAGGTTTACACGGGTAAGGATGCTGGTACTAGAGAAGTGGGATTAGCAGCACGTGTTGTTATGGACCTAACACAGAAGATCTGGAGAAGAAACCACATTGTAAATGTAGACAATTATTTTACCAGTCCAGATTTATTTGAGAGGCTTCTACAGAAAGGTACGTATGCACGTGGAACAGTAAGATCAAACAGAAGAGGATATCCTATACAGCATCTTCAGAAGAGAGACGTGAGGGTTCAAGGGGAATTCAAGACAGTAAAGCGAGGGGAATTAACAGCCTGTGTTTGGATGGACAAGAAGCACAACTACACCCTATCAACAGCAGAAGATCCAGCAGCCATAGAGAAGACAGTGCAATGCAAGTCCAGAAATGGAGGGGAAGTCAGGGTAATCAGAGCACCATCTATCGTGCCGGAGTACAGCAACAACATGAATGGAGTGGACACTGCAGACCAGGTGAGGACACAATATAGCACATACAGAGCAGCCAAAAAATGGTGGTTGTACCCTTTTTTGGTTTTTATTTGATGTCGCTGTCACCAATGGATTCGTATTAATGAGAGAATCAGAACAACATGTCAAGCGAAGTAAGAACAGACGGATAAAAGCACATAGAATGGTCGATTTCAAGATGAATCTGGCAAAACTGCTTATTGGAGACTACCAGGAAAATGATATGGCAGCGCTAGCTACAATCACATCAGGACACTATCCTAAGAACAGCGAAAAGAGGGGAAGATGTCGACAATGCAGCAAACAGAAGCGACGCCGGGAAGTTATGAATTTGTGTATTCAGTGTAATATTCATTTATGTGTGGATTGTTTTAAACCATATCATGTAGATCTTTTGAATAATCGGTAAATAAAGACTTGTTTGTGTTTGGGAAAATGAATTTAGTTAGCATGAGTGTACATAATTTCCGAGTTTGTTCGAAGTGTTTCATTAGTTTTTAAATGTTTAGTGGAGAATTCGAAGGAAGAAAGGTAAGTAAACTGTAAGGAAAATATGCAGTTTTCACATGAGGTTAAAGTTTGCAAGAGAGATGACAAATGGAATTTCTGTGAATTATTTCATGTGTTAAAGGTTTTAATTATTCAGTGTGAATTCATAATGGATTTTATGGATTATTAATGACAAGAGAAGCAAATTGGTAAGTAAACCATTTTTTTTTTCCTTTATGAATGAGTTTTATTTCTGCATGCTGCATGAAATTTATACCATTATGTACATAATTTTATTGAGAACAGCTGTGCCAAATTTTAGCTTAATTGAAGGAATACAAAGCAAAAAATAACTAATTTATTTTAAGTAGCCCCCTCTGTAAAAATCAGCAAGTCAAGTACTGTCAGTGAGTCTCAGGGATACAGCAACTAGTAAGGCTAACACTGCTCTAGGTGATCCCTCTGCAAGCATGCTGTAGGGGAATACCTAGCTCTTTGGCTCAGGGGTTAATGAGTTAACACTTACTTTCACCTTTTAAAAAATATACTCCATTCATAGTGATACCTCACATTTCATTTTAAACATTAGTTATTTTAACAATGCATGCATATCAAATGCCAATGATATATTCGCTCATACTCATCTTGTCATGATTACAACCAGACAACCCATTGAACATTAATTTCCTGCCATTTGTTTTGATGTATAATATATATGATATATGGACTTTGTAAACAGATAAGAAACTGTGAAACATGTCAGCATTATATTCCAGTTATTTTATTTTAAATCCTTCAGGGGCACCTTGGCTAATAGTATGCAGCATTACATAATGGCATCAAATGTCGTCATTAGGGTGTACAGGTGGTACCCCAACAAGAGGTAAAGAGTTAAGGGGAGTATTTAAGGGAAGCTCTTATCCTTTCTTTTTTTTTTTTTGCCAATTCATGTAAAAATGCCAAAATGTGTGCTTTCTCCCAATGCTAATAAACGTTTGTCTGAACAGTATTACTAGAATTTCAACAATGCTTGGAAATCAGAGTTTAAGTACATGTAGGTGTGGGCAAGTAGCAAAGGGTCCTGGGTTTACATTATGTGTTTCATGCAAAGTGAATTTTAAGATAGTATATGGGGGATGAACATATCAGAAATCTGGACCAGAACACTTTTGAGAGGCTGTTAAGTGTGAAACATAATAATTACAATGAATGTCATCAGCGGACACTAGGCAGTAAACTTGTGAAGAAAACTAAAAATGCTTGTGGATTTTATTTTTAAAAATCTTTGCAGTGAAGTCTGAGAGATATGCTGCTTTTTCTTTTGTATTTAATTGACAATATCCTGACCCATTAATTAATTATTATTTAAACATTGCCATCAGAATCTGATTCACATTCAGAACTTGCTGTTTTTTGCTATAATATGTAGAGAGTACATATAGCAAAAATGCACCTGTTTTGTCATCATTTACCTTAAAACATGTAACATTTATGTCTATAAGAAATCTGATACTGATTTAGAAGCCAATCTAATGATCAAAACCTTGAAATCTACTTATCTGATGTCCTGTTTCTGTCACCTGTATGAACCCATGACCCTTGGGACATGAGTTTCAGGTTCTACCAAATGAGCTACCATGGCAACATTAGCAACAAAAACAAATACAAAGTTCAGCTTTCGTTACAATTTGCAACTTTCAGACTTTTCAGCAGTAAGTTCCAACACTTTAATTCTTGTCAAGGTTGCTAAGTTGCAGAAAGAATCATAAAACTTTCCTTCTGGAAAAAAGTTTTCTTTTTGAGTCTCGTATAATTTTGTCTTATTTCATTTCAGGCTAGGGAGCAGATCAATTCTGACCATAGAATGAAGCTGCTATTAGATGTAAGTATCTTACAATTTATGAGTTATTGTGAAATATTGTATGATTATTAACTATACATCTTAGGGTTATGGTCATCTGGTTAGGTCAGATAGACTGGAGCTGTTGAATTCATTTCCAGAATTTTTAAGTACCATTATGTAAAGATTTGTAGAGGAGTTTGTTGTCAATTTCACTCTGAAATCATCTTAAATATTCTTTACTTTCTTTCAACTGACGGACAAATCAGAACTGCTGTTAGTTTTCCCCATTATTCTGAGAAGCTTTTTTAGCTTGCCTGTATGAAGTACAGGAGACCTTGTGCAATGACCTTGGTGGCACCAACATTGGTGTTGGCAGAGGATGTGGACAGTAGGTTAAAGTTTGTGTTTAAGGTTTTAATCATGCCTTACATGAAGGTACAAAGTGATTAAATGTAAAATCTGTGTACATGCAAAAGTGTAGGGATTTGCAATGGTATGCCATTGCTTTAGTTTGGGGGGGGGGGCAAATTACTGAATTTACAATAAAAGTTATTTTAATATTATAGCCCTGCATCCATTATACATTATCCATCCATCAACAGCTGCTTGTTACCACACTGGAGGCTATATAGTATTTCTAATATGATTTCAATCAGACTTGGAAAATAAGCTTGTGTGATTACAATCTTGCACGAGTTTGATGTTGGGTGACATCGGCTGTATAAGTAGGTGAGTAATATCAGGCCCACTTGGGCATCTTGTTGTTTATCAGTTAAGTGTAGGTATTATGAAAGGTTGGACGAAAGAGGATTTTACAGTTTTAAAACGGTACATGCAAATACAGCTCTCTCTCTCATTACAATGCCCTTTATCATAACGCAGTTCCAGATATCATGTGGTACCATTGTGGACTTGGTGGCCAAAATTAAACCATTGTACTTGAATTAGTCTATCAAATATATGACAATATGGTTTGAAAGAAAAAAAAACATGAAACTTAGTATTATATCTTCATTTCCTTTTTAGAAATGTTATTATCTTGCAAAATTCAATGCACAATTACCATGAAGTGAAAAAATGTATAAATATATTTGATTTACATTAAAAAAAATGTTTTGAATATATGTTTGACTGGCATTTTATTGATATCCCCCACTCCAATACACATACATGCATTCATTGAATTTTTATATTCTCACTATACTATAACCCAGTTCACAATGTCACGAGCAATATTGGACTCCAACTAATGTGTTGTAGAGAGGAGGGCTGTTCCATGATCAGGTACACAAGTTGACAAGCAATATTGGACTCCAACTAATGTGTTGTAGAGAGGAGGGCTGTTCCATGATCAGGTACACAAGTTGACAAGCAATATTGGACTCCAACTAATGTGTTGTAGAGAGGAGGGCTGTTCCATGATCAGGTACACAAGTTGACCAGCAATATTGGACTCCAACTAATGCATTATAATGAGGGAAGGTTGTACCATTATCCAGTACATGGTGTGACCTGCAATATTGGACTACAGATAATGCATTATAATGATGGATGGCCGTACCATGATCCATTACACAATGTGACCAGCAGTATTTAATTCCAGCTAATGTGTTATAATGAGGGAGGGCCATACCATGGTCTGGTACACAATATAACCAGCAATATTGGTCTACAACTAATGCATTATAATGGTGGAGGGCTGTACCATGATCCCAGCACTTCACATGCACCTAACAAATCACTTCTATTTAAAGGGCTATTCCGATAAAAATAGTAAAGTCCTGTTAACAGCTCCTCAACTTTTGCATGCATAGTTTTTTTTGCAATGGCAGCTTTGTAAGCCAATTCCAAATGATGAGCATGGCAATGTATTCCTACAAGACATTTCTGCGATTCTCTAAATCTAGCAATAACACCATTGTTCTTTCCAGTATTGACAGCAGCTCCATCAGAACCAAATTCAACAAGTTTACTTTTGTAATCAGGCATTGCAATTGATGCAAATGCATTATCAATAGCTCCTAAAATCCCATCAGCATTAGCTCATGAAACTTCTGTCATACCCAAAAATGAAGTGCATATTTGCCCACCCATGGCAGTTCTCACATAAACAACTTCTTGTTCACAGAACCCTTTATCAGTGGAACCATCAGTGATAATACTAATAAATGTCGCTGATTTGATCTTTTGTTCAAGTTTATTTCTTGCACACTGTGCAATAAATTCTGAAAACACTTGTGCCTCTTTGTCATTGAGATATGTTTGACCAACATAAATTCCCTTTTTGGCATCCAATTGGACCATCCACATATAATCCCTAAATGGCCTTCTCATTTTTACTAGGACGTGTACATTCCTAAACAAAACTGTCATTCTTCCAACAACTTTTTCGTTTAGCGTCACATGACGATTTTACTTGCAGATGACTGTCCTTTGGGTTTCGATAATTCTTGACTTGTGGTCAAGCATTTCTGATGGATTTGTGATTTGGTTTCATGGTATACTATTGTTTCCAACCGTAAATTGGAACAGCCAACTACAAATGAGCTTTTTTTTCATCCTCTGTTTTTGAATGCTCTCTGCAGATACTGCAAAACATGGTATTTACTTCGGGGTTAAAGTTAAGCCACGGCCGACCGCATTTCCATTTCTCAAGAAAAGTTCGGTTCCTACTTTCTTTATCATACTGTTTGTCACGTTCCCTTTTGTCCTCAATATTGTCAGTCTTCAGCCTTTTGGCTGGATTTTCCACACCTTGTACAAATCGCCACATTGTTCTCTTCGCTTTCTTTGTTTATCTATGATCCTGGTCAGTGCAACAATAACGCTTTGCACATCATTTGTAATGCTTAATATAAAGCGCCCAGGTGATGTGGATTTACATACAGGAGTTACAACAAGTTCAGCAACAAAAAATAACAAGTTATTTGCATGCATTTCTGTTTTGGAATTCGTTAAAAAATAGGAGAAAAGCAAACTTTAAAATAATTACATGCATTCATTTTGTATTAGTCAGGCGGACTTATATTGGAACCTATTTATTAGTCCGTGAGGAAAACTATTAGTCGTGGACTAACGAACGTCCGTTAGTTTCGAACCCTGTAATGGTGGAGGGCCATACCATGATCTGATACACAATGTAACCAGCAATATTGGACTACAACTAATGCATTATAATGGTGGAGGGCTGTACCATGATCTGATACACAATGTAACCAGCAATATTGGACTACTACTAATGTGTTATAATGAGGGAGAGCTGCAATAAGTAATCTGGATGTTTTTTTTAAATATATAAAATGAAGGATGTTTCTACAAGTACATGTATCTGATGATTGATTCCACTGAACTTTTTATTTTGTTCTGTATGAAGCAACAAACAATTGACAGTGTAATTACATCAATACTTAAGCCTCATTTAGGTTGATGATGATATTCAAGAACTTGATATTGAAGTCATTGACTTAGGTCTCAGATATGAAAATAATTTAATTGTCTCTCCTTTGAATGGCAAGATGTAGGTGTCACTTCCATGATGGCAGCAGCAAGGCTTAGATTTTGTGTTAATGCTTTTGAAAGTCATGTACTGTATCATCTACGTTAATCACAGTATTTAATGAAACTTCTTTTTGTAAATTAATATTACTAGACAGATATATGTAATGAATTAATTACCTCATAAACCTTCATAAACTTATTTGTTGAAAGAATAAAACATTTGAATCTCCCAGCTGCCATTCTTAGCTATGCAGACAGTTCTATACAAACAGCATGCTAGTTGTAGCAGTTACCACTCATGTCCACACAAAAAAATCCTGTCCTAATGTCTGATGGAACAGCAGTTTTAAAAAATACTAGCATCTTTTGGTGGATAATTTCCACAGATAAATAAACCACACAGTAACTCATTTCTATATATATTAAAAATCATTTTGATTTATTTTGGATCATTCATTAGATATTTGCATTTTAACTTGTAAAGTGGTGGTTATCTGCCATTTTGTTTTATGCGGTTGTGTATTGCCAATCATGATATGGCTTTCATCCCATTTGGAAGTCACATGATCTATTTATGATGCTGTTGGAGTTCTTACATCCTGCTAAAATAATTTGAAATGGAAATACTGGATTTTATGTCTTGATAATTGACGAATCATATTCCTAGAATTTTGGTTACAAGGTAATAAATGGGATTATGATGTATCTACTTGCTCATACTTATGAGGTTGGATTCTCTTCACACTTAATTCACGAAGAGATTATTCAATAATTTTAGGGAATTTTTTTTTTCTTTAGTACATAGCAGTTTCTTTCTTTTTTTTCAGAGACACCTTGAGAGTACAAGTGAGCTAAAGGATCTTTATGAAGATAAAGATGGGTGAGTTTTAAACAAATTAGTTGTAGGAGAATCTATTTACTTTTTACAGCTGTATATACCTGTCTCAGGTTTGGCATATTACTGTATAGTATGTCATTGTAATTCCATGCCCATCAGTATTTGATTGTCCGGCCCATAACTTTGTAACAGCTGGAGAAACTTTCAATGAAACTTTACCCAACTTGTATATCATGACTATATGGCGTGTGACCATAACCATGTCCACTGTCTCGAGATCAAGGTCACAACAAGGGAGAATTTAATTCTGTGGCTTGTATCCTTGTCCAGAGTGTAACTTTTTAATCACTGAAGATATTTTTTATTAAACTTTAACCAATTAAATACCATACACAGATGGTGTTTACCTGTCTCAGGTTTGGCATATTACTGTATAGTATGTCATTGTCATTCCATGCCCATCAGTATTTGATTTTCCAGCCCATAACTTTGTAACAGCTGGAGAAATTTTAAATGAAACTTTACCCAACTTGTATATCATGACTATATGGCGTGTGACAGACCATAACCATGCCCACTGTCTCGAGATCAAGGTCACAACAAGGGAAAATTTAATTCTGTGGCTTGTATCCTTGTCCAGAGTGTAACTTTTTAATCACTGAAGATATTTTTTATTAAACTTTAGCCAATTATATACCATACACAGATGGTGTTTACATACCTTAGCTATGCCCCATGTCTCAAGGTCAAGATCATAGCAAAGGAAAATGTAACTCTGATTTCTATCCTTGTCTGCAGTACAACTTTTTTGAACCACTGGAGGTGTTTTAATGAAACAACCAGTTGTATATCATACCATACCACAGCAAGGGAAAAGATAAATCGGTTACCTCTATCCATGTGCAGGTGTAACTTTTGGTATCATGATTTGACAGTGTCTCACATATTGACATATCTAGATCAGGGTCACAAAAAAGGATATTGTAAGTCAGTGCCTTATTTCCTTGCCCAGGCTGTCACTTTTCAAACACTACAGATAGATGGCTGGCCTGGGATGTCAAACCTGTCAGCCAGGGTGAACACATTGAGGGACAACACAGGGTCCATAGCATGATGTTGCCTGCCTTCCATCTCTCCTGGCACATATTGGTACCACACCAGGATATTTGAGGGCAAGCATTGCTCTTCCAGACCTAGCTTTTGGGCAGGCTGTGTGACATGATGCAGACATCCGTTTTCCTGACAGACGTAGCACGAATGGTATCAATAGGTTTCTTACCTGTGAGCCACATTACCTTGCTGTTGAGGGCCACCACAACTGCGGGCAGCTGAAAAACCCACTCATTGCTATATACTGGACATCAGAAAGCAACATCTCCTGGACATACTGGTACCCAAAGTATCGCTTAGCTAGAGTACAATTCAACTGCTCCACATTGCCTGTGCATGGAGTTTGCAGTCCTCGCCCCACCTCAGATGTACACAGTGCTTGGCCAAGAGTTGTGACACAGCACCCATAAACTCCTGACTTGGGTCAGCAAGCAACAGCTTGGGCCACTTTAGTGGCTACCACTTGTAGATATGTGTCAGAGCATTTTCGACGTTGGAAGCCTCCTTTGTGACCAAGGACTCTGCCTCCTTGTAATGGCTGTTGACATCAACCATTGTCAGCATATACTTGTGCGTGCATCACCTAACCTTGCTGTGCGGCAGAAACAAGAGATCAACCTGCTGCACCTTGTTAGGATTTGCCACATAAAACTGCATCCTGGTACATTTCCATGTTTTGTGGTTCCAGCAGTTTGCTGTGCAATCCGCTGTTGAGTTACAAATGAGCAGCTCACACTGGAACTTGCTGTTCCAGCTGGCACATACCAAGCCAACCATGGCCACAAAAACAGCACAGAAATTACAGCAAGTACACATGGCGCAGTGGTAATTTGGCAGTCTGAAATCCTCAAATCATATTGAAATCGCGACGCATTATTCAAAGTGTGAAAACTGTCATGAGCGGCATGTTTGATTTCGTGAATCACGACACCTGTCTGTCCAAACTGTGAGTACTGATTAATCAAAAAGCGGGTTATGTTTATTGTTCGTCGTTATTCTAATAATTCACTCATCATTTGATAACCCTGTTATTAATTCAATTAATGGCAGTCATTTTATGAAACATCTGTTTTGATTAAAGAAAGTTGGAAAAATATATAAACCCTTTGAAACTATACATGTATTTTGTCTTTGTTGCATGCAATGCAGATTATTATAATGATGTCAACAGTAATTTTCACTATTGATTTTGTCTTTGTTTTATGGTGTGCCAATGAAATGGCTTCCTAGATACATAGTAAGGAAACAGAATACAAGAATAACTGAAATAGCTTTTTTTATTTCTGTGGATTGATGTACACTTGAACCATCATGACCTTCGGTTATTTGAAGCCCGGTATTATCCAAAGTTTTCTTCTAGTCCCCAGACTTTGGATAATCAAGAGTCTACTTTATTTTTTTTTAAAATATTTAATATATTTAAAAAATCACAGGCATTATGGAACAAATGTGGTAAAACTTGTATTAATATTTTTAAAAATAATTATGAATAATCATCAGTTGTGCAAAACAGCCTTGTCAGTAAAATCAGGGTACAAACATCTGGCTGTAACTATAATTGTCTTTATTAACCTCCATGGGAATCATGGTAATGAAATACAGCAAAACTTTCAATACATGCAAATGGAGTTGTACCGGCAAATAATGACAGCAGTGATCAGTCATTCAGTAACATCTCACACGAAACCTTTACAAATAGCTCTGTGTCTATGTTTGCCACTATAGATATCATCCAGTGTGAGAGCCTTAACGTCAATGCACAAGTGTCCGGATTCTCACCCACTGTAACCATCCTCAGCTTCCACAATTAGAACCTGCGCTATGCTAGTTAAAAACAAAGCCATGAGGTAGCAGCCAGACATAGATAGGGAACATGAATCATTGGTGTCACCTCCCCATCCTGTAAGATAGAACATTGGTGCAGCTTGCACGACAAGTGTATGACATTGACCAGGAATACAAATTGCTGGTGCAAGAGTATGTGTTCCTCCTTGGGGTTAACATGTACCAGTTCAGATTGGGGTGGAACGAGGATGCAAAGCAGATAGACATTGAGCACTGGGACCACCCAGAGTATCCTAAGCCCAACCTATGAGCATCTAGGGGTTGGTTGCACTTTCGATGTCAGAACAACAGCCGAAAGTACTGCTTTTGGGGTATCTTGTGCGTGATTGCTACTACAATAGTGACCTGGTATTTATTGGTACATTGTTCTTGTCAATAACCTTTCCATTGGGGTATGTAGGACCTATATCACTCATCTCACCAACAGAAAAACTAGGGTTATGTTCGAAAAAGGCATGATATCTGTGACTCATGGTGAGCATGTTGGCAGGCACATTGAAGACTGTGTCATTTCCAGATCTAATGATATTAAGGAAACATCTCTTCTTTTACATGACCCCCAGCTCCATGGTGACAGATTAGAGGTGTTTATGCATTGGAACTAACCCCCCACCGATCCAAATCAATTATATCAATTATACTTTCATATCATGCTGCTTATAGAGGAAATATGATGATGATGATGCTAAACCCAATGATCAATGACCTGCGTTATTTTTGCCTGAAAAAGATCTACAAGATTGATGCTTTTTTGCACAGAAGAACTATTTAAAATTAGTACCAATAGTACAAAATAATGATTGGATAGCTCTTTTTTGGTTTTTACTCCGAATGGTCACCATAATGAAACAGACCGACCTTTGTGTCATGATGAGTAAACATTTGGAAATAATGTCAGGTTCAGTTGGTATGTTTAGACAGATTACGATTTAAAATGTAACAGTCTGTATGTTTAGACAGATTATGATTTAAAATACAAGCATAAACACTAAGATTTCCTTCACTGAATGGCCTCAGAAGTGACAAAAGATTACTGCTTATTTTTCAGGATGAGAAAGGAAGAAGTGCAAGCTTTGTCTGGGCCAAATGAATTTTCTGAATTCTACTCAAGACTGAAACAGATTAAAGAATTTCACAGGAAGCATCCCAATGAGGTAAATTCAGATATGCAAATTGATATTGTAATGCACTATAAATCAAAGTATTTAAATATATTTTAATTTTTTAATATTCCATAATGAATAGTTCAACAGATTGTTCAAAGACATGCTTGTGGACAATGTGGATAATTTATTATATACTATGAATTTACTTTTTTCATGGGGTCAAAATTATCATTGATTTTATGGTTGCAGAAAACCACAAATTTAAAGACGTTGAGTCCTTGTATAGAAACAAGTGGACTCCTTTCTCGATCCACGAATGTAAATACTGATGAATATGTAGTTTTTCACAAAACCACAAAACTTCACACGCACAAAAATAAATGAATTCACAGTACCCATGAATCATTACCTGATGATACTGCCAACATTCATATTATGTGACCCAAAGCCATGTATTAGATGCATGTCTGATTCAGATTTGGTAAATCTTGCTGTTATTTATTTCGTCCAGTTTTAGAAAAGCACACTTATATCGGCTGCTTCAGACACAAGGTGCCTTAAATTTTGACATAGTTGAACATAGTTTTCGTTGATGATATTTTATGCTCAGGCAAAAAGATTTTTTATTTTATGTTCAGGCAAAAGGAAATGTTTAGCCTGACCCAGGGCAGTTCTGTTCTTATACTGATACATTTTTGAACATGCGTATAAACTTTTTTGAGTAATCCTAAATCACTTGGACTATTTTTTCTTCCCCACCCTGTAAAAATTGTGTGATTTCCATTTCAGATAAGCATCCCAATGTCTGTTGAGTTTGACGAAATGAATAAACTTAGAGAGAGTGCCTCAGATGAATTCACAAGTAAGTAATCTTTGAGAATTTTGTTATTCTCTTTAGAAACTATTTCATCATAGTGCTGACAGATCTGGGCTGTCTTCAATAAGGCAAATTTTAAACTAGCGCTAGAATAATGGTGCCAGTGTACAGGCTGTGTTCAGTAAGGCTATCATTAAGCTAGCTCTAGGATAACAGTACCCCTGAACGGGCTGTGTTCAATAAGGCTAGAATTAAGCTAGCACTAGGATAACAGTGCCACAGAAAGGGTTGTGTTCAGTAAGGCTAGAATTAAGCTAGCACTAGGATAACAGTACCACCACATGGGATGTGTTCAATTAGGCTAGCATTAAGGTAGTGCTAAGATAACAGTGCTACTGTATCGCTGTGTTCAATAAGGTTAGAATTAAGCTGGCTCTAGGATAAGAGTGCCACCACACGGGATGTGTTCAATTAGGCTAGCATTAAGTTAGTGCTAAGATAACAGTGCTACTGTATGGCTGTGTTCAATAAGGGTAATATGAAGCTAGTGCTAGGATAACAGTACTAATGTATGGGCTGCCATTGAATGGTAACAGGTGGAAAAAGTCAACAGTCGAGAGAGTTAGCTTGCTGCAAGAAATACATATAGGTTTTGTTTCACTCGCAGAACAGCTTGCCAACTGAGACATGTAAACAGAGGCTAGAAGAACTTAGATACACTGGTAATTAACCTCAAATGATATATGCCTGACATGTTTTTAGATCTGTTTACTTGATAATATGGATTAAATATACATTTTCTAAGGGCAGGTAATGTTTATAATTTTAATCTTTGCAGTCCATGGTTTACAAATCAGAAAGTTAAATGCTATGCAGTTCTATTCGTGCATTTGTTCACCATGTTAAAAATTCTCTGAAAAAAACCCATAGCAGAAAACATAAGTAGAAGAAACAGCATAGACTCTGATTTCTTGGTGTATAATGTGATGGTAGATCTAGGCCTGTGTAGTTTCTCAGTTTGATGCATCCTACACAAGGATAGATAAGGCACTATCATATTAGCGTTCACAAAAGAGCTGTCAGTGGGCTTTTGATACTGAAAGTCTTGGCCCTGTATTCTTTTTGAGCAAGAAACTAGAGCTCAAGCTGAAAACCCCCTCAAATCAGATATGCCCCAAATCAGATATGTTATATATAGAAAACATGGCACAAACATTATTCAATTTGCCCCTATGAACTATACCCACAAAAAGGGTTGAATTGAGTATTGTTTGTATTCTGTTCTCTATTTGGCTTGTATTATGTGCCAGTGAAATTTTAAAACTCTGACAATTTCCTTATTTCCTTTTATGATCATGTATTCAACTGCCAATCAGCCGATCTGTTGGTGCAAAATCTGGCTGTCATTTTCTCAGTATTATTGACCCACTTTCCACGAGGAAATATTCATGCAACAAAAATTAAGTTTTCATCATATGCTGTCAAAAACTGACTCATTTCAATAAACAAAGAACAAAAACTAAGGATTTTTTTGATATTGGATGTATCTTTCTCGAAAGGATTGCTTCGATGTATAGATATAGTATGTTGTTTTGATGGTCTAAATTTCTTCTTCAGATACATTACCCGATCATAATACCTTGGGAGAACTACTACTACTTCTAAAATCCAGCCATCCCAGATTACAACTTTTTAGCTAAAAAGATAAAAGTTAACTGCTCACCTAAGTGGCAGTTAGATAGTGATCTCCTCTTAATATAGGGATTGGCGCCAAATCCCATGAATATTCTAGTTACTTCTTCTGCTTGTGCCGAGTAGCAGGCTCTCTACAAAGAGAGAGGCCTTGCAATCCACATACAAGTATTCTGGAAGTTTTCTACCATAAAGCAAGTTGGAGGAGTGTTCTCTTCGAAGGGAAGTATACTCCATCTCAATTTTCCAAATTTTCTTGCCTCTTTCTTTCGACAACAATGTTCTCTGTCTTTCTTTAGAATTATAACTTTGCTGTCCTCACACACTTAGGCTCACAGAATAAGGTGCCCTTGGTATGTACCTACACACATCACTAGTGCGTCCCCTCACATTGCTGTAGCTTCATTGTGTGTGCTTTAGAAAACTCAGTTATTCTGCTGTCTAGTTTCCGCCATGGTTGGATATGTACAGGTAAGTTTTCTACACATAGTTTAGTCAGTTGGCCTTTCCTACAGGTAACTTTTATTAGAGTTTATATTTCAGCCTATACTTCGTAAGTATTAATGTGGACACTCCAATACTCTACCTGTATTGGCTGCAGCATGCGCCCTTTTACAGGTAAATTATCATAGTGTGTAGCTCTGCACGTACACTCTCTGAGTTCATAAAGCAGGATGTGTGCCGGGCTACACCTGTATATATTGTCTGTCCTATTTTGTCTTTCAGATTTAGACCATGGGCAAGACCAAGTGTAAGCTTTGTAAACATTGGAAACACGGGACTGACAACCACTGTACATGTGTAGCTTGCTCCAGTTGCCAATCAACAAATACATGTAAGACTTGCACATTGTGGTATGAAAGTCAGTGGGCTGCAGTACTGGGGGTACTAAGGGGAAGGCAGAAGTGCACCATGAGGAATGAAGACATCATCAGTATACACGCTGACATCACAACAGTAAATTACTTGCTTCTCGACGGGTATCGCACTCCACACGGTTCATCGACCATAAAGCAATCCAAGCTATCACAGTCAGCGACAGCTCTGGTTCCTCCCTCTCCGCCGCATCATGATCGACCTTTCTTGGTAGAACCAGTAGGACATTTACCTCGTGGGCTCAACATCCAATCGCCTTTATCACCTACCATTGAGTGAGATCGAGATCAAAACAAACCACCTCAGTTAATATCTTGCACTTTAGATGTACGGACCGGCTATGTGGATCAAATATCTCGTACCCTGTCCCAACTTATTGAACTGGACAATGTCATGCCAACTATGAATGTTATGCAAGATAAAATGGCACTGTTCCATCACAATTGGACTCTGCCATTCATCTCAGATCACCATCACAGTCAATTTTACGATTTAAGCTAAAATACGGAAAGTCTTTGTCCAGTTTGCCTACTCCACACAACAAAGGTACTCTCATGGATCAGCCACAGGTCACTCAATACACCCGGTACCCAGTTTAGTGCCCAAGTACACACAGGATATGGATTCACTGAGTTCTCATGCCTTTGCCATATAAAGTAAGCACTCATTTAGTGATCATTTGGAAGTAACTATCCCAATCAGGATGTTTTTTGAGCCTGGTGGGCTGCCCCTTTAGACAGTCTTCTCCAGTTTCATCTCAGATTGCATAGGAGGCATAAGTATTGCCCCGTTCACCTACAGATGATGAAGTATGCTCACAAGCTCCATCGTCTTTGCTAGATCTCACTATCACAAGAGAAGACTCTGCCTTCCAAGCGTCAATTGAGGAAGTCTTTCACTTGTTGCCACCAGAGTTTTGTTCTCCTCCTCCTTCTCCATCAATAGCTTGGTCCAGAGTTCCTACATCTGTTGACATGCTAATCAACAAAGACCAACTGGCATTCAGCTGTTATCGCTGTCTGGTCAAGTGGCCCATATGCCATTCCGACATCAGTGCATTGGCACTCTTTGAGCTCAGTCTACCCATGACAGTGCCACAATTGATAACGTTATGGAGGATAAAATGGTCCTGTTCATTCACGATCGGACTCTACCATCCATATCAGATCGCACCAAGTCAATACCGAAGATCTTGCCTATAAGTTGGAATGATGGGCCCAACTATGCTGATCAGTATCTCGTATAGTGCCACAATGCACCCAGCTCGCTTCAGGGCCAGTTGTGCCAAAGTATCTAGTTAATATGGGCTCTTCTTGGGGGAAACAGTCCTGCAGATCCAATACAAGTTCAAATCCATGTTTCTCGAGAATCAGTATGGATAAAAGCAGAAAGAAGTTGATTGTTCAACCCCAGTTTCTCTCCATGCCATCAAATATAGGTCGCTCACAGTCAATACCATAACCAATATAGCTTTCAAATATGCCTGAGGGGACTGTTTATCATGATTTAATATTGTATTCTGTCCCTGCATGTGCAGAGATGCTGCCAGGCCACAGGATCGCGGGTTTCTCGCAAAAGTGATAGAGAGTCACGCAACTTTTAAAAGCCAGTGGGGGAAAGATCGCGCAAGTTATCTGTGCTTCCCGCAATTTCTCGAACACAATGCGCGACTTTTTTATTTTTTGTTTTTTAATTAGATTGATCAGATCGTCTTTTTTTACTTTTCTCCGTGATCTCAATTAATCCTATATCTATGGAGAATATTGTTTGAATACAAGCACCTTTATGATGGAGATCTGTTGGAGTATTGCAGAAACTATGGAGGTATTCGGATTGAATTGTTTCCTGGTGCTGTGTAGTAAATTGATCCATCGATTGAAATATCTAAAGCTCGACAGTAGTGTGTTATGTTGAAATAAAATATAACAGATTTCTTTAGGAAACTCAGCGAGATGGAAAGATCATCTGTTAAGGATGAAACTAGGGAGGATGAAATATCTGATGGTTTGTTGCCAACTGAACATAGCGCAGAAAGCTGTGATACAGAAATAACCGGCATGATGTCGTTTACTACGGTTTAGGCCATGCAGAAATTCTGATACATCAAGAGAAATATCCAAGAAACAACATGCCTGAATTGTGGAAAATTGTGTTTTGGATACCTGAAAACCAGTTCCTGAAAATATTCAGACTGGTCATAATTGCAGCAGTTCTTGCCTTTACGAAAAACTGATTGTGAAAGATGATTCAGTTCTCAAAGCAAAATTCACACTACTTGGCGAAATAGGGTAACCACAGACCTTTAAAACTCTATCACTGTAGTAAGAAAATGTCAGAATATCTGAGAACAAAACAAAATAAAATCCTATAAAGATATATAATTCGGATTAAGTATTTTTTTTCTTCCCATTTTTTTCTCTAAGATATTCTGACATTTTCCTACTACAGTGATAGAGTTTCAAAGAGCATTGGGCTAACGTCTGAAACAATAAATAAACTGATGACTATACAGATGTGTGTGATCCAGTAAATTATTTTCAGTTTGCAAAGCCATATTTGAAGGGCAGTGATTAGAAACAAAGAAGAATATTTACCAGCTGAGCAACAATTAGGTATGCAGCTACCTTATACATTTATTGTCAAAGAAGTGATACAAAATCATTAAATGCTTGTTTTAAATTAGGTGTTTCTACACCTTATAATAATGTTGTCACCCATCTTCCACCATTCAGCTTAATTTACCCTTGACCCCCAACCCCCGATGATCCCCCCCTCTGAGGGTAGGTGTGGGGGACCTCCCCCTCTTAAGAAAATTTCTGGCAGCATCTCTGCATGTGTACACAGACCCTCACTGGGAAAAGACATCCAGTTGGTAAATGCTATGAACCTGGCCGCAAAGAAGGAAACAATTACTCTGTTTCATCAAGACTGGACTTTGCCATCTAATGGGGATCACATATGGCCATCACATTTTCTGATACAGCCTTTTCTTGCCACTAACTAGACGGTAACAGGGATCCAATGTCCTGTATCACTCCCCAGTACCATAACATGGGCTTCCGCATCACAATCACATGGTCTCTACCCAGTACTGAACCCATATGGCCACTGAATCAAAGTGCCGATCATTTCAAAGCTAGCTTCAGTTCTTGCAAGAATCGTTTTTCAGCCCAACAATTCCTCCTGAACAGAGTATGTTTCCCACAGGAACATGCATTGAGATCATTTCAACGGGGGCTTCAATTCTTACAAAGAACCATCTCTCAGACCGAGAATCCTCCGCCTACAGGGCTTACTTAATGCGAGAGTGTAAATCATTGTCCAAGGTCGCCTATTTATGAGGCTATTACAAATGATACTGGTGTCCCAATGGCTCCCGAAACTTTGCTCCTTGGAACAAACAATGACTATGAGGTTCCACCTCGGGAAATGGGAGAAACTCACTTGGCTTACGTCGGGTGGTCCCTGGCAGGTACAATCTTCGAGCTGACAGTTTGTACAGATGCGGGCACAATGGGCTGGGGTGCACATCTCCTTCCATCATTCTAGGAGGCCAGTGGACAGTGGCTTACTCCTATCAATAATCCTAGAGATGAAAGCCATACAAAAAGCATTCCATTGGTGGCAGGAGAATCTACATGGAAAAGGCATTCTCATTCTGTCTGACAACTCTACTGTGGTGAATTATCTCTGAAGGCAAGGGGGAACGAAGTCACCAGACCTTTGAGTTCTTCTTCGGGAATTTCTAAGCTGGTGTCTTCAACGACAAATCCATGGACAAGTTTGTCATATTCCAGGCCAACTACAGGTATTAGCAGACTTGCTGCCCCAGAAGAATCAACTAATACATGCAGATTGGTCGCTTCATCCCTTGGTTTTCACTCGCATATGTGCCCACTTGGATTGACCACTGGTGGACCTATTGACAACAAGGGGAATGCAGAACTCCCAACCTTTGTCTCAGCAACCCTGGATCCAAAAGCCTGGGCAGTCTATGCTCTTTCCATAGATTGGAACGGCTTGGATGCAAATGCTCACCCTCCAACATGCCTGTTTCCAAATGCAATACAGAAAGCAAGAGAATCAGAGTGTCACCTCATCCTGATTACTCCACTCAAGTGGGAAAATATTGTGGATCAATGACCTCATCAATCTAGCAGCGAAAATGTCCAGGAAAGTAGAGATATTTCCTCATCTGCTCAAGCAATCATGATGGCAGGTATTCCATCCCAATCCAGAGTTGTTGGACCTGCATGTCTGGATCCTATTAAACAAGCCCTCAAGAACAAACAGTTTTCTAATCAAGTGGTGGAGAGAATTGCTCAAGCAAGATGGCCCTTGACTTTGAAGGTGTATGAGGGAAATTGAGAATTTGTGCACAATGTTGTGTGAGTGCGAAATCATTGTGCTGCTAAACACATCAGTACCTCAAATAGCATATTCCTACTTTGGCTCTTTGATGAGAAACAGTTAGCACCAATGACAATAAAAGGTTACCTTTCCACAATCTCCGACACGTTGCATCATCATGGAAGATAGGATATCAGTTAAAAACAGGACCTATCCGATCTGCTGTCAATTTTGAGTTCACACATCCAAAGCCGTTGGCTTTGTGCCTAAAGTGGAATCTATCATGGGTGCTAACCTGGCTGAATAAGACACTGTTTGAACTGCTCTCGAGGGCTTCAGGCAGGGAGATACATCCTTTGTCAATTAATCTGAACTACTTGCAGTTCTGACATAATGGATCAGTATCACTCATGACAGCCCCTGGTTTCATTGCTAAGAACAGGCTCCCATTAATGGGGAATCAGACTATTGTAGTGAAATCCCTATCTACTCTGGACATTTCATCTCAAGGTCATCTGCAGGACCCAGTGTGAGCTCTGAAGTCGTACTTTAAAAGGTCCAAGATGGTGCATCAAGGGAGATCCCACCTCTTCTTACACCTAAGAGAGTGAAAGGATGACATCAGCACATGTACTTTCATCATGGATAAAATGGGTTATTTGCTCCGCATATCGAGAAATAACCCCAGATCAAATTAATTTGCTACGCATTTTAGCTCACAAAGTTAGGGCAGTCACCACAAGCATTGCATTTAAGCAAAACTGTTCCCTAACTGACATTATCCATGCTGTGGAATGGAAGTCAGAGTCCACTTTCTCCAGCTTTTATCTCTGAGATCTTTCATCCCAACATGCTCAGCTCAACCTGGTAGGTCCTATAGTCATGGCTCAACAGGTTACCTTCCCAAGTCGTTCAACAGCTTCATAAGGATGCGGCTTAATGACTTCCGCTGGATTTGCAGGAGGGAAAAATGTTCCCTTTCGAATCCGCTCCCCGACAGATGGAGTCTATTCCCCAGTCAGGTTATCTGGAAGCTGTCTCACATATCTTAGTGGACTGGAGATGGCCTCTTTGGGGTAAAGGGATTTAACTCCCTCACCTATTCTCCTAAGGTATTATGATCAGGTAATGTATTTGAAGAAGAAACCACTTTTTTCTAGTAAAATATGTTTCTTCAACAATACTTACCCAATAATAATTCACATACACCCTCCCAGCCTCCCCGCATTTACATCCATATCAGGAGCATGCCTTCCGCTCCAGTAGTAACTGAAGTATTCACAGGATTTGGCACCAATACCTGTATCAAGGGGAGATCACTATCACCTAGGTGGGCAGATAACTTTTAGCTTTTCAGCTAAAAGTTTTAGCATGGGAGGGCTGAATTTGCAAGGTAGTAGTAGTTCTCCTAAGGTATTATGATCTGGTAAGTATTATTGAGGAAAATTTTACTAGAAAAAATTGTTTGCATTTTGTGGGCTATTATTTGTGCACCAATTTTATGGATTTTTTTCAGACTGGTGCACATAAGAATAAAAAATTGTATATTACTTAAGCTAGTTTTAAGTTAATGTTATAGTGTATAGAAATATTTGCAAACAGATGAATCAGTCTGAATTTTATTATACAGGGTGAAAAATCCACAATATAAAAACCTGAAAAGCCGATTTTGAGTGAAATCTATTTTTTGTCTGAACAAGAGCACAAGATAAGTTCATACTTTACCACAACATATAACTTTACATGCAATCTGTCATTATCTCCATGTACTATTAGATCACAATCTATATATAATTTACATACCAGCAATATCTGAAATGTTCATATTTTTTGCCCAATAAGTGCTTAGAAAAATCCATATAGAGGAAATAAATTCCATGAATTTTACAATGACTTGAAAAATAGCAATCTGCAGACAGACCTGCAGTTTTCATTAATTGTCACCATAATTATGAATTGGACAACAGAGCATTGCTATTTTATTTCTTTTGCTCAGAAATATAAAAGTCGTATTTTCTTCTCATTGCTTTGATTAATGCCTCTCTCCCTCACTTTCTGCCTAAATGTATTTGTTTCAGTCAGTCATTAAACAAGGTTGATGTTGTTTTTAAATCATTTGCTGTTCAGTAATTAAATGTCTTTGTTATATATTCTGGATGAATTAATACTTTAGTTTTTTTATTGCCATATATACTCGTGTATAAGCCGATACCAGCTGGAGTTTGTAAGGACTAATCAGTAAAACAAACAACATAGACCCTGATCTGCCGGCGCATTATGCGATGGCAGATCATGGTCTGTGTTGTTGTTTGCATTTTGGACCCGGATTATACACGAGTATATACAGTATATCTCAATTTATTTTTAGGGTTGCACACCTTGCTAAGATGAAAGTATATTTGCAATGTCTCAGATAACTGGCAAAAGGAGTTGAGTGTAGCTTTACTCTGACTACCAAAATATGGAGGTTATAGTGCAGATTTTAGGGTCTGCCTTCAGAGTTATTCTGCATGAAGCAACTTCATCTTACAAAATTTCACTGGCCCAAAATACAAGACACTGAAGGTGTTGCATCAACATCATGGCAATTTTTCAGTCTTGTAAGGGATATAGAAACAAAGGTCAGAAAGTTATCTGATTCTAACTTTATTCTAATTAAAGTTATAGACTGGCAAAGTTTTGGGACTTAGAGAAAGGGCTTGAGTATTTTAGCTCAGAAAGTTTTGAGAATATGAGCCTGGAATCCCATTCTTTAAGAAATATGGGTACATATGAGAGAACTGGAGGTCATGTAAGAAGAAAGGAAACTGAAAATAAGCAAAATATGTTTGACCATTTGTCCACTTCCAGCATTACCTTCATGAGGAAGAATACAAAATCATTTTCCAAAATTGAAGACTAACAACCTGCTGTGAGGCAAGTTGCAAAATGATAAAAATACAAGATAATTTTGGATGTGCATAGTTGGCTGGGAATGGTACAATTTCCTCAACTTATGCAGAAAGTAAGCCCTCATTTATACCATTTATGTATCAATTGCTTAAAAGTGGTCAAACTCTATCAGTAGACTTTAAAAGGATATATATATATATATATATATATATATTATATATATATATATATATATATATATATAATCTTGTTTTCTCCAGATCTGGCCGACTTCACAGATGAGGAGGGCTATGGAAAGTACCTTGACTTGCATGAATGTTATGAAAGATTTCTCAACTTGAAAGGAATGGAGGTTTGTTTTTGTGATGTCTTTTTTATCTCACGAACTAAAGGTCTGTTTGACTGACCATAGACATGTTGCTTTCTGCAACATAACTTTAGTTTACTGAGATCTTTTTTCTCAACCTCATGTGTGGCTTACCCATGGGTGGAGGCGAAAGGCTCTCAGTTTTGGCCTCTCTGTATGCAGGTCAAAATCACTGGAGCTGAAAAAGTGGTAAGTCAAGTTTCATTGGTCAGATTTGGTAAATCTTCCATAGTTTGTACAAAATGTTAAAACTGAAAAAAATATTCACTTTTTAAGTTAAGAATTTTTGCTCTGGACGTATTTTCCAAAATAATAAATAAATAAAATGGAATACAAATATCATGGGTAGCTACCAGATGCAATAGCATCCCTTTGATGCAGTGGCATACTAATTATGTGCTTTTTTGTGTATGCATTGATGCTGTGATAAACAAAGTAACATATTGAGAAAGTTCAATTTCCATAAGAAAAAATACTTCTTGAAAACATTTTACAGTCCTTGAAAAATGGTCCTCAAGAAACAACTCTCTGGAGCTGTGTAAACCATTTCTAAGGTAGACTGCACTTGGGCAGGGCACTTCCCTATTAATTCTGAGCATGAAAGGTGAAATCTAAGGGTAAACATTGGAGTTTTTGTGATTTCCACCCCAATAGTAAAATTTCTTGGATCCAATTTTCGTTAAACTTCATTAATGTCTACACTTTGGTAGAGTCATCTTCCTATTTATTGGGTTAGGTTTTACAGCACAGCAAAACATGGAGGTTATTTAGTGCCAAGACAGAGTAAAGTTCCATGCCCAGGGGCATACTATGGTAACTGATCAGGGCTGGTCCAATAGTAAAATTAAAACCTGTCCCCCGTTGGTCATGAATCGGGATTGCTCACTGCTGAACCACTGCAGCTCGATTCTTGAGCCCAAAGGTCAAGCTTACAGGAGCTGAAATTAACATTTTGGTTTCCACATGATATGTCTTTCCCCAATTTCCTGCACCCAGTTTTTTTTATCAACTTCATAGTTACATTACAATTGAGAAGGGGCAGCTTCCTATTGAATCTGTGATTGATAGATCAAAGGTCAAGGTCACATGACATGAAATCGCAAAATTATGATAATTTATATTTGTAATATCTATGGTCAGTCAGGGTGGGTGGGTGAATGAGGGATCAGCCATTTTTCAAATGTTGTAATGAATTTCTCCCTCTTCCCTGTCCTCTGAATAACAGTAGTGTTTCACTCATATTTGTGTGTCTCCATACCTTCACATTATTTAAATTTGTTGATATGACATTTTTTATTTCTTTAATTAGGAAACCCTGAGAAAATAGTCATGGGTTAAAAACATTGATTGTATATGAAAAAAGAAAATTGTGCTTTTGCAAGTGCTTTCAGAAGGAAAAGGGATTTGATCTTGCTTTTGTAGACATGCTTTAGTACATATGCAAGTATGGATAGTGTCAACCACATAGAAAATATTAGCCTAAAACTTGTAATGGGATTAATAGTGCTTTATGGCTCTGGGAAAATGATTTAGAATTTTGATCCCACCCTCTAGAGGTAATGCTTTGGGGGTGAGGATTCGGGATGAAGGGAAGGAGGAAGTACAAAGGTAAGAAAAATCCCAGGTAGTTGCTGCTTATCTGCAGGCTCGTAAGTTCTATTTTTTTACCTCAGGCAACTTACTGTAAGCATGACCTTGGTAAATGGTCATACATGTATATAGATAAAGCATAGGATGTAATAGTGCTGTATCTTAATTTTAACATTTTCTAATTGGGATGCAATTAAATGGAAACTTACACAATGACAAGCTTTTTCTAAACAATGTCTTGTGTTTAACTATGCCTAACAAAATGACTCTTAATAGATACATTAAGTAGAATAAGAAAATGTCTTCTAATTTTTGCAAATAAAACCTAATGAAAAATGCAGTTAACAGGACAGTTACATCATGCTCATTTTTTATACCCCACCACAACTAGGGGTGAAGGCATATATTGTTACCCTTGTCCATCTGTCCATTGTCTGTCACTCCTTAAGTTTTGCAGTGAGGTCATTTCAAGCATTGGTTAGGCATCTGTGTTCCATGAACACAGTTTTTTTTATGCTACTACTTACTGCTGAAGTAATGATGATGATGATAACAGTGACAACAGTGTTTATCATTGTGGGATTGATGTTAATAATAATAATAACAATACTTAGACTTTTGCTCAGTTGCTTCATAATTTTTTTCAGAAAATTGACTACCTTACATATCTTGCTACATTTGATCAGCTGTTTGACATTCCTAAGGACAGAAAAAATGCAGCATACAGAGAGTAAGTGTAAATATAATGTCATGTATAATTGGATGATTAAAGTCTGTTAACATGTTATTACACATATTTTCATGAATTGATATATATGCTTAGGATGGTTCATGCATACTATCTTTAACAAAATTAAAAAGTGTTGGAAATATGCTACACAATGTATAGTGACTCCATTTATTTTCTTGGGGGCATGCACTTTTGTGCTGTGAAAGTTGGAAAGGGTCTGCTGATATAGAGCTGTGTATCATTAAATCGTCACAAAAAAACAAATTTCTTTGAATTTCCTCATCAGCGGTCAGTAGTGTTCATGAGATAAATAGTTGCTATTAATGTCAGGGTTACAGTTAACAGATGTCTCAGCATATTACACACCCAACTTTCAGTGCTGACACCTGTTAAAACAAGACAACCAGGAAACAATCTTTGATTTTGTCATTTGGAATCTTCAGATTTTTTTCCTGTAGTATATCTTCTTGAAAAGCGCATGGCCAGCAAAGCAGAAAGAATTCTTAGTGAATGAGCCAACATTAGCAAGGAGCAATGTATGACCCACTTTATAACACAGGGTAAAGAGTTTCAAGGGAGATACAAGGAAGGTGGTGAGTAATGATTGTTAGAGAATTATTGATGTCTCAAACATGGGGGAAAGTGCCCTAAAATCGCACCCTAAAGATAAGAAACATAGACAAAATGTCCGAAATTAACCCTGTGTGACAAATATTTCTTTGGTCCATCTTCCGTGAAACAGACTATTGAAGATGGAAAGGATAAACAAACATTGGAGTTGTCAGTACCTCAACCTCCGTTGCAACCAAGTGCTACCATTCGGTCTACTTACCATTAAGTCTACTGCTTCTTTGTTTCATGCAGCATTGGAACCTTTCATAACAGAGGATAATATTATAAAATCAGAAATATTATGGACATTAAAACTAATAGCAGATCACCATTCTTATTTAAAAGTAATGATATAATGACTATTTTGGTTAGGTTTTTTTCATTTTTGTATTGTTTACAAAAGCTCAGTGATATTTTCTGCAGCTATTTCAAATTTGAGCTGCCAAGCCAAAGTTTATGTCTTTTTGATAATAAATGTTCTTTAAAAAGAGTAACTGTTTAAAAATACTCCTTGAAAAATTGTGAAATGTCCTGGAAAAGTTCTGGGAAAAATGTCACGAAGTCTAATGAATCCTGAAGAAGCAGTGCTCAGCTGAATAAGGTTTTCTTGGTAAATCAAAATGCTGCTCATGTGACATCAAATATGGCCATCACAGCAGCCATCATGAAAATCTTGTTATTGCTACTCTTCCTGAATGGAATGCCATATTGACATCGGATTTTCACCAGAAGACTTCTTATGACGTCTAGTTGGTCCTAAATGACATTCTGATGTCTAATATGGCCACCACAGTGGCCATCTTGAAACTCATAATATCGCTACTTCTGAGTGGTTGGTCACTGAAAGATTTCTTATGATATATAGTTGCTCCTAAATAAAATGGTGCTGATCTGATGTCCAATATGGTCACCATAGCAACCATTTAAAAAATCTTTGTTATTGCTGCTACTCCTGAATGGCTGGTCATATCAGAATTGGGTTTATCCTAAAAGATTTCTTATGATTCTTGATTTTGGTTGTGAATGAAAATGATCTGACATTCAAAAAATATGGCCACCATGGTGACCATCTTAAAAACTCTGTTATCGCTACTCTTTTCAAATGGAAAGTCATTTTGACATAGGCTTTTCATCAGAAGATTTCTTATGGCATCTAGTTTGTCCTAAATGAAAATTATGCGAAAATACACAAACGTTTTGCCCATCATGATGGCTAACTTGAAAATATTGTTATCTCTACTCCTGCCAAATGGGTGACCCTATCAGCATGGGCTTTTCACCAAAAGACTTCTTATGATACTTAGTTGGTCCCAAATGAAAATGGTGCCAATCATACATACAATACAGCTGCAACAATGGCCATCTTGAAAAGCTTCTTGTTACTACTCCCCCTGAATGGATGGCCATATTGACATGGGGATTTCAACAAAAGAGTTCTACTGATGTATACTTAGTCCTAAATGAAAATGTTGCTAGTCCTAAATGAAAATGGTGCCAATCTCACATCCAGTATGTTCACCACAGGAGCTAAGTTGAAAATCTTGTTATTGCTGAAGAATATCAGAGATGGTTTCAACACTTAGCATTTAAAATGAAGAAATGGTCTTATCTTGAATTCCTGGAAATTCTTTTTGGCAAGTAGAGCATCAGTCCCTTTGAGGGACTCTTGTTTTTCTTTTTTTCTTTTTGAGCTTCTATGCTTGAGGTATGGGACTTAAGAATTTCCAACTATGGAAGTACAATACTTCCAAAAATGAAAAATAAATGGAAACCCTGATTATAAATTATATAACACAGCTGTGTTGCAATATTGTGAATTAGAGTAATTCAGGTAGTTGATGGTCATCACTATACCAAACTCGTCCCCTACATAAGTTCATCATTTAAGAAACATTCTGAAAAGTACAATAATATTGATTGTAAAAACTTTTTTGAATCTAAACTCAATTACATCAAAGATTAGCTTTTATGTATAGCAGGAATCTTATTGCATTTTTTTTATTATCATTATTATTATTATTGTTAGAGCCATGTAATTATTACGCTAATTTACTTTAGGTATCCGACGTTATTTTTAGGATGTTTTTACAGTAGGCCTTACTGAAATAACCATTTGTAATTTTTGTTTTGTTAGTACTATAGAAGAAACACATTTGCACCCTCCTTCATGTTGTACGAAGCAACTTATTCAGGCAAGAGCCATAGTGGCTATGTGGTAAGCATGCCAGACTTGTGACCAAAATGGTGTGGGTTTGAATCCTGCCATTGGATCAGCTGGGGTCAGCTAACATGGTGTGTCCTTGGGCAAGGCACTTTACACTGATTGCATTGGTACTAAATAACCTAGTTGTGTTGCTTTGCCTTAAAACACCAAACCAAACAAATATATTACTGTAATTTTACATACTGTACATGAATTTTCAGGTACCTGTTGTTTCTGTTGGAGTATCTTGAAGCCTACACACAAAGAGTAAAGCCTCTCCTTGATATCCAGCAGGTAAATATTGGGTATGCTTGCAGCCCTAGAGAACAAAGAAAACATATTGTAATATTTTGACATTGTATTTTTTAAATTTATGTACTGTGAGTATTCTGGAACTTTTCATATGATTCTACCATTTATACTACAGATGTTTTCTCAATCATTATTTTAATTGCTTCTGCATCAATATCAGCAGCAAAGTCAGTCTTTACAATTCATATCAAATGCAGCCACTGGGTCAGGCTATGTGGACAAATGAAATTATCTTCTACTGATTTGGATTTACCATAGTGTTTGATTTCCTGCATCGAGTAGCTGAAGTGTGCTTCAACACTATAGTCTGTTTCTATAGGTAACCTAAGTAAACTTAATTGAGAGGTACTTATGTTAGGGACAGCCTTGTATACTGATCTGCTCGTTTCATTGAAAATTACTGTATACAGCAGACAGTATGTTTAGTATAGTAGTTGCTTAGCAGTAATAAACAGTGTATAAACATGCAGATCCTTGAGGATATTTTATGTGCCTGCCATGAGGCAGAGTGCATTATGTTATGATGTTGTTGATCCGTCTGTTACCAATTTAGTTCTGTACAATAACTACTTGTCCACCATCTACAGTTACCAAATATTTCGGATGGCTTGCACTTGGGTTAAGGAAGAACCCAATTGTTTTCAAAGTAAAATGGTTGAAAGATTTATATTACTGTGACTAAAGAACAAAAATGATTTCTGCACAATAACTTGAGTTCTGCACTATCTACTGTTACCAGACTTTGTGAATGGCTTACACTTTGGGTAACTATATCAATTTCAGGCTGCAAAGGTCAAAGGTTATGATCACAATGACTGAAAGAAGAAAAATGGTTTCCATACATTAACTTGAGTCAGTCATCATATGTGTTTACCAAATTTTGTGGATGGCTCGCACTTGGAGGAAGGAAGTACTCTGTTGATTTTGGAATCTAAATGTTGAAGGTCAGAGTCACTTTGACTGAAAGAATAAAATGGTTTCTGCACAACAACATTAGTTCTACATGACATACTTAAATAAAACTTTGTGGATAGCTTGCACTTGAGTAAGGAAGAAACCTATTGTTTTTTATGTCAAAAGGTCAATGGTTAAGGTCACTGACAAGTAATAAAAATGGTTTCTTCACAATGACATTAATTATGCATGACAGATCTGGGCCAATCTTTGTCGATGGTTTGCTCTTTAGTAAGGAAGAAGCCTATCGATTTTGGTGTCAAAAGGTCAGAGGTCAAGATCATTGACTGAAAGAAGGAAATGGAATTAAACATGGGACTGGCATATAATGTCATTCATGGTAGTTTTATTAACATAGGCATGCATCACTGGTTGTAATTACTTGTGGGCTTTTCTATTTTTTCTCTCTTTGAAACATGCTATACCCCTCAGCTGCACAGTGAGGGTTTCCTCAAGTTGTAGATTGACAATCAGTAGCATATTTTGCAAAATGACATGTACATATACTATATGAATCAAAGACATACATGCAATGATTTGTTGTCAAATCAAGTGGAAATGATTTGGAATGTTTTAAGAGCTTTTTTAAAACTTTTTTTAAAAATATAGCTCTTTATTGGTGAATTGTATAATAAACTTTTTACAGAAACTTGATTCAACAGGTTTTTAGCTCATCTGGCAATAAGGTCAAGTGGGCTTATGGTATGGTTTTGCGTCCTTCCTGCATCATCAGTCGTCTGTTGTGAATTCTGCATCCATCCATCAACAACTGCTTTTCACCACTCTGATGTTCATATTTCTGATTTGATTTCGGTCAAACTTGGAACATGGCTTTATATCATTTAAATCTCAGATGAGTTTGATAATCAGTCAGATCCATGCATATTAATGAGGTGATCTCACATCTGATTGGTTAACCTTGTTACCACTCAGGAAGCCATTTTTCTTATTTGATTGGGGAACTTGGTAGTTCAGTTGGTAGAGCATTGGACTCGTAATCCAAGGGTTGCAGGTTTGATACCTGCCCAGGTCAGCCTGGGTTGGCTGCCTCTGTGTGTCCTTGGGAAAGACACTTAGTTCCCATTTCCTCAGCATGATATAGCCATTAATGTTCTAAAGTGCCAGTAAACCCCCCCAAAAAAATTGATTTTGATCAAACTCAGAATATATGTTTATATTATTAAGGCCTTAGATAAAATCAGTAATGAGCAAGATTCACTTATATTAATCAGGTGATCTTGCATCTGATTGGCTGAGCTTGTTACCATTCTGGAGGCTGTATTTCTGATTTGATTATGCTTATATTGTTAAGATCTTGGACAAGCTCGATAATGAGTGAGATTCACACATATTAATTAGGTGATCTTGCATCTGAATTATTGACATTGTTACCCTTCTGCAGCTTGTATTTTTGATCTGATTTTTATAAAACTTGGCATATTTGCTTGGATCATTAAGATCTTGGACAAGTTTGATAATGAACAAGATCAATGCATACTAATTAGGTGATCTTGCATCTGATTGGCTGATTACCCGTCTTGATCATACTTGAAATATGGGCTTACATCATCAGGATCATGGATGGGTTCGATAATAAGCAACATCCAAAGATTTTAATGAGGTAATCTTGTATCTGATTGGTTGAGCTTGTGACCACTCTGGTGGTTGTATTTCTGATCCAGTTTTGATCGAGCTTGGAATATATGCTTATATCATCAAGACTTTGGATGAGTTTAATAATGAGCAAGATCCAAGCATATTAATGAGATGATCTTGTACCAGATTGACTGATCTTATTACCACCCTAGAAGCCATAATTCTGATCAGATTTTGATCAGAATAGTAATAAGGGCTTTTATCATCAAGATCTTTGACAACATTGAAAAGGAACAGGATCCATGCATATTAATGAGATGATCTTATATTTAATTGGTTGAGCTTGTTGCCACTCTTGAAATCATAATTTTGATCTGATTCTAATCAAACTTCAAATATAGGCTATATTAATGAGATACCTTGCATCTGACTGGCTGAACTTGTTACCTTTCTAGATCTAGAGACTATATATGTAAGCCAAGTGAGCAATATCAGGTCCACTTGGGCCTCATGTCTTGCCTGCATCATCAGAACTAAAAAGACATTGATGGTTTTTCTGGTGCCAGCAGCATAAACATTATTAGGATTCTGTATGTAGTGTTTTTCTGCAAAACCCTTGTCAGAGTTTTTTTTTTCTTCAGGGTTTGTATGCTTCCTTGAGAACGTAAAATACTATATTTTTACTTTTTAAATTCAAGGCCTTGAAATCCTTGCAAATTGATATTTTAGTTTTAAAATCCTTTCAAATCATTTTTACACTATCAGAAGTTATTTTGGACCATTTTTTTCTCTTAGGGTTCCTGGAATATCAGCATAATTGGTTAATTAACAATCTTACTCCACTGTGTAGCCGATCTCCAGTGTTTCAACATTTTTGGTTTGTTTTGCTCATTTTTCTGTATATGATTTTTTACTTTTACTGTCTATATTTGAGGTTCAGAAAATGTTTTTTTTTTTTTAAAGCCCTGGAAAAGTCCTTGAATTTCACTTGTGGAGAAGCATACGAACCATGAATTTTACTGTTGCTTGTTTTATGCTTTGGGGGGATTTCTGGAATATTTTAACCCTCTCAAATTCCTTTCTTCTGAAATAACAGAAATAATTTACCCTTACAGCCAAACAAGTTGTTACTGATATTTTTTATTTGTCTGCAGGAGATGGAGACTGTGAAAGCCGACTTTGATAAGAAATTGGCAGATGGAATTTTTCCTGGATGGCCGGTTAGTTCTGTCTTCATATATAGTAATTACAATCTAAATTATCAGTGATACTGATAAGGTCTGAATGAAGGAAGTTCAGGTGGAATAAATCAGAGTTAAATGTAGATTTTTTCTTTATATGAGATTGGGCCCCAGTTTCACTGGAATGCTCCAACTTTCTCCTTAAATTGAGATTTTTTTATATTATCTTGCTTATGATTCTTAAGATAATATCAATATGTTTGTCAGAATTGGAGATAGTGAAAAGGATGAAAAATCACCTTGTAGTTTTAAAATGTAACACATGGAAACCTTTTTATTCTTGAAAAAAAAAAGTTGCAGAATTCCTCAAATTTCAGGAAATCTTCTGAATTTCTTCAGAGATAAGGCAAGACTCGTTTACAGAAAATTTGAGCTTTTATGACCATATTTTAATTACTGATGCCTGCTGAATGTTCAGTGAAAACAGTAAGAAAGATTCTTTGAGGAAGAAATTTTGAGATGTTTACTGAAACTGGGGCCAGGCCTGAATTTCACCAATAGATTTTCGGTCTCAACTTAATCTTAAGTCTAGAATCCATCAATCTGATTGGATACAGTTTATGTCTGATGTAAAAAAAATTCACTAGTAAAATCCCGTACATCTATACTTAAATTTGAAGTAATTTTCAAATTGGTAAAATTGTGGCCTGATGTTCAGAGTGGAAGTAATTTTTAACCTGTTAAATTGTAAAGTATATTGTATGTAAAAGTTTGTGATGTTAATTGATGAATCTCCAAACTTCATGCACCTACCTACAGCTCTCAGTCAAAAATTTACTGTGTATACTCGCGTATAATCCGATACCAACTGCAAGCTGCATAGACCCAGATCTGACGTCGCATAATGTGCCATCAGATCTGGGTTTATGCAGTTTGTGAGGGCTAATCAGTAGAACCAACAACATAGACCCTGATCTGCTGGTGCATTATGCAATGCTTGATCAGGGTCTATGTTGTTTGCATTTGGACCTGGCTTATACGCAAGTATATACGGTATTTGTTGCGCAATTATGCCAGAGGCAGTTAGCTTGACAGGCATTGCTGCCATGTGTTTAACTGATGACAGACAACCAAAGCTATTGTGCTATATATAATGTGTATAAATTCAAGCCATTATAACTTGATTATTTTTCATCCAATTTTTTTCATGAGATTTTCAGAATGCACTGAAAATGATGTCTTTATATCTTTGATTTTTAAAGAAACCTATATGCTGATGAGTAGGCATGGTTATCTCAGTTTGGGGATTCATAAACTCTGTTCCAGGTGTTGCATGTAGTTGTAGTAACATCTGGAGAACTAGACAAACTAGTTATCTCAGTTTTGGGGATTCAGGTGTTGCAGGTAATAGTGGCCACATCTGGAGATCTAGACAAACTGGTTATCTCAGTTTTGGGGGCTTGTAATTTCTGTCCCAGGTGTTGCATGTAGCAGTAGCCACATCTGGAGATCTAGACAAACTGGTTATATCAGTTTTGGGGATTCATAAATTCTGCCCCAGGTGTTGTATGTAGCCACATCTGGAGATCTAGACAAATATATTATCTCAATTTTGGGGTATTCATAAATTCTGTCCCAGGTGCTTCATATTGTAATAGCCACATCTGGAGATAGAGACGAACTGGTTATCTCAACCCATTGCATTGACATCTTGGGTAGCACTCAGACATATCAAAGAAATACAGTTGGATTATAAGTCAATAATTGTTAATTCATGGGTCAAAGGTCAGTTCATATAGGCACTTTGCATATCTGTTACCAACAATTAATTTTTGTGTCTGGAGATCAATATTCCATGCTAAAGATGAAGTTTATCATGTATATTTGTGTTTATCCATTATCATCAGAAATAGAACCTTCTTTTTAAAAACATTGCAGTTATACTGAGAGTTCATTGTATCTAAATGGACAATAGGTATATGACACTTCGGCTAAAATGTCTTTAACATGTACCCTTTGTGAATTTCAGAAAGAGGCCATGGGAGCATTGGCTCACACAGGAGCTCACTTGGATCTCTCCGCTTTCTCATCCTGGGAGGTATGAATGTTTTTCTTTTGTGTTAGCATTGCAAGACATGGTGATCACTTGGAGTCATTGTCATTAACATTAAGTTTAGTGTTAAAGTTATTGCAAGTCAGATGTGGGGGTGGGGTAGAAAGGGATATATCATTTCATGGATACAGGTGAGACACTGGGTTCAGCTGAACACTTGTTTTTCATGTTTTTCTTACAGAAGTTAATTTATTATTGTATCAAGATACACTTGTTTATTATACTTGAATGGAGTCCTTCAGATTTCCAACTTAGTGTTCATCTTTTATTGTGTTCATGCTGACATTCCATCATCACCAGATGAATGCATACTCTAATGCTTTTGCATCAAATTCTTTGAAAATGCTCTTTCTTCAGTTTCACAATTGTATTGTAAAAGCAAGGTTTTACTATATTGCTGCCCATTTTTGGTTAAAAACAAATTGCTTTATTCACGCTTTTTATTTTTCAGGAGTTGGCCTCACTGGGTTTGGATCGTTTAAAATCTGCTCTGATGGCACTCAACTTAAAATGTGGAGGGTAAGAGTTTTTCTCCTTTATTTTAGTGCAGAATTTCGTCAAGGTAGAGATATGTCTGAATAAAGTTCTATTGCTTTTAATTTTAATTGGATTATAATAATGTCTTTTCTGTGTTACATATAAGTATGGGGGTGTTATCTTCTCTAAAGCTTTCAGATTTGGTAATGGGAGATACGTAATAGATGCTTTCAAAAAGCTAATCACTTGAAAGCTAATCATTTGAAAGCCAATCACTTGGTCCCTCAAATAACTCTTGCACATGAATTGTCTTGTTTGTTATTAATGATCTTGTACTATTACTTGATGTGTATTTTAAGGTAAATTAAGGACTTTGCCCATTCATGGTTATTTAACCTTTGAAGTATTCTAATGACACCTCATATTTGGTTCTTATTCATTATTATGAAATTCTTAAATTCCATCCATAGTTTTTGGGCTTGGAAGGATTTCCCTCCAAAGTCTGTGGCATGATGTCTACTGGTCTGTTAACGAGAACAGTTTGTGTTTCTAATACTGAGGTACTTTCTGTATTTAGCTCTATTGGCCTTTGTGACCTTGAAAGCCAGGCAAGCTATATAAAGGGACATAGTGACATAACTCTGATTCTAATTCTAAGAGGCACTGATTGTACTCAAAGTGGTTACCTCCCATGACATACTTTAACTGCATCTGTGCAATTCTTAAAAGAATTGTTGTTTTGGGGTTTAATGCCATTTTGCAGCACATGATAGGTTATACATGGTGGCCAGTATATTTGGTGGAGGAAGAAACACTGACCCATGGGAAGCTACTGGCAAGCTTTCTCACATACCCACATTGGTTGAGCCGAGACTCGAACTCACACGGACAGAAGTGAGATGTGTGAGTGATCTGTAACAGCGAGCGCCTTAGACCACTCAGCCACCTGGGGTCCCATCTTAAAAGAAAACAGATTCATTTCCATAGAAAATGTTCATTGAAGATAATTGCTTAAATATTTTCTTTAAAAATATCTTATGAATTTTTTAATCAAATCTCTGTTAAGAAATAAAGAGAACAAAGACTTTGAACAGTTACAATTCAGATTACATCTGTTTTGAGGGACGATGGTATTTGCATATGATCATAGAAAAAGAAACATGATTATCAATATCTTACAATTCATGTTCATCTGTTTGATCCAGTTTAATGGACATTATTATCCATGTCTGAGAAGCCATCACTATTTTCTATACATTGACTTGTCTCACACACATAAAATGAACTCCTGTTATTACAAGTTGTTTAGACAAGTAGTTGTCCAGTTAAAATGGATATATGTTTCTGATGAGTCCAGGAAATGGATACTTTATTGTATATTTTTGCTTATTATGTAGCACCTTAGAGGAGAGAGCTCAGAGATTATTCAGTACCAAAGGGAAGCGTCTTGAAGACTTGGATCCAACCTTGTTTGCCAAATCAAAGCCTGGTAGAGCTGGAAAAAGCAGGTATATATGTCAACAAGTTTCTTTAAATAATCATCACTTTTTCACCCAGTTGGTGCATGGTGACTCTATAAGAGAAAAAAATTTAAATTTTTTTTAATAGCAGTACAGTAAAACCTGTCTTGAGAGACCGCCCCTTCTGCCAACAAAAAGTGGTCTCTCAAGACAGGGGATCTCTCATAACAGGTTTGTACAAAAAGACCAATTTCCAAGGTCGAAATTCAGCACTGTTTAACTCATTAACCCCTGGTGCCACGTTTACGCGTCATGAGGTTGTACCCTACTTCCGAGCTCTGTAACGTGAACATCATCTAGGATACACTAATGTGGATGGTATTTCAGGAAAGTAGACAGATGTAGCTCTACAATGATACCAAATAATGTCGACTTTCTACTCGCATTAAAAAATACAGCAAAAAAAATGCAGTTTTTGAGACCCGATTTTTTTTAGGTAAAAAATTGCCAGTTCCGGAACCGGAGTTTGTGTCCGGATTTTAGACTTTTTGGCCTTAAATCTAAAGCAGACCGGTCCGAACTGCACACAGACAGATGAACCTTTGCAAAAAGTAGGATAAGTTTAAGATTTGGAGTAAAAAGGGGCCAGGACACAAAAATCGGGGATCCAATACGAAAAAAAAAAAAAAAAAAGTCAAATTTTTACCCTTCTGCACATGCGTGAGCGTAATAGCCAATCAAAAACAATGTTTCTGATAAACCTAAGCATCCGGCTAAACGAAAAACTTTCTTAAGCAGATGTGTTTTGCTGCATTCAGAAGTAACCCAAAAAATGCGTTTACTACCCGCATTTCAGGCGAAAATGAAAAGAATCTCCAGGGGTTAATGACTTAAGAAGGAAAAATAACACAATAACATACATTTATTGTATTCTTTGTTCATAGTTCTTGTTAAAATATTGCATGCATTCATCTGAAAATAATTTTATATAGCAATAAAGATATACATCTATCATTGAACATGAATCACATTTATATTTGAAGATCACATGTACATGTACTAGTATTAGCATATGAATTCGTTTCTAATTGACTCCTGGTCTTTTATAACACCCTAAATTTGAGTTTTACTGACGTTTCAACTGGCTGCCATGTTGTAAACGGTCTCCCCTTTTTCACTTCTTTCAATTACATTAATTCTTTCCTCCAGTGTTAGAATTTATCTCTTTTTCGTTGGAGGTTCTGCCATTGTTATTAAGGTGCAAGGTGTTAATGTTATAAGGATCAATTGTAATAATGACTATAGCGGTTTTGATCAGGCTTTGCGGAAATATGGAATACATATACAATGTATATGTACCAATGAATGAAATAAAAAGACAGAATTAACTCATCCAGAAACAGAATAAATTTATTTAGAGACAAAAGTCAAAGGCCTTATTCACCGACGACACAAAGGGATTAACTCTATAAACAAAGGGTGTAACCGGCTGCTCTAAGGTGAACAGATGATGGCTTGGTGTGTGGGTTGTAATCACTGTAACATAAAAAAAACAAAAACAAACATAAGCCTTTCACAATGACAATCGAATCAAGAAAACGATTCTCACCTACTGGTATTAAAGACAAAGACCTCATTCACCCCAGGCATTACGGATTAACTCCAAAGACAAACAATGTATGCGACCTCTATATTGACTTTGGCACTACAATGGCAGTTAGTGACATGTACTTTAGTCTGGTTTACAGTTTATAACAAAGGATGCCTACATGCATGACCTGCGAAATTTAGGAAACCGGTAGCCAGCCTAATTTTTTTTATTTTTAAGAACTGTCTTTTCTTTTGAAGCGGTCGTTGTTACGAAGGATGAAATAAACATCAGTGGTGTTTGTCTCAGTTCTCGCGATAGGGTCGTATATAGCAGTATTATTTTAGAACACGCTGCCATTCGCAACTTAGCGGGAAATCCTACGGATCATACTTTAGTCTCGCAGGACTAGCCGAGGTATTTCCGAATGACTAATCTGCATGTCCTCTAGTCTGGTTTACAATCTATGACATGACTAATCTGCATGTCCTCTACATGCATGACCTGTAAAATTTAAGAAACCAGTTGCCAGTCTAAATTTTTTTTTTTTTTTTAGTTTTTGGTTTTGTTTATAACAGTATTTACTTTTTAAGCAGTCGTGGTTACAAATGGTTAAATAAAGGTCAGTTGTGTTTATCTCTATTTTTGTGATATGGTCGTTCATAGCAGTGTCGAAATGCATATTTTGCCAAGAAATCCTGGTCGCTAGTCGCGTTCTGCAGGTGGTCACTCATGACAGTGCGTTTATATAATAAAATCAATCCGTGCATTACGATTGTGGTCGCTCATGACAGGTGGTCACTCATAGCAGAGGTTGCTCTTGACAGGTTTTACTGTAATACAGTATCTGCTATTCTTACTTTGTTGTCTCTCTTCCTGGTGTTAGTCCCCAGTTCAAAGTGAAAATTTCTCCAATTAGTAACTGAATCTAGAACAAAAACTTGATTCCAGTCTGATGCCTTTGTTCCTTCTCTCATGCAGAATATCATCCTTTTCCTTGAACTTCTTATTGTTCTTCCATGTCTCTTAGTGCTTGATGTTTTCATTGTCTCAGTAGTCTTTTGGCATATCTACAGTCAGTCATATTCATCTTTGTGTTGTAATTGCTATTTTCTCGCCAGTCCTGGCATGCATTTCATTTATCTGTGTCTGTTTTCACTAAATTTTAGGGGTGTTTTGTGCCTATCTAGCAAAGCAGTGCTTCATTTTTTATCCCTCTTCTAGTAACCAGTGATCGGGTAAGTATTACCCACCCATTTCTTGATCTGGTTAATTATTTTTGTATTTCCTTTTAGTAATTTCAATATTCCTCAAGGTGTGGGTAAATTCTTGGTATGTACTTCATGCACATGCACAGATATATGTTCTTTTCATGTTCTTTGGCCTGACGAGGTGTGGGGCTTAGCTGAGAGCTGCTGCACCTATAGGGATAAAAAGAAGGACATGTTTCCTCTTTGTCATTGGAAAAGTCTTTCTAGGACATTTCTGAATGTAGACAAGTCACCAGCCCACATAAAGGAGGAGACCAAAGCTCTTTACATGGTACAGAAATCAACTGCTTTAGCAAGGAATGGATTGCTGACACTTTCATTGGGAAGGAAGTTGTCAGCTCCTGTGAGGAATGGATCTTCAGTACTTCTGATGGAGGGAAGTTGCCAAATGGCACTAACTTTTGCCTCTGTGGCACAAGAGAAGCACATCTTTTTCTCCATCAGGTCTTCATCACTTGACTGATCCTTGGTCATTGAAAAGGCACTGGGTAATGCATAAAGTATCGTCACTGGGTCTCTGTCACTGAGTACTGGGTCAAGCAATTAGTATAAGTCACCTGGTGTCTGTCACCAGTCACCAGGTTTAGACACTGGTCACAGGCCACAGGGAACAAGTCTGGGGATAGGGATTGGGTTGATATCCCACCAACCCAGTTTTCACTATTGTACAGTTTATTCCCTGTGGGAAATCAGCTTTGGGCTTCGATCGCCCATCTTGGGAGATTGATTGCATCAACCCCCTCCCCTTTTTCTATGTTTCCATTGAACCTAATAGGGTTTGCAGACTCCCACCACCTGGTCTTGAGTCAGTCATGTCTCACTTTCACCTTTGAATACATTCCTCTGATCACATTAACATTAGGGATATAAGCCTCCTACCTCCCTAATCCAGCCTTACTAAAAGACGACAAATTCCTCTTTTCTGTCAACATCATATAGACAAATGGCAATAACTCTTGTCCATTACCGCCCTTTGCCACCACTAGGTGTCGCCAGTTTTTAAGCTTCGCTTGTGTACAACAACATCGTATGAGACACCTCCCGTCTATCCAAGCCAAATTTGTATTAAATTCGAACAATCCATTCAGGATTTTGGATTTATTAGGATTAATATTCCTTCCTAAACAGGTGCTAAATACTGTTTTTTTAAATTTTGTGAATATTTTGTGAAATTTAACTTTCTCAGATTTTAGATCACATGGTGCAACACGCGATCATTGATGCATGTTGTTATTCATGATTTTGTGCACACTGCCTATTGCTCACTCGCACAGTTAGTAACGTGTGTTGTTTTATCAACTTATTAACATGATGCATCATTAATTTATACATTTTTGTTGTTTTGTTTTATCTTGTCATTTCAATGAAACCTGCCGATGAAGTGTAATAAATGCAACAAATTCAAGGCCAAGGAAGACACGCATGAGTCATGCCTTGTGTGTACAAACTGTACTTCTTCAGTACCATGCATTGTGTTCACCATATGGTCCGAGATTGTATGTTTTGCAGTTTTGCAAAAGTTGGCCAAAGCAAAGAAATAGGGTGATGATGCAAATTTTAAATTCCTACAAGTAATTATGATAGAGTAGGGGAGTGTACCCCCATTTTTAGGCAGCCCAGGTGGCGTAAGTACCCCCACATGTCCAAGCATGTCCTTCGAGCCTGTAAGTCCGAGCGCAAATATGTTTTTTAATGGATCAAACATATCCATCCTATACTAATGTATTGCTGTCCAGATCCTGTCTCAATCAGGGGATCTTACTGAAAGATCTGTCCATTTCACCAGGCCTACAGCTTCATCTTTCTACAATTACGGAGATCTTAATAGATCATTCATCCTACCATGCTACGGCTATATACAATTAAAATTATGGGGATCTTAGTTATAGATCTGTCCATCTCGCCAGGTCTATGGCTAATGATAGATCTGTCCATCCTAACATGTCTGTGGCTGCATGCAATTACAATTATGGGGATCTTTGTGATAGATCCATCCGTCTCACCGGGCATAAGGCTACACAGACATATTATGACGGGGATTTTTGTGATAGATCCCTCCGTACAGCCATGCCCACTGCACGACCGGTACCGGCACCAACTGGACCACCTTTTACATGGCCAGTAACTGTGCCAACCATACTCCCAGCAAACTAGCCATCCATACCCGCGGAATGCTAAGGCTCTCTTTTCTGAGAGCCAAGTACCATCTACATTTTTATTGCGCTGGTACAAGACACATTCCACCACCTACCAAACTGAACTCCCAGCGTTGGATAAAAATTGAGTGGCAGTTAACATGTCTGCCCCACTTTTTTATAAAGTGGATAAAAATGTGTTTCTCATCACATCAGAGTGGGTTCAGAACATTGTCGATAAGTCTTCGATGTTGGATTTGGCCTCCTTGGCGATTTTCTAACTGGCGAAAACCAACTAACACACCTGGGAGTCAACAGCTCGAATTGGTCTAGTCATTAACAGAGCAGCTCACCATTCAATGGCTAATGCGTCTTGACTTGATACATCGTGACACGTGTTTGCGTGCCACGTCGCTAAAGCCACATCATGCTCTGGCTTTAAGGATGACTTCATTTGGCTTGCCATTGCTGTTTGGGGGCAAAATTGAAAAAGTTCAGAGGCAGGCAGCTAAAGAACTACCCCTCAAACTTGCCGCTCCACCCATATCCTCGTTTTAAAACCAACAGTCCCTGCCACAATGGAGAGACAATAGGCGAGCCAAGTAAAAGTGATCTTTCATGTCCCAAGTGCTGTTCAGATCTCTACCTTATGCCAGCAGACAACAGCCAAACCAGTCTAGGAGGCACCCTTACAAAAGCGCGACGACAAAAGCACGCCGTCAAAAGCACGCAGCTTTAAACCCCCGACAAAAGCGCGCAGACAAAACCTGAAGAGTAGAAGTAGACATGAAAAGTAACATAATTTCTAAGTTTCAAATATTATTTGAAGAGTCATTCTTCAAAGCTACTTGCGTACCTGAAACTGTATAAATAGCACACAAATATATTTAGGCCCAAACATTTGCAGTTATGGAAAGAACCAAATCACAGAAGCAGAAAGAACACATTTTACGTGATGGCTATCGGCTTCGTAAAGATCGTTTATTGGGAAGACACATACATCGGAAGACAGCAAAGATGCGGTCTAGCACATCCGAGATTTCCGATCGACTTGTGGAACATGCGTGATCGTGTGAACGACAATCTGCCATGTACCAACAATTCAGTGGAGGTTTGGCATTGGTCATTCCAGCAAACAGTTGATTGTCATCATCCGTCGGTCTACAAGTTGATCGACCATTTCCCCAAGGAGCAAGATCACATGGAACTGCAGATCAAACGCTATCAATCCAGCGTTAGACATCCCGAAGCATTGAAGTCGAAATATGTTCAACTCAGTCGGCGCCTGCATGCTTTAATTCCGACATACAGCAATGTGTCAACAATGGACTATCTGTGCGGAATCGCGCATAACGTTGCACTGTAGAAGACACTTGTAGTCATTGAACGTTTTGCATATTGAGATATTAATGAATAGATGATGTTATTTGATCTTTAACGCCATATTTCTGCATATTCAGATATTAATGAATAGATGAGGTTATTTGATCTTTAAGGCAATATTGAGATATTAATTAATAAATGATGCTTAATGATCCTTAATGCTGTATTTGTTAGTTTCTTTACTAGAGACACAAAATGGTAATTGTTGTAGGGTTTCGTCTTTGCGCGATTATGTCGGCGCGGTTTTGTCCTGTGCGCTTTGCACGCTTTTGTCTGCGTGCTTTTGTCGGCACGCTTTTGTCCTGCGCGCTTTTGTCGGGGTGCCGTACTGGTTGCTGGACTTCAGTATGGTCATCAGCAAATCTGAACCAGAGGAACTGCCTCTTCACATCAGCCTCTAAATGAAAGTTATATAAATGCCTTTCAGTTCTAGAAGGACTGACACTGCGAGAAGTCAGTCATGAGTATGTTGGACAACTCCGTAGTGGTGATTTACCTCCTCAAACGGGGGAGGGATGTTCTCTCCAGAAAAGTTATCCATACGGAATGGTCTCATCCATGGGTTTTTCATCGGATTTGTGTGCTTGGGGGCATTTGATGATTGACCTTTTTGCAATAAGGTGGAACTACATATGCCCACCTTTGTTTCAACGGTTCCAGACCCAGAAGTTTGGGCCTTGGATGCACTGTCAGTCAGTTGGGACGGATTATGGGCATTTGCCTACCCCCCCCACCCCCACCTCACAGTCTTAGTACTGAAAATAATACAGGAAATAAGTGGTCAGAATTGCTAGATAATTCTGATAGCCCCTCTCAGATGTAACAAGTCCTTGGTCAGTGATCTGCTCGATCGAGTGATAGACCTACCCAGGAAGATTACGACCAAACCGAATCTTCTCAGACAACCACGGTCGCAGGTGTTCTACCCCTACCCAGACCATCTTCTCCTTCACGCCTGGCTCTTGTCAGGACAGCCTTGCGAGAGAAAGAATTTAGACCTTCGATTGTGGAGAGAATCTTGAGAGCAAGAAGGTTCTCCACTCTGAATGCTTATGAGGGAAAGTGGAGTGTTTTGGGGACTGGTGTCGAGGCAACATTTGAGTACCTTGACTCCTCAACTAGCTGACTTTTTTCTCTGGCACTATGAGGAGAAAAAGTGGGCACCAATTACCATCAAAGGCTACCACTCCATGATATCTGACACACTCAGGCATCATGGCAGAAGAGATATCAATCATCATAAAGATCTATAAGACATATTAGCCAATTTTGATTTGAATAGAACAAAATCCCTAACCCTGTTTTCAAAATGGAATCTGTCCTGGGTCTTAATATGGCTCTATTCAGGGAAATTCAAGCCATTAGCCTGGACCTCACTGAAGCTGTTATCATACAAAACCTGTTTTCTGATAGCTTTAGCTTTGGCATGCAGGGTGAGCGAGTTACATGCCCTTTCAGTCGACCTGAACTATCTTCAGTTCAGATCGGATGGTTCAGCGATCCTCATGACACAACCAATAACTGGATACTGTCAGTGGGAAATCAGAGAGTCATCATATGCTCCCTCTCGTATATAGATAAGTCAAGAGCAGCGGCCATGCAAGATCCTGTCTGCGCCCTCAGTCACTACTTGAAGTGCACAGAGACAAGTTGTGGCAACCGCAAAAAACTCTTTCTCACCGTGAAAGCGGGAAAACAGAATATCATCTCCGAAGCCCGATCTTCGTGTCTTAAGTGGGTTATATGGTCGGTGTCCTGTGACGTCTCAAAAGATCAGAGTCGTCTCATGAAGATTTCAGCTCATGAAATTAGAGTGATCTCCGCAAGCCTTGTGTTCAAATGCAACGTTTTGATCCAAGACATCATAGAAGCAGTTGACTGGCATGCAGAGTCAATCTTCTCAAGTCTTTATCTCAGGGATTTTGCTCTGCAAAGACAAAACCTGAATCTGGTGGGTCCTCTGGCTGCAGCCCGTACAACCACCAGACCCAACTAAACTAACACAGCCTCTTAGCTTCGCTGGATTCGCCAGTGAATTTTGATGGTAAGAAGATTGCAATAATCAGCTTCTTAACCAGATAGAGTGGTCACAGTTCATGTGACCATAGGCTGTTGCTTTAAGTAGTAGAGTGGGTTATCGTTCACATAGGGAATCCAATCTTTCTTCCCTAGAAGGATATCCGAGGTATAGGTAGGATGTTCAGCATTCCCTCTTCCTATTACCTATTCTCATAACGTTAATGGGATCGGGAATGTAATCAAAGGAGAAAGCAAATTTTTCTAGTAAATTCTGTTTCTCTGAGAATACTTACCCAATCACATTACTTAAAGACCCTCCCATCCACCCCGCTATGTGAGCATCCTAGTTGGTAGTTAGCTCAGCTTAAAAACTGGCGACATCTAGTGGTGGTGGCAAGGGGGAGGTAATGGGCAAGAATTATTGCCCTATGTCTATATGATATAGACAGAAAAGACACATTTTCATCTTTTAGTAGGGCTGGACTCGGTAGGTAGCAGGCTTATATGCCTAATGTTATTGTGATTGGGTAAGTATTATCAGAGAAACATAATTTACTAGAAAAATTTGCTTTCCACCCATGAGGTCCCCATCTTTGTCCCACCTTACGGGTCAGATGACAGAGGAGGTTGAAATTTGAACCATTGACAATGCTGTGTCCAAAGTCATGAGGGTTTTCCGACAGTAGGATCCTCTTCAGTTTGGAGAGGCTCTTTGGAAAGCAATCAAAAATGGACCTTCTGTATTCATATGCAGGATGGTTAGGGGGTTAACACAGAAGTTGGACAAGACCAAGAGGTGGCCGTAAAGCAGAAGGGGTGGTCCATTCTCTCTTCTATGTTTTGGCCTCTACTTTCTGCCTCCAGTTACAGAATCTATTTGCCTGCTTGACCCCTTAAGCCCTCTGCCTTGGACTACGGTGTTTTCCAGGTGTGGATATCAGCAGAGACCTGGGCCCATCTCTTGAGGCTTTGGAACTCCAGGCTCATTTGCCTGTTACTAACCTCTCATGCTGATTGTTTTTCAGTTGCTTCCTTCAGTCTGTTGAAGGAGGAATCATTGCCTCTGGTTGCTTTGCAGAAAATGTTGCAGGTTGTTGCCAAGACACAGAGATATATGTTCATGGTCTTCTCAGCCAAGTTTCATCATCTCTATATGGATACTGCTTTGGAGACATAAAAGGTTTTGCTAGAGCACAGAAAAAGCCTTTTGAGACCACACTGCTTGATGTGGAGACATTATTCAGAGGGCTAATCTCTACAGTGGCCTCGCAAAATTTGAGGGATCAGCAGCACTGGTACCTCAACAGGCCCAGCTAAATCAGTGAAGAAAGATTGATGGGATTGATGTAGTTTGTGGAAGGTGTTAAAACTAGCAGTAATTATGTAATATTTAGCTGCTATTATTACCTAATTTGCCTCTTCCGTCCCCACTCTGATGTGATTTCAACCTCACTCCAAGTCAAAGATGGATGATATTCTGCATGACAGTAGTAACCAAGGCATCAGACTTGGATCATGCTGTGTTTGGTACAAAGCCTAAATTACTAATCAGAAAAGGAATTTTTTACCTTGGACTTGGGACTAGTTTTGGGAAAAGAGATAGCAAAGCAATAATAGCAAGGATGTATTACATAATTAAAATTCTTATTAACCAACCCACCACCACACACACAGATGAATACACACATGTTATGGACCTGTTTCACTTAATTAAATAAGAAAATTAATTTTGTCAGATGTGTCTTACAACCTTGAAAAAATCCTTGAATTTGAGGAGTTGTCTTGAAAGCTCCTTGAACTGTGGAAAAGTCCTTGAATTTCTTGAGCAACTCTTTAAATTTTTCCCAAAATTCTTTGAATTTATTAAGGGATTTTCACTGAAACACTTTTTGCAATAAGTAATTGGTCCTGAAAATACAGGGTGCAGATCTGAGCATGTCTATGTTTTGGTTGACAAGTTTGAAAAGCAGATCTACTTGACTTTGGTGTCAAGTCAAAGATTACTACTTACATTTTTTTGTTGTTCATCTTATGAACACAATGACTTGTACATGTACAAATGAATTATGATTAGATTTTGTATTTTGTTGGTTTCTTTTTAAATAACGTGTTGATAGTCAGCACTCTGACATTGATTTCAAGGTCAGTGGTCTTGACTGGTTTTTATCATTGATGGCTTGTGAACAGGATAACACAAACATGTATGAATGGATTTTAGTCAAACCCAGTTTGTGGATACATCTAAAAAAAATACCTCAAGTTCAATATGTCAGTTCAATAACTTAGCTTTAAAAAAAAATTGGAGATTGAATCAAATTTAGCATGTGGGTGTATCTTAACAGTATCTGAGAAGACTTTAATAATTTTCTATTCATGATATCAGGAATATTTTTGATATAATTTCAGTACTCAATAATTAGAAAAGATAAAAGGAGGGAAGAAAAAGACTTCCTATGAATTCCTACAAATTCTTGTCAGCAGGTAGAGTGTACATTAGAAGGAATCTTTGTTAGTTTCCTGGGCTACTGGGCAGCAGATTTCCTACCCCTGCCATAATACGCATATGTGTATCTATGTGTATGTAATGTTCTGAATTCTTCCCACACCTTATTAAATAGAAGTATCAAACCTTGGGATATGATTGGGATGGTTTGTAAATGTCTTTGTAAATGTACACAATACACTCTTGACTTCAGATTGCCTACAGAGGGGTTAAGGCTATGGAGTGGGATTGGAAGACCAGTTATGATATAAATAATGAGACAAATGCAAAAAAATGCTGTTTTGCTGCTTATGACTAGTCATTAATGTTTTTCTTAACTGTTACAGGGAAAATGAGAAACAGAAGGAGGTAGCCTCATTGGAAGCCCAGGTGTACTATTTCTCAGAGCTGTTGAGTGCACAGAGAGCAGCCACTCGAGAAAATGTGACAAGAAAGCAGGCTCGAACTGGAGAAGAGCGGGAGGAGTCGGATGAAGAGGTCATAGATGAGGAATCTGAAGATGATAATGAGGACATTCCCTACAATCCTAAAAATCTCCCATTGGGATGGGATGGGAAGGTATGTTAACCTTACTGATGAACTTAGCTATCGGTTTTTATAAACCCACAGTAAGATGAAGCTTATGTTCTGATGTTGTCTATCTGTCCAACTGTTACCAATTTCATTTCTGCAAAATATAATTTTGGATTGTCCACCATCTACAGTCACCAAACTTTGTGGATGGCTTGCACTTGGGGTAAACAAAACCCTTATCGATTTTGGGGTCAAAGGTCACGGTCACTGACTGAAAGAAGAAAATGGTTTCCACACAATAATGAAAGTTGCCCACCAACTACAGTTACCAAACATTGTGTGTGGCTTACACTTGGGGTAAAGAGGAACCCATTAATTTGGGGTCAAAAGATCAAAAGTCAAGTTTACTGTGACTGAAAGAATAAAAATAATTTCAGATCAATAACTTCAGTTGTCCACCATCTGATATGATTTCAGTACTCAGTACTGAACTTTGTGTATGACTTGCACTTGGTGGGTATGGAAGAACCCTTTTATTTGGGGGGTAAAAAGATCACTGTGACTGAAAGAAAAAAAATGGTTTCTGCACAATAATATTATTCAATATGTCATACCTATGCTAAACTTTGAATGGCTTGCACTCGGGTAAAGATAGAAACCTATCAGTATGGGAGTAAATAGGTCAGAGTTCAGAATCACTATGAATGAAAGAAAATATAACTTGTTTCTGTACAAAAATTTAAGTTCTTATTCATGTACTTTCAAGGTAGTGGATGACTTACACAGTGGGTAAGAAAAAAGCCTATTGATTTGGAGTCAAGATGTCAGTGGTCAAGATCACTTTGACTGAAAGAAGAAAAATGTTTTTTGCATTTAATAATGTTGACCTAGACCACATACCTTGGCCAAAGTTTGTGGACAGCTTGCACATAAAGTATGGAAGACGTCAATTCATTTGGGGGTCAAAAGATCAAGGATCAGGGTCACTGTGACTTGAGGAAAAATGGGTTTTTAAGAATACGTTTTGTTCCCGAGTTAGTTCCTTGACCAAACTTTGGATAATAAAGAAACCTATAGATTTTGGGATTGAAAGGTCAGAGGTCACTGTCATGGTAAGTCTGATAAGAAAAAAATGGTTTCTGCTCTTTAAGTTTAGTGTCTTAAGTTCCTGCATAGAGGACTGTTAAACAATGTGCCATTAATGGTACTCTTGATGTGAAAATGAAAAGAACCTCATGCTATGACCCCAGCAATATAGTCATTACTGTTGCCCATAGCAACATTGCAATGAATTTACTCCCTTATATATTATGAAAGAGTTGTTTAGTGTTAATCTTGTACATCTATCTTGTCTGTCTTTTTGTCAAGGTCATTTTTTATGGCTCAATATCTTCATTATTCTGAATCAGAATGTATCAAGGTCATGGCCCTTTTTTTACTTAGACTTGAAGATTGAGGGACATGCCTTGACAGGTGCATTCACTACTTTCAGTATTAGTCTAGTTTACAGTGAGGTTTTTCCCCCGCACCTCTAAGTAACACTTCAATGAAACTCAGTTATCATAAAGCTGAAAAAATGCTTTCAAAAGTATGTCTTTTTGATCTACATTTTCATGCTTCATTAGCTTTGTTTAGTTTTTAGATCCATCTCCACATCTCATAGACTCTTCTTTCATGGTTGTTCAAATAAAACATACTTGGGACCCAGGGAAAGTACTTTCAATTTGGAGTAGTCACCGATAGATGCAGTTTAGAACTTTGTATCATGTTCATATGAATTCTTGGAGTAATCAGAGTACCCTGGGATATATTTTTTAAAATCTGCCTTCCCTGTGTACCATGTATGTTTAAATGGAACAGCCCTCAGCACTTTCAAATGAAATGAATTTGGCAATTTTCTGTTAGGAATTTTAAGATGGAAGTGTGCAAAATAAATTGTAATAATTAGCAATTGAAACAAAATGTTAAGATTTGCATCATGTGTCACTAAAGTGCAGATCATACTGAAAGTCTTTGATACTGGTTTTGTTTTACTTTCATAGTGATATTACTTATTTTTCAGCCTATACCATATTGGCTATACAAACTGCATGGTCTCAACATCAGTTATAACTGTGAGATTTGTGGCAATTTTGTATACAAGGGACCAAAAGCTTTCCAGAGGCACTTTGCAGTAAGTATGAATAAAATGTGAGAAGAATGGTTTCTGCAGAATGCAATATCTCACTTTTTTGAAGTTATATAATGAGACAAAACTTTAACATTGAGTTGACATCAACACCAGCAGATAGAACCATTCTTGTTAAGTCTCACATTTATCCTTTAAATACATTCCCTGATCACATTAACATTAGGAAATGAGCTCCGCTACCTCTCGAATCCAGCAGTCATGGAAATGTGAAAAAATGTTCATCTTTCCCATCTATATGCCATATCGATGAAGGGAAGAAACTCCTCCCAACCCTTCTTTTTGCTTCCACTTACCACCACTAGGTGGCTACTGTTGTTTACTCAGATTTTAGCTCTCACTTGATACGACATTGTATCTTGTACCTCTCACAGAGTCTAACTTGATCTTGCCCATCCATTGACAAAGTTGGTATTGTATTGAGTGTAAAGGTATTTACTACATGTTTCAATAATTTGAAAACTTTTGGGTTGTTATTTTTCAATTTTATGTCGTTCTTTTCATTTCAGATAAACAATGACAACGAAATGCTCTGAGTCCAGGATTTTGCATTGACAAGGACATGAATGATATGTGGCTCACTTGTGCAAAGTGTTCTTCCACTGTTTTTATTGTCATATGTGAACACTTTGGGGTTGTTATTTCACCAGTATTTGGTCGTCTTGTCATTTCATATTAAACAATGACGATGTTATGTGCCAGAGTCAACAAAGACAAGCATGATTCATCACTTTTGCAGTGTTCTTCCAGTGTGGTTTTTGTTATATGTGAACACTTTTGGGTTATTTCCAGTATTTTTTTGTTCTTGTCATTTCAGATTAAACAATGATGACATTATGCACCAAAGTCAATGAGGACATGCATAATATGTGTCTGACTTGCACAAAATGTTCATTGGCTTCTTACTATATGTATGTGTGAAGTGGCCAGAAGGAATTTGGTCCATGGTTTTGCGAAAAAGCTTGAAGACACCGGTCAAGTCTCAGGTGATGGAAATAGTGGCTTAGAGTTAAAAGGAGAGTGTTCTCCCCATATTTCGGCAGCCCAGTGGGCATAAGTCATTTGGTATTTTTTGGACATGGAGAATCCTTTTTGCCATCTGTCCAGGCCTCATAATGCCATTCCAGCTACCAACCAGCCAGTTCTGTGAGAGCTGAGCCAACTGTCCAGCCAACAACCAGGCCATCTGTCCAGCCTATAGCCAAGCCAGCAGGCCAAAACACTTATAATCAATTCATACTGACAAGACAAACTGTGGCACTTGCCTTGCTGCTGATGCAACCACTTACGGAATACTTATTGGGAAGATACCAAACCATACACTGGCTAGTTATTCATGGCTTTTCTTTGGCTAAATACCGTACTGCACATAGAATAGTGCCTTATGAGGACAACTCCCATAGTGAGTGCAGGGATAACCTCAGTCAGTTACCATACTCCTATCTCACCATTGAGCATACAGATTTTTAGCTTTAAAGTGGCTGAAGAAATTTACAGAGTTTGACCAATATCTCTGCCATCTGTGAGCCAGGCCTATAAGGTGAAGGCTTTGGTAGAGTTGGAAGATGAGGACAAACATCCCTCCTTTAGTCTACTACATCAGTTGACAACCATCAAAGAGATCTCTGTTGGACAAAATCCAGGATTCCTGGAACACCAAGGCATTCTTTTTGGAAATTCAGCATTGTTCCTGTCATGCTGGTACCACACACATTTGGACATGTATAGTACTAAGTTGCTGAGCTTGAACAAAAGCATGGCAGCTGTTAAGGTAATTAACAGAGCTATGCACCATTCGAGGGCTAAAGCCCTGACAGATTCAGCAGATTTAGAACTGGTGAGATGAGATGCCTGTTTCATCTCATCTTCACTGAAGCTGCATCATTCCTTTTCTCACTGTTCTACACCCTTTGGTATGCCATTGCTATTTGGCTGTAGATTTAATATATACGGAAACGGGCAGGACAAGGGATCTGCCTCTCCAATGTATATTGCCGCCATCTCTGGCATTCTAGCCAAATCAGTCTCAGCAACAACAGAAACATGAAAATTGGCAAAAAGAGGAGACTTAACACTGCTCAACAACAGTTTTGACCTCAGTCTAATTGCAGGCAGCAACAGGTCCCTCATTTCCCAAGGCAGTTCAATAAAGGGGATAGGAAAAACGCTTTCTCCTTCCCCAAGCCTCCCAACAATCGTCAGTGACTTGCCACCCTGGCTGCCTGCCACCAAATTGCATGTCGGATAGTCATGGACATAGAGGGGGATTTAGTATGTTCCTCACCCCAACCCCACCCCCCTCGAAAAGATGCAAAAAAGGCCAACTGCTATGTTTACATCTGGCAGATTGGAGGAACAATGGATAGCAGAGTTGCCATCCCTGCATTCTTCCCAGATGCTGATAGTCGCAGATGTGTTGACTAATACAAGAAGTGACAACGCAGTTGCTTGGCTTGGGACAGTTTTATCTGTATGTCGGTTGCAAACCTCCAACTATGGTTTGGGGTTGATTGGGGAGTGTCCTCCCCACTCCCCCCTCCTTATCTAGGCAGCCTAATGGGTGCAAGTCCTCTGCATGTCTGAGCATGGCCTTCGGGCTTGTAAGTTGGGGCACATGGGATATATGTTGGATCTTGATGATCCGTATCACCATCCTTTCATGCCATACACTACCACTCCAGCTGTCGACCAGCCAGTCTGGCTGTACCTATTGTCTAGTGACCAGAAATCTGTATCTTCAGCAAGCTTTGATGCATATCAAATAGCAGTTCCAGGATATGTGGAAACATACAGCCATCAGTTTGACTGATCCATCCAATTTGCTGTGCATTCTACATTGGCAGTTCCAGAGCCGACCATCCAGCCAACAGGTGTGCATACTGTCCAGCCAGCTGTCTGTACTGGCAAACAAGCTGTGGCCTTCGCACCACTGCTGATTCAACTGGTGAATAATTTGTTCACAGCTTATCTGTCAGAGAGATACCATGACACACTTGGAGATAATGGCAATTCCTTGTCCATGTCAGAACATTCAATGCAGACATGGAGGTTGTGCCTGTTGAGTGCAGGAATAACCTTGATGACTTAGCATACTCAGATCCCACAATAGAACGCACTGAGTTCAGCTGTAAAGCGGCTGTAGACAAAATATATCATGTGTTGCCAACTTCCAAATGCCCACCACTGCCAACTGTAAGCCAGGCCTATAAAGTGATGGCTTCAGTAGCTTTGGAAGACAAAAGCAAACATCTCTTCTTTTGTCTACTGCCTGATTTGGTGAAGATGAGGAAATATCAGATCCATGAACTGGGCAATTCGTAGGCATTTTTTCTGATAACTAGTTGCCAGTGTTGTTTTCATCATGCTGGTATCAAATGCATTTACCACTGAGCTTCGGACATTAGATCGAAACTTTGCAGCAGTGAATATGACGACCCTGCTGTTTTAAATGGTGGACAAGAATGTTCTCCTTGCCACCTCTAAGCTCTAGTTATGTTACAATGTGGAATCACAAATTGCCCTAGCCCCTTTCCCCCCTCCCCCCCCCCCCCACCATGGTTTTGGTACCAAAATATTACAGAAATGGAGGGGTTGGAACTGCAAAGTGATTCAGATGGCCCCTCTCGGGGGGGGGGACAAGTCCTAGGTGAATGACCTGCTCGATCTAGTAATAGATGTTCCCAGAACTTTCCAGCAAGGCCAAACCTATTTAAACAGCCACAGTCACAGGTGTTTTATGCTTGCCTGGACAGGCTTCTTCTTCACACCTGGCTCTTGTCAAGAGAACCTTGCAAGGAAAGGAATTTCAACCTTCAGTTGTGGAGAGAATCCACTTTGAAGGCTTATGGAGGAAAGTGCCTCCAATTACTATCAAAAGGCTATCTCTCCATGATATCTGACACTTTCAGGCATTATGGTGGAGGAGATATTTGATCTGAGACATAATAGAAGCTGTTGGCTGGAATGCACAATCCACCTTCTCAAGTTTTTATGTCTGTGATCTAGCTTCACAGACAAGAATGACCACCATGCCCAGTTGATGTCAGTACAACCTTCTCACAGGCGTGGGTTTAATGCATTCCCTGGATTCGCCAGAAATTTTTATCGACAAGAAGAAATCATTATTTTCTTATTTGTGTATTGTCACAGGTTATGTGATCTTCGGTTGTGCTGCTCTCATGTTAGAAGAGCAAGTTATCTGTCATATAGGGAGTCCAGCCATTCTTCCTTTGAAGGGTGCCCATGGCAGAGGTAGGATGTTCAACATTTCATCCTTCTATAATCTACTTTCCTAATGTTAATGTGATTGGGGAAGGCATTCAAAGGAGAAAGCAATTTTTATAGTAAATTTTATTTCTCCGAGGATACTTACTTAGTCACATTAATATAAAACCCTCCCACATCTCCCCACAAATGCGAGCATCCTCGTTAAGGAATCGCTCAATCTAAAACTGAGTCAACAACTGTTTTCACCTAGCGGTGGCATGGTTAGGTAATAGGCATGGTTGGAGTTTGTTCACTTTGTCTATATGGTATATAGATGGGAAAGATGAAAATTGTTCATCTTTTGTGATTGCTGGATTCAAGAGGTAGTGGAACTTCTTTCCTAACATTAATGTGATGACGTGAGTATTCACAGAGAAATATAATTTACTACATAAATTTGCTTTTACTTCAAAAAAAGGCATGATAAAAATCATTTTCATCCTTATTACTCCATACATCTTTGAATCTGAATGAAAGTCACCTACAAAGAGGATTTTGTGACTATAATTAAGAATAGCATTTATGAAATTAAACTTCATTTAGTTGCTTATTTGTTTCATGGAAATTGTATCATACTGTACATAGGCACATGCAGATAAGTTACACAGCAACTGAATTCTACATGTTCACTTTTATATGATTTGAAAGTCTGGTAACAAGACAAACTCAAATATATGTCGAATAGTGGAAACATAATTCTTAAAGATTAACAAGACAATGTTTAATTTTCAAAGTTGAGCTGATCTAATGTGCTAGTTATTGTATATCTATTACAAAGTCACATTTTTACCAATAATTGTAAACAAATCATGATTCTGTCTTATGGTTAGACTAATGTAATATTAATGATAATGTTTTCAGGAGTGGCGTCATGCTCATGGGATGCGATGCCTTGGAATCCCTAACACAGCTCACTTTGCTAATGTGACATCGATAGAAGACGCTTTAGCTTGTAAGTTGCTGACTGTAATTGATAATTTGGGCCATTTTATTCAACCAAGTGCCACAGCACTAGTTTCATATTGTCCCATTAAATGTCAAGTTGTCCCAATAGAAGATGCATTAGCTTGTAAGTTGCTGACTGTTATGCATATTTTGGCTGTTTTATTCAACCAAGTGTCACAGTATTAGTTTCAAATTGTCCCATTAAATGTCAAGAACATAATACTCTCATGGGATGACCTGTTGTCTCTCATCCGTTGTTTGACGTCCATCCGCCCATCCATTAGCACAAGTTTTTTTATCGCTACTTTTCCTAAACTACTTGGAGGATTGACATGAAACTTTACAGACAGATTCATCCCAATGTCTAGTTGGTCCTGTATGAAAATGGTGTTGCTCAGGCATCCAATATGCCCACCATAGCCACCATCTTGAAAATCTTATCACTAAAGTCATATCAACATTGGATTTTCACCAGAAGACTTATTATGATGTATAGTTGGCAATAAATGAAAATGGTGCCAATCGGACATCCAGTATGGCCACTATGGCAGCCATTTTGAAAATCTTGTTTTTGCTACTCTTGAAAGTCTTATTGACATGAGCGTTTCACCAGAAGACTAATTATGATAACTTGGTTGGTCCTGAACAAAAATGGTGCTGATACCACCTCAGATATGGCTGCCACAATGAATGTATTGAAAATCTTGTCGCTGATTCTCCAGAATGGATGGTCATATCAACATGCAGTTTTTACCAGAAGACTTACAATGATGTCTGGTTTGTCCCAAATATAAATATTGCTGATCTTACATACAATATGGCTGCATCAGTTGCTAATTTGAAAATCTTATTGCTCAAGAATAACAATGATGGTTTCATCACTCAGCAGTTAAAAGAATATCTTGAATTCCTGGAAATTCTCGTTTATTTTCAAACCACCTGGAATGTGAGCTCAAGAGATTAGAACTATTTTTTTGAGCCTCACATTCGAAGACATTGTTTTGATCAGAAACATAATTGAAGCCATTGGATGGCATGCACATTCAACTTTCTCAAGTTTTTAGATCTAGCATCGCAGAGATGAGAATTGAATCTTGCTGCAACCCAGACAACCACCAGACCCATTTAATGTCAGCACAACCTCCTCATGGGTGTGGGTTTAGTGTTTTTGCTGGATTCGCCCAGATTTTTTCTCAGATAATCTCATTCATTTCTCATTACCCATGTATTGACATCGTGTGTCTCATGACTGTTGGTTCTGCTGCCTTCACGTTAGGGGAGTGATTCATCTTTTATCCACGTATTCCAGCCATATTTCTCTCTTAGGATACCTGTGGTAGAGGTTGGATGCTCATGCACCTAATGTTAAATGTGATCAGGAAATGAATTTGACAGAGAAAGAAAATGTTTTAGTAAATTCTGTTTCTCCAAGAACACTTACCTGATCACCTCATTATAAAGCTCTCCCACACCTCACAGCAAAATGTGAGCATCCTTGTTGATGTATAGCTTAGCAAACTCGCAAACATCTGGTTGATGTGTATAACCACCTAGCAGTGGTAAGGGGAGATAATTAGGAAGACTTTCTTCCCTTTGTCCATGTATGATAAAATTGTTGTCTTTTTGACAGGGTTGGATTAGAGAGGTAGCAGAGTTTATTTTCCTAATATTAATATGATTGGATAAATATTCTTGGAGAAACATAATTTACTACAAAATTTACCTTTTCAAAGAGGATAGAGAAAACAATTAAATTTTATTCCATAACATCATTGACTTGCCTCACTTTGAAACACTCATGTCTAGCATTATGATATAATTAAATTGTGTCATACTATATTATGACATAAGGAAATCATTGCACTGACCCAGGATGACCAACCCAAGACAACCAGATAGAGACAAGAAAGTAACTGTCCCATTTGCAAGATTTGTCACATATCTCTCTTTCCAAGATTGCCAAAGTCTAAGGTGTTATTTCCCCATTGGGGAGAAATTCTTCTTATGTCAAACAAGAAATGAAGCTAGCTGTACCCTTATAGAAATGCCAGAGAGTTTCAACTTCATGTACTGCATTGATGTTAAGAACACAAATTATCATTATATTTGCAGTATGGTCCAAGATCAAACAAAACAAGGAGACAGAAAGATGGAGGCCAGACACAGAGGTAATATGTCATAGTTTGCTTTCTCACTTGCACTTTAAAATAAGAAATATTTGTGGAGTATTTAAACCCCATGAAATTATCAGTTTACTCAAAAACAATGAAATTCTGTCCTCTTGAATATTAGGTCTGTTCCAATAAAACATATTTGGGACCCAGGGAAGGCACTTTCAATGTGGAGCAGTCACCCATAGATGCAATTTAGAATTTTGTATCATTTTCACATGAATTCTTTGAGTAATCAGAGTACCCTAGCATATTTTTATAAACTGCCTTCCCTACCATGTATGTTTAAATGGAACAGCCCTTACTGATTTTTACAGTAGTTAAAATAAATTGCCAAAAAATGGGCTTTTTATTTAATTCTGATCTTAGGAAATATTTATTAAGAGTAATAAACTTTGTGAATTGAGAAGGTCACCCCTAGATTAACCTATACATTTAAACAAACTTACTGAGAATTTTGTACTTGATACTTTAATGGAGAATCTGATTTCACAGGGCATTGTTCATAATAGTCATATTGAAAACAATGGACCCCGATTTCTCTGGATAACATAAGAAAAACTCAACACTTGTGACAGATCTTTTTGCATGATTAGGAACTGTATATTAATAAGAGCACCACACACAGCACATGATATGCCCATCTTTAAGGCAAAAGTAAACATGCCTGTGTTGGATTATCATATACTTAACACACTGTCTGGCATAACCTTAGCCTTTAATCAAGACACATGAATGAAACCAATATTACAGTCGCTAATAAATCTATATAATAGTTTTATATAAGCAGGTAAAGTTTCTTTTAATGTTTAATTTCTTGAAATATTAGTAGTGCAAAAAGACTAAGAGTTATTGAAGTTCAGCTGTGTAAATGTGTAAATCGCAACATGTATTCCTCAAGCACTGACCTAGAAAAACATGATTACTGTTAGGCAGCTTAATCTTTTCCTAAAATGCTTCTCAGATTTAATGAGCTTTGTTAAATGTACTGTCTTGTTATGTCAAAGAGTAAAAGGAGGAAAGAAAATATAATGGTTGTCCAGCATGTAATTTTGCAACTTGTATTGATTGCAAGTATGTGTGTTAGGCAGATGTTTCATTCTTGTGTTCAGAGTGTGCACTGTATATTAGATAAATACACATGCATTCACTGAAATTACAGTCAAGTCTGTGTATAAAGACCACGCAGTGGACAGCACAAAAGCAGTCTTTATAAACATATGGTCATTATATACAGGTAAGAGTTGTGTAAGTGAATTTGAAAGAAATAATTAAGCAGAGATAGAGAAAGAATTTAAGTTGATAGATTGAGTTGACAGTTACCGTATTTACTCGCTTATAAGTCAGATCCAACTGATTACTCCCAACAAACTGCATAGACCCAGATCTGCCAGTGCATTATGTGACCACAGATCTGGTTCTGTGGAGTTTGTAGTTGGACTCAACTTATAAGTGAACATATACGGTAGGTCTGGGGGAGGTGGTGGTGGAGGCATATTGTACAGTCAGTAAGCCTGCAACATTGAAAGATTTTAAGGTAGCATTTTGGCCCATTTTATTAGCTTGCCTTTACCAAAGTACGGGAGAGCTAATGCTATACCCTTGCCAGCAGTGGCAGCTTTGTGCAGTCAGGTTAATAGTATAAAAGTTTTGTTTTTACTGCTGCCAGCTTTATGCGATAGTTCTTCATGGAACTTAAGGTTTTTCACACATCACTTTGAACCATCATATGGGAATATAGGTCAGTGTGATAATTTAATATTTGTTATACACAGATTGTTGTTGAAAGTTAACCTGAGTGGAAATGTTTTCATCTTCTAGATAAATCTCCAGATATATGGATTGCATGTTCATGAAACTTGGTCAAGGTGTTTCTTGCAGCATTCAAATTCCACCCCAGGGGAATATAGGTCACTGTGACTTATTTTTATGCCTACGCTAAATGTAGAGAGGTATCTTGTTTTGGTCCTGTCCATCCTTACATTTTTAGCTCTACTAGTCATAGACCAAGAGAGCTTGTGGGATGGTCTGTTGTCCGTCGTCTGTTCTCTCTCATCCATTTGTCTGTTAGCACAAGTATGGTATCACTATTCCTCCTTAACTACTAGAAGATTGCCATGAAGCTTTATACACACATTCATTCCATGGTCTGGTTGGTCCTAAATGGTAATGTTGTTGCTCAGGCATCCAAGACAGCCACCACAGTGGCCATGTTAAAATCTTATCACTGCTCCTCCTGAATGGATGGTCAGAACAGCATGGGGTTTTCACTAAAAGTCTTACAATAGCTAGCTGATCCTAAATGAAAATGGTGCTGATCTGACATCCAATATGGCCACCACAGCATTCTTTAAAATATTGTTATTGCTACTCCTAAATGGAAAGTCATATTGACATGGTGTTTTAAGCAGAAGACTTCTTATGATGTCTATTTGGTCCTAATGAAAGTGGTTCAGCTCTGACATCCAATATTGCTGCTATTCCTCAATTGATGGTCATATCAACATGGGGTTTTCACTAAAAGACTTCTTATGATGTCTAGTTGGTCCTAAATAAATATGGTGCCACTGATGTCCAATATGGCCACCATAGCAGCCATCTTGAAAAAATCTTGTTATTGCTACTCCTCCTGAATGAAACGACATATTGACATGTGGTTTTAACCAGATGATTTCTTATGATGTCTAGTCGTTTCAAATTGAAAATGCTGTCGCTTGCACATCCAATATGGTCACGACAGTGGCCATCCTGAAAATCTTGTTATTGCTACTCCTCCAGAATGGATGCTTGTATCAACATAGGTGTTTTACTAAAAGACTTCTTATGCTGTCTATTTGGTCCTAAATGAAAATGGTGCCACTCAGACATCCAATATGGCCTGCACAGTTGCCATTTTGAAAATCTTGTTATCAGTACTTCTCCCTAATGAATTGATATATAAAGATGAGGCTGTCACTGAAATACTTCTTATGATGTCTAGTTGGTCATAAATATAAATGGTGTCGATCCAACCTGCAATATGGTTACCACTATGACCATCTTTAAAATCTAATCATTACTTCTAGATGGCTGGTCATATTGGTATTGTGCTTTCACCAAAAGAGTTCTTATGATGTATTTGGTCCTAAATGGTCACCCTGGCAGTCATCTTGAAAATCTTGTTATGGTTACTCCTTCAGAATGGAAAGTCATATAAGTATATGGTTTTCAGCAGAATACTTCTTAAGATCTTTTGTTTGTCCTAAATTAAAATGGTGCCTTTGATGTCCAATTTGGCCACCATGGTTGCCATCTTTAAAAGCTTGTTATTTCTGCTTCTCTTAAATGGAGTCATTTTGTGGTGGGGTTTTCTTCAAAAGAGTTCTTTTGGTGTTTAGTTGGACCTAAATGAAAATGATGCATTCTGATCCTCAATATAGCCACCATAGTGGCCATCTTGAAAATATTATCTCTATTCCTCCCAAATGGATGGCCATATCAACATGGTGTTTTCACAATTAGACTTCTGATCATACCTAGTTGGTCGTAAATGAAAACGGTGCCAATCATACATCCAATATGGCTGCCATGATGGCCATCTTGAAAATCTTGTTGTTACTACTCCTTCTAAATGGATGATCATATTGACATGGAGTTTTCACCAAAATACTTATAATGATGTCTACTTGGTCATAAAAAAAATGGTGCCAATCTGACATCCAATATATCAACCACAGCAGCTAATTTGAAAATCTTGTTATTGCTGAAGAATATCAGAAATACTTTCAACACTCAGCAGTTAAAAGGAAGAAATGGCCTTATCTTGAATTCCTAGAAATTCTTTTTCACCAGTAGGGTGTCAGTCCCTTCGAGGGACTCTTGCTTTAAGTATCCTACCTTAATACTCAAACTTGCCAAAACTAGATGAATTGAATTAGATATACATATGTTTTGGTAATAGGACTATGTTTTTAGTAGAAATTCAATCTTGATCAGGATACAAGTACATATTCTCAAAGGACTTAATATGCAAAAATTACTTATTTTGTTCTTACAGGAAGAATATGAGGATTCAAGTGGAAATGTAGTTAACAAAAAAACATACGAGGATTTGAAGAGACAGGGTCTACTATGAAAAGAATGTACAGCAGCATTTCAATCCAGAGAGTATTTCATATATTGTGTTTTGACACCATCAGCTGTACAAACTGTGTGCTGCTATTATGACAAAAAACTCATAAAGTTAAAATCTCAAAAAATCAATATTGGAAGCAGACAATAAAATAGCAATATTCTTGTTTCTTCTGACAAAATCCAAATACAGTTGAATATTTGGCAGAGCAGAGCACAAAGGAAAACACAATTTGTAGACCTTCATAATTATGTTAACAATTAAAGATGAGATGAACATTTTAAAATTAGTAGTGTATAGTTTGGATAAAAAAAACTTGCTATTTTCTTTTCCATTGAATACCAATTTGAAATTTGAAATCTGTTTCTATGTGTGACAAACAGACATAATATGTGGAAAGACTTTGCACATTTTAAAAAATTACTTTTTGTCAACTATCAAAATCTTTTATTCAGAAGCTTGAATGATATCATTTTATCATTTATCATTATGTGACTCACTTTTACTTGATGAATTTAATTTTATTAAAGGATCATATTCTTTTTTTAAAGTTGTAAAAAGGGAGAAAAGTGAGGTGAGAGATTGAAGAATCTTGCATGGGAGTGTTCAACTACAAATTTTACAAACACATGTAACAGGGGCTGTTGGACAAATTTAGATTGTAAGATGAACATTTTGATTTGATGCTGTTAGAATTATTGTCAAGTAGATGTCAGGTACCAGTACTTTATCAATTCTGATAAAATCATGAATACTATTTTATAAATATTCACATGTTGAGCTAAAACATGCCAAATTCACTTTTAGTAGGTATACATCATTGCATCAATAAATGTGTCACATCATATTTTTTTTCTGTTACCTTTTTTATAAAGTTTGTATGCCCTTGCCACAAATATGGCAGGGCAAAGAGTGTTACCCATGTTTGTCAGTCCACACTTGCATGTCCTTTGTACATTCATCGCACTTGTCAAGTTTTGCATATAGATTAATTTCTAAGTCATGTTTAGCTCCAGAGACAGGCAGTTTTGTAAGTATGCACCATGCATATCACCAAAAGTAGTCTACTGTGACCAAAATTGTATGCTTCAGCATCTTTGGTATATGTATTTGCAATGTGCACAGAGTGTATTGACAATGCATTACTGGTGTCTATGTAGTAGTCTTAGAGTTGCACTCTTTGTGGAGAACATTCGGGGAGTTGATCTGGTCAATGAAAACGGGTGCTTCTGAGTGAAAACAGTTAGCCCAAAAGCTAGATTAATCCCCACTTGCAACAGATGTGCTGTGTGAACTGCGTACCAATGTCAACAGAACTCTGCAGGTAATTACTGAGTGCAACACAAAGGCACCAAGGCAGCTTAACAGAAAGCTAATCACAAAGCCATCAGGTAATACAGTCCTGTGAACTGTATAAATTGAAATATACGTGAAAAGTTGTTCTTTTGTTTCATTTTGCTGCAGCTGGTTTGTTTTATTTCAAAACATGCATTGGTCCATGCATTAATGTTTGGAAAAAACTGCTATACGACATCTGAAATGTAAAAACATAATGCTGTGAGAGTCTACACATTCACATACAAGTTATCTGCTTATAAAACTGGTTGATAATTATACCATGCTGGCAGCAATTTGTTGTTTTTCCTTCTAATCCATTTATTCATGCTTATATGTATTTGACTCATGGGCATTAGGCATATTTGATTGTGTCATGTGTGCCTGTGTGTGAATGAGCGATCGAGTGTCTGTTTACTTTCTAACTTTAAATGAAAAGGAATATTTTTTTGTTAAAAAGTTGTTGAGAAGAAAATACTGACATTATTGAAGCTCAGAAACATTCATATCAAGAGTTTTGTTGCTAATAGACTGGTCTGCAAGAATTTAATTAAAAGTCATTCGTAATTGATCATGAATGATAAATAATGTTCTAATTTATATGTAATTTATCATTGGTGCAATGGAAATCTTGGAAACTGGTTTTGGCATTTATAACTTTCGTATTCATTTGTGGAAGGTGCAAAAACTCGTTTAATCTTTAAAAAAACTCAGTAAATATATGTAGCTAAATAAAATCTGCAAAATTTCTGATTTTGCAACAAGGATGGCTGTGTGGGTCCAACGCCAACCTTTAGCACATTATAGGCTATACATGGCAGCCAGTATATTTGGTGGAGGAAGAACCCAGGAAGAATCACCGACCCATGGGAAGCTACTGGCAAGCTTTCTCACATACCCATGTTGGCCAAGCCGAGACTCGAACCCATGTGGACAGGTGAGATGTCAGTGATCTGTAAAGGCAAGCATCTTTGAGCATCTTAGACCACTCGGCCACCCAGGGCCCTCTGATTTTGCAATAAATCTGCAAATGAGGTTAAAAAATAGGCACTTTCCAGAAACATCTGTAGCTATAGTCACACTGTAGATACTTATTAAAATACAAATCCAAAGTGAATCAGATCATTTTCTAGACACATGGGCAAGAATGCCCTCAAACTTTAGAAATCCCTGGCTCAGTTTCACAAAATGTTTAAACTTTTAGTACAAACTCTGCTCACATTTTCAAACCGGTTCTCTACAAATCTGCAAAACTTGAATGTATGAGAAGAAGCTGGTCCTTTTCTCATTACCACTAATACTCACCAACATCGACTTCGCTAAAATTTTATACTGGGTTGAAATTCTGAGTTGAGTACATACAAAAATTAAGAAGTTTTATGTAAGTGGGGCACTGATCTTGTTTGTCTATCCCATGTCATCATTTATTTATTGTTCTAAATCACTTCTTGGTTGCATCAGGGACTATGAATGTGCAGTAACATTCAGTATTTGGAAGAATTTATATGGTATATAATTGAATATGAAGGAAGAAAGCTATTGTCGGAGAAAGGAAGATATCATCAATGAGATCATCAAAAAGACAGTAGATAGAGAAAACCATTTTTTTGTGTGCCTCTATGAGTGAGAGAGTCAGAGAGAGATAATTGGAGGAGAGATCATTAGAGAGACATGAGGGAATGGAGATCTGAATGAGAGAGAGTGAAGGACAGCTTGAATATGGAATGAAGAAGAATTTAAAGTTTTTTTATTCAGAATAGGCCCAGGGCGCCATTCTCTGGGGGAAAATTTAACCACCTGGAGATAATTTTAGGAGGTGACTACTAAAATTTGGAAATCTGCATGTGTTTGAAATCTTTTGCCTTGGAACTTGTATTTGCTCCAGTTACCTCAGCACTAAATAATCTTTATGTATTGTCATTGCCATAAAACAACAAATCAAATTATTCCAACATTTTTGCAGCAAAACAAAATCAATTACTTGTACACTATATACTGGTTGGAGTTTCCTCGGTCTTGAATTTTTTTATAAAAATTTGGGGCTATTACTTGCTTGTCCCAAATTGGAATAGGAAAGTGACATTATGAACAATTTTTTTTCTTATACCTAAAATTGATGTCGAGTGAAACTTCGTTCACTCGATCATCATTCTTGAGACCAGGTCATTAATGCGTTGAAGTCACCCTCCAATAGGTCATATAGTGTACGTTCAAGCCCGCATTAGTGAGAAGCGAGACATAGCAATCACTTTTCTGCCAGAACCATCAAATACTTCATTGAGATTTTGGTTAAAGTTTATCACTGCATATATTTCCTAAACCCCTTGATATATTCTCATCATACATGGCATGAATCATTAGGAAGCCAAGACAATTTATTGTCATATATGTATCCAAAAGGGTTTCTGTAGATGGGTTTTTTTGGGATAGAGATATATTTATCATTATTTTGCCAACATTATTATTCTAGGAAGCTGCTGAGCAAGCTGTTTCAAGAGCAAAGATTAAAAATTGTTAAATTATATTAATTTGGTCAGAAATCGTATGCTTTACAAAAGCATGTTGATGGGTGCATTTGGAAAAGTGGCAGATATTTTATAGACTACTACAAAAGATGAGAATTTCAGACACTACAGACATTTGTTACGAGAGACAGATAAATGGTGGATTGGAAACAAGTTGTGGCTATTTATAAGAGATGTAAAAGTCAGACACATGGGGAGCTTACCTTTACCATATATGCACATACTGGGTTTGATCAAATCCATTCATACTTGTTGTCTGTTATCATGCACACAAGCCAGTACAGCTAAAAACCTCAATCATGTTCTTTGACCTTAAAATCAATATCAAAGTACCGTATATACTCTGGTATAAACTGGGTCCAAATGCAAACAACATAGACCCTGATCTGCTGTCACATAATGCACCGGCAGATCAGGGTCTATGTTTTTTGTTCTACTGATTAGTCCTTACAAACTGCATAGACCCAGATCTGCCGGTGGATTATGCGACAGCAGATCTGGGTCTGTGCAGTTTACAGTTGGTATCGGCTCATACACGAGTATACACAGTATCACCTTATTTACTGGAATGCAACCAAATACAAAGTCTGGTTGAAGTTCATTTATACACGTACAAGACACTATGTTCATAAGCTCCATTAAGTAACAAAATGCAAGCAATGACCTTTGACTTGACCCCAAGATCAATTAGGTCTGGTTTTCAAAACTCTTTCACAAGAGTTCAGATGTTGGTTGTCAGATTGCACCATTTTCATTCAGAACCAGTTACTTAAATATTGCAAAATGTGTTTAAATGAAAACCCTGCATCAATAACACCATTCATGCAAGAGTACTAGTGACACGATTTTTGAGGTGGCTATGTTGTTCAGATGAGCACCATTATTATTAGAACTATTGCTATAATGTTTTAGTGAAAACCCAATGTCGATACAACTGTCCATTCAGGAGAAGTAGCCATATAAAAATTTTCAGGATGGTGATCAAGGGAACCATTTAGAAGGTTGTATCTGCATCATTTTATTACAGGAACAAATATTTATTAAATACCGACCAATTTCCTACCCAAGAAAGAACCAGAATTTTACCATCATTTCCTACAAGCAGGAAAACGATACTATCGTTTTCTAAACCCGTATCACCATACTCTCAAACGAGGCTGGGACTACTTTATCCTCGAGGTTTCCTGGTGACAATAGCATCGCCCCTAGCGATGGAATGCTAACACTAGCAGTAAACAAAGTTCTCACAGCGACGTTAGTTAAGAAACCTTGCGTTATATGTAAAATATCTGAAAGGTCTTAACAATGTTTTGTCACAACAACAATAAAAAAGCATATATTCCTTTATTTTGAGTAAAATATTGCCAAAATGTTTGTCTGAAACAAGATCATATTCGGAAATTACGTACCAAAACATTACAGTTGTACAGTACAACCCATTTACGGAAATTCATAAATGGTAACGTTAGTCAGTTTCACGCATAATGGATTAATTTGAGTAATATTCTATGCACCAAATCTGTACCATCAAGTTCCAACAATTTCTCCAATACTGTTGTAAATAACTGTCAAAATAATGTTTTCATTCCCGTGTCAAGTTCCCATCGGAGTCTCTCACAATGTCCCAGCAGAAACAATTCAACCGCATTCAGCTGGTGAAAACTTCACGATGCAAAATGTCAGAACTGCACAATAACTGTAAATCACATATATGAGTAGTCTGCTTCAAGTGTCGAAGAATTCGTGTTATTGACAGTGATGGTAGTCACAGCGAGCGTTGTTTCACAAACTTCATTCATAAAACTAATATTCATGCGCATGTCAGCCTTTCAAAAAGTAATATGGTTTATGCTTTAAGATGAAGTTCGTATTAAAGAGGTTGAATTGTTTTTTGTTTTTCAACTACATAGTTATTTTATTCAATTATCTGAAAATTGATAGGTATATAACAAAAATATCATTATCACAGTAATGCGATTGTGATTGCTAGATCACATCTCATCAACATAAAAATCCGGATCATGACTCGATGCTTCGTCTTGTAATGATCCAGATTTTCTGATGCTGACAACTTGACATGATCTAGCAATCAAGATCGCGTTACTGTGACAATACTATATATGTATCGAAGAAATACAGTCAAACCTGTTTTAACAGTCACCTTTACTCAGCAGTCACCAATTCACAACAGTCTTTCTAATTTCTCCACCACCCGCCTTCTGGCAAATTTCATATATAAATGTCCTGTATGTAATGGACACTTGCCTTCCACAGTCAGCGGCCAGGCATTTCCTAACCAAACGATTGTCTCTCCATGCCTTAGGCAGTCACTGGTGTGTATTTACAGTGACCACTCAGTCCATGCAAACTAAACATCTGCTTCATTTAGATGCAAGAATATCATGTGAATCAATGTACAAACATTTCTTATCTCGCTTGTACTCGGTACTCCAGTCACACTGACAGTGTAATTCAGAAGGTGTCAATGTGTCAAATTTTAAAGTGAGGCAGTTTTTAGGATTAGGGTAGAGGGTCAAAGCAATTCGTTTGCTGGATGGTGGGAAAACTAGTCGTATTATCGCAGCAGAAATGGAAGCCGCCTTTTTGTGTCAGTGTAACTGATATACTTTGTTATTTTCATCAATTTGCTTGTGAATAAAGAAAAAGATTTGTCTTCGAGAAGAGATACAAGTTACATTCCTTTTCATTAGGGTCTGGGGTCATTCAATACTTAAAACTTGTCTATAAAGGCAGGCAAAGTTTCAGTTCATATGTCACAAAGATTAGCCATATACGGCTTCTTTTTATTTCCTATTGATCACAATCTTCTCATGTAAGCTGACTGTCTTTTGATCTCGGTGAGTTGAGTAACTGGCTAATCCAGATATTATCTTTAAAGCGTGAAAAGCTGTTTCTAAGCTTAACTTGTTCAAGTTGGCTGATCAAAGAGTCAGTCCTTTGTTTCACAGCCATATTGTAAGCTGTCAATCAGTAGTGATATTTTTGTTTGTCATGGTGCTGAAAACAAAGATTGGTGCTTATTTTTAGTCAATGATGATTTAATTAACTGGATGGATTAAAGTGAGCAGGATACACTAATCTTGTGTGGAACATACATTTGGGAGATGATTTTGATGAATAGTGCACATAAAACAATCAAAATCATGAAATATTATAAAAAATAATAATAATAATAATAATGACAATGATATTCGGTGCATGGTATTTGTTCAAAAATCAATTTTAAAAGGTGAACCTGTGTACAATGATCACCTATTTACAAAGGCCAGTTTTGAATTTTCCAATGGGTGGCTGCTATTGACAGGTTTGACTGTAGTTAAAAAAAAAGAAAAAAAATGTCAGGAAGGCCATCCATTTTGGAGAAGATCTGTCAAATTTTTGGAGGTCACTTAAGCATCATTTTCATTTAGGACCAACTACATAGAGTGAGAAGTGGTTTAGTGAGACCCATATTTCAGTATGACCATCCATTAATAAAGACTAGTGATTTTTCGAGATGCCCACCATCACACTGGCAGTCTGATCAGCACCATTTTTATTGAGGATCAATTAGATATTATAAAAAATCCTTTAATGAAAATCCCATGCCTATATGACTCTGTTCATCAGAAGCAGGGGCCCCAGGTGACCGAGGATGGCATTAAACCCCACAATACAATACAACTCGCAAGAAGCAGGGGCCCTGGGTGGCAGAGTGGTCTAAGCCACTCGCCTTTACAGATCGCTCACATCTGACCTCTGTCCACATGGGTTCGAGTCTTGGCTCTACCAATGTGGGTATGTGAGAAAGCTTGCCAGTAGCTTCCCATGGGTTGGTGGTTCTTGCCTGGTTCTTCCTCCACCAAATATACTGGTGCCATGTATAACCTATCATGTGCTGAAAAATGGCATTAAACCCCACATAACACAAAAAATCAGAAACAGCAGCTAAAGCCATATTGGAAGTCGGATCGGCACCCTTTTCACTTTGGACCAACTAGATATCATAAGAGGTCTTTTAGTGAAAACCCCCATGTCTCTACGACTATCTGTTCAGAAGTTGCTATAACAGCATCATTTTCATTTAATGCCAACCAGACATGATACGGAGTCTTTTGGTGAAAACTTCATGTAGTGATAGCCACCTGTTTAGGGGAAGCATAGTTTGTACAACCCCAGATTGTTTCTAAAGGAGATTTCAGAGAGTATTCAAGTGGTATTTTTTTCATGTAAACCAAACTTTCTGCATGTGGTACTTTATCATTGCATAAATAGACACAAAAGTAGAAGAAAAAAAACCCCCCAACAAATCTAATTAGCATGCCACCAGAACAAACAGACATTACTGCATCTGGCAACTACCTGTGCCTCATGTCATTTCATCCCCCATTTTTTCCCCCACTTTTTGTATGTATTATTTTTTTTTAAAACAAAATTATGGTATTAAAAAAAATTCTTAATTTAAAAAGTGATATATTTTATTCCATTTTATTGTTTTGTATTCCCTAAGATACATGCAAAAAGTTAGGGAAAAATTCAAAGAGTTTGTCAAAAATTTCAGGCACTTTTCAAGGAAAAAACCAACTTTTTCAAAATTCAACAAGTTTCCAAGGCTACCGCTCCAATTCAAGGATTTTTCAAGGTTATATGAACCATAGGAAGTAGCAATAATAAGATCTGGCAGCCATGATGGAGGTCTGATCAGCACCATTTTCATTAAGTACTAAGTAGTGAAAACCCCATGTTGATCCATTCATCCATTCAGGAGGATTATTAATAAGATTTTCAAGATGGCCACAATGGAGGATGCATTGGATGTCAGATTGGTACCATTTTCATTCATGATCAACTAGACATCATATGAAATATTCAAGTGAAAACCCCATGTTGATATGACCATCCATTAAAGACGAGTAGTGATTACAAGATTTTCCAGATGGTGGCCATGTTGGATGTCACGAGGGCATTTCTGATGGGCACCATTATCACTTAGGAAGTCTTTTAGTGAAAATCCCATGTCAATACAACCATTCATTCAGGAGGAGTAGCGACATTAAGATTTTCAAGATAGCTGCCATGGTAGCCATATTGGATGTCTGATCGGCACCATTTTAATTTAGGACAAACTAGACATAATAAGAAGTCTTTATATGAAAACCCATGTATAAATGAACATCCAATCAGGATGAATAGCAATAACAAGATTTTCAAGACGGCAGTCATGGAAGCCATACTGGATGACCAACTGGCATCGTTTTCATTTAGGATCGACAAGACATCGTAAGATAATTTTGGGTGAAAACCCCAAGTCAATACGACCATCCGTTCAGAAGGAGTAGCAACAAGATTTTCAAGATAGCCATCATGGCAGCCATATTGAATGTCAGATCAGCACCATTTTCATTTAGAACCAACTAAACATCATAATTAGACTTTTAGTGAATACTCTATGTCAATATGACCATCCTTTCATGAGTAGAAGCGACAAGATTTTCAAGCTGGCTGCCATGGTGGTCATATTGGATGTCAAGGGACACCATTTTCATTTAGGACCAACTAGACCTTGGGCTGAATAAGTTTGTAAAGTTTCATGGCAATCCTCTCGGCATTTTAGGAGGAGTAGCTATAACAAACATGGACATTGGATGATGGACAAAAGGACATCACACAAGTTCTTCTGGTCTATGACCAGTAGAGCTAAAAATGAATGAATTTGCAGTGTATCACAATGCCAAGACTCCCAATTAGATTAAAACAAAAAGTGATGTAGGCAACCATAGGCTCCTTACAATTCACCTTGCATGACAAGACAGTGTTTGACATTTTTAAGGATCTCACCTTAACAATTCAAGTCTGTAAATTATTTAACAAGTTGAATTATACTAAAATGAAAGCGGCAAGGACACAAAATAAACGACAAGATCTTTATTAAAAAACGGGTGCAATAACTTTGCCAAGAGTAATATGAAGCATGAACCTGCGTTCAATCCTGAACATTTTTGAAAATCAAGAAAATGACAGACCTAACTCTGTCCTCTAATGATTATTCCTGAGTAAAAACATACTGGAAATATAAATTTGCTCTTTCAGTGATTATCTCTACCATATTTTCATGATCACAAACTCAAAAACCAGAAGTTCACATTACAAAACTACAATGCGTACAAAATGTAGTACCCTGCATACACAAGTTGCTGCCCAGTTGGTCATTAAAAATCCAAATTTCAGTAACCACAACTTTTCACATATATCCAAATCAAGCTAACAAGTTATTATTGTTAATATGGTTCCTCTTATAAGTAGTGTTGCAATGGGTATCTGAGCACAAGTCAGGTACATCTCAGACTGGAGTCCAAATCTGAGACTCAAATACTCCATAAAAAAAAGAGACAATTTGGAACATAAGCTACTAACATTTTTTTCTCCATGAAGTTAAATTTGCCTTATAGCAACCACTGGCACTCTAGTTCTTTCGTGTATATGCATATGCGAGGTCTGCATACAATACTATTTTAAAAACAGGGGAGGATGCTTTCTACTTTTAATCTAATGATTTTGCAAGCTATACTATGGCTGTGGTCAAGCTGACTAGCCAAGATGACACAATGTGCCGAATGGAATGCTGCTTCTGATTGACAACCTGAATTTTTTTTGGTGATTTTTCTAACTGATGTAGAGTTTTTAGTGTGAATATACTAAATATACGATCAAACTCGAAGTTCTTTATTGATGGAAAATGTACTAATATTTTGTATTCAAATTTTCAAAACTGCATAGGAAGAGGTGGTTAGGCATGTTCTTAAACCTATCTAGAGATAGTGCCATTCTTTAACTCAATTTTGAGTACTCAAGTCCGAAATGAGTCTGCAACTTTAAGTACTCAAGTCGTAAATTTGGTACCCATTGCAGCCCTACTTCGAAGATCCTTATCAGATACATCAATGATTATCAGAATTTGAAGAATGGAAAACACACTGTATGCGCTATGACAAATCTGAACTGACACTGTGTTCTGGAAACTTTTCAATTATGAAAAACAAACCTAAACTCAAAACTAAAATATATTTGGGGATACATCTATATCAATGAAATTCAGCATGCTATTAAAAGTAATCAAAGCTATGAAAATCCTTTAAGTTCTATTATACTACATTTATTTCAATCAAAGTTACTGAATGTCAAAATTTCAAGACCTTAAACTTGAGCTTGAGTTTGTTCTCAAAATGTTTTGAAAACAGACTGGCACAATATAATGTACTTTCTAATCATGAAACTCAACTCCTGAGCTAAAACCTCCAAAACCATATATGATAACTTAAGTGCATCTAGGTAGTGTAATTTAGCAGTAAAGGAGAAGCACTCAAGAAAATTTTGGAAATTCTATGATTCTAAATTGTTCTTATTATTGTTTGCACTTAAGCTTGAGTTTCATACTCAATGTTTTGAGAATACATGACCAGTTAGGCCAAATTTTGTAATGTATACTACAAGTATGCTACAAGACTACAAAACATGGAACTAGAAACAAACATATAAAAAAAAAGTTTTTAACATAAAGAAAATATCCCCCGAGTGATAAAACAAACAAGAAGTATAACAACTAATGAAACAAAAAATGAATTTACCCTCATTGAATAAAACAATAAAAAGCAAAAAACCAAGAAAAGGAATGAAATGACTGAATAACAATGAAATACTATAAGTTTTTGTAAAAATTTCTGCACTGACATGAAGGTCCATTTTAGTATGCTGATGTTATTAAGTGGTCCCAGACAAAAACAAATTCATGGATATCAAAATGGCAAATGGACCCTAAATATCATGTAACTAAAGATTAATGTTGAACAACAGCACAGATTACAATGTTTGAACAATGAACTTTTTACAATGCAGAATTCACATGGACTGCATTTTATTTGCTATGGCAGGGACCACTGCACCTGCAAGCACCAGGTTAAGAATTCACATGGACTGCATTTTGTTTGCTTTGCCAGGGACTACTGTACCTCCAAGCACCAGGTTAAGAAAAAAGCTGTATGTACTGAAGTAGGTTGCTAGTACTGTATATACTCATTTACAAGTCTGGTCCAACTGCAAACTGCATAGACCCAGATCTGCTGTCGCATAATGCACTGGCAGATCTGGGTCTAAGCAGTTTGTGGGGAGTACTCAGCAGAACAAACAACACAGACACTGTTCATGCGGCACATTATGTGATGGAAGATCAGGATCTATGTTGTTTGAAGTTGGACTCGACTTGTAACTGAGTGCATAGGGCAGGTTATGATTGTCACTGTTAATGCAAAAAAAATATTTTTGCCTTGATTAAAACTATCACCACTTTTGGATCAAATAAACAAACAATAAACTAAAACTTGTAATATTTTTATAATAAACAATATTAGTTTCAGTATGCATCCCCAAAAAAATAAAAAATCTTCATATAAATTGCAAGACATGTAACTCCATACACACTTTAGCATCATATTCAGACAAATCTATATCTTTGCTTTTTTTAGACCACACTGTAAATTGCCAAATTTTAGCGATTTTAGCAAGCAAACCAATTTCCCAATTTTCATTACAATTTTATGTTTACTAATACTCCAAGATGAGCATATCTGTATGGTTTAAATGCCAACAACCACAAAGACAGATGGTTATGTTCTGGAAGCTGGTAATCAGGATTGGACATGAATAGCCACTGTTTATAACGGTCATGTTATACCAGAGCTATTATACCAGCAAGTGTATTGATGGACTTTAAAGAAATGCTCTAAGTGAGGTTTTGTTAATAATTATATTTGAACACCCCTTAAAGTCAGCATCAATTTATGTTGTGTATTTTGAAAATCCCTTATTTAGGAATAAAGCAACAACACTTTTTTTTTTCCCATCTTGCACAGCAATATTCATCAGTTTGGTTTAGACAGAGCAAAACCACCATCAAAGAGTTTGGTTTTTTTTCCCATTGGTAAATTGCTATAATTTTATGTCACTTATATGCTGATATTAAAGATTATCTCAAATTTAATGATGCTAAGATGTTGTAATTTACAGTATTTATCAAGTTTTACTCGTCATATGCAATCAAAAAATCTTCCTACACTTAAAACTCTTCCTCCATATCTATTTACCCTTCAAATATAACGGGCAAATATTGTTATTTCCACTAATTCAATGCTGAAGCCTCTCAAGACCTTTTACATATTTCTGACAGGGAGATGCCAGTTTTCTGATGACTGAAATGTTACTTGCAACTGAAAAATTTGTATTTAGGGAAAACAACATATCATTTTGAATTTTGAAGGAAATCAGTAAAAATGGTGAGGTAGAAACATTTGGCTAAACCAAGTCAAACAAAAAACGAACATGTAAACTGTGAAATCACTACAATTCCATAATAGTGCAATGGTAAAGCATCATCGTAATGAACCATATTTGGACAAGTTGATGGAACCTCCACGAAAGTGACATTTCTCAATAATTCTGCCATTCATTTTATATTATAGCTGTTGTCTCCAAAGTCCAATCCAAATGGCAATATCCTGTGAGTCAAATACTTTGTCCTTCATAACAACATCATGGCACCCATGCAAACAAGTCAGTGTTGCATTCTCAGAGTGAAGCTGAATATCACCAAGATTTTTTTAATGAGATTCCTCATGGACATACTCCAATATTTCACGATTCCAGGAGCTGGGCTTTATAAGCACATACCAGAAGCTTTGTCTGAAATAGAGAAGGTATAAATTTTGACCATATTGTGACATCATGATGCTCAATGTGATGTAGTACCAAAGTATTTTTACAATAGTTGACAAAATTTTCAAACCATGTGATATCTCCCATCAATTTCTTGCCTTGTATTGAATGCTGTTCCATTCGAACATGTTTAAAAAAATATATGCCAGGCTGCTCTGATTACTGAAAGAGTTTATATAAAAAATGATACAAAATTCTAAACTGCATCAATGGTGACTACTCCATGTTGAAAGTGCCTTTCCTGGATCCCAAGAATGTTTTACTGGCACAGGCTGGAGTATATGAGAATGTTAATACATGTAGTAGTTACATCTTTGCAAAGATCCACTTTATGGGCTTCTCTGAGGAATCGTCAGAAGAATTCAATTTGTGACATCAATACAATGCTCTCTTGTTTTGGCATGCCCGGATAACACGCAAACCCATTTATAATGCTGGGACAGGTGTGGATCTCATTTTTTCTAATAAAAAGTATCCCCATAAATCAGCCCCTATTTACTGAATGTGAATAAATTCATGATACAAATTGATAAATTAAACCTTGATATACAATTTGTTTTATGGTTGAAAATGCTGGTTAGTGCCCATGAAATTTGAATCACATCATGAAATTCACAACTTTTAATAAGAAGTCATATATTTTGTTAAAGTTTCTTTTTAAAAAAAGTTCTCAGTACACTGTAAATAACAACAGACAATGAATTATCAGTCAAATAAAATGTCAGCAATGCCTACTGGTTCCAACACTTTAATAAATAAATACCAATTAAATATGTCTTGTCAAGTGAAATTGGTGTGTCAGTTTTATCTTTAAATTCGGCTTCAGTGTAATCATCATAAATGTGATATGTCCTTTGTATACAAATGTGCAAAGTTTCAATCGATCATCACAGCAATGTCTGTGAGCTTTTCCTAACTAGGTCCAACTGTGTTTTGATGTCCAACCTGCAGAAGTGTTTGTTGCATTGTTAAGATCAAATTAAAAGCAGACCTGCTTTGTATTATCACATTAATTACTTCTTTTGTATCAAATTAAGCAAAGGGGGTAGAATAAAAAAATGAAACAGCATGCAAATCCTATTTGCGTAAGAGCTAGCAGTCACAGTCATGTGTCAAGTCAACTAATTTCAACTGACCAATCAAACACTGCTTTAAATATTATTAGGTAAGTAACATAATAAAAGTATTGACTATTAATCAGTGGTTTATCCTACTCGTTCGCAAATGTGATCAACAATAATAACTGAACCAAGTGAAAGGCATAACAGGTACATGAAAAGCTTAGTTTCTGGAGAAACGAGTTACAAAGTCTGTAGTGAACTTAAAATTCCTGAATTGCCACTCAGAAGTTTGTTCAAAGATGAGCAGAAGTCTTGCTATTACTTGCAATGAAATCACAGCATCAATATTTCACTAATAGAACAAGAAAAAAAATATACAGCTTTTATGTTGTTTTTTTAAGTTAAAAAAAAAAATCTTGTTTTCTTCTGAATCAACAATAACAATGGAATGTATCCACATTCATCTTAAATTATCAAATATAATTAATATAACTATGCAAGTTAGATGACCTTTGATCTAACAAAAGGTGGCAAATATGTTGTTAATTTCATACATGCAAACTTTCAGACCTTTGAATACAAGGAGTTTTCTTGATTTAAGATTCATCAGAACCCTTTTAACATGAAAGATTGATCCAAAGGTCAAAGGGGCAAGCGAGAGTGTTGCAAAACAAGCTGTCTTTGTTTCATAATGATTCATTCCAAAATCAACAAAATCCATCTCTAGGTCTTTAGGAAATATAAATTAATTTTTTAACCAAAACCTCAATGCCAATTTTCTATTACTGTGACTTTAACCCTAAGGTCAATTTAATGCAAAAAGGATGAAAACTATAATTTGCTCATCAATGTATAAAGATGAAAATAGAAAAAGATTTTCATTTGTGCACTTTTTATGCCAAAACAATAGAATGGAAAGGACAGTTCCGAGTCTAGAAAGGAATCTCATAAAAATTTGTGCAAAAATTGTGAAGAAAAAAGAACACTGGATATCCCAGGATGAACACGATAAAATCTATCTAGAACACTGGACAACCCAGAATGAACACAGTAAAATCTATCCAGAACACTGGACAACCCAGGATGTACACGGTAATATCCGAGTGTTCACTTCTGTTAGGTAACCACCGGACTTAAAAGCCACTTCCAAAGAGTCCCTAAAACCCTTTTTTATATACCGTATATACTCGTGTATAAGCCATTTCCAAATGCAAACCATAGACTCTGATTTGCCGTCACATAATGCGCCGGCAGATCTGGGTTTATGTTGTTTGTTCTACTTATAAGTCCTTGCAAACTGCATAGACCCAGATCTGCCGGTGCATTATGCAACAGCAGATCTGGGTCTATGCAGTTTGCAGTTGGGATAGGCTTATACACGAGTATAGATGGTAAGTATACCTCCAATATGCAGCAATCTGTCTTTAGAGGCCATGTTCATCTCTTACCAGAAGTGGCTTTCAAATAATAGATAAGTGTGTAAATGTCATTCCTGTTTGTTCAGTTGATTTTGTTTAAGTTTGCTGCTAAGTTTCAGGATAAATGGACTAATGAATATACAGGCAGACAGGACAAAAGCAGGATGCTACAGCTGCAGCTGGAGCCTAATTAATACAAACCTTAGACTGAGATGCCTTCATTGTCTTGATTACTAGTTGATTATTCCCATCAATAACAGGATTGAAGGAGAACACATAATTGCCCTCCTGTAAAACCAATATAATTAGAAACTTTAGATACAGATCTGTGGGTGGTGAGAGTTTTCTCTCAAATACACAAAAAACACTGACAAAATAAACGAGAAATTCTCTACAAGTGCATATGCATACATTATTTTTGTATTAGTGTATGTATAAATGAATGAAAGTGTTGATCAGGTTACTAGGGACATCATACTTTAAACTCAAGTTTGGGAAGAAACAAAGATAACAAATGATCCTTGCTAAGAGCAACAAATACTATTTTTGATAATTTATTCAGTCCAGAAACTAGGTGGAATTTGCAATAAAGACTATTCCAAGAACAAACAAGAGTCCCTTGAAGGGACTGATGCTCTAATGGACAAAAAGAAACTGGGGGCCAATTTTTACAAATATATTGCATATTTGGCAGTCCATATTGACACTGTTGAATAGCTTTGCGACCAATTGCTTTAGTTATACTAAACTTAATTTGATGCCTTCTTCCTGACCAAAGTAAATCCTGGTAAAATCAAGCTGTTGTGGTTTCAACATCTTTTGACCCCCCCATTTCACGTTTTTGAAAATAAGTGGTTGAAGCACAATTCTCTCTAATGAAATAAATACATGCAAACACAGCTTCGCAGGGTAGCACTGTTGATCTGTTCTTGTATGGCCTAAATTTATGGAGTTTACCATCTATACTCGCATATAAGCCGATACCATCTGCAAACTGCATAGACCCAGATCTGCCAGCACATAATGCGCCAGCAGATCTGGGTCTATGCAGTTTGTAAGGACTAATCAGTAGAACCAACAATATAGACCCTGATCTGCTGTCACTTTATGCGATGGCACATCTGGGTCTATGTTGTTTGCATTGGGATCCGGCTTATACATGAGTAAAAATGGTTAAGTCATTTTCCCCCCTGGCAGCGGAAACATCTCCCTTTCATGCAATGTATTAGGGTTAAATGGCAAGTCAGCACAATAGTGTCTATATGGTGACTATTAAAAGTCAAGTTCTAAAACTGTAAACATAAAGAATTGCAAAAAATACTTTAGGAAGATAAACCCTTCTTAATAAACATAAATATTAGGTTTGGTTTGATGGTTTGATGGGTTTAATGCCATTTTTCAGCACTTGATAGGCTATACATGGCGGCCAGTATATCTGGTGGAGGAAGAACCCGGGGAAAATCCCAGGAAGAACCACTGACCAACGGGAAGCTACTGGCAAACTTTCTCACATAACCACATTGGCTGAGCCGGAGACTCGAACCCACGCAGACAGAGGTGAGATGGCAATGATCGGTAAAGGCGTGCGCCTTAGACCACTCGGCCACCCGGGGCCCCCATAAATATTAGGTACTAGAAGATAAAAGATAAATGGTAAAGATGTTAAAATTCTTCAAATGGTATATAAAATTAAAAATAAAGATACAAAATATAAAATCCTTACAATATTGTGACAATTTTTTTAATTTAAACAACGAAATAAAATTTCATTCATAGACACATCAGTCTTGTTAAAGAAAATTATCCATTAGTTCCAACTGACTTCAGTATTACTTGGCTACCATCATTTATCAACCCAATGAAATGGAGGCCAAAAGACCTTGAAATCACAACCACTTGATTGTACAGTGATTTTTACTTCTGTCACAAAAAAGGCATCAAAGTCAGTATAGTATAATAAGCACAATTAAACTCAAAATTATGCAAGATAACCAACTATATTCTTAAAAATTGGCATCCAGTTCCACTGGTTAAGTGTGAGGAGTAGAGCTAGCCTATGGGACAGCATGTAGGAGAGCAGTAAGATGTCAACACCACACCCATCCCCATCATATCTATCAGGGTTGACAGCTTACATTGTAGATCTAGGCAGGATATAGAAGTGGATCTATACTGAAAACAAGAAATTCAATCTTTACACATTTGTATCAGCAGTTCTTTGATTACTTTGATCATCATTGTTATGAGAACGGAAGAAACAAAAACAAAAAGAAAAGAATTCTGCGGAATGAAATGCCTCACCTGCTCTGCTAGTGCTGGTTACCGTGACTTTCAATTTTGTGAGCAGTACCTTCTACAAGGAATATAACCATCAAGTTTCATCATTGTATATACATGTCAACAGTCTCAAAACTGAGCGAAATGCAATACACACATCAAGTTTCATCATTGTACATACATGTCAACAGTCTCAGAAATGGAGCTAAATGCAAAAACTTGACACGATGCAAATGCCAACAACATAGGCAATGCCATAGATAAATGTGATACCTATATGCAGGCAAGACAAAAAACAATGCCATAGATAAATGTGATACCTATATGCAGGCAAGACAAAAAACAATGCCACAGATAAATGTGATACCTATATGCAGGCAGACAAAAAACAATGCCATATATAAATGTGATATCTATATGCAGGCAAGACAAAAAACAATGCCATAGATAAATGTGATACCTATATGCAGGCAAGACAAAAAACAAGCAAGATGAAACAGAATTACCGCTGTCATTGACGACTGCTGTACTTCATTCAAGTAAACTGATGTCACTGCACATGGTCCATAGAACCTACAGTGAACTTCATCTGTTGAGAACATGGCATGAGCTATGAACAGAAGAAATCCTACTCCTGAAAAGAAAATTGATACAGATGGACAGATGATGCATGATTTGTGGACTTGTGGATAGCTATAAATTGTTATTTAACAAGAAGAAACCAGTGCTTGACTAGTTCAATATAAATTTCACAAATACATTACAAAATCATAATGTTTTGTGGTTTAAATTTCAATGTACACTATATTAATTTTTGTGAGAGAGAGATAAATACAACAGAATAATGATAAATGTGCAAAATTGCACTACAGCTGACATGATTTTTCATTTCTCCATGCATCTTGGTGCGGCTAGAGTGAGTGTGGAGAGGATTAAGCATGTTCTGATGGAGTTGAAGTTCAGGGAATAGCCCTACACACCATGCTTTCACCTGAAGTCACAGCCACATATCACGGCAGAGTCAAAGAGCTGTCAATAAAGTGGGCATGCTTTACTTTTTATGACCCCAGCAAGCATGAGCTAGAGAGTTTCAATGAGAGAGAAAGATAGAGAGTTCATGGTAGGGTGCTGATTTATCTACATTGTCCTTATAAATTAATGGACACATTTTTATTTTTCCATATCAAATTTTAGATTGACATCCATAAAAATATCCAATGATGCATGAACTTTATTAATTCTATATATTGCATGATCCATCTAAATTTCAGCTCATTTAATCCCACGTTATCATAACCTACAGATGCATTCATGATGCACTTATTTCCATCTTTGTGCTGAATTATTTTTGTAGCTATCTTGAGAACATCAGTGATATGTTGCACTACATCTTTGAAAAGATGTCAAACAATTTTTTTTTTAAAATCATTTACACTTCAATGAAAGTGAAACAAGATTGCACATGTTCCAACACTTATTGAATGCATTCTCTCTTAAGAAGGAATGAACATATTTTTTTTACACTGAAAAACATATTCATTCACTTAATTAAAATAAATTATTTGCTAGTTTGCATGAAACTACTGTATGATACATAATGCCAATACTATATTTAGCATAAAAAGAATCCAAATTTCAAGTTTTTTTAATTTTTTTAAAATATGTTATAGGAGCCTACAGGCGCATTCACACTTTTTATTTCTTTTAAAGTTCATGCAATTTGTCATTATTATTTTTAATGATCATATGAATGTCAGCGATATAGCACTCCCTACTTTGAAAACAACAATAAGCATCGTACATATTAACAGCAAAATTGCAGTCACACCTGAATGAATTGACACAAAATTACACACCAAGCACAAGTTCTCATTAAGATAATGTATGATTTCTTTCAACATTCAATCACAGCATAATAGTGGGGTAATTAAAACTTGAGAACATATAGTTCTGGTGGTTGCTATATAAATATAAAATATAAAATTATTCCTAGAAACTAAATGACCATGTAATATTCAAGAAATATAAGGACAATAATGAAAGTTTATTATCTTACTGAATTTCTGTATGTTGTGAAAACATAAAATGCATTTATGCACTTAATAAATTTGTGTGTATGAGCAGGGGTGCATCATAAATGTATGTTGTCTCAGGTATGAGAGAAATAAAAGGGATCAATAACATTTGTCAGCTTTCATTATCTTTTTTTTGATTTAAACTGTACTATTTTGCACAGTTTTCTTTGCCATTGTGTTAATTTTGCCAAAGTGGTGACAATAAACAAAGGATTTGAGGATAGCCAAACTGTTTATTTTATATTATTGCATACATTACATGACAGTTTAGTGAAGAAAAATGCCAATTTAAGTAAAAATCTTCTACTAATCTTGCATTTTATGCTTACAAATAATATTAAATATTAAACAAATCTGCTGTCTCGAGCAAACACATCTTGCATGTAGGCACAAACTCATGACCTTGTGGTTCAAAGTCAGCCAATTTATCTACTTGTTCACAGTCGCAACAGGTAAATGTTTTTTTTATATGCATATATATGAATTGTATAACATTATTACAGGACACACACACACACACACACACACACATAGCAATAGAACCAAATCAAGAAACTTGCCAAATACTATTCAAAGAAATTAGTTGATATATTTTTTCTCAATAAACAAGCTATCATTGATGGTGCAAGTTGTTTCTCCTTCTTTGTTGGAAAATACAATCTCAGAACATCTGGGATTGTTGCAACTTAATCAAGAGAGAGGAGAGAGCGATTAGTCTGGAAATCATGACAATTTCCAAAATTATTATTCATTTCAACAATAAATTTAATTCAGTTTAATTACAGACAATTATCCAACTTCGACTGTTAATTGCTGGGTTATAATTGGGGGTAATAAATACAACATTACAAGTCAGATGGCTTCATGTAATATCAACTACATTTTTCCCCAGGTTGGAGATCTGAAACTGACATCCTCTTTTGATGCTAGTTCTTGTCAATATTTAAAACTGTGTTGATAATGGCTACTGCCTTGATTTCTGCAGTACAGCCACTTAAGTCAAGTCTCTATTAGCAACAGACCATTTATTTTTCTAAGAGGTATGGGGGGGGCTGAGTTTTATTTGATAAGCTTGAAAACAATTCTCTCGCTCTCATTTATAGAAAAAAAAGACCTTACTATATCTCTCATTTTAGCTTTAAAAGAAATTCTCATGTGATGAAAGAAAAAAAAATATCCTGGTCAGAAAGAAAAACTCAAACCCCCTTCCCCCTTAAAATTAAATGGTTGGTCCCTTACAGTACACATGCAGTATAGTAGTGGTTATTATGTGGAATTTAATTTATGTGGAATTTAATTGTCAGTATTTCAGAGAATTACTTTTCCTTTGTCACAATGGGATAAATTTATACTGTTCAAGAAAAGCTGTAAGGTGGGTCTTTTGTCAAGTCAGTGCATAAGTTCATTCAGATTTCTCTCAATAAAGTAAAAATGTAAAATCCCAAGCAGTGTCAGTGATCTACTTTCCACTGTTCATGATGTAAAATTATTGGACTACATTGTTTAAACTGAATTGGGAATGCATATGAATTCTGACATAGGCAATAACTGCATAAATTGAAGTACTACATAGGCTGAAGCAGATCAACCTTTTCTAAACACACATGCATTGAATATACAAAACTCCTCTGAAATGATTTTTTGTATTGTCCAAAATATATAATCAACATAAAGATGATTCTTCATTTGGTATGTGATTGTACATCACTCTGAAGTCTGTCTTTCTATAGGTGGTCTTCATTGATTGGCTATGCAAATGTAAATCAATAATGTCTACAAGTTGCACAACACATGCCTGCCAAGTTGTGGGATGATCTGCAGGTATTTACCCCTTCACTACGGATCAAGCATGGATGGGATTAAATGTCCCATCGTGACACATGGAGAAACAAAAATTTGTATGAACTGTACTGTAAAACCAGCCTGTCAGTCAATGCCAGTTACTTTACATCTGCCCATAGGAAAAATCAAGCTACAGGTTATTATGTACAAATGATTTTTTAGTTAAACACATTGGTAAAAGTACTGCGACTAGTTTTAAATATTTATTACCTTACCTTGTGGAGAATTATTTCTAAAGATATAAGCACCTAAATATAAATGTCACTGTGGGACTTTCAATATACCATCCCTAACTAGACTGGTACAGAGTGGTACAGCACTGCACACCCAACTCTGTGTGCCCCAACCTAATTTCTGGTCTTTGATTTGTATTCTGCCCTATTTCAATTCATAGACTGTCATCCAGTCTTTTTTTTCTCAGTACAGTGCTCCTTCTGGATCGGCATGTTTTCTCTTTACTGTGTTGCTGTGTGCAGTTCAAAAAAAATTTTTAGTTCGTGCCAATATAGCATGCCAAGTTTGAGACTTCTGAAGCATCAACAACAAAAAATGCTTGCAGACTTAACATCACTTTTTTTTATCAAGAATGGAATTTTAAACAAGTACTGTTTAGGGTTAAATAAGTCATCCAATAGTAAGTAATCTGTTTGGGGTCAGAAAAGGTAGCAGATAAAATTGACAATCAACTGGTTTCATGCAAATTACAAAGTTGCAGTAGACCTGATCCTAAAAATCTATATATACTGTTCAAATAAAGTCAAAACTGGACTATATTTTTGTAAAGTCTCAACATATTAATAATTCATAGCACTTTAGGAGATTTAAGGATTGTTCAAAGTCTGGAGGGGACATAAACTGTTGGTTACACATGATGCATTTTATGAAATACTTGAACAAAAATTATATCAAGGGGAAGCAAATGTAAATAATTTTCTACAATTAATTTTGACAGCTAAATTTTATCAAGTGAATTATTATTATATATTTCAATTTGTAAATTTGTATACCTGGATTTGTACTGTCTCCTGCACAGTGATGTGAAATAAAAGTGCATTTTTTGTGCCCTTTTGGGAGTCTAGAACCTCCCCTCATCAGATTCTAACTGGAACACTGCAACTTTGGTCATACTTTCAATTATATTTAATTGAGAACTAGTTGTGAAATTGTGATACAGCACTGCTGATACACCTCTCCCTTGATAACTCGCACCTGGATAACTTGCAAACCCACTTATAACGCAAGGTCAGGCATGGATTCCAATTTATCCTTCTAGAAAATACCAAAAGAATTGGCCCCTTTTTGTTAACCATGAAGACAATCATGATAAATATTTCATAAATAAAACCCTGATATATGACTCATTTTATCATAAAAAATGGCAGTTAGTGCCCAGAAATTTAGAATAAAAATCATGAAATTTGCAACTTTTAATAAAAGTTGTATATTTTGTTACATTTTCTTTTTAAAAAAAAACAAACAATTCTCGGCACACTGTAAATAACAATATACAACAAAAATATTGATCAATTAAAATGTCAATAATGCCTACTGGTGGCAATACTTTAAGAAATAAATACCAATTAAATAAGTCTTGTCAAGTAAATTTTTGTTTCAGTTTTATCTTTTATTTCGGTTTCAGTGTATTCATCATAAATGTGATATGACCTCTTGTATTCAAATTAAAGAAGTGTCAATCAACTGTCACAGCAATGTCCACAAGCATTTCTGTGAGAACTTAATTAGGTACCAACTGTGTCTTATCTCCGATATGCAGAAGTGTTGTTTGCATTGTTACAATCAATTAAAAGTTGTGCTGCAATGTATTACCACATTCATTAGTCTTTTGTATCAAATCAAGAAAAATGGGTAGTCAAACGGCAAGCAAATCCTACCTGCATGAGAGCTAATAATCACTGTCATGTGTTACATCAACTCATTTCAATTGACCATTTGAACATGAACACTGTAAGTACATGTAACATAATTAAAGTATCCAACTTTAATTAGTGGTTTATCATACTTATTTGCAAATGTGATCAGAAAAAGCAAATGAACGAAGCAAAAGGTGTACTAGGTGCATGAAAAGCTTAGTTTCACAGATAGAGTTCATTATAGAGAAGTGAGTTCCAAAGTTTATAGTGAACTTAAAATTCCCATATTGGCACTCAAAGACTTGCTCATTGATGAGCAAAAATTTCACTACAACTTGCAATGAAATTAAGTTTTGACACTTTTGCTTCTCTAAATAAACGTCAGACTTTTTTAAAATAAAAAATGGTTTTATTCTGAATCTACAGTAACACTAGAATGTATCCACATTCACATGCAAAAAGCAGTGACATTATACACAATGTTTCACTGCTACACTTGTGAAGTGTGTTGAAACCACTTGGAGTAATGTTTTAAATGATCATTCAGATTGGATATATAGAAAAAAACAGTAATTTATACAGAAAAGCAAACAATTTCATTAGAAAAAGCTATTTCCTGACAATTATTCCCAACACGACTATTAAACTAGTATTAAACTACTTAAACCCCCTCCCCCCTCTTCTCACTGTCGATGTTCATCCCTTTTTTAATTTTTCAGAGGTCCCTCAGTAACTTGTGCCCTCGCTTATGCTACAGTCTATGTTTTTGGATCCCATTGTGCACGAGTCATCAAGGGAGTGGTGTATTAAAAAAATTATGCCTTTTTAAATTTTATTTTTTATTTTAGGCATATTGATTTTTGTTTCATATCCAAAGTAGTTTGTATTTCTTCCTACCAACTGAACTTCATTACATGGACAGATCCAGTCCATTAAAACATGCTGAATTACAGACTGAACTAACTAATTATGTACAGTACCAGTACTTTTTTAACATTAATGACAAGCTCACTTCCTTTGTAAACACAGTTCATTTCATGCGATAACAACAAATTGCCAGTGAAGAAATAAGTTGTTGCAAAAAGTACAAAATATAATAAGCCATTCTCAGTTTAGAAGGAAAAGTAAATGCAATTCAACTAAATGAAACGCAAGCAAGTCCTCTGATCACTGCTAAAAAAATGTATGTCAGAAAGATTCAAATAAACATCATTAGTTATACATTCTACAGCAGTGGGATAATGGAACAAGCGGACAATGATAGTTACAGCCGTATATTTGTGCCCTGATTTTACTGACAAGGTGGTTTTGCACCATGAATGATGATTATCATAATTTTTTAAAAATTTTAACACTTTAAAATTAAGTCTTATCACACGGATTTCATAACATGCCTGATTTTTTTAATGAAAATATTAAATATTTAAAAATTAGTTACTAGTATGTGTTGGAAGTAAAATTATTTTGGCCCTTTCTGCATACTAGTTCACAACTAGAAATTGTTTAGATAAGGTGACAGTGACCTTGGAGAGAAATCAAAATCTTCAGATTTTGATACCAGGTTACCTGCCAGTCTCTGGCTCCTTCAGTCAGTAGAAAGATCAAAAATGCTGGGAGGGTTTACAACTTTTGTTGAAACGTTAACATTATATTCTCCATTTTCCTACACAAATCTTCGTCTAATGGACTTTAATATTTAAGGACATCAGATCTGAAGATGTCAATTTAAAGTCAATAATTTATCATTTAATATAGACTTTTAATATAGATCAAGCTGATGCAGTACTCACAAATTCATGTATCAACAGAGTTGTTTCCCTTCTAAGGTTAGAGCACATGTCTTCATTGCAAATGAACAACAATGAACAAAAGCCCAAAGTTAGAATTGGATTCATAAACTGCCAGATCCAAACCCATTGATATGTTTGCAATGGTAAATTCCTCAATACTGTGATTTTAAATGTCACTTTGTTGATAGCACATGGCTGTATACAACCCAATATTGTTTGTACTAATAGAAACAATCAAAATACAGCAGTTGCTGGGTCCTTGTACATAACATCTGGACAGGAAAATTAAACTAACAAATCAAAAGAGAAATGACAAATATTTGTGTTTTATTAGAACTTGCAAGTTTAGTTTTGAATGTACCACTGCATATTTTGAGGAACAATCCACAGATAAGGCAAATGCAACTACTTAGGAGTTGTCCTCAGTGTGTAATTTTAAATAGAAATTATACTGACCCTACACACAGATGTTACTTATATTTGCACCTTTCATGTATTGTAATCATTTCGAGACAAATTAATCTATTAGCATGTGTTATCATGCCAAAGGACCATTAAGTTTTCAACAGTTGTCAAACCTAGTTTATCTGTGGAGTAAGCACTTTATCAAGCTCTCACAGAAGGCATCTCCATAATAGTCAATGGACTCTTTTCACTTTTGAACAGAAGAGGGCATGTCACATTTATAATGACCGAAAAAAATAAAATAAAATGAAAACAATAATTTTGCTTGACAAGACTTCTTTAATTGGTATCTATTTCTTACAGTGTTCCCACCATTACACATTTCCCAATATTTTCATAGATCAATATTTCATCATATACAGCATCATGTTATTTATTCGGAAATTATTTTTGCTAACGACAATCTTACAAAATATATGATTTCTTACTAAGATTTGTGAATTTCATGATGTCAGTTCCCAATTAATGAATACTAACAGCTGTTATGAGCAATAAAATGAGTGATATATAGAGATTTCATTTACCAATTTTGATCGTGATTTTTAATGTTAAGCAAAGAGGAGTCTCTTTAATGCCTTATATACAACAACAAAATGGGATCCACACATGTCTCTGTGCTTCAAGCTGGTTCATGAGTCACAATGGCATGCTAAAACTAGCAGTCTATATGGAGATCACAAAATTAGATGAAATTTCTAAGCTGTTTATGCATTTTAACCCAAAATAATTCGCTAAAGAGGAAAGTTGTAAACAAAATACCACTTCAAGTCCACAAAAAAAGATGAATTAGGCTAAAAATTAACTGACCGCAACTATATTGATTCTGAATGCAAGGTAAAATGATTCTCAGCACACATTGATGTTGATGATGATGATAATAACAATACTATTATTATAACTCACTTTCAAAATGATAGTATGGCATTGATACTTTTACATAATTCCGCACAAATTTAGCTCCCGATAATATGAGTATTTTGAAATATAAAAATATATTTATTAACACATCCTTGTGGAACTGTGGTATTTACCCACACTTTAGTTATTAAATGTAACTGAAAGTGCAGTAGATCTGACTTATACAAGCACAATACAGTAGGACCCCACTATAGCACGATTGTCAGGGTCCACAAAACGGGATCATGCTATGTTCTGAACCGTGCCATAACCAACCTAAACAAAACCAAGTCATTTAGCTGAAGAAAATGATGCATGCACCAATAAAATGGGGGGGGGGGGGGGTAAATTGTGGGCTCAAAACAATGTGCTTCATTGGCACAGTTACCATCTTAAATCAATGCATAATAAACGATAAATACACATGCAGTGAAAACAGGGATTGCACATATAATATTTTACTTTATTCAGAGAACCATGCATTGGTACATTTATATGTACATTTTCTATTGTATAGCATGAATAGTTAATGGATCAACACGTGTACTCACCAGCCGATCTCATGGCATGCATAGGAGTGAGTCCATAATAATTCCATCGAAAATATGCACACAGAAGTATAATATCATTGTCTGATAAAGTTCTGAAATCCTACATCGTCATCTAGTCATTGTAAATCGTCGTCGTCTAGTCATCGTAAATCACGTTCGACTCCGATTCCTCAACTGTACTGTCATATGCGGTTGCTTATGCACGAGACTGAGCTTGGGCTCTTGCAAGTAACACTCTGATCATAAAGTCAGAAATCTATTAAAGGATACAACTGGACACATGTCAATTGTGCGGCAAGATCACAGGGAGTTCAATTAACCACCCTCTGTTACTTGGCACTGAACAAGTATCAAACAAGCGGCTTGATCAAAGGGTTGTCACGTGGGAAAACAAAGAGTGTGGTGACTTTACAAGCTAAGGGATTAAGGTCAAAGTATATGCACAGGAAGTTGCAGCACTCTACTTGAAAACAAAGTGAGTGCTTTTACAAGCCAGAGGCTTATCAGCCCACGTGCACTGGCAGATAACTTGGGAAATGTCACTTGGGAATTAAATCTGACTTGTGGAAACACCGGACTTAATCCTGTCCATGGCTTCAAGCTTCTCTTTAACAGAAAAAGCTTAACGTTTCCGTGTAGTTATCCATTGTAAATAACTACTAATAAAAACTCTGACACCTATTTGTTTGAACGACTACAGCAAGAATAATTGTTAATCAACAATGGGGTCATTTTTATAGGGAATGTACAATATTATTCACTGGTCAACTGATTTGTGTGGGGATTGTCTAACAACACTGCCAAGCCACATGTGCGCGTTGGTGGCTTTCGTTTTTTTGATGTTTTATAAATCATTGCCGCATGGTTTGAACAACCTTTAGCTTTGAGATTGACTTTGATGATTGTCAATGACTTAAATTAATTGATTTATAAATTCAGGTGCGAATCTTTTATCAACCACCGCATTGTTTGGTGCTTGGCTGTGTATGCAGTTGAATGAGCAAACATATGTCAGCTATTGTTTGAGCAACGATTGTACACAGAATGTATTGACGACAAACACAAAGAAGACTTAATGACTTTATTGTTCATGTACCAGTAATAATAAGATTAACACTTGTCAGCTTTAAAATGAGCTGACATCTTTCAAAAATAAACTAAGATTAAAGTACAGTGATTGACTACTGACACATTTGAAATGAACATTCACACACATAGAAATATTCAGCATCTTTATTCATATAATGAAAGATGCAATCATAAGAAACTTTTTCTTCAAGAATACAACACAACTTGCCAAATTATTAAATCAAACTCTTGTTTATTTTGGCACAAAACTTTGCAGTAGTTCAAGAAATTGGCAAAATTATTGTAAAATTTCGGTAGCCACGCCACGATCATGTTATATCCGAATTCATACACAATCTCTTCCCCAAAATGATAATTCATTTTTTACACATTATTTTTCGTACTTTGAAAAAATAATTTTGTTTCATGTACGAAAAAATAGATGAAATTTTGGGAGCCATGCCATGATCGTGTTATATCCGAATTCGTGCTATAACGAAGCATGCTATAGCGGGGTCCTACTGTAGATGGTACTATCCAAGACCTGAAACAATCTGTCACAATCTGTTCCTTGCTGGTCAGATTGGAATATCCCATTGTGCAGTAACTTTTATCAAATATTAGGAAATAGAGATAATGTCAAACTTGGAATCCCAAAATGAAAACCTCAACCATAAAAATTTATCTGTATAACTAACCTGGTGTTGTAGGTTCACGCACATGGCTAAACTTGACGGTGAACTCTGTCCCTTCACACAACACGAAACACTGAAGGGGAAATATAGTTCTGACAATCTTGGCCGTGTTGTTCAGGGTGATGGACAAATGTTTCTCATATTCTTCTGTTATCCTGCAGAAAAAACAAGTGCTTATTTGAATATGCATATATCGAAAATCAAAGTATAAACAGAACTAGACATGCCAACAAGAATTTGCAAATACACTGAAACAATCATACTCAGACATGAAGATAACCACAAATTTAATCTGCAATGGTTGAGCTGGAATATTGAATTTTTATGGATCTTCAATCTGTCAAGCCAGGCCCAAAAGGCCCAACAATGCCCTAGATAACTAACCTGCCTGACACTGGCCTAACAGCTGAATGCAAGTGCAGTTGACCAAGAAATCTGGGTTAATAGGATATTTTCTGCAGAAATTTTCTTCAAATTCTGTTAATTGCACATTTTATGAAAACAATTGTTTCAAGGTTTCCTTATTTTTTGCATCTTCATCCACATTGGATGGCAGATCAACTTCATTTGTATAATACTGAAAGTCCTTTATGCTTAAATTCTCTTTAAGCTCACGTCATATAAAAGTTTTTCCATTTTTAGAAAGGGAAGCTCAATTTGAAGGCAGATTGGCATCATTTGAAAAAATTAAAAGGTCTTTACACTAGGAGGCTTTCAAAATTTGTCAAATTTATTGTGTGGTTTTTTAGTCATTAAAAAGTTTCTTAGTATTTTTAAGATCAGTGGCCATAATTGATGATTAATCTGCATAATTTATCAAAAATTTAAACACATTAATGTCAGAATGCTTTTTGTCAAATTTGGCAAAATTCTTTTATGTGGTTTTTGAGAAGTTAATTTAAATGTTTTTTCTATTTTAAGCAACAGCAGCCATAACTGATGGTGTATGACATGATTTTAATAAATATTAAAGGCCATTATGCTAGCATGCTTTTGGTAAAATTTGGTAAAATCCTGTTTACTGGTTTTTAAAAAGCAGTTCTTAATAGTTTTTTTTACTTTTAGTAATGATGGCCATCAGCCTAATTAGTACACATTTTTAAAAGGCATTCATGCCAGGGTGCATTCTGTCAAATATGGTCATATTCAGTTCAGGAGTTTTCCGAACAAGTTATTTACAATACTTTTCTGACGATATATCGATGCTCCAAAGTGAGCCATCCTCCCCCCTTGAGAAACTTGAATCTAACACTGATAAGGGAGGGGGGGGACCAATAAGTCCACAGCACTTCTGGCTCAGGTTAAAGGAAATTTCTCAAAATAATCATGTTTTGTAATTTAAAAGAGTTAACAAAAAGTATCCTTCCATTTCTATGGACCCAGCACATAAAAAACATCATTCAATAAATCATTTCTAAACAAATGGTTACCGATATCATTTATTAAGGTGATGTTTGGTCGCTCTAATCAATTATTCATCATAAAATTCATGTTTAAAAAAAATGAGAGAAAGTCCTTTTAGACACCACCATATATTCACATAACCATTAGCCTGTATAACAGTAGACAGTCAAGATTTGCATAGCTTCATGCTTATTCTCATAGAAAACTATCATTCCTGGGCAGTTTATACAGTTAACTGTCATACAGGCAATTAAAAAGCAAAGGAAAAAAAAAATAAACAGCCACCATTCAATAGATTACTTAACTGATTGACAATAGCTGGGGCAATTTGTTTTGCTAGTCCTTTTGAGCACTGCTGCAGGCTAGTTTGTATACGTAAAGTACACAAAGTGGAATGACCCAAATTGTTGGAAGTCGGGTAAATCAGAGACAAATGTCAAAGAAACAATAGCTATTACAATTCAATGCCTTGAATCAGACTGCTTAAGGCATCATTTTTTGAAGATTATTGGCTACTGTGTGATAAGTAGCCAAGTTTCTTTGAAGTAATTGACTGCATACACGTAATCATGAATAAGCAAACATGCCATTTTTCAGCCATTTACAATCTGTCTAGTTGACTGATTTCTTGTTATCTACATTCTGTTTTTCAGATTGGGAAACTATGTTATATGTACCAGTCAGTCGTATTTGTGCCAAAATACTTTTCTCCCTAACTGTATTCATATATGAATCTTCTGTTTAAAACTTGATCCACAAAATTTAATTTTCAGTAATGTTGTCAATTCAGAATGCAGAATTTTCACAAAAATATATATTACAATTCCACAGGATTAGTAATTGTTGGCATCTGTTAATGCTGCATTCCACTGTGCAACAAATGGTGACAATTAGGAGTAAATCATAAAAGATGATAAGTGGAATCTAACTGAATTCTGTTTTCATTTCCTAATGGCTTTAAAATACAGACATTTTGTGTATTTGTATGCCCCACCAAAGCAGTTATATAGAATACCTAGATAATTTTTGTATTTAGGTCATTTCTGGCACCGTTGGGGTGGGGGCTGGGTAGCTGTTTTCCATGAACAACATTTCTTGTTTTCTTTAATGTCTTTGTGGTTGTGACTGTGTGTGTATGTACATGTCTGTGTATAAGTGGTGATGATATATGAAAATGAAGAGTCTTCCAGCTTGTTTTGTTTGGAAGTGTATTAAATTCTTCCAAGAAAACATGTATTTTATTTTCTTCTATTCAAATACCACCACCACCACTGTCTGGTAGGTAGGCAGATAGGTAGGTATCAGTGTTGCACCTAGGATCCAGCGAGCTAGGGACAATTTGTTTCCATGTCCCACAAATCTGTGGGACACAAACAATTTCAAAGGGACAAATAACTGTTTGAATTAAATGTAATGATAAAAAGAAAAGTGTGCCGAAGGATCACACAGGTAAAGATCTGGGGGACATGGGGATCCAAACTACAGGAAACTCACTATCTTGCACTCAGTGTGCAACACTGCGTATGTATGTACATACAGAGTTTAACAGCACATCAGCACAATACTGACTATACAGTGCAGATTAAAAGGTAAGTTCTAAAAGTCTAAAGAATTGCAAAACAACTTGGAAGATAAACCCTTTCAAATAACCATAAACGTGAAGTACAACAAGATAAAAGACAAAAGGCAAAGATGTTAAATCTCTGTAAAGTGTATATAAAATAAAATATAAAGATGTTAAATCTCTGTAAAAGGTATATAAAATAAAATACAAAGATTTTAAATATCTGTAAAAGGTATATAAAATACAAAGATGTTAAATATCTGTAAAATGTATATAAAATAAAATATAAAGATGTTAAATCTCTGTAAAATGTATATAAAATAAAATACAAAGCTGTTAATCTCTGTAAAATGTATATAAAATAAAATACAAAGATGTTAATCTCTGTAAAATGTATATAAAATAAAATATAAAGATGCTAAATCTCTGTAAAATGTATATAAAATAAAATATAAAGATGTTAAATCTCTGTAAAATGTATATAAAATAAAATATAAAGATGTTAATCTCTGTAAAATGTATATAAAATAAAATACAAAGATGTTAAATCTTTGTAAATTGTATATAAAATAAAATATAAAGATGTTAAATCTCTGTAAAATGTATATAAAATAAAATATAAAGATGCTAAATCTCTGTAAAATGTATATAAAATAAAATATAAAGATGTTAAATCTCTGTAAAATGTATATAAAATACAATATAAAGATGTTAAATCTCTGTAAAATGTATATAAAATAAAATATAAAGATGTTAAATCTCTGTAAAATGTATATAAAATAAAATATAAAGATGTGTAATCTCTGTAAAATGTATATAAAATAAAATATAAAGATGCTAAATCTCTGTAAAATGTATATAAAATAAAATATAAAGATGTTAAATCTCTGTAAAATGTATATAAAATACAAAGATGTTAAATCTCTGTAAAATGTATATAAAATACAAAGATGTTAAATCTCTGTAAAATGTATATAAAATACAAAGATGTTAATCTCTGTAAAATGTATATAAAATACAAAGATGTTAATCTCTGTAAAATGTATATAAAATAAAATATAAAGATGTAAAATCTCTGTAAAATGTATATAAAATAAAATACAAAGATGTTAATCTCTGTAAAATGTATATAAAATACAAAGATGTTAAATCTCTGTAAAATGTATATAAAATACAAAGATGTTAATCTCTGTAAAATGTATATAAAATACAAAGATGTTAATCTCTGTAAAATGTATATAAAATAAAATATAAAGATGTTAATCTCTGTAAAATGTATATAAAATACAAAGATGTTAAATCTCTGTAAAATGTATATAAAATACAAAGATGTTAATCTCTGTAAAATGTATATAAAATATAAAGATGTTAATCTCTGTAAAATGTATATAAAATACAAAGATGTTAATCTCTGTAAAATGTATATAAAATATAAAGATGTTAATCTCTGTAAAATGTATATAAAATACAAAGATGTTAATCTCTGTAAAATGTATATAAAATATAAAGATGTTAATCTCTGTAAAATGTATATAAAATACAAAGATGTTAATCTCTGTAAAATGTATATAAAATACAAAGATGTTAATCTCTGTAAAATGTATATAAAATATAAAGATGTTAATCTCTGTAAAATGTATATAAAATAAAATACAAAGATGTTAATCTCTGTAAAATGTATATAAAATACAAAGATGTTAAATCTCTGTAAAATGTATATAAAATAAAATACAAAGATGTTAATCTCTGTAAAATGTATATAAAATAAAATATAAAGATGTTAAATCTCTGTAAAATGTATATAAAATAAAATATAAAGATGTTAATCTCTGAAAAATGTATATAAAATAAAATATAAAGATGTTAAATCTCTGAAAAATGTATATAAAATAAAATATAAAGATGTTAAATCTCTGTAAAATGTATATAAAATAAAATATAAAGATGTTAATCTCTGTAAAATGTATATAAAATAAAATACAAAGATGTTAAATCTTTGTAAATTGTATATAAAATAAAATATAAAGATGTTAAATCTCTGTAAAATGTATATAAAATAAAATATAAAGATGCTAAATCTCTGTAAAATGTATATAAAATAAAATATAAAGATGTTAAATCTCTGTAAAATGTATATAAAATAAAATATATAGATGTTAAATCTCTGTAAAATGTATATAAAATAAAATATAAAGATGTTAAATCTCTGTAAAATGTATATAAAATAAAATATAAAGATGTTAAATCTCTGTAAAATGTATATAAAATAAAATATAAAGATGTTAATCTCTGTAAAATGTATATAAAATAAAATACAAAGATGTTAATCTCTGTAAAATGTATATAAAATAAAATATAAAGATGTTAAATCTTTGTAAAATGTATATAAAATAAAATACAAAGATGTTAATCTCTGTAAAATGTATATAAAATACAAAGATGTTAATCTCTCTAAAATGTATATAAAATAAAATACAAAGATGTTAATCTCTGTAAAATGTATATAAAATACAAAGATGTTAAATCTCTGTAAAATGTATATAAAATAAAATATAAAGATGTTAATCTCTGTAAAATGTATATAAAATAAAATATAAAGATGTTAATCTCTGTAAAATGTATATAAAATAAAATATAAAGATGTTAAATCTCTGTAAAATGTATATAAAATACAAAGATGTTAAATCTCTGTAAAATGTATATAAAATACAAAGATGTTAATCTCTGTAAAATGTATATAAAATAAAATATAAAGATGTTAATCTCTGTAAAATGTATATAAAATAAAATATAAAGATGTTAATCTCTGTAAAATGTATATAAAATAAAATATAAAGATGTTAAATCTTTGTAAAATGTATATAAAATAAAATACAAAGATGTTAATCTCTGTAAAATGTATATAAAATACAAAGATGTTAATCTCTGTAAAATGTATATAAAATAAAATACAAAGATGTTAATCTCTGTAAAATGTATATAAAATAAAATATAAAGATGTTAAATCTCTGTAAAATGTATATAAAATAAAATATAAAGATGTTAAATCTCTGTAAAATGTATATAAAATACAATATAAAGATGTTAATCTCTGTAAAATGTATATAAAATAAAATATAAAGATGTTAAATCTCTGTAAAATGTATATAAAATAAAATATAAAGATGTTAAATCTCTGTAAAATGTATATAAAATAAAATATAAAGATGTTAATCTCTGTAAAATGTATATAAAATACAAAGATGTTAAATCTCTGTAAAATGTATATAAAACACAAAGATGTTAAATCTCTGTAAAATGTATATAAAATACAAAGATGTTAATCTCTGTAAAATGTATATAAAATAAAATATAAAGATGTTAAATCTCTGTAAAATGTATATAAAATAAAATATAAAGATGTTAATCTCTGTAAAATGTATATAAAATAAAATATAAAGATGTTAAATCTTTGTAAAATGTATATAAAATAAAATACAAAGATGTTAATCTCTGTAAAATGTATATAAAATACAAAGATGTTAATCTCTGTAAAATGTATATAAAATAAAATACAAAGCTGTTAATCTCTGTAAAATGTATATAAAATAAAATATAAAGATGTTAAATCTCTGTAAAATGTATATAAAATAAAATATAAAGATGTTAAATCTCTGTAAAATGTATATAAAATACAATATAAAGATGTTAAATCTCTGTAAAATGTATATAAAATAAAATATAAAGATGTTAAATCTCTGTAAAATGTATATAAAATAAAATATAAAGATGTTAAATCTCTGTAAAATGTATATAAAATAAAATATAAAGATGTTAATCTCTGTAAAATGTATATAAAATACAAAGATGTTAAATCTCTGTAAAATGTATATAAAATACAAAGATGTTAAATCTCTGTAAAATGTATATAAAATACAAAGATGTTAATCTCTGTAAAATGTATATAAAATAAAATACAAAGATGTTAATCTCTGTAAAATGTATATAAAATAAAATACAAAGATGTTAAATCTTTGTAAAATGTATATAAAATAAAATACAAAGATGTTAATCTCTGTAAAATGTATATAAAATAAAATATAAAGATGTTAATCTCTGTAAAATGTATATAAAATAAAATATAAAGATGCTAAATCTCTGTAAAATGTATATAAAATAAAATATAAAGATGTTAAATCTCTGTAAAATGTATATAAAATACAAAGATGTTAATCTCTGTAAAATGTATATAAAATAAAATACAAAGATGTTAATCTCTGTAAAATGTATATAAAATAAAATATAAAGCTGTTTAATCTCAGTAAAATGTATATAAAATAAAACAGAGAGACGTTAAATCTCTGTAAAATGTATATAAAATAAAATACAAAGATGTTAATCTCTGTAAAAGGTATATAAAATAAGATGTTAAATCTCTGTAAAATGTATACAAAATAAAATATAGAGATGTTAAATCTCTGTAAAATGTATATAAAATAAAATATAGAGATGTTAAATCTCTGTAAAATGTATATAAAATAAAATATAGAGATGTTAAATCTCTGTAAAATGTATATAAAATAAAATATAGAGATGTTAATCTCTGTAAAAGGTATATAAAATAAAATACAAAGATGTTAATCTCTGTAAAAGGTATATAAAATAAGATGTTAAATCTCTGTAAAATGTATATAAAATAAAATATAAAGATGTTAAATCTCTGTAAAATGTATATAAAATAAAATACAAAGATGTTAATCTCTGTAAAATGTATATAAAATAAAATATAAAGATGTTAAATCTCTGTAAAAGGTATATAAAATAAAATACAAAGATGTTAATCTCTGTAAAAGGTATATAAAATAAAATACAAAGATGTTAAATCTTTGTAAAATGTATATAAAATAAAATATAAAGATGTTAATCTTTGTAAAATGTATATAAAATAAAATACAAAGATGTTAAATCTTTGTAAATTGTATATAAAATAAAATATAAAGATGTTAATCTCTGTAAAAGGTATATAAAAAAAAATACAAAGATTTTAAATATCTGTAAAAGGTATATAAAATACAAAGATGTTAATCTCTGTAAAAGGTATATAAAATAAGATGTTAAATCTCTGTAAAATGTATATAAAATAAAATACAAAGATGTTAATCTCTGTAAAAGGTATATAAAATAAAATACAAAGATGTTAATCTCTGTAAAAGGTATATAAAATAAGATGTTAAATCTCTGTAAAATGTATATAAAATAAAATATAGAGATGTTAACTCTCTGTAAAAGGTATATAAAATAAAATATAATGGTAAAAAACATAAAGTCCTTAAAATATAGCGTCAAAGTTTATTATATAAACCACATTCCCTCAAGAAGTCCAAGACTTTATCTCATGGAACATCATCATAAAAGCTTCTTCATTGAGGTCATATAAAAAATTTCTGTCTCACAGGATGAAAGTCGATACAATCAACAAGAATATGGTTCACTGTCAGAATACACTGGCAGGCTATGCATTCACACCATCGCATTTGTAAAAATGTAAAAGACCCCTATGCCAGGATGCTTTCTGTCAAATTATGCTTATTGGTTTTGTTACAAAAAGTAATTTAAAGATTTTCTAGTTCTAGTAACAGGGAACAGGGGCTATATTCCATGCCCAGATACCTTCTGCCAAATTTGATCAAATTTTTTTGATCTTTTTCGGAGAAATTGTTTGAAGCTTTTTTATTGTTGGTAACAAAAGCCATATCTGATGGTGGATCAGCATCATTTGAACAAATTTCTAAGACCTTTATTCCAGGATGCTTTTGGTCTAATTCTGTTCAGCAGATTTGAAAAAAACTGTTTAAAGGTTTTTCTTCCTTTAGTAACGGTGGCCATATTGGATGACAAAATAGACATCCATGGAACAGATCGGAAAGGCATTGATGCCAAAATGCTTCCTGTAAAATAATGTGCAAATTAGTTGAGTGTTTTTGAAAAAAGGAAGTTGTAAATATCAACTGTGAATGAACGCCACACCATGGATGAAATAACATACCATAAGCTCAATTGAACTTATAGCTAGTTGAGCTAACAAGTCCAGAGCCTGCATGTCAAGCCCATTATCAAGTATTTCTATGCAAAGTGTGACCTCGACCCAAAGGTCTAAAAGTTTAAGGCATTTCACAGAACAAGTTGCCTTAGTTTTATAATGATTCATCTAAAGTATGAAGAAAATTCATCAAAGGGTTTAGAAAATATATTAAGCAAATGAAAAACTTTAACCAAATCCTTAAAGCAAAGTTTCTAACAATGGCACCATGATGCCAGGATCAAAGTGACAATTAGCAAGCATGTCACAGAATGAATGGATTTATCTTCATAATGATTCATTCCAAGTATGAACAAAATCCATTGTGGGGTTTAGGAAATATAAACAAAAAGAAAAAAAGCTTAAAGACAATTTTTTGTTACAGTGACTTTGACTACAAGGTCACAGTGGTTAGCAAGCATATCGTACAATGAAATGTCCTAGCTTCATAATGATTCATGACAAGTATGATGCAAATCATTCCAGGGCTTTAGAAAATATTAGCAAATGAAAAAACTTTAACCAAAACATAAAACATACATTTTCTGATTTGGATCTTGACCCCAAAGTTAAACGAGCAAGCAAGCATGTCCTAGAATCAGGGCTGCATCTAGGATTTAGTAAATTTGGGCACTAGCAACCACCCACCCACCCACCCTTCAAGCTGAAAAAAGGGGAGCCAATAAAGTCCAGTTGGGACTGTCAGTAAGCCATCAGAAAATAACCAAAAATATAAGCAGAACAAGAGTGAGTGCTATAATATATTGTGCTTTCTCCATTAACTCTGAATCAATCACAGGTGCAATATTACAAATTTACAAAATGCAGTGAGGTAAAGTGCATCTAACTTGCCTATGTCTGCTTATAAAGTTATCGCACAGATTTTTAACAACTGACCTTGATCTAGTCAGATGAGGTTAGGATGTGTGCAACATAAAAAGGCCATGCAAAGTTATAATGACTATCTAAATATAAAACTCTCTCATGAGGTTAAAAAATAAATAAAACAGACACAAGAAATTTTTTTAAATTGCAGAAGGATACTACAAAGGCACTACAAAATCTTGCATAACTTTCTTTCAGTGCCATTGATGTAATAGTTAACAAGAGTCCCTTGACAGGACTTGTGCTCTACTGCCAAAATGAATTTCTAGGAATTCAGGATAAGACCATTTCTTCCTTTTAACTGAGTGTGTTGAAAGCATCTCTGATATTCTTCAGCAATAACAAGATTTTCAAATTAGCTGCTGTGGTGGACATATTGGATGTCAGACTGCCACCATTTTCATTTAGGACCAACAAGGCATCATAAGTCTTTTAGTGAAAATCCCATGTTGATATAACCATTCATTTAGGAGGAGTAGCGATAACAAAATTTTCAAGATGGCCACTTCTGCAGCCATATTTTAATGTCAGATCAGCACCATTTTTATTTAGGACCAACTAGACATCATAAGAAGTATTTTAGTGAATGCCTCATGTTGATATGACTCTCCAGGATAACTTGTGCTAATGGACGGACAGATAATGAACAATGGACAAAAAAACATCCCATAAGCTCTTCTGATCTATGACCAGTAGAGCTACAAATCTGTGGATTAAAGATTGTGAAAAATTGATTTTAAAGATGTATGATGCATATAAGATCTGCAAATTCTAAATGTTTCTTATATCTTCTGTTTAACCTCCTTAACTCTAAGAGCAACCATACTAAGTAATTTCTTGATTTTAAATACAAATCTAATACTTTTGTCTAAGCAGGCACAAAATGAAACTAAAAGTATCAAATTAAGTACAGCAGAACATATTTTGGGAGACAATCCCTTCTGCCAACAAAACATGGTCTCTCAAGGCAGGTGGTCTCTCACTGGAGTTTATTTCTCTATATAACATATTCGTTTGTGCATCGAGTATCTGGTTTCTCAAGACAGGTGGTCTTTCATAGCAATAGTCTTTCAAGACAGAATTTAATGTCTCACTCTGCAAATACTGTAAATTATATTAGCATCATTAAACAAATATAGTAAAGTTAGCATATTTTCAAAAAAAATATCACAAATGAAATCACTTGTCAAATCTGTATCTTAAACTTTTCCAAGCAAAATATTTTAAAGAATTTAATCACCTTATGAAATTTACCAAAATGTCTGCGCTGGCTAAAATTCTGAAAATTAAGATATACAGTATGTACTCATACCTTGTTATATGTTTGATTATGGCATTCTCAATCTCTGAGAACTTCAACTTTTGAGAATATATCAGAGCTGTTACACCATCTTTGTTCTCTGCAGAAAAGTTGGCTCCATATAACAATAACTGCTTCACCACTTGAACATGTCCACGCCGAGTTGCCTGCAAGCAAATATGTTGTATACTGAACCATATTACTTATCACAAATGCAAAACCTGACATTTTTTGGCTAAAAGGGGTCACATATAAACCATTCTGCAAAACATGCTCTGTCAATCTAATGTTTGGGGGAGTGCGGGGTAGAGGTGGAGTCATCTCATCTACAGCAGTTTTATTTGCCAGGGGTCTGACTCGAGTTTTCTCTTTTAAGCAACAAAACATAAATTAATTCCTACTGTCAATATTTCATTCTTTTGTGCTTTGCACTCGTGCACTTCAGAACACTTTCACCCATTGATCTAATGTTAATTTCTTTATGACAAACACAACACACAGCTCTTTGTTTACCATTTGGCTCCTCTGCCCATATACTGCATTTATGGCAATACTTCCCATCACAGAGTACTTGACCACAATATTTTTTATCAGACTCTTGTGTCTCAGTCAACAGATGGGCCAAAACAGTATCCATTTATTTAAACATTATGAAATGGTTACAATTCCAAATAAGGCTGACAGCCAACCAAAAGTCCTACTGAATATGTAAGTGACCAAACATGGAATCACAATTTCTGAAACATATATTATTATTACTTTTATTTTTCTTGATATTTATAGTAGTAATGATTGCTTTCCAATGAAATCCATTTGTTTTAAAAGTCAAGCACTTTTCAAAGACTGAAGAGGGTTTTCAAACATTTTTTAGTACTTTTTGCAGCTGACCTCAAATTCATGCATTTTTCAATGTAACCACCAAAATACAAGCACTTTAGATTGGAGAAAAAACTTAAAATAGCAAATGTTAGTGAATGGATGCCACATGCTGGAAGCAGGACCACACCTTAAGCTCACTTGACCTTACAGCCAGGTGAGCTGAAAACCTTTTTTGCACATCCTCATTTGTCCGTAAGATCAAACCTTTTTGCAGGTTAGCCACTAAGCACAGAGATAACACGCTAGCTTTTCACATCTTTGGTCCTGGATTTAATCCTGCAGCCAGCACATGCAAGTGGTCAATCATCAGTGATGAAAATATCCACTGTCTGGCAGTCCAGAAGTAGAAACATTTTAATGGGAAAGTACAAGTTGCTGTCATTTGCCAAGGATATCATATAGAATATGCAGGTAAAATCCAGATGTGCCATTTAATGAATATGTTGATTCCACACACGTAGATCATATAGGACTTTGTCCATCCCTATACATTCAAGGAAACTCTTTTCTTTTAGATTATCCCGGGTCCTCAGCCTTAAACCTTGGATAGTAAGTCCACCTGATAAAGGCTGTTTAAACTTTTTGTACAATCAATATAAAATGACTAATCAAAGTAAACTTCACCCCAAATTAAACATGAGGACTATCTAGAACTGCTGCCTGTAGGAATGGGTGTCACTGCAAACAGCCCTGCTTGTTCAGTTTTGCTCAGTAGGACCCACATAAGCCAAGTTACAGTGCAAAGACAAAGTGTGTTGGTCAAACAAGGTCACAGGTGGCTGAAAATTAAATTTATTCACAATCTTGTAAATATGAAGCTCACATCCAATATGACTGAAATCCAATTAGAACAGAAACAAAAACTAAAGTGTGTCTCAAACAATCAGGAGCCCATAACTCCAAAACATGATGACAGAATGCTGACAATCACATTAAAGCATGATTTTGTCAGTACAGACTTCCCTTGTTATAATGCTCTTCATGGATACATTAGAAGTGACCTGCATTATAAGCAAGGGAGACTTTACCAAATGATGTTGCAATAAGACTGTGTCCTAATAGTACATTAAAACAGAAAATTAGATTTTAATCATATGAAATTACATTACAACTGGTTCCCATTAATCCAGAATAAAAAATAAAGTGAAATATATTAGGTAGTAATGATACAAAAAATGTTGACCAATTTAATGAGATCAATAACTATGCCTGCATTATAAGAGCGGTAGCAGTATATTGAGGGGCTTCAAAGTGAGGGACCACTGTACAAGTATCATATCAAATCCAACGTATCAAATCCAACAGTGATCCACTAATTATAAACAGAGTTACTTTATAGAAAGAAAAGTGGGTGCATCAAGCATTTAGAGGCCATTACTCTACCAAGTGACAAAGAATGCTGAGAATAAAATTCACACAAGAACCTTGTCAGAATAAAACTGCACATCAAGTTTGATTGAAATCAAACGAACCACTGTTCAAGTTACAGTGCAGAATTTAAAGTCTGGAAGGACAGTCAATCAGGAGCCCAAAATCCTGACAACCAGACTCATCTTGGATGAAGTCAATATAAAACTGAACATCTAATTTGGTTAAAATAAAATAATCTGTAAAATATTGCCATGGAAACCAAAATGTGAAAGGAAAAAAAAGTTACCCACATCTTTTGGCTTGTTTTAGTAATACAAGATCATAAAAAGTAGACTGCTTAGATGGAAGTCAGATGAGTGTGTTCTCCCTTAGAAGGATTGGTGCCAAATCCCATCACTGATCATTTGCTACTGGAGCAGAAGTGCATGCTTATCAAGTGACATAACTGTCAGGAGAGCTGGGGGGGGGGGAGGGGGCTGTATTATTATATTATGATCGGTTATGTATTGTCAAAAAATATATTCTACTCCAAAAATTAGTTTTATCTTCAAATACATTACCTAATCATAATATGTTGGGAGAATAGGTAAGAGGTGGAAGTTACCTCCCCTTACCCCAGAGGTAACATTGGCTTCAGTCTCCTGTGAGATACAGGCTAAGGTTAGCACAAGTCAATGAATGGATGCAGTCTTGCAAAACAAAATTCACTCCTGCAAATTCAGAAGTTGAGTAACCTACATCATTTTGAAGATGCTGGGTAATGTGGGAAGGTAGCCTGGTCAGCTGCTGATATAGGCCCACCTGGTCCAATCAAGCTCTTTGGGATGAAAGATCCCATAAGTAAAAGCTGGAGAATGTCATGTCTGATCTCCATCCCACAGCTGATGACCCTAACCTCATATGCCGATATGCATAAGCAATTCATCTAGCCTTGAGTTAGTTCCTTGTAAGCTGAACAGATAACCCAATGGATCAAGGACTAAAATGCCCGAGTTTAAACAATGTCCCTTCCTTCTTTGGGCAGTAAGAACAAGCGAGATCTCTCTCTTCTGATCAGCTCAGTATGTTTCAGTTAGCACTTCAAAGCCCCAACAGGATCCTGATGATGCTCTTGCAAAAAAGGGTCCAAAGAAGAAAGTGGTTTCAAGGCAAACGACTGATTTCCCATAAGTGGGAGCCTCTTCTTAGCCTTGAAAGCAGAGGGCACCATGAACAAAACAAAACCATCATGGTTGAATGCAGATAGTTCAGGTCAACTGATAAGGCATACTTGAACTGATTCTGCCTGTTGAAATTAAATCGACTAGGAAGCAGGTCTTACAGGAAAGATGAGTCAGTGATGGACTAGACAGTGGTTTTGAAGGTTTTCTTGTTCAACCACATCACAACCCATGGTACGTTCCATTTGCCAAGGTCTCTGGTCGAGACAATTTAAAATTGGCTAGGTCTGAGAGGTCTTATTTCTGGTCTATATCCTCCCATCTATGATGGCAATAAATGTCTGATATTGTGGAACAGTAGCCCTGGATTGTGACTGGAGCTAACTACTGCTCAAAATGCCATAATAAGTTAGCTATTTGTGGTAACAAGACTTTTAAGGGGGATCACAGCACCACTGGAAGAAAAATCCATTTCCCCTCACAGGCTTACAAAGTGTTGAGCTTTTTTGTCCACCACTTCTTTGGAGAAACATCTCTTTATGATGACTTGTTTCAAATAAGCCAGATATGCAGGTTCAGCATTTGTGGGTTGGGATGGAAAACCTGCCGTCATTGTTGTTTCAGAAGGCAAGGAGAAATTAGGGTTTTTCTGGTAACTTCTGTGACTAGATTCAGGAGGTCACTGATCCACGAGTTGTCCCACTTGAGGAAGCAAGCAGGATTAGTCTGCACTCCAATTCCCTTGCTTTCTGCATAACCCTGGAAATCCAAGCAGTTGGAAGAAATGCATATTATCAAAGACTGTTCAGTGAAAATCATATGTCCAAGCTTTTGGATCTGGGACTGGTGACATCAAGGTTGGTGAGCAAAAAATGTCCACCGGAGGATGATCCCTGTAAGTACAGATTCATCTCAAGTCCATGGGGCGAATGGACCATTCTGTTTGAATCAGTTGTTCCATGGACAGCAAATTCACTATGACATGGAACCTGCCTAAGATACAGTTGACTTCAATGTGAATTTGTTCATGATGACATCACAAGAGAATATCCAAAACAAGGCAAAGATCTGTGTACTTGGTTCCCCCTTGCCTTCTGAGAAAACTGACAATAGCTGTATTTTGTCAGACACAATCAGAATGCCCTTTCCAGCTTTCCAGATGTCCCCTTCCATGTTTGAAATGTTCTAAAAGTATTTGCTGTGGCTTTCATCCCTAGAAGGATGATATGTATGGAGCACTCCTGAAGGAATCAAACCCTGTCCCTGTTTGCTTCTTGAAAAGGTGTGTGTGTGGGGGGGGGGGGGCAAAAGATCAACACTCTAGCCAGTCATGCTGGCATCTGTGCAGACTGATTTCCTCCCTCCTTAACAGTGTTGATCCTGAGTGCCCAAATATGTTGATTGAGACAGCTTAGATCTATGACTGGTCAAAGCTTGTAACTTAACTTAGGGGAAAAGCCTGGAGTACAATTTATGTGAGCTTGTATTATGAATGATCTCTACTGCCCTTTTCACAAGTGTTTATTTCTCGCTGCAGAAGGTTTGCCCTCTTTGCCAACAAGACATATGTGTTGTTGGGGCCGAGTCACTCCCATTTCCTGGTAAATGGAGGATGTCCACAAGTGTTGCCATTTTCTGTGGAAAGGCAGCCAGGGAGAGAAACTAGACTGAACCAGTCCTTCTCTCCTTGTCTTATCACTTGCTCTGGAAAACTGGGCCCTCACCAATGAGTAAGCTGTTTGGAGGATTGTCCCAGCTGGCATGCTTGAGAGTGGTGCTTTCTACTTTTCCATGGTTCATACAGATATTTCATCAGAAAATTGAAGCAATTTTCAAGGACATTTTAAGGACAACAATTTAATTTTCAAGCACTATAATTAACTCTGTATAAACTTACGAAGAATGTTGATTATGGTATGCCGAGTCCACAAAATTTCTGAATGAAGTGTTTCATTCTTAAACAAGAATTATAAAATATTCTTTTTTGAACTAGGCCCAAGTACACTAGCTCAAGGGGCTTTGGAGCATGGGTATAGAGATGCAGTCATCTCAGCCGCAACAGTTTGGGAGTGAGCTGTCTTACATGCCAAAATTTCTTACTCCTCGAGTTTTTCATGTTGAAGCAAAAATTATTCTAAATTCATTCATATTGTAAATATTTAATTCTTGTATACTTTCCACTCTTGCCATGAAACTTCAAAGCACTTTTACTCTTTGATCAAGCCGAGGTTACGTTAGCTCTACAAATCCCTAGTTACTGATCATGGGGACTTTAGACCCAAGGTCAAATGCATTTTTTGCAGTGCCTTGGACTCTGGGTCACTGGGCCTGTGCAAGGTTTGCCTCTTTGGCAGTCTGTTTCCATATCTCCTTTATGCAGCCATGGAATAGGAGGTTGGAAGGTAGAGGTCAAGATCTAAAGATGGCCTTGTGGTGGTCTTTTAGCAGTGGACGTGGATAAGGAATGCATCTCTCTTTGCAAGCTGGATGTTAACGGAAGCAGCTAGTATGGAATTGGAGTGTGAGTGCTGAACTGCCCTGTTGAGTACATGAGCCATGCACAAGACACTCCCAGGCATGTGTTTATCAGTTGGCATTTAAAAGATTAATTCAGGCTATGCTCAGCATGCTGAAATACGGTCACTGAGACCATGCTGAACATGGAGCCAATAGCTATGATGCTGCAAACCAGCTGTCATGTGTTGAGGTAAGATTTCTGGTCTAAGAGCACAGATAAGGTTTCAACATTCTCAGCCCTGCAATATCTGTGGCAACAGCTGGGATGTCGATGTTGAAGACTGACGTGTAGTTTATAAAAGGCCAGAAGGAGGTTCAATGCACCTCTTTGTTATGAAAAGATAGGTGTGTTGATGCTTTGGTTTTGACGTTGCCTTTGAAGCAGTGTACGATAACAGTGTCTCAACAAGATTGCAGTAACTATTTGAAAGAAGGCTCGTCTTTCTTGGCTAAAAGGTCAACAGGTGCAGGAATTCTGTACAAGGAGACTGACAGAGCAGAAGAAAGCAGGAAGAACTCTGGAGGCAGAAGACTGTTTCAATGGATGCAAGGATGGCCATCTTCCCTGAACATAATCAGATTCAGCAAAAAAAGACTGGGCTTGAAAGCATACATCTTTAACAACAGAGATGGAGGGTGACAAAGATACCTCCTGTGATGGTAGTGACAATGAACTAGCTAAGCAGGTACTTGTGGATGATGAACAAAGCTTGCAGTCCATCCATGTTTAAACAGTTATCTGTAGGTGTTCAGTCTAAGTGTTGTAAAAAGTCCAAGGAAGGTACCTAGTGCCTGGGAATGAGAAATTGCCACAGCCAGTACTGGCTCTCATCAGAACCAGGACCAATGTTGGAACTGTCTGGTACTTTTTTGTTGGAGGATTGTTCACTGAATCCAATGCAAGTTGTGCTGGGCATCCACAACAAACCAGGTCTGAAGTGTTGTGACCGGGTGCCTGATTCTGTGTGCATCTGGAGTCCAGGACTGGGTATGCCTGGAAAACAGATCACATTATCTATTTCCGGTGTTAGAAAGTATTGGCTGAGACTGTGCCGGAACTGGAGTGGACAAGATCTTGGGACAGCTGATGTCAGTTGCCAAGGTCTGCAATCAGCTATATGGGGATTTGTCACTATAGTCAGTACCATGGTCTATATGTGGTTATGAGCTGTCCAGGACTGGTCAATGGGGGCCACAATACCATGTTGGTACTGGTCTAGAAGTCTGTTAAGTTCTGGTATGATTTGGCAGTGGCACTGTAGGTAACGGTAGAGTTAAGACTATGTGGGAGGTCTCAGACACAGAGACCACTGGACAATCTTAGAAATTGGCAATCTTTCTGCTTCAACTAACTCAGACATGAGAAAGTTGACGACCGAGGCAGCATCTTTCACATCTTTATGGGAATGTGTCTTGGCTCTCTCACAAGTCCAAATGTTTGGCAGTTAACCGTCTGCCCAGTGTGAACAAATGTTGCAAGTATGATCTGAACACCCTGTTCAGCTAATTTAGGTGGAGTGATTCTAATGAGCGAACCTAACTTTCTTGCAGACCTCACACTAAATCCAGCACATTGCTACCTTTAATTAAAGAAAGCAAACAATCTCATATACTGGTGCAATCAGTCAAGCATCACACTAAGCTTACAGTGAAGTGGACATTATGAATTAAGATAAATGCAAGAGAAAATTACAGAAATGTTCTTATTACTAGCAATAAGTGATTTACTACATATTATTTACAAAAGGGTCAAGTACTGAAATGAATTTCAAGTATTACTAACAATTAGAGTATGCAATTAAGTGTCACTGATTAGCTTATATGGTGAAGTATTGACAACTGAAGTGCAAAATGTTTGTCTACAATGATGAGAGAGCAAGATTCAGTAAGAATATGATGGAGTGTACTTCCCAGTGATGGGAAAAATCCAAACTGTTGAAAAGGCACAAAAAGAAAGGTGTTTAGAAGGCCTATTGCCGACCAGACACAAGTAAAAGCAGTAAATAATGACTAATGAGATTTGGTGACAATGCTGCTGTCCAAGGGAAGACCATTCTCTTCTGACTTGTATCTTGGCAAACAGATTACATTGTAGTATTTGTAAAACAAGCCAAAAGATGTGGCTAACATCGCTTAGCTGGGAAGGGCTGAATTTAGGAGGTACTGGATGGTCTTCCATTGTATTATGATTGGGTAATGCACTTGAAGAAGAATTATATTATAAAAACTAAGCTTTCTGAAATACCCTCAAGACTTTTTGCAGGATGAGAATTAAACAGGGTGTACCAAGTATGTAGGTATTGCTACCTACATTTTAATCCAGTAGCAAAATTACTTACAAAGAGGCAAAAGTTTCACCGAGGGTTCTTTGTTTTAAAATTCTTAGTTACAAATATTTTCTAAAAAATGTTTTTGATAAACTAAAATATGTACCTAAACCATAAATTGCTAGATGCAACTGCTAACACATAAATTTGCCCATACCATCATCAAAGCTGCGTCTCCATCTAATGTCTGACGATTCATTTTTGAACCAAGCTTCACCAGAAGATCAACCATTGAAGTAAAACCCTGAAATAATAACATACTGTCTGTATTGGAGACTCTTATGAAGATATCAATGTTCAAATTGTATCTTCTGAATTGCAAATACATAAAACTTCACAAAAACAGAAAGAACATTATCCTTGCCAATCTGGTCATTTTCAAATAGAATTGTTTCAATAACACATACAGTATATACTCACATATACCAACTTCAAACTGCATAGACCCAGATCAGGTCGACGCAGTTTGTAAGGACTAATCAGTAGAACAAACAACATAGACCCTGATCTGCCAGCGCATTATGCGAAGGCAGATCAGGGTCTATGTTGTTTGCATTTGGACTTGGCTTATACATGAATATATACTGTACACACGAAGACATGCAATAATACCAAAATATGCTGACAAAAGTAGAGATCATAATATTAATATGTATTTATGTACATATGTATGAGGTTTAATGGCATATCAGCACAATCCTGGCTAACTAGTACCAATTAAAAATAAAACTGTAAATGCAAGATAAAAAAATGCTATAATCTTCCAGAAGATAAACCCTTCCAAATAAAAGTAAAACATGTACCATATATACTCGCGTATAAACCAAGTCCAAATGCAAACAACATAGATCCTGATCTACCATCACATAATGCGATGGCATATCTGGGTCTATGCAGTTTGCAGTTGGTATTGGCTTATACTAAATGAATATATACGGTACTCCTAAAAGATAAAACGTAAGTAAGTTAAAATTCTTTAAAAATTATATAAACATTAAGGCAAAATAGGTAAGATCCTTAAATATATACTATCAAAATTTTGTATTTAAACCACACTCTTACAGTCCAAAAATTTGTCTGGTGGTATATCTAAAAGCTTCATCATAGAGTCAACATAAAAAAAAAACTCCATCTCATAGCATGGAAGTCAATACACTTCACAAGAATGTGCTACTGTCAGCATACACTGGCAACGGATGCACTCTGGTCAAGACTCGTGCTTCAGGAGGTACAAATTGGTCAGGTATGCACATCCTATTCGCAAGTGACACTATTCTACCTCATCTCTGTAATTTGTTCCACACGAATGATGCCACTCTCCAAAGATGGGTTTGATGTTCTGAAGTTTGTTTGTGGTATCTTTCATTCTACATATTTTCCCCAAGTACATAAAACATGCGAAATAATGAAATACTTAATGTCACTATATAGGATCTTCCATTAAGAAGTGAGTGACTGCAAGGCTGCTTTTCATCACATTACTAAATGAAATAATATCCTTTTCTAAGCATTAACTACCATATATACTCCAGTATAAGCTGGGTCCTAATGCAAACAACATAGACCCTGATCTGCCATTGCATAATGTACTTGCAGATCAGGGTTTATGTTGTTTGTTCTACTGATTAGTCCTTACAAACTGCATAGAACCAGATCTGCTAGCTTATTATGCAATGGCAAATCTGCGTCTATGCAGTTGGTATTAGATTATATGCAAGTATATATGATATGCTTGCTTTAGTAGAATCCAAATGCAGCTACCAAGAGTGTAATCAGCCAGCAGATCAAGATCTCTGCTGTTCATTTTACTTTCAACTTAAGTTTTCTGCATTAACTCTAATCCACCAATGAATTATGCAACTGCAGAGCTGGGTCTCTATCATTTACAGCTGGATGTGCATTACACTTAAGAAAAACATGATAATTATTACCACATTCAGCTTTATTTACTATCCCTAATTTTGGGGGTTTGGATAGTCAGTCCCCATTTTTAATCCCTGGTTCTAGTAAATGTAACCCAACAAGGATCCATGGTTTTCTTTCATTCTCCCCTTCCCTCCATCTGGAAGACCACCTAAAGCCAAGAACTGGTCCCACTTTCATCAAAAAAGTCTTAAAAGCTATTTCAAGACTTGTGATATTTGACTGGTCAATTTTAATCCAGACTTAAATTTCAGCCTATCAGGTTGTGGTTTCTAGACTTAAGTCACGGTTGTGAAAACCAGGCCTGTGCCAGATTTCAACAAAAAACTTAAACTTGGACTTGAATTTTGGTCTAGAATCCATTTACAGAGGAACCTCATTAATCTGGGCACCTTTCTTCCCAGTGAATATGTCAGGATTAATGAGTTTTCCAGATGATTTAATCACACACATTTTTATTTTATGATGTCATTGTACCGTATACATGTACATGTATGTTATTTGTAAATGTACTGTATATTCAATAATGGTTGAAATAAATTAATGAATACATCTATTGATTTGTGATTATTTCACTTTATTATAACATGCACTTGTACATAAATGTAAGTTTAAACAATAACACATTGAACACATCACACTATGTACATGTACATGTATGTAGTGTACATACATTTATTATGTCAATTTCCTTTTGGGTGATCTTCTTTGTGCTGGCAAATTTTCTTTTTTATGTTGGCTGGTAGCTCTACTCATCAACGCTTGCTTGATGGTGTCGCCATAATAATGTAAAAAGTACAACGAATACAAACTGATATCTCGCAGTTAAATGCATTATGGTAAACTAATACAATGCAGTCATTTTTATGAGTCGTATTTTACAACTGTTAAAGCTGCCAATGAGCCGATAATTGATGTCGCTTTTTATTCTGAAATGAAGCCCTATACTGTCCACAGCTTAAATCAATCAACTTTATTTGTACAGCCATCAGCAAACTGTGACTGTTACATACAATTGGTAAAGAACAAAGAGACTTAATGACACACTTAATTTATTAACCATATGTCAAAAGTATGGATGATTTTTATTTAATTATTAACACCCCCTTCGGCGACAAGCAAAAACAGACATAGTTTATACAATCGCTGGATATAATACGGTGACGCTACTTGAAGTTTTTCCACACACATGATCACATGATCAATTTATACCTTTAAAGTGCCACTAGAATTGGACCAATCAGAGATTGATACATTGACACACCTCCAAATTTGCGCTGGTCAATCTGTGTTATCCGACTGACTGTATTTTCATATACAATTCTTCGAATTTTCCTTATTTTTGGACAGATTATTTCCGGATTATCAAGGCAAGTTTTATAGTAAGTTTACACTTTGGTCCCAGATTTTTATTTCCAGATCTGGAACATGGATTTCTTGATTAACGGAGCAAATTAACATTTAGGAATTCCGTTCCTGTTGAACTATGTCCGGATAGCGAGGTTTCCGGATAAACGAAGTCCGGATTTACAAGGTTCCTCTGTATATAATTGACTGAAAATTAAAACAGACTTTTAATTGACCAATCAAATGTTTGAAGTCAAGACTTGAAAGCTTTGGAACTTATGCTGATAAAGCTCTTCACAGAATTTATAATTAAGCAGTAAAAGTGGACATTGTGTTGAAGAGCATCAAACACAGGCACTCAGGTCATGCATTTTATTTCTGCAATCAATATTCACATTTCCAGCATTATATACTTTGAGTCACTCATTGCCAAGTCAGACTATAAAACACTTTTTTTTCCTAAAATTGTATTGTCTTCCAAAATAACTATGACCACTGTTCATTTATAAAAACAAACGTGTTGAATATCATCAAACACAGGCACTCCGGTCGCACATTTTATTTGTGCAATCAATATTCACATTTCCAGCATTAAATACTTCGAGTCACTCATTGCCGAGTCAGACTATAAAACACCTTTTTCCCTAAAATTTCATTGTCCTCCAAAATAACTGTGACCACTGTTCATTTATAAAAACCAAAAGAGAGAAGGCCAGCAACTAGCCACTATTAATTAACTATATTTAGTACATATGAGGGATTCCCTGCTAATTCAAACTAAACAGTCAACTTCAGGCCAATAACTGGGATGTCTTATACTGATGTCCCCTAAAAAATGCAGTCCCCTTCTGGGCACAGAGGTTTGAAGGAGATAAATATTTACATCATTTTGGAGTTAAAAACAACCCAGACAAACGACGTTGTTATTAATTACAGGCTGAAGTTCTTCAAAAAAAGGGATTACACCCAGTTATTGATGTGAAATTGAATGTTTAGCAAGAATTAGCAGGAGATCTCTCATTTGTACCAAATATAGTAAAAATTATTGATGGCTTGTTGCCAGCCTTCTCTTCATGTAAAAAATGAACAGTGGACAGTTCTTTTGGAGGGAAAGGAAAAAGTAAAAATAACTGTGCTCTAGTCCATCTGACAATGACAGATTGAACAGTATATCATGCCTGGAATTGTTAATTTTTGTTGCAGAAATTAATAAATCCATGACCCAATTGACTGTGATCATAGCGGTAAAAAGAATAATACTAAAATGGATTTCTACTCTTTTAGAAGAAAAAATGTGGAAGAAACTATGTTACCTTCTCTGTATATGTGCATATAACTGCATTGACCTATGTAATGTTTTTATACCCTGAATTTTGAATGAAATACTAACAAATAGAGCTCAAGTTTCACATTTTTTTATCCATACTCGAAAGTGATGTTATGTGTTGGGAATGGGCCAAGGAATGGTATGAATAACTGAGAAAGGGGAGGTCTATGGTACACTGTATTGGCAGTGAGACCATGACCAATCCATTTCTAAAAAAAAAAACATGTCCCTCGATGGGACTCGTACTCTACTTGCTGAAAAAATTTCCTGGAATCTATGTTAAGTACATTTCTACTGTCCTTTTATTCTCTCTAATTGCAGAGTACTGAAACCAGCTCTAATATTCTTGATAAAGTCCAACATATTAAATTTAGCACAAAATATATTTTCTTACATGTTGGAGTTAACATATATGCACAAGATACATGCAGGTTAAGTACAAAATTCTTTGTCATGGCCTATGACTTTTAACCTGATATCATAGATAGAAGGTCACTGAACTTGTCTCAGTCAATGTTAAGATATTCCAACATGCCAAGTTTGATTAAATCAATAATGTTTTGTTTTTTTTTTAAACGGAGAAAATTATTGAACTGACTTCATTCAAGATATTATTTCAAATATATCCACAGGCTATTTTTGTAACAATCCATTCATACTTCTTTGTGTTATCATGCTCATAAGCCAGTACAGTGAAACCCCCTCCCTCGAAACAAAATTTTTGACCTTAAAACAAATTTCAGTGTGCTGACTATAAACTAATTTATGAAGACTGCAAATAAAAATGAAGTATGTTCAAATTTCATTTGTAAATATGTAAAAGTCACTGTACATATAAGCTCAACAAAAAAAAAAAGCAAGAAATTACCTTTGATTTGACTCCAAGGTCAATTACGTCTGGTTTTCAAACCCCACCACAAAAGCGTTAATACGTTGGTAGTAACATTTGCACCATTTTCAGAACAAATTACATATTGCAAGATGTGTTAAATGAAATCCCCATCTGAATGCCACCATTCGTTCATGAGGAGATAGTGAAAACAAGATTTTGGACATGACCACTGTTGCCATGCTGAAGGTCAAATGAGCACCATTTTCGTTTGGGACCAGTTAACATATTACTATAGTGTTTTATTGAAAACCCATCATTATGACCATCCAGTCAGAAAAGTAGCCATATAAAGATTTTTTTTATGGCTATCAAGGCAGCCATATTGGACACTGGGTCAGCACCATTTTAATATAGGAACAACTATATAAAGCAAGACAGAAGTGCTTCCTTTTATTTTTTTTAAAAAGTTAGTATGACCATCTGTTCTGAAGATGTAGAAATTAGATTTTTCACATATAGGGAGGTCACATCTGCATTATTTTCATTTAGGATCAACTACATTTAGTGAGAAGTGAGAAGTTGCCTTAGTGATAACTCCATGTCAATATGCACATCTCTTCAAAAGTAGTAGTGATATGATTTTCAAGCTTAACACCATGGCCATCATGCTGAAGGTCTTGTCAGCACCATTTTCATTTGGGACCAACTTGAAATTATAAGAATTCTATGAGTGAAAATTCAAGGTCTATATGACCATTTGTTCAGAGGAAGTAGCAATAACAAGATTTTCAAGATGCCTACCACTGAAAGTCTGGATGGCACCGTTTTTATTTAGGACCAATTACATATCAAAATTATTCTTTAAGGAAAAACCCAATGTCAATGTGACCATCCATTCAGGATAAGTAGCGATAAAATGATTTTTAAAATGGCTGTAGCAACCCCATTGGACATCAGATTGGCACCATTTTTATTAAGGTCCAAGCAGACATTATAAAAATAACAATATTTTAAGATGGTGGCCATATTGGATTTCCAAGGGGCACAATTTTCATTTAGGATCAACTAGACCTTGGGATCAACGTGTGTAAAAGTTTCATGGTAATCCTCCAAATAGTTGAGGAGAAGTACCAATAACAAACTTGTGCTAATGGATGACTGGATGGTTGGACGGATGGAAAATGGATGATGGGCCATCGCATAAGCTCTTCCGTCTTTGATCAGTAGAACTATAAAAAAAGATTTATTAGTATTAAGCTTGATATATTGGAAGTTCCATATTATGGTACTGCATTTGCCAGCCTATAAGTTGATGTGGAGTACAAGTCGAATTCACTAATTTTGAACATTTTCCATTCTTCATCCATATATAAGTCGATGTGGAGTAAGACAAAGCCAGATCAAAACCTTGGCTTTGTCTTTTTTGCTAGTAACTTCGTGAATATTAATGGTATCACTGTATGCTATTCCAGATTAATTGGGAAATTGATTAAGATGGTCTGTACATCTATTGTTTACAGGTATTATTTATTGGCCAATTGTATGCAATGATATGAACCACTGTTGTCAAAAAGTAAAGTGCAACTTTTATTCTTACAGCAACAGTAACCTCATTATCAAATTACATGTACAACAAAAAATAAAAGAAGTCGATAAAGACTTGTTGTTTTTAGTGAATGCGTGTATGTGTGTGTGAGAGAGAGGGAGAGGGGAAACAACGCTGTGTTAGTGTGTAAGAACGTATTTATTCAGAGCAGTTATTTGTAGCTTTTGGACAGAGAGAGAGAAAGGTTACAGGGCAATTGTAATATGTATTGTTCAGTTACCTGCCATGTTCAAGGGCACTACTATATTCCATTATCAATTAATACCTCTGAACAAATAGTTCATTCTTGTATTAATTATGATTGTCACAAGAAAACCACATGGCCTTGCAGTGTTATTTACATGCTAATGAAATATGCCTACAGCTTTAGCCTGGTCATTCCAGTTGACACCTGTTTGAAGACAAGATCCAGCAGACAATATCAAATTAGTGAGGCTACCAATAGGGAAATGAGGCTACCCATAGGGTATTGTAATCGATCCTGTAAAGCATTCTAATGTATGCAGTACTGTATCATGACCTGTAATGCCAGATGCTTACTCATTTAAGTTTCTCAACCAGTGACACCTTTTGTTCTCGCCGACAGAAGAGTCAGAGCATAAGCAAAGATCAAACCACTGATGCCGCCTAATCACAGGAAGTGTATATGCACTTACTGATAAAGAGTAATCTTATTTGGTGGGAATGGAGATGTCATTGTAGTTGCAAAGAAAATAACACAGCATGCTAAATAATCATTCTTGGGATTGAAACCAAATGGAGTCTATATGGATAAAAATATTGTAAATATTTAAATATAAATTATATATCTTTGAAACTGAAGGAATATGGCATGTATTTTTTAAAATTTCCATTTACTATTCTATTACTGTTTTCTCTCTTTGACAAAAGCTTCAGCTAAACTGGGCTGTAAGGTACATTAAGCAAAATAGCATGAAGAAGGGCTGAAATATACTTCTCTCCTTCTCTCTCTCATATCGAGGCATATTTTATTTAGATCACGAGGTGCAAGAAGAAAAATATATTCTAATACACATATATGTAAGCAAATTTAAATAACATATATTAATAGAGCATGCTGCTTTAGCGCAATTACGTCTGATCCACGCAAACTTAATACTGACGATCATGTAAATATTTTCAAATCCTTCTCAATGTCGGGTCCTATATTTTTTTATACACAATCTCTTCTCCAAAGTGTACTTTGAAAAAAAAACATTTATATTTTCACATACGAAAAATTAAAATACGGTAAAGCAATTTCAATGACATGATGCACATATAAGTCAATTCGGAGTATAAGACGAAGCCCAGACTTCCAGGACAAAAAGTATCGGCCAGCAAATACAGTATATAAAATAGTGCATCAGAGACCGAAGTCCCATTGCCTATGAGTTTAAGGCCCTAAAATTTTCAGCCCCTGAAAAACATTTGCATATCTTTAACAAAGTAGGAAGAACAGTATGGAACTATACAAATGCACAAATATCTGCCTATAGACCTTCTGTGCAGCTAGCATTAAGGCTGTGGTTCCATTCTTCATTTGGGCATCAACAATTGCACCATTCTCCAACAGGCACTCAGTCAAACTCTCATATCCTAAAATGATAATTAGCCAAGCAATTTACAATTTTCAAATGTCACAATTGGTCAAAAGTCAAATACACTTGCTGGAACATTCTTTACAAAGAAGTCTTTCTGATAACTATTAAAAGTTATGGTAATTATAAAACCATACAACAATATAAACAAGACATACACCTCTCCCTAAATGCTTATGAAATCCTCATACACCGATGCATCCAGGTTTTCCTAAATTGGGGGCACATGCCCCCTTGTTTTAAATTTTTTTTTTTTGGGGGGGGGCACTTCATTCACACATAGGGGGCTCCAAGAAAATCTAGTTTTAGACCACTAAGGCTGCCATCTGTCAGGACAAGTTGCTGTACAAAAAAAAAAAAAAAAAAATATATATATAAAAAAATAAAATATCGGGACTGAAAAAGAACATTTAATATTTACATTTCTTGCATTATGCACATTTCAATCTCACACAATGAAAGTCAAAAATTAAAATTTATTAAAAAGTTATTGGCAACATTATTAACTTCAATCAGTAAGCTTCAATCTTTTATTCATAAATTTAAACTGATCAGTTTTGAAATATAAATCTTGCATTCATAAATTATAATTTCAAGCCACAAACATTAACAGTCAAAAATTCATTTCTTGAAAAGTCTTCTGTTCTTTTTCATTTTCCAGGCTGCAAGGGCTTTCTCAAAGTCAAATTCACTGTACCTGAATCCCTCTATTCTGATAATCATAAGGAAATTGAGTGCCTTTGCTTCTAGTCGATTTCTATTGTTAGTTTTAGTTGCATTTTGATGACTAAAACCTCATTCACAGTCTGTGGTTTGAAATGGAATACAGTGGTCCCCCTCATATAAGACCACCCCTTCTGCAGCAGGAAAGTGGCCTTATAAGAGGGGTGGCCTTTCTAGAGGGGGATCACACAGTTGTGAGTAATAACTACATATAAAGTGTAAAAGGTGTAACTAATTTTTATATATTTAATATTTTCATTTAAAAATCACAGAAATATTAGCTGCTTATGGACTTAATGTGATAAACTAATATCAATCAGGGCTGAGCAAATCCCATAGCCCAACATCCCCGACTATTAATTTTCGAAGTCAGGCAAGTAAAATGTTCCAAGTCGCTAGTCCAGGACAAGTGCTTTCTTCCTATTTTAAAAAAAGTCAGGTAAGTCCTTATTTTCGTGCTTTAATCACTATATCTGCCTTTATTTGGCCATTCATGCCCTCCAGGCATACTGAATACTTGATTCAACCCCTCTCCATGTATACATTTACATCCTGTATAACACCTAATGATGGTCAGTGATAACTATCGCATATGTGCATGTTCTGTTACTGCTTAACTGCATATTGGGCTAAGCGACCAAATTATCGGCAAATCAAAACACGTCAAACAAAACAAAGCCAGTATGATTAATTAGCAGTGTTTTAAGCAGATTTGTTGCACTGTGTTTACTCAAACCAGATCCTCACGAACGGCTCACTGTGATTTTAATCCAGTGAGTCAGTGTAATTAAATTAATGAAAGGTACTTTACCGACATCAGTTTTGGTTTCCTTTATGAACCGATTAAATGACAGTAATGATTCTTTCATTTTTAATTGATTATACAGACGATCAACTTTCACATGCGATATTGCATTTGAAGCAAAACAATTATGCTAATTAATGAGCTGTCTATGTTAGTATTTAAAAGAGAAATGTTTGTTATGATCACTTTAGAAGTAGTTGTCAACCAAGCTGATATTTACTATGTGGATAAAATAGGTTTGCTAAATTACTTTCACAAGGATTCGTGCTGGTGCAGGTGGCAGACATGTACATAGACATTTTTTCAAATCCAGCAGCTAAAGATATACACATGTATAGTATGGGCCCGTTCCATTCTGAATCGTATACCACCTTCGGTCTTCGAAAGTATTTACCTGGGCCAGTTACTATCTAGCTGAGGATTAATTAATCACTTTATACCTTACAAAATTTCAAACCAAACCTTGTTCTGTCTGCGCAAACAACTTTATTTTTCCAAATTAAAAAAGTTTGCGCAGATGGAACAAGATTTGGTTTGAAACTGTTAATACATCAGCACAGTGGTCTCCATTCGGAATAATTTGGATTAACTTCCGGATCAGTGAACTTTAGAACAATTTAGGACTTTTAAGGATATTCTATACTGTAATTTATTTTTAATTCTTTCACTTTGATTGTTTGTTGAAATATTTTAATATTTTAAGAAATTAAATATTTTTGTTTTAAATCTTGAAAGCTTGCTAGTCTTTTCTTTTGTTACATTACCCCTAGTTGTAACAGTACGATTCAGAATGGAACGGGCCCATACTATACCTGAAGTAGCCAAATGTATATCAACCAATGTTTTAGAAAAATTAAATTCTTTTAAGAAATAATTATGTTGTATGTTATTTTATTTGTTCTTTCTATGGATTAAGTACATACATCTCATCAAATCTTGGCAAGTGATTATCATTTTGGGACAAGTGAAAAGTAAGGTGGGACAAGTGAAAAGTAAGGTGGGACAAGTGAATTTTCTGAAACCACTTGTCCTGGACAAGTGGATGAAAAAACAATGTGCTCAGCCCGGATCAATGTTATTTTTTTATTTCAATATGAATAATTATCAATCATGGTGCAAAACCACCTTGTCAGTAAATTCTGGGCACAAACATTTGGTTGCAAGGATCCCTATATGTCCGTCAATTCTGTCTTTATACTCACTGCTGTTGAATGTATATTGATGATGTTTATTTGAATCTTTCTGACATCAAATTTCTCAGCAGTGATCAAAGGACTCTCCCTCTTTTCGTTTAGTCTAATTGCTTTCACTTTTCATTCTAAACTGAGAATGTCTGACATTTTGCGACAACTTATTCCTTTGTGGGCAATATCTAGTTATCACATGAGATGCAGTGTTTACAAAGAAAGTGAGCTTGTCACATGATCGACTTTTTTTTTTTTCCTCCAGTCTGGTACCTGGTTAAGTTCATTTCATAATCTATTAGGGAAGCCAGAAAGGTTAACATACCATTTTACTATCTGGCAACCAGATGTCACACTGACTTCAGCTGAACAATTCTGTGCTTCTCAGCAGTTAGCTTTTGCCATCTTGATAATTATAAGTGGTAATAATGGCCAGTGATTATTAAAGTGACAAAAGTTAACATCCAAGGAATCTAACATCTAAGGAACATATGGCAGTAAGGATAATAGGATTACCTACCGCTTTGTATGGATTAAAGTTACTTTATCGGAATGTTGAAACAAATGTCAATGTGTTAAGTTGAGAAATTAACAAATATTAGCGAGATTTTAATCTGTACACAACCATTATATGGCCGCTCATGTGTGGTAAATTTGACTGTTTTTGCACTAAAATGCTGGCTGCTAGTCGCGTTAGAGGGTGGCCGTCCTTGAGGGGTACTTTGAACAAAAACTCGTCAGTACCATGAGATTGTGGTAGTATCAAGCGGGTGGCCGCTGGTCAAGGGGGACGTTCAAGATGGGGACACTGTAATGACAGCTATAGCTGCTAGCTTAAAAAGATTGGGTAGAGATTCTGAATGGTGTTGGTACACTATCTGCCAAAGGGCAGCGATTCTAACTCTTGGATACATTTCTCTCTTAATGAGTGTCTTTGCCAAAGACCATTCAACTGTCAGCTTTTTTCTGTCAGTCAAGGATGAGCTGTTTACATCACCAGATTTCAATAGGCTTCCTCATTACCCATAGTGGAAGTCATCCACAAAGTTTGGGCCTGGTCTGTGATGCAGAACTACCGTTTTCATGTGGAAACCATTTTCCTTCTGTCATTCAGTGACCCTGACCTTTTATCTTTTCAGCCCAAAAATCAACAGCCTTCTTCCTTAACCCAAGTGCAAGCCATCCACAAAGATTGGTTGATATATGTCATGCAGAACCAATGTTATTATGCATAAACCATTTTTTAAAATTTCAGTCACAGACCTTGATTATTTAATTTTTGACTCCAAACTCAGTAGGATTCGTGCTTACACCAAGTGCAAGTCATCCACAAAGTTTGGTAACTGTTGATGATGGAAAACTGCAGCTATTGTACAAAAATTAACTTTCTTCTTTCAGTCATAGTGACCTTGGCTTTTGACCTATTCAGCCCGCAATCAATACATTTCTTCGTTACCCCAAGTGCAAGCCATCCACAAAGTTTGGTAACTGTAGACGGTGGACAACTGAAGTAATTGTGCGGAAACCAAATTGGTAACAGAGAGATGGACAGACATCAATGTAATATACTCTACCTTATGGCAGGCATATAAAAATCAAATTTGCAATACAACGCTTACAATGATTCTATGTCTAAATGTTTTTTCTTTGTCAGAATTGTGAGAAAGGATAATTATGGTTCTACAAGGATTTAATCCTTGCTAGAAGCATAATTGAATTGCTCTCTTCTTATGCCAACCCAGAATATGCTAGTGTGTTATGCATTCAATTTGAACACAAGAACATAAAGCACAAGTCAAACTAGCCCTACCCTTGTCAACTGCCATCATAAGCAGCGTTTTGCCAGACAAGTCAGGACGTTCTAAGTCATATTTTTGACCGCATGAGAGTGCCTGCTGAACTAAATGAAGGTTGCCATTCCATACGGCTTTCTGAAAATCCTCTGAAAATAGGAAAAGAATGTGCATAATTATGCAAACATATCATCACAAAAATTATAAATGTGTTGATGGAACACAAATACCCCTACATGATGACCTACCAGATGGATGAATATACCAACAAAAGGACAGACTGACTAGGATAACATTGTCAGCTCTTTCCACATTTGTGAACAGGTATATAAAATAGCGGCGTTATTTCAAAGTGATATATTATTGCCATGTTGCATGTTTCACATTGTTATTTTCCATTTGGAAAACAATGACGTCTTCATTGCAATAAAGACCAAATCATTCAAAAATAAGTAATAAATGAGCCAGAGATCACTCACTTGGCTGACATCTCCTTAATAGCCAAATGCAAGAGCAGTTGGCCCCAAAATCTGGGTCAGTAGGATGCTATTATCTGCATCTTCGGCTATATTTGATACTACATCAGTATAATTTGTCCAATATTGAGAGGGGTTTATGCCACAATCCTTTCTGCCAAAGTTGGTCCAATTCCGTCAAGCAATTTTAAAGAAGAAATCATTTCAATGTTTTTCAATTTGTAGCAATGGCAGCCACATTTGATGGCAAATAAGTACATGTATCATTAGTATAAAATTCAAAGCCCTTTATGTCAGGATATTTCATCACATTTGGTCACATTCTTCTGCAGTTATATTGGACGAAAAGTCATTTAAATGCTTTTTTTTTATAACAGTGGCCATACTTTATTGTGAATCAGCATTATTTGCACAAATGTGAAAACCCTTCATGCCAGGATGCTTTTGTCAAAATTGGGATAATTCTTCTGAAAATTTCTGGGAAGAAGTCTTTAAAAGAATTTTCTATTTTAAGTAACAACAGCCATATTTGATGGATGATTGGCATCATTTGTATAAAATTGAAAACCCTTAATGCCAGAATGATGTCAAATTTGCTCAAATACTGTGAAGTTGCTTTTATAATATTTAACGTTTTTTCTATTTTTAACAATAGTGGCCATATTTGTCAGCAGATCGGCATCATTTGCACAAACTTTAAAGACTTCTACGTGATGATGTTTTCTGTCAATTCTGGTAAAATTCTGGGGAGCAGTCTTGCAGAAGTCATCTAAAGGTGTGTCTATTTTTAATACTGGCAGCCATTTTTAAAGTTCACATCAGTATTATTTCTCAAACTTAAAAGACTTCTATGTAAGAACGCTTTCTGTCAAATTTGGTAAAATTCTGGACAGTGGGTTTTTAGAACAAGTTGTTTAAAAGTTTTTCTATTTCTAGTAACAGGGGCCATATTTGATGAATGGCAGCATCTTTAAAAAATCTGAAAGCCCTTCTTGCCAGGATGCTCTCTGCCAAGTTAGGTTGAAACTGGTCCAGTAGTTTTTGATTAGTTGAAAATGGCAAAAGTTGACAGACACACAATGGATGACCCATATGGACGAACAGCCAGATGAGCTAAAAATCATGAATGCACATTAACCCTTTCAACACTACAGACCGGTAAAGCGGTCAAGGAACAATAACTCCCGCTCAACACCGTAGACTGGTATTCCGGTCTCACATACCTGTCTCGTTTTGGCAATAAATTCTCTGATTGGTCAGTGTCAGGGTTTTCCCCTATAGTAAATATTTAATTCATACACCGATTCATTTGCATACTATTCGGATACATTCGGACTTTAAGGTAGGTTCTTTACAAGAAAGGGGGGGATCCGATCTATAAATGTAAATCTTCGAAGTCGCCCAAGTACATCCAAAATGACTGACTCATCTGATGATGAATCGAAATTATCTGGGGACTAAATAATTGAAAATATTGGCAATTTTGATTTTGTAAATATAAATCAAGACGAGAGGGAACATTTTCAACAAGAATGGAGGGATATTGTTGGCGATAGTGATGACAATGAGGAATTTGAAGGTTTTGAACTCGCCGATGAATTTTTTCAGTGGACTAAATCTAAATCAGAACATAATATTCACACATTTTCCAAACATGTAGGGCCAACACAAGTATTTGTTGGATCAGGAACACCTTCGTGAATATTTTCAGCTATTTTATAGCAACTCTGTTTTCGGAAATTGCAAGATTTACAAATACCATCGCACACCTGAAGCGAGAGACTGACCCAAATCAACACAAAGGTGGTTGGACTGATGTCATTTTATCAGAAATAAAGGCATTTTATGGCCTATTGATATTGATGGAAGTTATGAAATTTGACAGAGATGAACTGTATTGGTATAAAAGTGAGAAATTCTGGCTTGACAGATCAAATTTCGGAGAAATTATGTCACATGACAGATTTGTCCAGGTAAAACGCTACCTGCATTTCAGTGACGATACCAATCAAAATCTTCAAGGTGACAAATTGCACAAAATAAGATTCATATTGGACCACTGTCGTCAGCAATCTCAGTCAGAATACGTTCCACACAGAGAAATATCTGTGGATGAAGCTATGGTAAAGGTAGACTTGGAATCAAACAATACATGAAAGACAAACCTGTCAAGTTTAGCATCAAGTTATGGGTGGTTGCAGATGCAGTGTCAGCATATTGCTACAATTTTGAAGTCTACCTTGGGAAAAATGGAACTCTCGTGAACAGAAATCTAGGTCTGGCAGCCAGAGTAGTTACTGAACTAACAAGACCTTTGCAAATGAAAGGCTATGTCATCTACACTGACAATTTTTACACCAGTCCTCAGTTAGCAGATTACCTGTATTGCATAAATACCTACCTTTGTGGCACAGTGCACACAAATCGAAAGGGATATCCAAAGGACTTAGTCTTGTCAAATGCAGTAGCAAGACGCCTAGCCAGAGGATCATCAGACTGGCTCATGTGTGGTCCATTACTTGCATTTCATTGGAAGGACAACAGAATTGTACACTACCTGTCTTCTTTCCATGCATCTATTGAACCTGATTTGACCACAGCAAGGAGAAACAAAGATGGGACTGGGGACGAGCTTCCAGCAACACCGACTGTGCTTGCCTATTCACAGTACATGGGAGGAGTAGACAGACTTGATCAGAATACTAGGACAAATCGTTCCAAGAAGTCTATGCGGTGGTATCGAAAAGTAGAAGCGAAGTTGCGGGAGCAGTCGTACAATGCCTATGTCATTGAAGGAACTGTCATTGATCATAATTGTCCAAATAAAAGGAAACAGGACTTGCTGTCATTTTGTCTTGATGTTGCTTATGCTCTTATTGGAACATTCAGGTCCAAACGCCCTTTCAAGCATCCCAGGAGTGAAGGCAACAATGACAGTAAACTTGATGACAAAGGCCATTGGTCAACAAGTGCAGGTGGATCAGACAGGTTGTGCACTGTATGCAACAAGAAACATTGCAATTATTTGGCAAGCGCCCTGGTACATCAGTTAGGGATAACCCATACAAAAGGACCAAAACAACAATATCTTGTGAGAAGTGTGATGTTCCCCTGTGATGCAATGCTTGCAGCACTTGCTTCCGTGACTATCTCACAAAAGTATACTTCTGGCAATGATGTTTGTGCCTGCACAGGTGTGCATGTACATGATAGAGAATACAGTGAAATTTACCTTTAACTTACCGTTTGATTTACCTGTATAATCATCTGTGTGAGACTAAACTTGCTTATGAGAATATTTTCAGAAACCTGAATTTGTCTTCTTTACAATGGTACCAAATATGTATTCCTATCGCAAGAAATGAAATGTATACAAGTCATTGAAAATATGTTGCCTACATTTATTAAAGATCTTGAAAGTTACTTAGTGTTGAATGGTAGTCTTTCCCTTGTAGTTACTTAGTGTTGAAAGGGTTAATTGGTCAGTATGCACATCTTCATACAATGACCATTATATGTACCAAGTAACAATGAAATCCATCAATAACTGCAAGACTGGTAGAGTTCACTCGATTTTGTCATATATTGCATCCAGCTGTAAAATAAGTACTAAAAAGTGCAGTAACTCTTCCAAAAATTGTTGAGGTAGAATGATTGGTCAAGATGCACATCTTCTGATGATGTCTATAATATGCACTAACATTCACAGCAAACAACTGAAAGCTGCAATATGTGGTTGTATTCACATGATTCTGTCAAAATAAATCTTAAAAGAAGAGTCCCTCAAAAGGACTGACACTCTACTGTCTGAAAATAATTTCTAGGAATTCAAGGCAAGACCATTTCTTCTTTTTAACTGCCGAGTGCTGAAACCATCTCTGATATTCATGAGCAATAAGATTTTAAACCTAGCCCCTGTGACAGCCATATTGGATCTAAGATGGGTACCATTTTCATAAAGGACAAACCAGACACCATTAGAAGATTTTTTGTGCAAACACCTAATTGATATGTGAGAAATAGTGACAAGATTTTTCAATATGTTCATTGTGGCAGCCATATTTGAGGTTAGATTGGCAACATTTTGATTCAGAACCAACTAGATATCATAATTAGTCTTCTAGTGAATAGCCCATGTCAATATGACGTTCCATTAAGGAGGAGCAGCAATAACAAGATTTTCAAGATGGCTACCATGGTGGCCATACTGAATGTCAGATTAGTACTATTTTCATTTAAAACCAACTAGATAATGTCAAATGTTTTCCAGTGAAAACAACATGCTGATTTAACTTTCTGGTCAGGAGCAGCAATAACAAGATTTTCAAGAGGCTGTTCAAACTGCCCAAGGTAAGGGAATTTCTTGGCTGCATCCAAAACACCAAGCTCTAACCAATGTGCTACACAGTGTGTTATGATGACAGGATTCTCAACAGTGTCTGAAAGCCTTTTAGCAACAAAATTCTTAGCTCACATGTTTACACCAGTGCCATCCATGTTGACATAAACAAGGTGAGAGCCATTATGTTGTATGTTATCAGAACCATCAAGATGTAGGTGAGGGAGGCCATAGCTTTTGATCAGTGTTCTATTCGATATGACAGTAAGGACGAGGAATTGGAGTCAGACGATATTTTCGATGACTAGACGACGATCGATGACTTCAGCACTATAACACTGGTCTACAGCCAAAATGCTTCCGCAATAAATGTTGTCAAACTGTACTAATTCTGGGTCACTGAGAACGAAAATGATGCTTAAAATTGTTGATTGGCTCCAGTTTTAAAGATATTATACTGGGTCAGTATATATGACCCTTGACTTGAGAATGGCGGAGGATAAGTGAGTTATAAAGGGAAGGGATCTCAATTTAAACCAGAAATGACTCAAATACATCTATGACTTTATTTATGAATAAATCTATGACTTGGTTTGGACAGTACTTGCTTTTTAGGCAAAACAATGAACGATGCAATCTGAAGCTGGTATTGCATCATACATGATATGAATTGCATCATGTTATTGCTAGAAGTCATGGATGATGCAATCATAACTAAGCTTACATCACTCTGCTGAAGAAATTGCCCTATATCAGCTCTACAAATCATACAGTGTCGTGCTCTCTTATTTGTCAGTGTTTGATTTTGCAAAGGGACACATTTCTGTTGAGCCAAAGTGAGCAGAGATGCCTCGTACTTGTGTGAACAATGCAGATAACTTCTGCTATGTTTGTGGTGAAGTGACTTTTGCATCACAAAAGCGCAGTATAACCACTATGGTTAAGAAAGTCTATCACCTTTATTTTGGCTGCAAAATTGGAGATCAGGACAAGATGTGGGCCCCACACATATGTTGCAATACTTGTGCAACAAATCTTCGCCAGTGGTTGAATAGGAAAAGGAAATCTATGCCTTTTGCAGTGCCAATGATTTGGAAAGAGAAAACAGATCATAACAGCAATTGTTACTTCTGCATTGTGCCTCCAGTTGGGAAAGGTGTGTCAAAGAAGAAAAAGTGGACTGTGCATTATCCACACACTCCGTCAGCTAAATGCCCAGTACCCCACAGAGAAGGACTGCCAGTTCCTGATGCACCAGAATCATTCTCACTTGAGTCAGACGAGGAAGAGGAAGAGGATGAAACTTCTACTCCTGAACCATCTATGTCACATGACCCACATTTTCTCCCATCCTCCTCCTCTGAACCACACCTCATAACAGAAGGTGAACTGAATGACCTTGCCAGGGATTTGGAACTAACCAAGAGTAAGGCAGAGCTATTGGGCTCCAGACTACAGCAGTGGAATCTCCTGGCAGGTGATGATAGGGTTTCCATGTTCCGTGACCGTCAAAAGGATCTTGTCCCATTCTTTTTCATGGAAGGTGATCTTGTAGCCTGCAACAACATCGATGGTGTGATGGCAGCCCTCAACATCGTTCATGATCCAGATGAGTGGAGACTGTTCATTGATTCATCGAAGACGAGTCTTAAAGCTGTTTTGCTGCATAATGGCAGTGTTTTGCCATCAATTCCAGTTGGTCATGCAGTCTATATGAAGGAAACCTATGAAAACATGAAACAACTTTTGAGGTGCATAAACTATGACCAACATCACTGGCAGCTTTGTGGCGATTTCAAGGTCTTGCTCTCTTGCTTGGTCTGCAGACTGGACACACAAAGTACTGCCGTTTTCTCTGCGAATGGGATAGTCTTGCGAGAGATTCCCACTACATCAAGAGAGATTGGCCACTCCGACAGTCATTGGAGCCTGGGATGAAAAGTGTTCAGCATCCACCACTTGTTGAATCAAGGAAGATTTTGTTACCACCCTTGCACATCAAGCTGGGTATGATGAAGAACTTTGTCAAGGCCATGGACAAAACACAAGCAGCTTTCAAGTACCTCAATGGAAAATTTCCAAGGTTAAGTGAAGCTAAGACAAAGGAAGGTGTCTTTGTTGGTCCTCAGATTCGTGAACTTCTTCAAGATGATGCATTTTACTGTGCACTGCGTGGCAAGGAAAAGACGGCATGGAAAGCCTTTCAGTTAGTGGCAACAAATTTTCTCGGAAACAACAAGGCAGACAACTACAGGGATTTGGTGGAAAACTCCTCAAGGCATACAAAAGCCTTGGTTGCAACATGTCAATAAAAAGATAAATTTTTTGCACTCTCATTTAGATTTTTTTCCACTGAACTGTGGAGCAGTGAGCGACGAGCATGGCAAGCGATTTCACCAGGACATTGCAACAATGGAGAAATGCTATCAGGGCAAAAGGAGCCTATCAATGCTTGCAGACTATTGCTGGACAGTGACAAGATATGCTCCATATAATGAATACAAGAGACAAGCCAAGAAGCGCAGAGGAGACACTGAATAAAGACTAAACTATGTACTTGTATATACATACCGTATATACTCGCTTATAAGTCGACGTTTTTTACTTAGAATTTGACTCGTACAGAGTAGGGGTCGTCTTATAAGTGCGACATTAAAAAAATAAAAAAATCTTGGGGTAATGTTGGAAACTCTAGATGTTTGCAGTACATAAAAATAGTCAATTCATATATTTTTACGTTTTCATGCCACTATTCCTATGCAGTAATGCATATATGGTATGCACTGTATTTATCCGTTTCATGACAGTATTCATTACACAATACATGCATCTACAGTTATTTGGATTTTATTAATTTGAAAATATTACCGGTAAATTAAATACTACCTACCGCAAAATGAAGTGTCCGTCAATGTTTACCGTGGGTGTTTACTAGTAAGTATATTGCCTCCATTTTCGTGCAAGTCCGAATAACCTGTATTTGTATTAATATTTGTGTTTTGCTGTATAAAGACTGTGCTTGATGAAATAAAAGTTTTGATTTAATTTGTATTTTCCTTTTCCACAAGTCAGATTTAATTCCCAAGTGATATTTCCCAAGTTATCTGCCAGTGCACGTGGGCTGATAAGCCTTTGGCTTATAAACGAACTCAATTTGTTTTCAAGTTGACAATCCTTTTGATTGAGCCACCAATCTATACTAGTTCAGTGCCAAGTAGAGTTCTACAACTTCCTGTGCATATACTTTGACCTTAATCCCTTCGCTTGTAAAGGCACCACTCTTTGTTTTCCCACATGACAACCCTTTGATCAAGCCGCGAGTTCAGTGCCAAGTAACAGAGGGTGGCTATTTGAACTCCCTGTGATCTTGCCGCACAATTGACATGTACCAGATGACACTGGATAGTGACATTTATAGGATACCGTGAATCACAAAAAAGTGGACTTAACTTTCATTGTTTATTTGTATGACGTGTGGAATTAATATATTATGGGATATTGTGAATCGGATCATTCTGAACTTCTATTTTTATACCGGCATGTGACCTATAATTGAATTCGTGGATTTATCATATAAATAGATTCGGAGTCGGACGATGTTTACGATGATGGGATGACATCGGAGGAATTTAGAACTTTATTTGGTAACCGATGATGAGGATGCATTCTTGGGCTTTGAACCAGAGGACATTAGACAGTGACATTTATAGGATACCAATTTTATACCTGTATGTGACCTATAATCCAATTCATGGATTTATCATATAAATGGATTAAAAATGTTAAGCTATATGGATTTCATGACACGAAGATGGACAAAATGTAAGTTGTAAATTTATTTGCACATATTCAACTCAATAATACAATTGTATTTATTCTACATTGGTTTTTGTTTTTATTTGTCCTATCTATCTATCCAGTTTGGCTCGTTTATTTTTCCCAAGTGCAGCTCTGACTCAGTGATGACATGTCATCCCTTCAAGACGAATTTAATTTGCAAAAAACACCTCGACTTATAGGAGGGTTATAGCTGAATTGGCTTTTTGCAGCCATGAAAAGGGGGGGGTCGACTTATAATCGAGTATATACGGTAATCGTTTTTTTTGACTTTTGTTTTAATATATTTTTTATTTATATAACCCTTTTGCTGTTTTTTAAAGTGTTACATAAACAGAACAGGTGAAATATTATCACATAAAGCAACCATAAACACATGAAAAGACCTAGGTTTACAATTTATGAATAAAACTCTACTATATACATAATATACATAGACTTAAAATGTAAAAACTTAAATATCTTGGAAACAGTATCCAATCAGTTGTTTTAATTGTCATATTTGAATTCAGCACATCAAAATCCCTAATAAATAGCACATTTTATCTCTGAAGCAGACGACTTTGAATTTTTTTTAGATGATTATAATCAATGTGGACTAAAACCGTATGTAAAATGTGTTGCTGACAGTTTCAGTTTTTCAGAGTAAATTTTTTCTTAGTTTTCATTGCCAACACAGTGACTCGCCAAAATGAAACAACAAATTACTTAAAGGTTTATGTGAACTTTACGCCTTTTTTTTCAAATCTTACCTCCAAGTATACCTTTTACAGCAAAAATAAGTGCAGTCGAAATATCATCCAGTGTATCTGACATGTTACATGTCCATACTGCATTCATTTAAGTAGTGCAGCTTAATAAAAGCAAAAATTTAAACGATCTTGTCTTCAACTATTTTTTTTATTACCTATAAACAAGTACACACAAGTTAGCTTTTTTATGAACAAGTAAACTTTTTAATTTACTTGTCCTTGGAAAACTTGATTTTGACAACATTTTTGCACCCTGGATATGATCATGCGTTCAGGAGGAGTTGCGATAATGAAACCTACTATGATGTCAGGATGAGGGGGACTTGACAGCACTGGGTGTGACTCCCTAGGGTTGACTGCCTCCATCCTTAGGAAAAGGTGGAGTGGTCTGTAGACTTCCTCCCCATGCCTGTCTGACCACCTGATAATGTGAAAGATTGGCAGAAGGAAGTTTAAAACTGGGTCTGAGAGTTCTGCTGGGTCCCCATCTTAAATCATTTAGAAGACCAATTGACCTTTCAAGATGGGGGTGTTTCTTTGCTGGTTCAGCTGCTGATCTCTCAAATCTTGTATGGCCACTGTAGGGATTATGTAACCCTCAAACATCTCCGCATGAAGCAAGCTGGCCCTTGAAAGGCTTTTGCTGTGCTCCAGCAAAACCTTTGATGTCTCCAAGACAGCATCATATGGAGAAGCTAGGCAGAGAGCACCATGAATTTTGAGAGCACTTGTTTCTGTATTTTATCAATGACCTCCAGCAATTTGCACAAAGAAATCAGGGACAATTCTTCCTTCAAAAGACCAAAGGAGGAAGCTGAAAAAAGATTGGAATGGGAGGCTATAGTAACTAGTGTACAAGCCCCAAGTTCCAAAGCACTTAAGGACCTAACCCTTTACCTCAGAGTGTCTGTTGCTGTGTAGGCTGTCGCTTTACATGTGTGAATACTACTGCATCTACATAAATTTTAGCCATTTTACCCTTTTTGTACATATTTGTTATCTATCAATAGGTTCACAGAACAATCTAATCTTAATGACTGTATAATTATTTTTATATGCTTAAAAATCCTTAATTAGTGTTGCCTACATCAATAATCCTAATCATCCAAACTAGAGAAATTGCTGAACAAAGTCCACAGCCTCCATTCTGGATAAGGAGAATCCAACCCAGTTACTATATTTACATGGCAGATTACAACTTTATCTTCAATAGCAAACACATGATACAGCATCAGGGTCATTTTCCTCCATGCCTATAGTTTCTAAAAGGGGGTATTCCCCAAAGATAATGCTACTAAAACCAGCTAAAAATGTCCAATGTTTATTGTCAGTGTTGAAATGTGCTTCTATGCAGATGGTGCACTGATATCCAAATGCATTTGTATGCAAGTCAGATCGAGGTGTCAACATGCGCTTCCAATGAAATGCTTACAAGCATCCAAAAGCATTATGCAAGGTATAGAGTTAATGGAGTGATGGCGGAGAGATGGACTCAGGTCCTGCTAATATCTCCACCTTGGAAACACACGAGGCCGGGTGGGTGGGGGGTGGATTGCCTAAGGGGCCAAGTGGGGAAATGGAGCAGAGAGCCTCTCCAAACTGGAATGGATCCTGGTGTCTGAAGATTTCAAGGGCTTCAGACAGTTCTGAGCGAAGGATATGGTAAACCTTGTCAAAGGTCAAAACTTCCTCCTCTTCCATAACCTGATCTGTAGGATGGGATGAAGATGGTGACCCAAAGAGGAGCAGGGTTTACTCTAACTGGGTCTTCTGGGAATTCATTAATGTCCAAAATATGGGGAGATTTTCATCTTGTCTGCACTCTAGGGATGAGTTAGGACTATCCATTCCTATCCCTCTCTTTGGAGAAAGGGACCACTACATGCATCTCCTCATGGGGGGTGGGGAGAGAGCTAGAGAGGGACAAACAGGACTAACCTGAAAGGAACAGAAGATTTTCTCTTGACACAAGAGGAGCTGAATGGCAGCTCCCTCTCCCTCCATTTTCTTCGGTAATGAAGCCAGAAGGGACAGGGTGGATCTACAGCCTGCCCAATCTGCCAATTCATGGAGCTTTGGGAAAGTCATCCATGGGTGTTATGGGAGGATAGGAAGACATGGTTACCTCAGAACCAAATAGTGGCAGTCCCTGAGCCCCATAAGGGTTGAACAGGAACACAGAGAAAGTGGGGATGTTGACCCAATCAATCTCCCTAGATGGGTGACTGAAGCCCAGAGCCTGTTCCCTAATGGGATTAAGAAGTAACACATACAAAGGGGGAGTATCAACCCAATCCCATTCACTAGACTGGTGCATGGTGTCCAGTGACCAGTGTCCATGCCTGTTGCGTGACATTCGGCGACCGGTACTAATTGTCTTACCCAACGAGCAGTCATCAGCTAAAGACTATTCAGACAATGAAGACCTGATGAAGGAGTCTCTATTAATGGAACTGAAGTTCAACAAACAAAATCCCCTTATCTGTAAACAGGTCTACGTGAATGAAAATAAACCTGGCCATTCCTTGCACTGGGAAGGCAGGACTTGCTACCAGATCCTGGCAACTTCCCTACACCAGGAAGTGCCGAGAATCCCAGAAAGTGTCAATGATCTTTCTTTTGCTGAAGCAGGCCATTTCCATATAGTGCAAAGTGCCACCTACCCCTCCCTTTCAGGAGGTGACAGCTTCCCTAATATAAGGAAATGCCCTAGACTCCTCCTGGGAATGGAGGAGTTCATCCAAGGAAGAAAAGGAGGCCCATTCTTTCAATCCCTATAGACACAGCTTTCAGTCAGGTCCTACCAGATCAGACCAAAAAAAAAAGGATATCTGTCTGTGCATGCACACAAAGTGTACAGCAAGCAGGTGGTGCACATGTTCCAAGCAGCCTTTTTATGACTGCATTTACCCACACTTGAGATGTAGTGAAATGCTGAAAGGAAATTAAAAAAAATTAAACAATCAACCAGAACAAGAAATGAGTGGGTAATACTTATCCTAATACCTGTTACTAAGAGGAAGAAAAAAAAAGAAAGAAGCACCACTTCACTAGATAGGACCAAAACAAAAAACATCAAATTCAACAAAAAAAGGACACAAATATACTAAAAATATGCAAGACCTGGGAAGAAAATGACAATTACAACACAAAATGCATGTGACTGACTGTAGATATGCCAAAAGACTATTCAGATAATGAAAAACACGGAGTGACCAGTGACACATGTGAACTACAGAAGTCCAAGGAAAAGATCAACAATATTCCAAATGACAGAAGTTGAGACTAGGGTCATGTTTTTTATTCTGGACTCAAATTACTAACTGGAGGAAGGAATATTCACCTTGGACTGGGAACTAGCATCAGGAAAAGAGATAGCAATGCAATAATAGCAGGTATTGTGTCACTGCTATTAAAATATCACAACTACAATATTATTCTATGCACTGATTGCAAAGTCTTCATGAGGTACATGAAACTCAAAGAAGTAAAGTACTGGAATTCTAACTGCTTAAGGTAACATAACATTATACTCCATTATACTGGTATCATGCATGGACAATAAAAGAGGTGACAACATGCACATGGTTGTTAAAAATAAAGTTAATAAGAAGTCTATATCTGAGAAGAAAATATATTTCTTTATTACAATTACTTACCATCTGACACTGCCTTTAATTTGAGCTGAAATGAAAGAAATATGTATCATAAACTAGATATGTCAGTAAGTGAATGCTTACAGAATATGCTCCAATCTAAGAGTAATAATCTGACAAAGCCCATTCTAATATGTGACATAATAATAATAATAATAATAATAATAATAATAATAATAATAATAATAATTTATTTACAGATGTGACTCATTTAGTCCAGGTCTCTCCCTTGAGGCCCTATTAAGAAATGTATACCAATCTGCATCGTACAAAAGATAATAGTAATTACTATTTATTTTAACACATCTTTAGTATATTAAATACTAAAACCCATTATAATCTATTAGTAACACATACATACTCATGATATATCTCCTTAACTGCTGTAATATTTCTGCACATTTTACATGCAGTGGAAGCTTGTTCCACAGAACTGTACCAGAGTATTGAAAGCTTTTCTTAAATTGCTCTGTTCTTGGTTTTGGTGGATGAAGGTTTCCATGTGATGCTGATCTCAACTGGTAATGTGTTGAATAAGGCCTGAATAAATCATGAAGATACTCTGGTACAGTTCCATGCAGACATTTATATACAAGAACTACCTTGTGAAAATCAATTCTTTCATATCTTATAAGGCCCAAGTATAATCTTGTTTTGGATAACTCCAGTATCAGAATTAAATGTATACAAGGTTTCATCATCCGCAAACAAATCTGCATTGGTGGATTCACTATTTAATGGAAGATCGTTTACATAAAATAAGAAAGAGGAGAGGGTGTAAAACAGAGCCTTTAGAGCCCCTGAATGAAAAAAGCAAGTTTGTGAGCTAATGTTGCCAATGGTTACTTGTTGAATCCTTTGGTATTTTAATGAAGAATTATCAAATGTGTAACAGTTCACCTTTTGCAGCAGAATTTCATGATCAACTAGATCAAAGGCTTTCTTGAAGTCAAGGTACATAATCCCAGTCAAAGAACCATTATCCATTTCTTGAAGTCAAGGTACATAATCCCAGTCAAAGAACCATTATCCATTTCTTGAAGTCAAGGTACATAATCCCAGTCAAAGAACCATTATCCATTTCTTGTAGTCAAGGTATATAATTCCAGTCCAAGAACCATTATCCATTTCTTGTAGTCAAGGTACATAATCCCAGTCAAAGAACCATTATCCATTTCTTGCAGTCAAGGTGCATAATCCCAGTCTAAGAACCATTATCCATTTCTTGTAGTCAAGGTACATAATCCCAGTCAAAGAACCATTATCCATTTCTTGTAGTCAACGTACATAATCCCAGTCAAAGAACCATTATCCATTTCTTGTAGCCAATGATACCAATGCCTAGTACCAAGTTTTATGATGATGTCTCAAATAGCTCAGAAGATGTTAACTGTCAAAAAGTTAGATGGAGAGATGGATGGACACATTTGGAGGGGGTAACTCTTAAAATGCTGATCAGAGCTCATTCTTTAACAAAAAACCTTGTCTTGTCATTTATACAACAGCATAAAAAGTTTGAAGATACCTCAAATAGTAAAAGGGATCTAAAATGTAAATAAAATTTTCAACAAAATTACTGTGAATAGCACATTACATGCCTGCCCAGTACTCTATATTCTACAAATAAATGTGCTGCACTGCTGAATGAGGTGCATGAATGTGGCCATATCCATGTATCAACATTGCTCTTAACGTGACATTCATTACTGGGTGTGTTATTTTACTTGTAATTTTTCTGGGGTTGCATTTGAATAGTGATTCTGCATCTTTCATCTCATGTGTATTGGGTGCAAGTATGCAATCATATTACATTTTCCAGTAGTACAGACAGCCAGAAATATTTCAGTATATTACTAAGAATAGTTCCTAATGTATCGTGTTCTCTCAAAAACAAATGGAAAAACGATACATAAAAAAGGGATTTTTAATTCGTCTGCTCTGCAGAGACTGTTGTGTAATTTTTTCAAGTGTGCATGAAAGAACAGCTCAGAATCAGTATACTTTCATGCAAATTCCAATCCGTTTTTGCTTTACAAACAAGGTGCTTAAAGATTAGGGACCAACAGTGATTTGTCGACAGAGTGGCCAACCATCATCATTAATAAAACCTTTCATGCTTTCTTACAAATAGTGGTTACTCACCTTCCACTGAACCTTGACGACTTTAAAAGAAATAAAACAGGAACCAACTCCTAATATCCTTTAAAAACTGCCACCATGAAAGATTTCATTGTCATTGGTCCTGAGGGAATAGGTGTGGGTTGGGAATATATTATCAAAAGTGTGTATTTGCCATGGAAAGCATGGGGCTTTGCCATGGGAAGCCAATTAAGTAACTCTAGTTTTCAACTGCTTAAGGGTGTGCTAGATTTTAATCATTTAGTACTTCACATCTATTGAAGAATATGTGTTATCTACTTTTCTTTCTTTACATGCTGACTTTCTTGGAATATTGGAGAATGTCATCAAGGTAGGTTGAAGTAACAGGTGTGAAGGTGATTCTGAAGTTTGACACAACTCTGTCCATGATTCTCATGAAGACAATGGGATTGAGATTCAGCCCAAAGGGAGGATACTGAATTTGTACAGCATCTATGAAAGCAAACCTCGGGAATTGCCAGGAAGACTGTGAATGGGAATATGAAGATACACATCTTGGAGGTGTAGTCTGGCCGCTAGATCTCTGCCCTGAACAGTATTGATGACTTATCTCAAGGTCTCCAATCTGAACTTGGGTGCCCAAATGTGCTGGATGAGACAGCTTAAATCTATGATCAGAGTTCATAACTGCCCTCAGGAACTTAGGAAAAGTATGGGGCAAAATTCTGGCGAGTTTGCAACATGAACAATCCCTGCCATCATTTTTGTGAGCATGTTCATTTCTTGCTGAAGAATGTCTGTCTAGTAGCGGTCTCTAGTGATGTTTGTAGTGGATGGGAAGCCTTGAGAGTGAGAGAGCATCAAGAGAGCATGATCTGGAGGATCTCAGAGAGGATTTGTAAGACCCAATGGTTTTCAGGGCAGAATCTCTTCCATTCTGTGGTAAAGCATTTAAGTCTTCCCCTCCAGAGGCATGTCAGAAAAGATCAGCATGGCATCATTTTATGTGGGAAAGCTGCCTGGGAGAGAAACTGAGCTGAATCCAGTTCTGCTTGACCTTTGTCTTATCAATTGGGAAACTGGGCCCTCACTGAGGAGTAAGGTTTGGAGGAGGGTTTCTCCTTTGGGTACTTCCTACTTCTCTGTTCCCCCTTGGAAAATGAGGACTGGGCTCTGGGTTGCTGGATTTGTGCAAGGTTTGCATTTCTGGTGCCGTTTCCTGACCTCCTTTATATGGATGTGAAATAGAAGATAAAAAGACAGTGATGGAGATGTTAGGATGGCCTTGTGATGTTCTTTTAGCAGCATGGACATGGATAGGGATGCATCTCTCTCCACCAGCTGGAGACTAACTGAAGTAGCAATGGAAATGGTGAGTGAGTGTTTAGCTGCCCTATCGAGTACATGAACCATGCATAACACTGACTTCCAGGCATGTCTGTCAGCAAGGTCTCAAAAGAGAAGTCATGGGAATGCTCACGCCTGCAATATCTCTGTTGATGAATTGGACTTTGATCTTGAAGACCAGCAAGTGTGTTTTGCAAAAGCCAGGTTGAAGGAATCGTCGTCGTGAAAGGAAAGACCTGTTGATGCTTGAGTCTTTATGTTGCCTTTTAAAGCAGTCTAAGATATCAGCAACTCAACCAGACTGCAGTAACTGTTTGAAAGAAGTCTGGTTTTTCTTGGTTAAGAGACATTGGACAAAGGAATTCTGTAAGAGCAAGAGGAAGTGGACAGAACAATGAACGCAGAAGCCAGAAGGTTTTTTCAATCGATGCATGGAAGGCCAAGTCTTCACTTGACATTAGCAGATCAAGTAGTGAAGAAAATGCTTACAAGCATGCCTCTTTGAAATCAGAAGTGTGGTGCTACAGAAAAGCCTTCTGGGATGATAGCAATGACTGAACTGGCAAAGCTGCAGTCACAGCAATAAACAAAGCAAGGAGTCTGTCCATGTTGGAATACTGTGGTTTCCAGGCATTCACTCCAAGTGTCATCAAATGTCCAAGGCAGCTACAAGGTGTCTGGAATTAGGAAATCACTGCAGCCAGTACTAGATCACAAGAGAGCCAGTACCAGTGATGGATCTGTCCAGTGCTTGTCTATGATGCCAACATAAGTATTGGATATTGTGGGAGACCTGTTCATTGAATCCATTACTGGTAGAACTAGGTGACGGTGACAGAACCAAGACTCGGGGTTCATACATAAATCTGATTTTTTTTTCCCTATGACTTTTCCATGACTTCCTCATAACAAATTTCAGGTTTTCCATTACTAAAGTCTTTAATGTTTACAACAAAAAAGGCTGGAAAGTTGAATCAGTACATAGGAAATAATGATAATATTGATCAACATGATAGGAAAGATAACCACATTATCAGCATCAGCTTTTTTGTCAAAATGGCCTCCTCCTCCCCTTACAGCCATCAGATCCAACCACTTTAACAAACTGTTTGGTCATTTTCCATGACCTTTCCATTACTTTCCATGACTTATGACCATTTTCCATGACTTTTCCATTACTTTCCACGACAAAAATGTTTTCCAGGATTATCCATGACCATGGGCACGCTGAGGGCTGGAAGTGGCATGACCAGGTGCTGTGTACATCTAGAGTCCATTACTAAGTATGCCATAAAAACACCATACCTAGTCCCACTGGTGGTGGGCATAGGATGTGACTGCCAGAGCTTGAGGGTACAAGGTCTGTGGCTGGCTGATAGCTGATGCCAAGGTCTGATACCAGCTATCGAGGGATTAACCATTGTCAGTACTGGAGTCTATATGCAATGACCCAGCACCGGTCCATGTGGGCCACCATACCATGTAGGGTACTGGCCCAGTCGTCTGTGCAGTGCTGGCATAATTTAGTTATGGAACTATAGGAAATGGTAGAGTATAAGACTGGGTGGAAGGTCCTAGAGGCAAAAAATGGACTCCTTTAGAAATTAATGATTTTTTTTGCCTCAAGTAACTGAGACATGAGAATGCTGGCAACTGAGACAGCAGTGGCAGCAATACCAATGGCATCCTCATGGAACATTTCTTGGCTGACTCTAGTCAACTGTTTCACTAACTGTTGCTCATCTCTACACCTGTGCATACAAATACCACAGGTATGGTCTGATTGACATACATACAGCAAAAGCATGTCTACAGGTGATTATTTTCAGCCAGTTTGTATTTCTTACAGAACCTGAACTTAATCCTGCCCTATTAGCAATTAGGGCAGGCAATTAAGAGGGCACCAATTGGCTTATTGTATGATGAAATATAGAGAACTAAAGTGAAAAACATTTGTTTCAGAGAGAAATTCACAAAGAAAATAGATAAAATATACTACTCAACTTTGAGAAAACTCCACAGGGTCACTCAATTTGATGAAAAGGCACAAAATGGAAGGTATCTGTGAGGCCTTGTGGGAGCATGCCAAGAGGACACAAACAGAATAAATGACAACAGAATTTGGTGCCAATCCCTCTATCCATAGCCAGACCACTCTCGTTAAGCAGGTGACTTTGCAGCATGTATTTTGTAAAACATGCCCAAAGATATAGTTAACATATTTTTTTAGCTCAGAATGACTGTATTTGTGAGATGGTGGATGTTTCCCCAAGATACCATGAATGGGTAATGTATTTGAAGAAGAAATGAAAGAGTAAAGCAAATGTAATGATTGGCACCTTCAATAGGAATTTTTGCCGTGACTGTAAAATTTCACAGGTTGTCCTTTATTTATGCAAGAGTAATGATCCTGCTTGCTTTTTTTTTTTTTCCTTGTATAAATGTCACAAGTGTAGTGAAATGCTTCAGGCTCAGGTTTCAACAACCCTCCTGAAGTTCAGCAAAAATTTATAACAGAAAAAAAAATATGCACGATCCCTATACTGAAAATAAGAGTCCCTCCAAGTTACTGATGCTCTCTTATGGCCAAAAAGAATTGCCAGGAATCCAAGATGAGACAGTTTGTTATTCTTAGCTTCTAAGTCTGAAACTATCACTGATATTCTTGTGAATCTCCAACATACTAAATTTGGTAACAAAACTATTTTCTTATGTTCGAGTTAACATGTTCACAAGATAACTTGAGTACAAAATTCTGTATCATGGTCTTTGACCCTTAACCTGATATTGTGGACTGAAGATCACTGAACTTGTCTCAGACAATGTCAAGATACATGTATAACCACAACCCCCAAAACCACAAGCTAAGTTTGGTTAAATCTACAAGTAACATTTTTTTGAAAAGTAAACATTCTTGAAGTGGTACCATTTAAGGTATTCTTCAGATATATCCACAAACTTGGTTAAATGATCAAAATCCATTCATACTTGTTCAAGTTTTCATGCTTACAAATTAGTACATCTAAAAACCCAAGTCAAGACTTTTTACATTAATATCATTGCCAGACTGCCCGCTATCAACTTGTTCATTGGAATGCAACTAAATACAAAGTCTGGTCAAAATTAATATATATATATATATATATATATATATATATATATATATATATATATATATATATATATATATATATATATATATATATATATATATATATATATATATATATATATATATATATATATATATGTCACGATGTTCATAAGCTCAATAAAGTACCAAAATGCAAGCAAAGACATTTGACTTGACCCCAAGGTCAGTTACGTCTGGTTTTCAAATCTTCTTCAAAAAAGTTCAGATATGTACCATTTTCATTCAGAACTGCATGAAGTTTCAATGAAAAGAAAACAACATGTCAATGCCACAGTTTATGCAAGAAGAGTAGAGATAACAAGATTTTTAAGATGACTATAGTGCCATGTTGGAGGTCAGATGAGCACCATTTTTCATTAGAACTAGCTACATATTGCTTTAACAGTGTTTTCATAAAAACCATATCCACATGACTTTCCATTTAGGACAGGGGTCGGCAAGCATTTATACTTAAACAGCCAAACTATGTCACAATATGGAGCAAGAAATCAACCAAGGGCCATTTTAAGAAAGCCCGTTTGTAATTGAGAGTATACAATTCAACATTATTGATATTAAAAATGTTGATAAATAATATGAGAAAGTGAGAAAAAGACCGAATTGATGTTTATAATTAAGTATTTTTTATTTTTAAAAATTAATTAAAAAATTTTTTTTAAAATTATTTTAGCGATGACAGCAGAGCCATATTTTGTTCCGTACTAAGCCACATTTGGCTCGTGAGCCATAGGTTGCTGACCCCTGATTTAGGAGAAGCAGCCATAGAAAGATTTTCACACTGGCATCATTTTCATTCTGAACCAACTAGATATCATCAGAAGTCTTTTAGTGAAAACCCCATATTGTTATGACTATCCATTCATGAGAAGTAGCTATAACAACAATTTTGAAGATGGCAACCATGACAGCCATACTGTCTGTCAGACCAGTATCATATTCATTTAGTACCAACAAGACCTGATCAGAATACTTATGGTAAAAAACCCATGTAGTTATGGTCATCCATTTACGAGAAGCAGCAATAAAAAGATCTGACATCAAAAGGGTACCATTTTCATTTTGGACTAACTAGATATATAAAGTCTGTTAGTGAAAACCCCATGGCAACACAACCATTCTTTCAGGATGAGCAGTAATAAGATTTTCAAGATGGCTGCCATTCCAAAACTACTGATCTCCAAAGCCACATCCAACAAGCACCATTTTCATTAAGGACCAAATAGACATCATAAAAAAAAAGTCTTGTAGTGAAAACCCTATGTTAATAACAACAGCAGAAATAAGATTTTTAAGGTGGATGCCATAGTGGCTATACTGGATGTCAGTTCTGCACCATTTTCATTTAGGACCAACTAGACATCATACTGAAAACCCCATGTAGATATGAACATTTGTTCAAGAGGATTAGTGATATGATTTTCAAGACATGATGTCTAATGGGCACCATTTTGATTTAGGACCAATTAGACATCATAAGAAGTCTTTTGGTGAAAATCCCATGTTGATGTGAACATCCATTCCGGAGTAGCAATAACACAATTTTCACGACAGCTATCATTGTGGCCATATTGGATGTTTGACAGGTGCCATTTTTTATTCTGGACCAACTAGACACCATATTAAGTTTTTTTAGTGAAATCTCCACGTTGATATGACGATCCGTTCAGGAGGAGTTACTGTAGCAACAGATTGATTTTCAAGATAGCCAACATGGCAGCCATATTGGACGTTTGTGGGACACCATTTTCATTTAGGATCAACTAGATATCATAAGAAATCTTTCAGTGAAAACTCAGTAGGAGTAGTTATAACAAGATTTTCAAGATGGCCACAATGGCAGCCATATTGGATGTCAAATCCTCACCATCTTCATGCAGGAACAACTCGACATTATAAGAGGTTTTTTTTAGTGACAACCCCATATCAATATGACCATCTGTTCAGGAGTAGTAGAGATAACAAAATTGTAAAGATGGCAGTCACAGCGGTATTATATACATCCCAGGAACCCCATTTTCATTTAGAACTAAATGTGACCACGAGATGAATGTGTTTGAAAGTTTCATGGCAATCCTCCCAGTAGTTTAGGAGAAGCAGAAATTTTAAACTTGAGCTAATAGATGCAGGACTAAAGGTGACTGTATAAGTTTTTTTTGGTCTATGACCAGTTCAGCTAAAAATGAAGAAAAACTCCAGATCTCAAGTCATTTCATCCAAATAATTTAAGGCTAGTATACAACTTTTTATTTTCTGTCTTGCTTTGGACAAGTAAGTATAAATAATAGGTGAAAAGGAATTTGAGGGACCGATGTCAAGTTTAATTCTTGCTAGCTTGATGAAAAGACCATCCTTAGATTATGATTGAGTACCTCCTCTTCCAACTGGGCCCAGTCTAAATCATCCAGATGTACATCAAAACCTACATCTGCTTCTGAAATGATAATGAAAGTTTTTAATTAAAACCTCGAATAAATATCAACCTCTTCAATGCAGTAAACCTACCGTATATACTCACCGACAAGTCGAGTGTAATTGCAAACAACACAGACCCTGATCTGCCGTCGCATAATGCACCAGCAGATCAGGGTTTACATTGTTTGTTCTACTGATTACTCCTAACAAACTGCATAGACCCAGACCTGGTGCTGCATTATACGATGACAGATCTGCCGGGTCTGTGCAGTTTGCAGCTGGACTCGACTTCTAAGTGAGAATATACAGTACTCTGAAATGACAACAATTAAAGACACTCTTTTAGACATCTGATCATGAAGGGCCAAATTTTATGTTCCCTTACATACTGCAGATTTCACAGTTCTTGACATCACTGAACAATTACTCCATTCCCATGTAAAGCCTTATAAAACTAACCAGCTGTTCACACATAAAACTTTCCTGAAAATTTGGACGTCAATCATACAAATAACTAGAACCACTTGCACACTAAAAACAATTCTTATAGACAACATTTCTATGAATATTTCCTTCAAACTCTTCATTTGGACTGATCAGACTGACAACTAACTCTCCATAAAGTATTAACAGGGAAAAGTGCACCTTGCAGTGCTAATTGAGAAAATTTGTAAGTGGAATGGTTTCTTATTCGAACTAAGCTGATCCGAGTTGGGAAAACAAGCAAGTGACGTCTTTTACAAGCTATGGGATTTGCACTGGCAGACAACTTTTAGAAATATTACTCAGGAATTAGATCTGGCTTGTGAAAAAAGCAAATATAATTGAAATCAAAACTTTGATCAAGTCTGGTGTTTGTTAAAGTGAAAAGAGTAATTATATTTTTACTAATTAAAAAACTTAAGTTAAATGTGTTGTGTTGTATTTTGTCGAAAATGGGTAATATTTAGTAAAAACGATGCTTAAAAAATGCAGCGAAAAAAATGCCGCATTTTAGGTCCCAATCTACTTATATTTTTATTCAATCTCCCTGCTTGGCTTTTGAAAAGTTGACAGGTATGGAGCTTAAGTTACCATCTAGATATGAAACACAAAGGCACAATCAATTTTTCCCAAAACTGACCCAGACATTGGAGCTACTAACCCAAACATCTACAAAGTTCATCCTTGGGATAAGATGAACATATGTACCAAGTTGCATGAAATCTTTTTACTAGAACTTCAGTTATTACCATGAAATGAAATCCATAGGCAAAATCTATTTTTAGCAACCGTGGCCTTGAACTTGGCACTACTGTGCCGAAACTCAATAAGGTTCTTCCTTGGGCTAAGGGAAACATATGTACTGAGTTGCATTGAAATCTGTTCAAAGAATTTAAGTTATCTTTTGGAAACCAAAATGGATGCACACCCAGCTGCCTGACTGCCCAGATAATCATAAATTATAATACACAGCAACTTTTACTAGCAGATTATAAAATAGAGTTCTACAAAAATAGAGATAAGGAGAGCTTGAACTAGTGCTGGTTACTAAAAACTGTCTATACCATGTAAAATACATTACAGTTCTGGTCAGTTCAACTTGTATATTTTTCCAGGTAGTCAGTGTAACCCATTGAATATTTTTCCAAAGGTCAGATGAAAAACAGAAAGTCAAAGGAAAATGAAAGATAACAAGCCACTCAAAGAAGCAACTGGATATAAAATATTACTTTGTATAATCAACAAGACATTCTGCATTACTTTACAATACAGTATATATTTTAAATTGATTATTTGGTGTAACAGAAACAACATTTTCTGTTGTGAATCTTGCTCTATTATCAGTTTAGTTTTACACTCATCATCTATTATTTTCTTTAATTATTCTCAACATCCTCCCTTTTACAACTTTTTTTCAAACTGCATCTATTCCATATTTTATTAATTACTAAATTGGACATTAGCACTCGTTTTTCTCCATGAAATTCAGTCTCTTGTATCATTAATATGACCTCAAAAAAATATTATAAATTTCCATGACAGAAATATGACAACAAAAGAATACATGAAAGTTTAAATTGCTCAATTTGTCATTTTTTTCTTTTTTTTTAAATTTTTTTTTTATCATCTCTGGGGATTTCATCAATAATTTGTGCCAAAACAGAACATTAACCTGTCTCTGTAATTCACTAAATTATGACCAACTCAACTAGTACACAAGTGCATGTCTCTTTCCAAGTCCTTCCATCGTTAAATTTTGAATTTAGATTTTTCATGACACGCATTATGAAGCCATGCAACACCTTCCTTCACAACAGGTGGTCGAGTGGTCTAAAGCGCTCGCCTTTACAGATCACTCACATCTCACCTCTGCGTGGGTTCGAGTCTCTGGCTCGGCCAACGTGGGTATGTGAGAAAGCTTGCCAGTAGCTTCCCGTGGGTCGGTGGTTCTTCCCGGGGTTTTTTTTTTGTTCTTCCTCCACTAGATATACTGGCCGCCATGTATAGCCTATCATGTGCTGAAAAATGGCATTAAACCCATAACAACCAATCCTTCACAACTGATTCTCAAATGCAGTTGTTTATGTCACATGCCCTAAAACAGGTAATTTTACAAAATCTGCATTTTGTTTGCATTTCATTTGCATTATATTTACATTTTATTGACATATGCATTTCACAGATCACCTTGTCATCTTTCATTCATGGTCTCAGAAATATATTCAGATTTTGTGTTTATTGCTTTCATCCATTGTTTCCTTTTATTTCACTCATTTGAAATGAAATGGAAATGCATTTTTGGAAGTCAGTTTTCCATTTTCAAGGTTGTTACTATAAAGGTATAGAGATATTGCTTTTGCATTTTGTCGCATTGAAAGTATGCTTGAATGAAACAGCACATGCATAAAATGCAAATTACAGCAATGAATTTACAAATAATTAAAATATAACTGCAACAATAATAAATGTATTAAGAGTACTTTGAATGGCACATTATATGCTTGCTCCACGTTTAATAGTCCTCTATGTAGACACTAGTAAGGTATGGTTAACTGGAGACTATTGACCAATGAATCCTAATTACCTCGATCTTTAGTCAAATTATGCAGTCTTGAAACAAAACTTAATATGCAGAAACTATTACTTCCCATTACCATGGCTGTGACTTATGACCTTTATAACCCATGATCTATAGGATTCTTTATTACCCTAAGCGTAAACCAGCCACAAAGTGTGGTCAAGGAACTTACTCTGGAAGAAAAGTTATTCTGCAAATTTCCATTTTTCTTGGAGCCACAATGACTTTGACCGGACTCTTTTAACCCAAAGTCAATAGGCCTTTTCCACACCGTAAGTGAAAGTCCTCCACAAACTTTGCAAAATACATGGTATAGAACTCAAGTTATTACACCACAAGAATTCTTTCCATCAATGACCTTGACTTTTGACCACAAAATAGGCTTCTTCTTTATTCCAAGTGCAAAACATTCACAAAGTTTGGTCCATGTCTGTGATACAGAACTAATGTTATTGTGTGGAATTATTATTAGACCCCAAAGTCAATAGGCTTCTTCCTTAGCCCAAGTATAAGCCATCCACCAAAGTTGGACAACTGTGGATGGTGAACAACTTGAGTTACTGTGTAGAAAGCATTTTTCTTCCATCAGTCACATCAACCTTAACCTCGGACCTTTTAACATTTGACCCTTTAAAATGAAATCAATAGGGTTTGTCCTTACCCCAAGTGCAAACCATCCACAAAGCTTGGTAACTGTATATGGTTGTTTACTTGAGTTATTGTGCAGAAACCATTTTTCTTCTTTAAGTTACAGAGACCTTGACTTTTGAACTTTTCAATCCAAACTTGACAGGGTTCTTCCAGACACCAAGTGCAAACCATTCACAAAATTTGTTAACTGTAGATGGTGGACAACTTTAGTAACTGCACAGAAAGAAATTGGTAACAGATGAGTGGACAGATGGACATCATAAAAAAATATCAAAAGAAATATGCTCTGCCTTATAGCAAGTGTACACAAATGTAGCTGTAGAGTATTTGTCAGAAAAAATTTATTTAATTTCATTCAAGTAACAATTGTACAGATACAACCACTGATGATGGTGTCATCACATAAATACCAATTATATTTTATGTGTCTCAACATAAACAATGTCATAACTTGAAAGTGGTGAAAAATTGTCAGCATAAAGAATCTGATCTTAGTTTTGAGTATCAAATGAATTAATTATGCATTCAATCTGCATTCTGCTTGCATTCCATTTTTGTTTCACTGGTAAAATTACCCACTTTAGGGTTTGCACCAGGGTGATGACTGGAGATGAGAACAGTGTCTATATTTAGCAGAATGGATCTGTGCTGGATTTACACGTACTTCAGCCAATGAAAACATGTCTTTCAAAACATGCTGGAGGTCAACTTAATAATCAGTCCACACACTTGGTCTATATGAGTGCCTATAGTCTGCTAATTGCACCTAATTGGGATATAATTTGTTTATAGACATGCTACTAGACGCAGATACAACTCAGTCAATTCCTGACACTGAAAAATTTTGATATAAAATGTGGGTCAGAATAAATTAGTGTTGTGTCTGATTTATGCAGTGTATTTTATTTAGAGAGCCAAATGACCCAAAAAGTGTCATTTATGGTGTCAGCACTGCATAATAGGAAGCCCCGACTAAGTGATGTCAAACAAGTTAGCTCTAAAACTCCACATAATCTACTGATGTACTCGTCTCCAAAACTCCACATACTGATACTCATTTCTAAAACTCCATATAATCTACTAATGGACTCGTTTAAAAAACTCCACAATCTACTTATGTACTCATGTCAAAAACTCCACATAATCTACTGATGGATTCATCTCCAAAATTCCACATAATCTACTGATGGACTCATCAAGGGAAGAATAGTAGCCTTTTTCTGGAGAATTATAGCCTTTTTCTAATTACTATCTTTCTTTCTCCCTCATTATAACATCAAACAATGTGAGTCAGCCTACTGATGTACAAAAGACAACATTCACACAATAGCATGACTTGAGTGGTAAATGTACTTCTACATAGCTGATCTCACTGAAAAGGTCACTTGCCTAAAAACTCAGCAATGACCGATATTAAAAATTTAATGATGATTTGGGACCCGCAAAAATTAATTCCTTATATTATTTCATGGACAGGAACCATCAACCATCTCAAATCTGAATCCTTTTGGCATAAAACCCTAACCATGATTAATTAAATGATAATATCCCTCTACTTTCTATTTTTTCAGACAGAGAATACAAACTAGATCAGTCAGTAAGCCAGTGCTTACAGAATATCCCAGATCTAAAAGTAATAATCTGATAAAGCCCATTCTTATATGTGGCATAATAATCTGATGAAGCCCATTCTTATATGTGGCATAATAATCTGATGAAGCCCATTCTTATATGTGGCATAAAAATCTGATGAAGCCCTTTCTTATATGTGGCATAATAATCTGATGAAGCCCATTCTTATAGGTGGTATAATAATCTGATAAAGCCCATTCTTATATGTGGCATAAACTCTTATCATGATACAAATGTATACAAAGTTTCATGGAGTTATTTGGAACAGTAAGGAAGATATTGGTGTCAAGTGTGTGACAGTGTGACCGATGGACACTATTAGTTTTAAAAAAGGGGATAACTCTAAAAACGCTAATCAGACTAAGCCCATTCTTATATGTGGCATAAAAATCTGATGAAGCCCTTTCTTATATGTGGCATAATAATCTGATGAAGCCCATTCTTATATGTGGCATAAACTCTTATCATGATACAAATGTATACAAAGTTTCATGGATATATTTGGAACAGTAAGGAAGATATTGGTGTCAAGTGTGTGACAGTGTGACCGATGGACACTTAGTTTTAAAAAAGGGGATAACTCTAAAAACGCTAATCAGACTAAGCCCATTCTTTTACAAGACATACTGTCTAGTCAAGATACATAAGCATACCAAGTTTCAAGTTTCATGAAGATACATAAGCATACCAAGTTTCAAGTTTCATGAAGATACATAAGCATACCAAGTTTCAAGTTTCATGAAGATACATAAGCATACCAAGTTTCAAGTTTAATGAAGATACATAAGCATACCAAGTTTTAAGTTTCATGAAGATACATAAGCATGCCAAGTTTCAAGTTTCATGAAGATACATAAGCATACCAAGTTTCAAGTTTCATGAAGATACATTTAAGCATACCAAGTTTCAAGTTTCATGAAGATACATAAGCATACCAAGTTTCAAGTTTCATGAAGATATATTAGAGATGTGAAGTTTAATTAACATTTTTGAACATGGTGAAATAACTCAAAAGTACTAAACTGGCAAAGCATAATCTTATATGGGACACAAACTACTGTCATGATACAAATGCATATCAAGCTTTAGGAAGTTATCACAAAAGGTTAAGAATATGTTAACCAGAGACGATGGACTGGCAAACACAATTTGTAATAAAAATGGGAATCACTCATAACAGTTTTTTAGAAGACACAATGCCTACTCATGATACAAAAGCATACCAAGTTTGATGAAGATATCTAGATATTTCAAAGGGTTTTGTGGAGGTATCTCAAACAATTCAGCAGATATTAAGTGACAAGAGTGTGAATGGGCAGATGGACACTTTTTTGGGATATAATTTGTTTATAGACATGCTACTAGACGCAGATACAACTCAGTCAATTCCTGACACTGAAAAATTTTGATATAAAATGTGGGTCAGAATAAATTAGTGTTGTGTCTGATTTATGCAGTGTATTTTATTTAGAGAGCCAAATGACCCAAAAAGTGTCATTTATGGTGTCAGCACTGCATAATAGGAAGCCCCGACTAAGTGATGTCAAACAAGTTAGCTCTAAAACTCCACATAATCTACTGATGTACTCGTCTCCAAAACTCCACATACTGATACTCATTTCTAAAACTCCATATAATCTACTAATGGACTCGTTTAAAAAACTCCACAATCTACTTATGTACTCATGTCAAAAACTCCACATAATCTACTGATGGATTCATCTCCAAAATTCCACATAATCTACTGATGGACTCATCAAGGGAAGAATAGTAGCCTTTTTCTGGAGAATTATAGCCTTTTTCTAATTACTATCTTTCTTTCTCCCTCATTATAACATCAAACAATGTGAGTCAGCCTACTGATGTACAAAAGACAACATTCACACAATAGCATGACTTGAGTGGTAAATGTACTTCTACATAGCTGATCTCACTGAAAAGGTCACTTGCCTAAAAACTCAGCAATGACCGATATTAAAAATTTAATGATGATTTGGGACCCGCAAAAATTAATTCCTTATATTATTTCATGGACAGGAACCATCAACCATCTCAAATCTGAATCCTTTTGGCATAAAACCCTAACCATGATTAATTAAATGATAATATCCCTCTACTTTCTATTTTTTCAGACAGAGAATACAAACTAGATCAGTCAGTAAGCCAGTGCTTACAGAATATCCCAGATCTAAAAGTAATAATCTGATAAAGCCCATTCTTATATGTGGCATAATAATCTGATGAAGCCCATTCTTATATGTGGCATAATAATCTGATGAAGCCCATTCTTATATGTGGCATAAAAATCTGATGAAGCCCTTTCTTATATGTGGCATAATAATCTGATGAAGCCCATTCTTATAGGTGGTATAATAATCTGATAAAGCCCATTCTTATATGTGGCATAAACTCTTATCATGATACAAATGTATACAAAGTTTCATGGAGTTATTTGGAACAGTAAGGAAGATATTGGTGTCAAGTGTGTGACAGTGTGACCGATGGACACTATTAGTTTTAAAAAAGGGGATAACTCTAAAAACGCTAATCAGACTAAGCCCATTCTTATATGTGGCATAAAAATCTGATGAAGCCCATTCTTATATGTGGCATAAACTCTTATCATGATACAAATGTATACAAAGTTTCATGGATATATTTGGAACAGTAAGGAAGATATTGGTGTCAAGTGTGTGACAGTGTGACCGATGGACACTTAGTTTTAAAAAAGGGGATAACTCTAAAAACGCTAATCAGACTAAGCCCATTCTTTTACAAGACATACTGTCTAGTCAAGATACATAAGCATACCAAGTTTCAAGTTTCATGAAGATACATAAGCATACCAAGTTTCAAGTTTCATGAAGATACATAAGCATACCAAGTTTCAAGTTTCATGAAGATACATAAGCATACCAAGTTTCAAGTTTAATGAAGATACATAAGCATACCAAGTTTCAAGTTTCATGAAGATACATAAGCATGCCAAGTTTCAAGTTTCATGAAGATACATAAGCATACCAAGTTTCAAGTTTCATGAAGATACATTTAAGCATACCAAGTTTCAAGTTTCATGAAGATACATAAGCATACCAAGTTTCAAGTTTCATGAAGATATATTAGAGATGTGAAGTTTAATTAACATTTTTGAACATGGTGAAATAACTCAAAAGTACTAAACTGGCAAAGCATAATCTTATATGGGACACAAACTACTGTCATGATACAAATGCATATCAAGCTTTAGGAAGTTATCACAAAAGGTTAAGAATATGTTAACCAGAGACGATGGACTGGCAAACACAATTTGTAATAAAAATGGGAATCACTCATAACAGTTTTTTAGAAGACACAATGCCTACTCATGATACAAAAGCATACCAAGTTTGATGAAGATATCTAGATATTTCAAAGGGTTTTGTGGAGGTATCTCAAACAATTCAGCAGATATTAAGTGACAAGAGTGTGAATGGGCAGATGGACACTTTTTTGGGATATAATTTGTTTATAGACATGCTACTAGACGCAGATACAACTCAGTCAATTCCTGACACTGAAAAATTTTGATATAAAATGTGGGTCAGAATAAATTAGTGTTGTGTCTGATTTATGCAGTGTATTTTATTTAGAGAGCCAAATGACCCAAAAAGTGTCATTTATGGTGTCAACACTGCATAATAGGAAGCCCCGACTAAGTGATGTCAAACAAGTTAGCTCTAAAACTCCACATAATCTACTGATGTACTCGTCTCCAAAACTCCACATACTGATACTCATTTCTAAAACTCCATATAATCTACTAATGGACTCGTTTAAAAAACTCCACAATCTACTTATGTACTCATGTCAAAAACTCCACATAATCTACTGATGGATTCATCTCCAAAATTCCACATAATCTACTGATGGACTCATCAAGGGAAGAATAGTAGCCTTTTTCTGGAGAATTATAGCCTTTTTCTAATTACTATCTTTCTTTCTCCCTCATTATAACATCAAACAATGTGAGTCAGCCTACTGATGTACAAAAGACAACATTCACACAATAGCATGACTTGAGTGGTAAATGTACTTCTACATAGCTGATCTCACTGAAAAGGTCACTTGCCTAAAAACTCAGCAATGACCGATATTAAAAATTTAATGATGATTTGGGACCCGCAAAAATTAATTCCTTATATTATTTCATGGACAGGAACCATCAACCATCTCAAATCTGAATCCTTTTGGCATAAAACCCTAACCATGATTAATTAAATGATAATATCCCTCTACTTTCTATTTTTTCAGACAGAGAATACAAACTAGATCAGTCAGTAAGCCAGTGCTTACAGAATATCCCAGATCTAAAAGTAATAATCTGATAAAGCCCATTCTTATATGTGGCATAATAATCTGATGAAGCCCATTCTTATATGTGGCATAATAATCTGATGAAGCCCATTCTTATATGTGGCATAAAAATCTGATGAAGCCCTTTCTTATATGTGGCATAATAATCTGATGAAGCCCATTCTTATAGGTGGTATAATAATCTGATAAAGCCCATTCTTATATGTGGCATAAACTCTTATCATGATACAAATGTATACAAAGTTTCATGGAGTTATTTGGAACAGTAAGGAAGATATTGGTGTCAAGTGTGTGACAGTGTGACCGATGGACACTATTAGTTTTAAAAAAGGGGATAACTCTAAAAACGCTAATCAGACTAAGCCCATTCTTATATGTGGCATAAAAATCTGATGAAGCCCTTTCTTATATGTGGCATAATAATCTGATGAAGCCCATTCTTATATGTGGCATAAACTCTTATCATGATACAAATGTATACAAAGTTTCATGGATATATTTGGAACAGTAAGGAAGATATTGGTGTCAAGTGTGTGACAGTGTGACCGATGGACACTTAGTTTTAAAAAAGGGGATAACTCTAAAAACGCTAATCAGACTAAGCCCATTCTTTTACAAGACATACTGTCTAGTCAAGATACATAAGCATACCAAGTTTCAAGTTTCATGAAGATACATAAGCATACCAAGTTTCAAGTTTCATGAAGATACATAAGCATATCAAGTTTCAAGTTTCATGAAGATACATAAGCATACCAAGTTTCAAGTTTAATGAAGATACATAAGCATACCAAGTTTCAAGTTTCATGAAGATACATAAGCATGCCAAGTTTCAAGTTTCATGAAGATACATAAGCATACCAAGTTTCAAGTTTCATGAAGATACATTTAAGCATACCAAGTTTCAAGTTTCATGAAGATACATAAGCATACCAAGTTTCAAGTTTCATGAAGATATATTAGAGATGTGAAGTTTAATTAACATTTTTGAACATGGTGAAATAACTCAAAAGTACTAAACTGGCAAAGCATAATCTTATATGGGACACAAACTACTGTCATGATACAAATGCATATCAAGCTTTAGGAAGTTATCACAAAAGGTTAAGAATATGTTAACCAGAGACGATGGACTGGCAAACACAATTTGTAATAAAAATGGGAATCACTCATAACAGTTTTTTAGAAGACACAATGCCTACTCATGATACAAAAGCATACCAAGTTTGATGAAGATATCTAGATATTTCAAAGGGTTTTGTGGAGGTATCTCAAACAATTCAGCAGATATTAAGTGACAAGAGTGTGAATGGGCAGATGGACACTTTTTTGGGATATAATTTGTTTATAGACATGCTACTAGACGCAGATACAACTCAGTCAATTCCTGACACTGAAAAATTTTGATATAAAATGTGGGTCAGAATAAATTAGTGTTGTGTCTGATTTATGCAGTGTATTTTATTTAGAGAGCCAAATGACCCAAAAAGTGTCATTTATGGTGTCAGCACTGCATAATAGGAAGCCCCGACTAAGTGATGTCAAACAAGTTAGCTCTAAAACTCCACATAATCTACTGATGTACTCGTCTCCAAAACTCCACATACTGATACTCATTTCTAAAACTCCATATAATCTACTAATGGACTCGTTTAAAAAACTCCACAATCTACTTATGTACTCATGTCAAAAACTCCACATAATCTACTGATGGATTCATCTCCAAAATTCCACATAATCTACTGATGGACTCATCAAGGGAAGAATAGTAGCCTTTTTCTGGAGAATTATAGCCTTTTTCTAATTACTATCTTTCTTTCTCCCTCATTATAACATCAAACAATGTGAGTCAGCCTACTGATGTACAAAAGACAACATTCACACAATAGCATGACTTGAGTGGTAAATGTACTTCTACATAGCTGATCTCACTGAAAAGGTCACTTGCCTAAAAACTCAGCAATGACCGATATTAAAAATTTAATGATGATTTGGGACCCGCAAAAATTAATTCCTTATATTATTTCATGGACAGGAACCATCAACCATCTCAAATCTGAATCCTTTTGGCATAAAACCCTAACCATGATTAATTAAATGATAATATCCCTCTACTTTCTATTTTTTCAGACAGAGAATACAAACTAGATCAGTCAGTAAGCCAGTGCTTACAGAATATCCCAGATCTAAAAGTAATAATCTGATAAAGCCCATTCTTATATGTGGCATAATAATCTGATGAAGCCCATTCTTATATGTGGCATAATAATCTGATGAAGCCCATTCTTATATGTGGCATAAAAATCTGATGAAGCCCTTTCTTATATGTGGCATAATAATCTGATGAAGCCCATTCTTATAGGTGGTATAATAATCTGATAAAGCCCATTCTTATATGTGGCATAAACTCTTATCATGATACAAATGTATACAAAGTTTCATGGAGTTATTTGGAACAGTAAGGAAGATATTGGTGTCAAGTGTGTGACAGTGTGACCGATGGACACTATTAGTTTTAAAAAAGGGGATAACTCTAAAAACGCTAATCAGACTAAGCCCATTCTTATATGTGGCATAAAAATCTGATGAAGCCCTTTCTTATATGTGGCATAATAATCTGATGAAGCCCATTCTTATATGTGGCATAAACTCTTATCATGATACAAATGTATACAAAGTTTCATGGATATATTTGGAACAGTAAGGAAGATATTGGTGTCAAGTGTGTGACAGTGTGACCGATGGACACTTAGTTTTAAAAAAGGGGATAACTCTAAAAACGCTAATCAGACTAAGCCCATTCTTTTACAAGACATACTGTCTAGTCAAGATACATAAGCATACCAAGTTTCAAGTTTCATGAAGATACATAAGCATACCAAGTTTCAAGTTTCATGAAGATACATAAGCATACCAAGTTTCAAGTTTCATGAAGATACATAAGCATACCAAGTTTCAAGTTTAATGAAGATACATAAGCATACCAAGTTTTAAGTTTCATGAAGATACATAAGCATGCCAAGTTTCAAGTTTCATGAAGATACATAAGCATACCAAGTTTCAAGTTTCATGAAGATACATTTAAGCATACCAAGTTTCAAGTTTCATGAAGATACATAAGCATACCAAGTTTCAAGTTTCATGAAGATATATTAGAGATGTGAAGTTTAATTAACATTTTTGAACATGGTGAAATAACTCAAAAGTACTAAACTGGCAAAGCATAATCTTATATGGGACACAAACTACTGTCATGATACAAATGCATATCAAGCTTTAGGAAGTTATCACAAAAGGTTAAGAATATGTTAACCAGAGACGATGGACTGGCAAACACAATTTGTAATAAAAATGGGAATCACTCATAACAGTTTTTTAGAAGACACAATGCCTACTCATGATACAAAAGCATACCAAGTTTGATGAAGATATCTAGATATTTCAAAGGGTTTTGTGGAGGTATCTCAAACAATTCAGCAGATATTAAGTGACAAGAGTGTGAATGGGCAGATGGACACTTTTTTTTTTTTAAACTGGGATAATTCTTAAAACGTTGATCAGACTGAACCCGTTCTTGTACAAGACACACTACATAGTAATGAAATGAGCATACAAAGTTTCATGTAGATAGGTCAATCAGTTAAGGAGATATGAAGTGTAAATACAGTGTTTAAACATAGAAGATAACTCTGAATATACTAATCAAAGCTGAATCTCATATGGGACACAAACGATCTTCATGATACCAAGCTTCATGAAGATATCTCATATTGTTCACATACATGTGAACCTCCCGGATGGGAGGGTGTTTCTCCCAAGTTGAGGGTATCTCCCATCCCTCCCATCACTTGCTGAAATCTCCCACGTATGCAAACTTATTATTGAAAAAATTACATTTGTTCCATTTCTTTCACACTTTAAGTGTAGTATATTTATGGTAATACTGCCTGTGATCATGTGACTGTGAACTGGCTTAAGCAGGTTAAGACAATTTAGTTGCTAATTTCAAGTGCATAAAACAATTAACATGCAAGAATGACATCACATGTCATGCAGAAACCCCATCTCATAAAAGCATATTAACCACGACAACAAATATACAATCATTGAAATCTATGTTTGCAGAATCTGCATCAAATGTGGATAAAGTTACACATGTCAAGACATTATCTAACTATATAGCCAAACATAATCTCCCGTTTCTGGAAGCAGATCAATTTTCAGATCTAGTTAAAATAGTGTTACCCAACCGGAAATCGCACAAACGTTCTCATCCAAATGGACAAAAACTACTCACATAGTGACTATTTTATTGTTCATAAGAAATCATAATCTTAATTGTATAAAAAATAATAATAATATGAATAATTTGAATAATTTTTATTATATAAACTCACTGTCGTTAGCGACCACCTGCAGAATGTGACGATTTGGAGGCAAAATATGCTTTTGACACTACTATGAACGACTGCATCACAAAAACTTATATAAACACCACTGACCTTGATTCAATCCTTTGTAAACATGAATGTAAACCAGATTGAAGTACATGTCACTAACTGCCATTGTAATCCATAATAGCTGGGATGAACAAGGTCTTTGTCTTTGTCTATAATACTAGCAAGTAATAATCATTTTCTGGATTTGATTGTCATTATTAAAGAGTGGTGATAGTGATGATAATGATGAAAACAAAGGTGTCTGCAAATTAGGCTTAAAGTTACAAAGGGTGGGATGGTATAAAGTATACATTTGTGCTTCATGTGGAGAATCTTACTGACATTAAAACAACATCAGACCCAGATAGTACCAATCTTGAGCAGTTCTGGCAGGCAGTCAGCAATCTTAATCTACCCCCAGACATAAAATAATTTAAACTTCTTGGTACACACAGCAGAGTTGTACTAACATTGCCACACTCCAATGCAGATACTGAAAGGACATTTTCCATTCTGAGGAAAATTCAGGCCGACTCCAGAGGTAACCTGGATCCAGTAACAGTACATCATTTCCTAATTGTTAAAATCAACAATGATGAGAACTGCTACCAATAAAATGCAGGCAATGATCTCCTAAGATATGCTAAAAATGCTTAGGGTACATATTTGGTGAGTATAAATGGCAACAAGTTACTGTGAAAGGACTGATTTGATGAGATGATGTGCATATTTTAATACATAAAATATATAAATTTGTTTAATAGCTATAATTTTATACCTATTGCATGCTAAAAATAAGGTCGATGAAAATCCTCCCTCTTTAGAGGACAAAACTCCTGACCAAGTTTTGGAAATCTTCTGATCTTTCCTGACCTGACCTGTCTTTTCTGTCACATGAATGTGTTCAGGAGATATTAACCGGAAAAGACTGATGGACAAACACAAGTTTTTAATAAAAATGGGGACAACTATTACAATTTTATCAGGCAAAGTCCAATTTTTACAGGACACACTGTCTTTCATGATACAAAAGCATACCAAATTTCATGAAGATATCCTACATGACTGAGGATATATTTTTTTAAAAATGTGATGGATGGATGGACAGACACATGGAGACAAAATGATTCCAGTACCACCACCCCATCCCACCCCCAGTTCTTTTTTGCAGGTGAAGGGTGTAGGCTTTTGGACAATGCATGTGACAATAAAAAGTCAAACCTGAACTACAGAGGTGCAAAGCTAATGCTTTAGAATTATCCATATCTTACCTTGTTTGACAGGTCCTAGTCTGTGCTCTTCTTCTGTTTTGAAACTGCAAGGAGTCCTCATTTCTTTCATCTCAGAATCAAAACAAGTCTTTCTGCAGCCATCCTGTCCTTGGCTTTCATTCTCTATTGCTGTCCCCCTGATTTTACTTGGCATGATTAAAGAAGCAGATGGATAAGGAGAGGTTTTTGTGGGAATACCATCATTCTTCTTAATATGATGAACTGGAGCAAATCCTGTCTTTGTGCCATCAAACTTTTCATCTGCACTAGATGATGTCACAGATGATGTCTTGCTGACTGGAACAGCTGGCTCATCCTTTTCCTTCACAATAACAACTGAAGCAGTTTCTTTCTTTGTACTATCAAAGGCAGTTACAGATGATGACTTTCTCTTCACAGACACAGATTTGCTTAGACCAATCAATTCTTTGGAGTCTCCATCCTTCCGAATGTTAGAAGATTTGGACTCTGTATTTAGCCTTGCTAAGGATTCACAAGGTTTTGCATTAATGTTTGATCGTGTACTTTCTGGAAATGCAAGAGATTTATCAGTATATTTTTCACATGTTGGAGATTTAACAATATCAAGGTTGCTGATGATAATGACTTCACTATCATCATTTTTCCTGAGCACATCTGCAAGAGAAGGAAGAGAACTAGCCCTCTTTTTTACAGGTCTTGCCCGATTTGAAATTGGATCATTTTTATAAATCCCCAAGTTTGATTCCTTTGTTGGCCCAGCATGGGCAGACTCTTTAGAAAGACTAACAGCATCAGCTTCCTGATTAACTTCAGCAGTGCTAATTGGAGGCTCTTTTACAGCTTTCAAACGACTTCTATTTCTAATAGTGACCCCTGTAGTGTACATCTGACTCTTCTGTTGAGAATCTGTCGCAGGCGCTTCAGAAGTCATTCTATCTTGACTAAGTTGACAAAAGGTTGATGACTTTCTTTTCCTCTGCACCCTCGATTGCATTGTTAATTTCTCATCAGCTGAAGCATCCTTACTATTCACGTTTACTTTCTCCATTTCATACTTGCTGCTGGAATTATCCTTCAGAAAAAAACAATAAACCATTTAATTTCATCTTTCCCTAAAACAGCTCCTCAATACATTATTAAAAATGTCAGAATCACACTGTGAAATTTTATATGCTATAAGTGCATTTTGTAGTCATATTCAACTTGATATATAGATAATGTTTTTGTTCACTGTAGCCTAACCATCTTTAAAGAACATATACAGTGTCTGATAAGTGGGTTAACAGCATTTACTTTCAAAGAAAAATAAATAAACAGTAAAATAGTTGTCTATTTCATTCATCTGCTATGCATCAAGATGGTCCAAGTACAGCAGCTGGTAAAAGTTAGTACTCACTTTGCAATTTTGAGTTAAGAAAATAATTATGTCAGTGATCACATGACTTTTGCATAAAATCCCTGAGAAAAAGAGTACATATGAAAACCTATAACTGTAGCTTGCTTAGTTTAATTTTCTGCTCGTACGAGTTTAGCAAATATAATTCTGACTCATAGAAAAGCTGGTAAGATGAGAGACGGCAAACAATTGTCTACTAAATGCCAACCGTGTCCTTTGGAGAAATGAAAGATACTACACTGCAGAAAACAGTCATCTGTCTTTTGGAAATGAAGCTACAAAGAGATAATGGACTTTATAGAATCCTCCCAACTTTCAAAAAAATTCCAACAAATAATTATGACCGCCTTCTGTCACAAAACTCCAAGAGAAGATTACTGTGAGTACTGTCCAATCCATCTATAAAGACCACCCACAGGACTATCAGAAACTGGTCTTCAACAGCAGGTGACCTTTATATACAGATAATTATACACCAAGTTATGTTCAGGTGGGACTTGATGTACCTGACCTATATACTGTATGCAGGCTGCTTATAAAATGAAATTTTATAAGATAAAATGAAAATCTCCAAGTTTCTTATTTTATAATACTATGTACTGAAATTGTTACAGGTAAGAAATAAAAAAGAGATTATACGTGTATAAGCCGATACCAGCTGCAAACTGCATATACACAGTATTTAAAGTTAAATAAAATGTTTCCACATATGCATGTTGTTCTTCCAAAGAAAAAGTTATGAACTTCCACCTTTTTAAACATTTGTTGGTCCACAAGAATCGGAGTACAGAGTAACTGTATGAAAATACCTGTGTTGAGGCCTCAACTTAAGTTTAGTGTGGTTTGGTTTTGTGGGGTCTAATGCCATTTTTCAGCACATGATAGGCTATACGTGGCATCTAGTATATTTGCTGGCGGAATAACCCAAGAAGACCCACTGACCCATGGGAAGCTACTGGCAAGCTTTCAAACATACCCATGTTAGTCGAGCCAAGACTCAAACTAATGTGGGCAGAGGTGAGATTTGTGAGTGATCTGTGAAGGCGAGTGCCTTAAACCACTTGGCCACCTGTGATCCCATTCACTTTAGTCCATGGGTTATTGTCTATCTTTCCTAATATGTAGCAATTAATCAAATTTTTGACATTTTGTAATCTATTTTACTCTATCTGACCACAGAAATCAAGTCCAACTGAGTGATGTAGCACACTGGGTTTTTAACATTGTTGTCAAGGTTGTTAAAGGGACATAACTTTGTATGTGATTCCCACACTTTTTGAAACACATTTTTCCAGTCCTTTTCAAGGTCTTTTCCTTCGTGAAATTATTTTTTCAAGATCCACTTATAACCCTTAATGAACAGAATCAACAACATTTTAGCTTGGAATATTTGCATTTTTTTAAATTTTGACTCTCCCATGGCATCTGGATTAGACATTATCATATACTAAACCAAAGGATGTATCATTACAAACAAGCATAATTTATTGAAATCCATATAAATTTGCATGAAACTCATTTAAATGTACAGGAAAAAAATGTTAGCTTTACTCTGCTTAGCTGCATATGTTGGTATGAAGAATTTTTTTTTTTATAGAAAATGGTTGTTTGAACACAAAAGCCTTTACAAATTATATACCTTTGTATAAAAAGCAGGACTCTATCTTCTTTTTTTAAATTTCTTAATGTTTGGTTGGTGTCCCAACATCTACTTTCAATGTATTCCAACTATGGACTGTATATTAAATGCAATCAAAGTAAAACATGCCAAGAGCATGGAATTCTGCACTGAAAATATCTATACCGTATATAATTGCATATAAACCAGGTTAAAATGCAAACAACATAGACCCTGATCTGCCTTCGCAAAATGCGCTGGCAGTTCAGGGTCTATGTTGTTTGTTCTGCTGATTAGTCCTTACAAACTGCACAGACCCAGATCTGCCAGTGCATTATGCAATGGCAGATCTGGGTCTGTGCAGTTTGCAGTTGGTATCGGCTTATATGCGAGTACATACAGTACATATTTGGCAAGGTCTGATAGCACAAGTCACCACAAAGGCTAGTTGGGCGTGGGAGTGGTTGCAAGGGTTACTATTGATTATAATGTTTAACACTGTTCCCAGTACAAACTACCAAATAATAAGCACAGATACAGCGCAATACATTTTTACTAACTTTGCATATCAAAAGGGGAACTGGAGAAGATAAGCTTCATTCTTCTCTTAAACTTACTGAAATCACATGTCGCAGGCAACATGTTGGCACAACATTTCAACAGACTAGTCTTCACAACTCTAAATAAGAAAAGATACAGATATGGAGCTGACTATGGGGTAACTAGTCTTATTTGACCAATCTGATCACCTGTGTGATTGGACTGACTAATACAAATATGTTTATGACAAGCACCCAAAATAATCCATACTGTAATTATGCCTCAAATAACTTAAAAAGTTCTGCTGCCTATGAAAATTCTGGTAAGAATTTGATAAATTTAACTCTTGATCAGTTCAATTACAATGCAAGAACGTATTTTTCTGCAATCCAGGTTCTTCCCCAACTTTGATGAATATTCACAAAGTTAAACGGTTTTTCCAGGTCGAAAACAAGCCTATTCTTTCCTCTGACTTTTTCCCCCAATTTCCGGGTAGTGTGGGAACCCTCTTTTCCAAGAAGCAAATGGTGGTCAGTCAAATATCTTGGGCAAAAATAATTTCAATGCCTGAAAGGTGATGCAGGTTCTATTTATTGCTCAAGCTCACAAAATGTTTTTTTTTTTTGCCGCAAGTACAACTTCTATAGGTACATACACTCAAGCGTTTGCATGGCATGATGTAAAATCTTGTATTTTCACTTGTGAAAATATAAGGATATATTTTTCACATGTGAATATATAGGACTTAAAATAATATGACAACCATTTCACCAGTAATTTTCCATATTTCACACAATTAAAAAATAAAGGTAGTTTTTTTTCGATTTTTTTTTAGTTTAAAGCACAAGTTCAATTTGTGCACTCAGTTAATTTAATAACTTAATAACTAACAAGCTAAATGATATTACAAGCAAGTTTATTAGATCTCAAATTTTCTGACCTAACAGAATAATTATGTCAGTGGCTGCTTGCTCCTTGTGGCATGTAAATTTACTGACCATGCAGAATAATTCTATACATCAGTGACTACTTGCTGTGTGTGGCATGTAAATTTACTGAGCAAGCAGAATAATTATATACATCAGTGACTACTTGCTGTGTGTGGCATGTACATTTATTGATCAAGCTGAATAATTTTACATCTCAGTGACTACTTGCTGTGTGTGGCATGTAAATTTACTGACCAAGCAGAATAATTCTATACATCAGTGACTACTAGCTGTGTGTGTCATGTAAATTTACTGACCAAGCAGAATAATTCTATACATCAGTGACTACTTGCTGTGTGTGTCATGTAAATTTAATGACCAAGCAGAATAATTATATACATCAGTAACTACTTGCTGTGTGTGGCATGTAAATTTACTGATCAAGCTGAATAATTTTATATGCCAGTGGCTGCTTGTGTCATGTAAATACAGCTCTCCCTCATTATAATGCACCTTGTTATAACGTGATTCCAGATATAACACAGTACCACCATGACCAGAATCATACCAATGTATAACATACCAGCCATATTCCCAGACAGTGTTGGGCGGTGGGGGTGGTTTAGACTAAAAAAGTATGTTTTAAGGTCCCAAGGGGGGTCAGTGCAAATGACCCCCCAAAAGCGACATCATCCAAATGAGAATAAGCTATTTTTTCAAATCAGCCTATAGCAAATGACTGGAAATTCAAATACGAATAAAAGAAAATACCATCGATTTTCCCTGAAGCATTTAATATACTTACCAAAAAAAAAATGGTAGACTTAGCATTGTCAAATAACATCACCACACACATATGCACACATGGTCACAACTGCGCAGACATTAAATAAAAAAAAATACACCAAGTAATTGTCTTTAAAATCCACTAGACAGTAGAATGGAGTTTTAATTACATGCTGTCTTTGCTGCTTTCAATAGTTCAGTAGTTGGTTTGAAGGTAATGCAAGTGTCATTTGTGTTCATCTTTGCACTCATTAGAGACTGAATGGTGCTGTTGTTCAACCTTCCCTGAAGATCTTGTTGAATTTTTTGAAGCATAGAAAATGATCTTTCTGCATCTGCATTGCTGAGGGAGTGTCAAACATGCAATGGCGACTTGAGTCAGATTATCAAATCTTGGTTTTCCTGAAGGAAGATGACAATTTCCCATTTCTGCCTAGAACTGGCTCAGGTATATTGTTTCATTGTCAAATTGTGGTAGCTCCTGAAGTGGGGTAAGTATGTAGTCTTCAGTCTGCTCCAGCAGAGAAACTTGTTTGTCCTCTTACAAAACTCTAAACCTAACAGACAGATCTACAACTGAAAGATGTCAATGAAAAAGCTAATAAGAACTTTCTTTTCAAAGAAAAACTGCTTATTTGATTTGGTAAAAATGTAATTATACAAAGTGTGAAATTTCCATGATGTAACTCTACTGCATTTTAAATTTATTTAAAGACCTATAATTTGTTTGTATGCTTTGTTAAAAAAAGTGGTTTTTTTAAGTGTATATATCCAACATATTATTATAATTGTAATTTTTCTTCTTTATACATTTTAGTAAACAAATTGTCGAGTAATCTTTTGAAGTGCTGTCAGTATTAGAAATATATTACTAACCTGCATCTGTGTGGATGTCTATCTTTGTTACAGGATTCAGAAAGCTCAAGGTTGTGAATCACAACTATGTTTCAACATTTTGCGTTTGAAAATGAATCCCACTTGTACACTTTTCCAACTACCAAAACAATCATGTTTTGCATTTTATATATGGAGTAAAAATCTGACTTCAAAGAAACATTGTAACTGATCACAAACTTTAATAAAGATGGCTTCAACATTCTCATTCAATGCAGTCGGTGACGTGTAATAACATTTGTTCTTTAACACATCTCTTTGATGTACTTTACTTCAGACAAATTGGATTGTTCCACTTAATGTACTTTACTATGCAAAGTGACCTAATGGGCTCTCCCTCAACAGTGCTCAAAGGATTTGATACGACACATCACTCTAGGTATTGTGAGCCAATTAAGTAAATCTCTGAAAGGTGGATGTTTATCTCTGACCGCCATACCTTTTAATTGCCTCTATAACAGCTGTATAAACTTCCCCAAGGATAGTTCTACACGAGCTCTGAGCAGGACTGTTTACTGTTTATACATACCACAGATTACAGGTATATATCATGGTGTTGAAGAAATATACGGAACCATGTCAGGTGATTTGGGATTAAAAAATCGTGTTTTTCGCATGACAGGTTATGTTATGGTATAACAATATGGGTTGAAAAAAAAAATATGAAGCTTAGTCTTTGTCCTTTATTTCCATTTCAAATCACTGTTATTTACCAAATTTTGCTTACTTCCACTATACCATGGTTTGGTATATCATTCTACTCTCAATATATCGTGGTTCGATATATTATGCGATTCTCAATATATCACAGTTTGGTACATTGTGTGGTCAGTGGTTATGGACCCCATCTGCTGCATTATAACGAAGGAGAGCTGTATACTGACCAAGCGGAAAATTCTACACGTCATTGGCTGCTTGCTGTGTGTAGCACGTAAATTTACTGACCAAGCGAATATTTCTAAGACATTGCTACGTGACCTTCCTAGGCATTTTGTCAGAGTGTAACATTTTATATTTTAATGAAACGACATTATGATGCTTGTAAATGTAAATATTATGTGATAAATATATACTTTTCCACTATCCAAATTGCTGCTGACGGTACTGTCAGTACTCCCATGACATTCTTTTGAACAAATACCACTATCCTGACTTCCATTCATCATCACTCCAGAGGATGTGGTACAATTCCAGCAACCACTGCTGTTACAGACATGTGGTAACATAGACATGGCCTCCAGACTATCTGCCATATCCTGAACTTCAACTTTGTTGACAGAGATCTGTCTGTGATCCATTTCATTGTCTGCTTTCCTTACAGAAGATGATTTTCTTTTTTTGCCCTCTTCATTCTTTAAGGAAGATTTACGGGTTTTCCCCTTCCTCCTTTTTTCCCCCAAGCTTTCTTCTCTTGCTGATTCCACTGTATCAGAATCTTTCGTTGGATTGACTGACACATTCTCTGAACGTTTTTTGCTTTTCACTCTGGAGTACATGTCTGTGGCAAAGACATTCATGTGTCCCGCCTCTAAATCCTTCCAAAAGGTATCTTTCTGGGCAGTTGATGAATTCCCTTGATTCTTTGTTGAATACATCATCTGAAAGTATATGACAAATTCTGAGAATAGAGTAATTATTTTACACCAATGATTCCTTCACAGAATGACATATATAACAATGTCATACCTGTTGCATGCATGCATATTTCAATCTTCCACACAAATAAGTTAATAATTAACATCAACATTATCAACTACAATTTCTATTTCTCTAACGTTAATGGTTTTGGCTGGATTGATGTCTGTCTGTCTGTCCATTCATCAATCCCTCTGGCATCAATACTTACATGTTGGCCGTGGGTTGTGTTTAGCTCAGTTACTGATACACTATTGCATGCAGTATTTTAACTCGAAATGTAGATGCATTATGAGTACTGCACCCTGCACATGGCTTGAAAAAAAGAACCAAATGATCTTTCCCAGTATAAAAATATTCGGGGTTTTTCTTTCATATTCCATATAAAACTCTGAGCAAGCACCAGAAAATGTTACTTGCCCAGCAAAATTTTCAAGATGTCTTGGGCTATCAACAATGGATTTATCCTTCATTGCTTCAGACAAAACTAATATGAGTTTGATTAATTGTTAAATTATGCATTGCTGCATGTTCTTTAGTTAAAAATGTAGACCCCAACATCATTTATACAAAATCAAAAATATGTTACACTAATGGACTTGACCAGTTTCAAGGTAAAATTCTACAGCAAAATTAATTAAATATTCACTCACCAATTATCTTCTTTTTTTAAAAATAAATTTTGATTGTTTTAGGTTATTTAAGCTATAGTCTAAGTACCAAGACAATAATGGTATTTTATCATGCAGACAAGATATTGCTTTGCATAAATCTGACCATACCATCATTGGCAGTTTACCTGTTATTCTAAGGCACAAGAATGCAACTTTGTTTTGCATATTTTCCATATCTGTCACAAAAAATTCATCCACTTTGCCACTGTATTGCTATCCAGACACAGTCCCACACTGTGGCTTTGTACCAGAATTGGGCTGTATCAATGGGTCATTAAGACTTTTTTTTTATGAAACACTAAATAGTGACAAGTACTTTGGATACGGACCATTCATTATGTTTGACACATTTTGATTGATTCTTGCCATTAGAATCAGGGTCAAGCTAGGGAAGTTATTCAGGAGAAAAAGTCAGCTATGTTTGTGAAAATTCTAAAATGAAGTGTATTTTGCCTTGCCAGACAAATCAGAACATACCTATTCCACCTCCACCCCCATTTTCCTTCAAATATTTCCAATGATATTCTGCCTGCAGTAGTGAATCTTGCATGGTTTTATGTGATAAAACTTTGATTTATAGGCTTAAAACAGTAAAAACATGATTTAGTATTTTTGGGTGCCCTCAAATATGCACAGATTCATGATTTTACTGCCAATAAATGTGAAACTCTTGGAAGCGAGCAAAATCCCGTGCTTTTTTCACACCTCAAAACCAAATACTCTATCATGAAAACAAGTTTTAAGACATAAAACATAAAAATGATTAAAGTTTTTCAATATTTTAGCTGAAAAACATAGTGGGATGAGTTTATTTGCCATTGACTAGTATTAGTTGCATATTTTTGGGAAACAATTATCTATTTTTATTTTTTGGAAACAATTATCTATTTTCAAGGTACCTTATTACAAAAGTTAATCAGCAATTTTAAGGTTCAAGATAAAAAGTGTTGAATATTTTCAAAAAATATTTGTGCATTTTACATATGAGTGACAACGTATTATTTATGACCAAAATCATATTGCATGGATTTTTGTTGTTTGTATAAATGTACTGTCATGAGAGCTACTGCCTGCTAAGCATGATCAGCAGCCACGATTTTTAGGCAAAATGTTTTTCCACACTGCTGTCAACCCCTGCATTGCAAAACCAGATACAAGCTCTACTAACTTTTATTTAATCCTCTGTAACCATGATCGCTAATATCAATAACCACCACTGTAGTGCCAAAGTCATGTATATCTCTGCTGAAGTTAACCATATCTTCTTTTAAGAAAGTGCTCATAAACATGCATAATTCATAAGTTCACAACGTTTCTTTATCCATTGTAAAAAACCCAGCAAAATGCCAATGTCATAACGAGAGACTGAGATCTTCTTACATGGCTTTCACTGAAGCACATCAAGTAAATGACTTGTTTATGGAGTTATTATGCAATGGCTGGGGAGAGTGGGGTCTTTGTCTCTTATTAAGTTACTAGCATTTTCCAGACGAGTTAATTCTATATCCATCTACAGTCATTGTTACAACTATTATTGATATGTTACAATATTTACAAAATGTGAATGTTTATTACAGATGCATATCCTTGTTGTTATATAAGAATTATTCTGAGATGTACATGTAATACTTTAACAAAAACTATGAATATAGAATAAAATACATGTACAGTCATTGTGGGTATTTTTCTTCTTAAACCCAACTGAATTTTGACCTTGAAAATACCAGCAGTCCTACACAGACATATTATGAAACTACCTGTCTTGAGAAACCACTTTTATTGGCAGAAAGGGTGGTCTCTCAAGACAGATTTTACCAGATTTAACTTCTAACTTTAATTTTGTTTATACTTACCCACTATGGTTACTTTGCTATTATTTTCCTGACATTAGTCCCCAGTCCAAGGTGAATTCCCTCCTCTAATTAGTAACTGGAGGTTTCAGAGCAAAAACAACACGATCCCGAATTGACACCTTAGTTACTTCCATCTTTCCAAATATCTTCCTTCTTTGACTTGGACCAAGATTGAAAGGACATCAAAGTGGTGAAGATGGAGGGAAATTAAGTAATAACAGCAGGTAAGTATTAAATACTTAAGATTTAGTTTTCCTCCTAAAAACTACATTTTAATAGCATTAATACACAACCTGCCATTATTTCTATCCTGACTTTACCAGACTGGTGGGAGCTGTTGACCTGAAGATAAGATGTCGAAGTGAACATACCACTGCTGTCAGTAGGGTGCTCAACTGCAGACTGGAGGATGGCTTGACAACTTGCTGGGCTGACACAGTTGGGCATAATGCATAAATGCCTTCGCTCTGGTGCGACACTGATTGAAGGTAGAATGAAGAGTAGGTGGAGTGAGACTGCTACAATATAGCTTTCATGATATGATCCAAAGAATGATCAAGAAAGACCAAAGATGCAGCAATAGGCCCAACCTCATAGGCTTTGCTTCTCATGAAAAAAAGGTCTATCACAGTTAGAAATTGATAAGCATACATGCCTTAACAGATGTCACGCTAAAAACACGATTTTGGACTCCCAAACTCCCATACACTGACGTGTTTAGAAAAACACAATTTTCATCAATCTTAATGAAAAAAAATTTCCCTCAAAGAAAAGAACAAAAATTGCATATTTCTTGACCACCATGATATATGCCTGTAATCTGTGGTATGTATAAACAGTAAACAGTCCTGCTCAGAGCTCATGTAAGCAGTTTATACAGCTATTATAGAGGCAATTAAAAGGTAAGATGGTCAGAGATAAACAGCCACCTTTCAAAGATTTACTTAACTGGCTCACAATAGCTACATGTAGGGTGATGTTTCGTGTCAAATCCTTGGAGCACTGCTGAGGGAAAGCCAATTAGGCTAATTTGTATAGGTAAAGTTCACAATAACCCAATTTGTCTGAAGTTAAGTACATCAAAGAGATTCGTATTGAAGAACAAATGTTATTACACATCACGGACTGCACTGAATGAGAATGTTGAAGCCATTTTTACTCCATATATAAAATGCAAAACATGATTATTTCTGTAGCTGGAAAAGTGTGCAAGTGTGATTGATTTTCAAAGGCAAAATGTGGTGATGTTATTTGACAATGCTAAGTCAACCATTTTTTGTTGTTGTAAGTATATTAAATGCTCTCGAGAAAACAGATGGTATTTTCTTTTAATCAGATTTGAATTTCCAGTCATTTGCTATAGGCCGATTTGAAAATATAGCTTATTCTCATTTGGACGATGTCGCTTTTGGGGGGTCATTCACACTGACCTCCCTTGGGACCTTAAAACATACTTTTTTAGTCTAAACCACCCCCACCCACCACCCAACATCGCTTTTAAGGGGTCACGGTCGCACACTTTTCAAGTCTCAAACCCCACCAACACTGTCTGCGAATATGACAAGTATGGATTAGCTCTTTTGATAAAACAATCCACCTCGAGATGGTGGCTGCCAAAATTTTGAAGGTACCTTGAGGGAAAGAAAAAGATAGTTCCAACCCTTTCTTTCACCTTTTCATTTAGCGATATAAAAACAAAAAGCCCTAACCAGGCAAAAGGAGTCTATACTGATCGTCCTCAGCACAGATACAACTGAGACTGGGGATTTCAAAGAAGAGAAACCAAATTATAGGTACCATGGGCCTTAAAAACTGTATTCCACCAACAAGGCATGAATTTCACTACTTCTCACCCACACTAGGGAGAGAAGGAACACTGTTTTAAGGGTAAGGTTCTTAAAGGAAGCTCACTCAAAGGTTCATAAGGAGGTTGAAATAACAACCAAAGAATACACAAAAAGGTTCCATCCAGGCATTAGAGATAGAGAGACTGGTCTCAGAAGTGCAAAGTATTTGATCAGTTCTGAAAGATGCGGGGTACAACCCTATATTGGAGCCCATAGAGCCTATATTGGAGCCCATAGAGCCTAAGGTGGAGTTCATTGAGAACTTAAGAGTACTGGAGAGGGCTGCTCTGTAAATCTTAATAGTGGATACTGGGCAATCTTTTTCCTCAAAGAGACAAAGAAGAAAATCTGCAACTGTAGTTAAAGGGTGGGCATATAGGAATAATGCGTTTCCTACCAATTACAAAATATTCTCTACTTGGCATCATAAAACTTGGATCTGACTGCATTCCAGCCTGCATAATGCATTTCGCAACAACTGATCATGCCAGGTAGATCGTTTGATATGTGCCCAGTGTGAAGGTGAAGAATTTGTAGATTGCTGTGCAAGAGGTACCCTCTGTGCTGTGACAGCAGATCCCTCCTCAGTGACAATTCCCTTGTCAAATCTAAACCATTGGTGCCACAGTTGGAGGGGGTATATAGGATCAGTCATGACATGGAGGACCGGACTCTGTGAAAAACCTGAAGGGATTATTCAGAAAGGTCAAATGGCGTAGTCGATTCCACACCAAACTGAAGGCATCCACCTTCCATGCACTCTGGTCTGGAACTTGAGAGATGAAAAGAGGACGCTTTCTGTTCAACCTTATTGCAAACAAGTCTACCACTGGCTTTCCCCACAGAAGAAAGAGTGTTTCTGCTACCAACAGGACGGTGTAGCGACCATTCCATGAGAACTGATCGTCTCAGACTGTCTGCCAGTGTTGCACATAAGATCCCAAGTGCTATAAAAATGAGATAATCTTATTTGCTTCGACAGTTTTACCACCGTAACTTTGTGGCCCGCACTGTACTATCATATTTTCCTTGAACACTTACATTACTGCAATAAACATTTTATCATGTGCTCAAGTAACTTATGAAAACATTAACATGTCTGAATATCTGGTTAACCTGAAATGAGCTGCAACATGAAATTTTCTATTCTGGATCTTGCTCTCATTTAACTTTAGTGTACACTCGTTATCTACCAGCATTTATTATAACAAATACCTATATTTTCTGAATAACTTCCCTTTCCAAGCTAACAAATCATTAATTAAATGACAACTTGTATATTTGCATAAATTTAGTCTCTCATCAATATTTCAACCCCAAAATATATTAAATCTTCCTCGCCTCGAAAATACATTACACTAATGGCCGTCAAACACTTTACATTGCAACTTGGCTGACTAGCACAAACCTTGAATGTTTTCATTGCCAAATACATTGTTTTAAAATAGATTCTCATTGCCGTCTTACAGTTTTATCACCTTTTGTGACTTTGGCCATTGCTAGCACCAACAGAGACATGGGTGAACATCCACAAATAAAAAGTGGTAGGCGTATTTTTTTTTTCTTATGAAAAAGTGCATTCAGAGGGGTGCCCAGGGTCATAATTTGGGGGACATAAGACACAAAATTGATGGAAACCTGTCAGCCCACACTCAATGTGCAACACTGCTGCTAGAATATTTTCCCTGCCTAGAATGTGGTGGACTCCAATGGAGGAGGTTCCAAAACTTCCATGCAGAAGGAAGGGACATGAGTACCCCCGTGATGTCTGAGGTACATGTACATTATGACTGACATGTTGTCCACAGCAACCATGATGCAGCAATGTTTTATGTGGTATGTGGCTGATGCACCCTTAAAGTGCACTTCTAGATTGTTGATGAGAAGGAAAGATTCTTCCAGAAATCACAGGCCATACAGGTGTACTCCCTTGGGTTTAAGCTGAGTTCTCCATCCTGAATGTAAGGGATTGGTATAAAGAAAGGAGGTTGCGAAGGATGAATCAGAAGTCCGGTCAGAAACATGTCCTGATTTTTCCACCAACTCAGAGAGTGATGAAACTTTGATCTTAATGGAATCCTAATGGACAAGAGATCTTTGTGAGGTCTCCTATTTATTAGAAGCAAGAACTGCAGGGGTGCATATGAAGCTTTCCCAGGCGAACTAAGTCTATTGCCACATTCAGAGTCCCCAGAGAGAGAGGTAGAGATGAACAGACAATGAAGTCTTCTCATCCAGTCTTGCTAAGAAAGCAATTGGTGAGATTCTGTCTGGAGAAATATGGATTGTTCCTTGATAGGTCAGAAAATTCATCCCCACAAAACGAACTTCAGAGAAGGGATGAGATCATACTTCTTCTGATTAGGGATTAGGCTTTGATGAGTCACCAACTCCCAACAGAGACACAGATCCCTCAGAAAGGCACACATGTGGACATTGTGCATTAACCAGTACTCAAAGTACTGGAGAATTGGAACCCCCAAGGGCCTTAAATGAGCTACCATTATGTGCATCACTCTTAGAGGCTGAGTGGTCTAAGGCACTTGCCTTTACAGATCACTGATATCTCACCTCTGTCCGCATGGGTTTGAGTCTCGGGCCTGATCAACATGGGTATGTGAGAAAGCTTGCCAGTAGCTTCCCATGGGTTGGTACTTTCCTGGGGTTTTCCCTCCGCCAAATATACTGGCTGCAATGTATAGCCTATCATGTGCTGAAAAATGGTGTTAAACCCACAAAAACAAAGCCAAATCCATCACCCTGGTGGAGGCTCTGGCAGCGGAAGCTAAGCTGAAAGGAAGAGCCCATAATTGGAAGATTTCCTGTCCTGTGAGCTGTGAAAATGGGAATGTGAAGATAAGCATCCTAGAGATCTAGAGAGACCACCCAGTCATTTGGCCTGATGGCATTTGTCATGAATGTGATCAGTCCATCTCCATTTTGAACCGCTTTTCCAGAAGGAATTTGTTGAAAGGGAAAGATTGATGATGAGTCAAAACCTTCCCCTCTCTTTAAAATTCCTTGCCGCTCTCTTTGAAACAAAGATGATTCAGGAATAAATTCCAAGACTTTGTATTTTTTTTCACCCATTCTACAGTGCCCTTTATCAGAAGGGTGTATACCACTTCCTATAGAGATACCAGTTGGGACTGGGGAAACAGAAAATGGGTCTTTGAAAAAGGTGGAGGGTCCAAGAAGTGAATCTGGAAACCCTCCCTTATTGTGGAAAGGAGTTTCAACCAAGCCTCTGAAAAAATGCTCAATCTGGCAACTACTGGAATGTAGGGAGGAGGTGGACTTGGCAGGATAGGATGCAACTCCCTAGGGATCATTGCCTCACTCCTTTGTGAAGGGTGAGGGATCTGTAGACTTCCTCCCGTGTCCACTCCTGTCACCTCATTGTGAGTTCAAAGTTTAAATCGTTTATGGGGGGAAGCTGTGGACCTTTCAGTATGGGGGCTTTTTTTTCACCAGTTTAGCTGGGCCCAGTACCACAGTCAGGAACCAGTATTGCTAATCCCTCAAATCCTGCAAGGCCACTGCACATCAAGAGGGACAGCCCACAAAAGGTCTACAAGGTTGCATGCCTACAGAGGTGAAGGAGCTCTATAAAGAGCATCATGGACATTGAGAGCATGTGTCTCAATGTCTTAGCAATGGCCTTTAAAAATCTCTGCAACAAAGCTGGAGATAATGATTCCTCCTACAACAGACTAAAGGGGGCAGCCAAAACAAGATTGCCATGCAAGGCTACGATGACTAGTGTCTGTGCCTTCAGTTTTGAAGCCTCAGGAGCCTTGATGGGGAGAAGGACCCAGGTCACTACCGAATTCCCACATGGGAGGTACCAAAAGCCCAAGGTGTGGGGGTTTAAGTGGCCTATGGACCCTGTAGCTATTGGCAACAGCAGGGGCCAAAGTGTACAAGAGCCTCTAGACAATATCTGAGTCAGCTCCCTCACCATCACCGAGTGAGGGAGCAGCAGCGAGTCTGACTTGGGCTGTGCCCTGGAAAGCTCTCCAAACTGGAGAGGATCCTAGCCTTCAATGATCCTGATGGTTTGGGACACAGATTTTGGGGGAAGTAGGGAGTAAACCGCATTTACCACCTTATCAAACATTCAACCTCTTCATCCTCCATCAACTGACCTGTTAGGTAGAATGAAGGAGAACCCAACAGATGAGAAGGACCCACTACAATGGGGTCTTCTGGGAACTCATCTGCATGGAGAAAGGGATTTGCAATTCCCTCTCAGTGCAGGAGGCAGCAAGTGGTTGTCCTCCCCTCCCCCCCCCCTGCCTCCCTCTCCAACCAGGCTGGGGAAAGCAGGGAAAATCTAGGGTGTGCCTGATTCACCGATCCATGGAGTGTCATGGTCAGAAAAGGACAGATGGCCAACTCACCACTGGGTGGTGGAGTCCTGAAGTCCTATAAGGGTTGAATGGCAACATCAAGAAGGGATGGGTATCAACTCAACAACTTACCCTAAGACTAGTCCCCAAATCTAAAAACCCATTCCCCATAGAGATTGAATGGAAACACAGAGAAAGGAGGACTGTCAAACCAATCCCTTCCCCACAACCAGTGATCAAAACCTGGTACCTGGTCCAAAATCAGTGGTAGACACCAAGCATACATCACTCTTGTGCTGGATGCTCCATGAGCGAAGACAAAAAACAAGATCGGCACCATACAACATACCCAGTGATCAGTGCGAGGTCAACAGCACCCAGTACCTTGTGCTTATGCTCATACACTCGGTGAATCTCACTCAAGTCATTACCCAGTGCCCAATGACCCAGTGCCCAGTGACAGACCTTCTATGTCATTTCACACATTCCCCCGGTGACCCAGACAACTTCCCCAAGACTGGTTCCCAAAACTCAATGAACATTCCCCATAGGGATTGAATGGAAACACAGAGAAAGGAGTATTATCAAACTGATCCCTTCCCCATGAACAGTGGTCGACACCCGGTGTATGGGTGCTCCATGACCTGCGACCAAAAGCGTAAGATCAATGCCATACACCATACCCAGTAATCAGCACCAGGTGATCGGCGCCCAGTACCTTGAGCTGATGGTGACTGACACTCAGTGAATTTCACTTGGGACATCACCCGGTGCTGGTGACCCAGTGTCCAGTGCCGGGTGACAGACCTCTGATGACTGTCACTTGACACACTACCCAGTGGCTGGTACCCAGTCACCAAGAAATGACCGGGCAGATGTTGTAGACAATGTTTGGGGAACCCAACTCCAACAAACGAGATCTCCTTGATTTAAAATCAGGTCTACTTTAGCAGGAAGATGACTGCTCTACCCTTGTTCATAGGTAAAGGCATGGCTCACGATTTGGGGTTAGCAACTTCCCTACATTGGAAAGTGTCAAGGATCGCTCCCTCTTAAAAGCTAACACCTACCAAGTGTCAGTGATTCACCCACCCACCCTGTGGAATTGGGTGACTGCCTTATCCTAGACACCTATCTTATGGAAGCTGGCAACTTCCCCACATCAGGAAGTGCCACAGAGCCCCTCCTATGTATGGAGAGTGTTATCCAGAGATGAAAAGGAAGACGCAGTACCGTTCTTGCTGGTCCTATAGGCCTGGTGACTTTCTGGCAAGTCCCAAACCTCATAGGGCCAAAAACAACAAATGGGGCAGCCGTGTGTGCGTACTTATCGCATGCACACTACACATTTGGGGTGTTTCATGTTGCCTTTTTATGCCCCGATACCAACATCCTGAGGTATAAATGAAGGAATATAAGAAATAAAACAACCAGAACAACTGGGTAGGAATTACTTACCCAGACACCAGTTAATAATAACGGGATGAAACTAAAAAAGCACCACCTCACTAGCAATGTACTCAAAACCTGGTCACTACTTCTTTGCTTACCTTGTGAGATGCTAAGTCCCCTTGCCCAAGCTCATAATTCCAACCTCCCATTATATAGAACATTATAGAAATATAAAACAGAAAGAACCAGTCTGACTACAACTTAATGGGCTCATGTGGGATACTCTTAATCTTTGACTCTGACCCAGATGAATGCTTGAGCCACCAAAGCGGGGTGGGAGGAAGGAATCTTCAATAGTGACAGGTAAATTGCACTATTAAAGTTAGTTGTACCCCCACCCACTATACATTTTAATAGCAGTGATACATTACATTGCTGAATATGCCAGTTCTGAGAGAGGCTGGGGACTTCAAAAACTGGTATAAAATTAATATACTCACTGTACAGTAGGGGTGTCCACCATTTAAGTTGGCAGCATATAGGGCCACTTTTTGTGCCGCAGGAAAAATGCTTTTGCTCTGGTGCACCAAAGATTAAAGGTAAAAGGAGAAACTAGTGTGCCACCGCCAAAAAATGGCTCTCACAACATTACAAATGATTAAAATAGGCCCATGAAACAGCAATAGCATGACTTCATGGGCTTGAATTCTCATGAACAAAAGGTCCCTCTCAGTAAGGGACTGATAAGCTCTCTTGATCTTGAGGACAGTCTACCTGGAACTGATATATGCAGAGATACCAGCAGAACCCTTAATAGGTACAAAGAGATGCTTCCTACCCTTTCTTCTCTTTTGACATGGCCAAATAGAACCGTACTGCCCTAACTGGGCAGAGAAGTCTATCTTGATTATCCCCAGAATAGATATGACTGAGACTGGGGATCTCTGCAGGTAACGGGGTTAGTGAAGGAAGCTTGTTTTTTGCCAAAAAGCCCCGATTACAAAGGGGAGAAACAGACTCATAAATGCCATAGAACCATAAACAGCCTTTTAATATAAATAAGGCATGAAGCTCATTCCTTCTTCTCACAGGCACTAAGGAGTGGAGGAAAACAGTTTTAAAGTCAAGATTCTCAAAGGAAGCTTCACACAGAGGTTCATAAGGGGGTTTTGACAAAGCCCACAAAACGCATGAAAGATTCCATCTAGGCATTAGTGAGTGAGATACCAGTCTCTGCAGCTCAAAATAATTTATAAGATCGGAAAGATCAGGGTTAGAACCAATGGCTGGACCCTTTGAGAACTTGAGCATGCTGGACAGTGCTGCCCCAGTGATCTCCCCAGACATTTTCAATAGCATCGGGGTGAGCGCATTAGGGTCATAAAATGTTTTAAAAAGTGCGCGTTAACGTCATAAAAGTGAAACAAATTAATATCAATGAAATAAAAAAGAAGTGTATATATTTACATAGTATTCTTTATTTACCTAGGTTATAACAAGGCTTAATGTCTATCTTATTTGTCTCTTAATTTAAATAAATTATATATGTCTTTTCTTCTTTTCGCCATATATACTGACTGCCACATCAAAATTAAAGTCTTTGCAGGATTGTCCTTCAGTACTGATTGTCATCAGGTAGTTCAGTACCCTCTGTGTCAACCTGTTCCTTAAAACACTCTTAATTCTATTCAGTGAGGAGAATGACCTTTCACAATCTGAAAAAAATGGAACATACAATTTGTTAATGGATGTACAAAAAACAGACAAAACTACCTGAATCCTAATTAAGTGAATTACCTAGGACAAATTCTTCAAGAGTCAAGACAGTGATATGTTTTCAAATAATCATCACAGAATAAGATAATACATATTCCTTTCCATTAAGAATATATCAAAGTGTTTGCTATTGTTTAATTTCTTCACTGAATCAATGTCAGAGAGCTTAAATATTGTTCAAAAGTTTAAATTAAATTAAAAATGACTTTACCGAATAATTAGCAAGCATATGGATGAAACTATTTAAGTTATATTTATGAAGGAATACTTTTTTTTTATATCGTTTCAAAAGAGTTAAAACTGGAAGATAAAGATTGTTCCGTTTATTACTTGGATAGACAGAAGAGAGAAATGAGAAATTAATAGGGCAGCACTCACTTAAGTTAAGGTTTACTGACCAAACTATATTTCTCTTGCTCAGAGTAAACTATGTAAACATAATAAGAACACGTGAATAAAATGCAACTTTCATTCCTCATCACAACTTAATAAGAACGACAACAATTGCAACTACACCTATTGGTTACTACTATACAAAAAGTACATTACAACACCCCCACCCCCAGTAGATCTGAACCAAAATTTAGCAATATGGAAAACTTACCATCCGATCCAGCAATTTGTTCAATCCCGTCCTTCATTTCTTGATCTCTTTTTTTGTGGAAATCATGCTGACGCTATTGGAATCGGAATCATTGTCACTATTGGTGACGCCAATTTCTGATTTTTGTAACCAGGCCAACAGGGGGCTAGCCGGGCACTGGGTAATTTTACGTTTTTTGGAAAGTGGTGTTGTTCATTTTTCACAAGAATTTTTAATGTAATATGTGTAACTGCTTTGGCTGGTGGTGAAAATGCCTGAAATATATATATATATATAACACTGCCAGAAGACTCCATCGTCGCTGGCCAATCATGTGACTATTTCTGTGAAGACGAAATCCGCACAAAAGGTCGCTCACCGGAAGTCGCGCAAGCCAGGTACAAAAGATAATGGTTAAGTTAGCGAGTACTTATCCTGGATTATCTTAATTAAATACCCAAGAAGAGGTAAGAACAGGTGTCATTTGAGTATAGGGCTTTAATTTAGGTGACAGGATGTTTGTTTAACAGATTAATTTTATAAGGTTAGTGGGAAACATTAAAGCATACATGTAGCGGCAAAAGAGCATAGCGTAGCGGCAGGTTTGAAAGCATCAGGGGTTATCGGGGTTTGAAACGATAAGGTAGTGGGCCCGCTATGGTAAAAGGTCCCGGGGAGATCACTGTGCCCTATAGCCCTTAATAGCAGAAACCAAACATTCTCTGTCTTGTTGTTGTTGTTGTGGGTTTAACGCCATTTTTCAGCACATGAAAGGCTATACATGGTGGCCAGTACATTTGGTGGAGAAAGAACCCAGGATAAACCTGGGAAGAAACACCGACCCACGGGAAGCTACTGGCAAGCTTTCTCACATAGCCACATTAGCCAAGCCCCGAGACTCTAACCCATGCAGACAGAGGTGAGATGTTTGAGTGATCTGTAAATACGAGCGCCTTAAACCACTCAGCCATCCGGGGCCCCTTTCTCTGTCTTCAAACAGGAAAAGAATAGTCTACAACTGTTCTCAGAGAGGGACAGCTAGGATTAAAGTGTTTCCTACTGTATTCAATCACAAAAGATTCTCCATCTCAGACCTTGGACACAGACCATCTCCTGGCCTAGACAATGCAGTTGTCAACCTCGCTCAAAAACTTGTTATAGCAGAGAGATCGCTCCAGATGAGCCAAGCATGAAGGTGTAGAATCTGTGGGCTGTTGTGAAGAAGAGATCCCCTGCACTGCGACAGCAGGTCCCTCCTTTAAGGTAATATCCTGGGCTGGTCTACCAACAGGTCCAGTAGATCGCTGAAGCACAATCATTGGGGCCACAGAATGAGCTGAGCAGTGGAGGTCCCGTCTTTGTGAAGCACTTGCAGAATCATTCTGAAAGGTGGGCAGACATAAGCGAACAGACAATCCCACCTCAGACTGAAGACTTCCACTGCCCAGGCCCTCTGATCTGGGGCTGGTGAGACATAAAAGGGAAGCTTGTCATTTAGTCTCATTGCAAACAAGTCCAGCAAGGGTCTTCCCCCCAGGTCTGAAAAGGGAATCTGCTATGGATTGGTGCAGAAACCATTACGTGAGGACTACTTTGCCTCTCCTGAACAGAATGCCCACCAAAATATTTTTCTTGCCTGGAAATATGTCAAACATGGAAGGTAATCACATCCAAGGCTGCCCAGCAAAGGAGGTTCCAAACCTCCATGCAAAGAGAAGAAGCATGTGTACCTCTTCATCACCTGAGGTATGCTACTTCCATGTTGTTGGAGAAGACATCACAAAATGACTCCTTATTTGGCTGACACACACCTGCAAAATACTGCCCTCATTTCCAAATTCTCTGTGAAGGGTAGGTTCTTCCCAGGACCAGGAGCCCTTAAAAACTATGCCTTCTGGTTCCAAGTGAGAGCCCCAACCCAAAGCTGACGAGTCTGTGATGGGGTTCGGGGGCGTGCATTGAGCTTCCGTCCAGAAACTAGTCCACACTGACCCACCAACTCAAGCAACGATGAAATTCTTACCCCAGAGGAATCTGTGCCAACGGGATCCTTGTGTGGTTTCCAGTTCACCATAAAAAGAAACTGGAGACAGCACAAGTATAGTCTTCCAGGGCAACCAGGTCCCCAGCAGAATTCAAGATATAGATATATACCGTAATGATGGTAAGTCTTGGGACACTATAAGTCTTGGGACACCATTAATTATTTTCAATACTAATTTTTTAATGACCTACAAAAGTTGGGACATGAAATTATAGCAATTTTTTCATATACTATAAGTCTTGGAACACCTTAGAGCTTTTGTTTTCTTTTTTTACTGATTACTTGGCGTATCGATCGTAACGTTATTTTTTTTTAAAAAAAAAACACGGTTGTTAAGGGACTATCATTATGAATTTTTTAAGGCAATGTTATCAATTAATATAATTTGTTTGAAAAATTTTTTTAAACATTTTCCTCAGTTTTCTTAAAATTTCTACCTAATTTAAATATGTATAATTTCGTCGATGACAAGCATTGAGCATTAGCACAATGTTGTAACCATACTGAAAGCAACTTCTCCCGGCTTTTGCTCCACCAGTAGTTCACTATTGTCAGTTTATGTATTACTGCATTAAAATTGTCAAAAGTCACCAGTAATGACATTTTCTGACTTGAAAATTTAAATACCTATTTCATTAAAATGTGGTACCAGTATTAAAACAAAGTAAGTAGTGTTTGGTTAATCACTCACATTTATAGTGACCTTGTTCACATCATGGCGTCACTGTATGCACATGGAAGATTTTAACTTGCACTGAATGAAGTACATCTCTTGGTTCTGAATCATAGGCACCACTACACTAAACTTCAATAATGTCTCAGAAATAAAGAAGTCTCATAAAAAATGCTTTGAAAATAACTGCAATAATAATGCAGTTGGTAGTTCACTTTGATGTAAGCAATTTTTAAATAAGTACATGTTTATTCAGCTACGATAATCGTGCTAATATTATGTAATAAAAGGCCATAAAAGGATCGGTGTTGTAGAACAAAGGGGTACCAGCACTGCCTTCAGACAAAATTCCCTCTTTACCCAAGCCAGTTTCAGGGTTTAAACAATTAACTGGCCTGGATTTCTGTCAGAAAACAAAAGAAATCCACCAATAATAATTAAAAGAAGCAGCCGAAACAAACACCAGCATGCCAAAATCAAAAGTGGAATGAAAACACAAAACTAAAATGGACTGATGATGATCTAGTCAGTCTATATTCAGAATTTTTCCTATATTATGGTCATTCTTTAATGAATATATGCTGGTTATGTGCCTAATATATTTATAAATACTCATTAAACTTGTGTTTTTTCATAAAGATTGCATCACTTTGTAGGGTCACTTGTATCACTGAAAAACAGTAAATCTTGAGCACGTGAATCAAAGTAAATAAAACAGTAATGGACGTAAAGTAAATATTATACCTGGCAAAATTATATTTGGTGAAAAAGAACGAATAAAGAAAAATCTGCATCTAATATTTTTAGGAATAAACAAGGATATAAGTGACACTAAGCACAATATGCACTGTGTAAGTAGGCCTACTGCACACTATAATACAAGTCAATAAGGTCTCAGTGACCCATGAATTATAAAGTCATTATTTACCTTTTCAGTGAAACCCCACTATAACGCGCCCCGCTATAACACGAATGCGAATATAACGCAATCGTGGCGTGGCTCCCCAAATTTCATATATTCATTCGCACATGAATTTTTTTTTTCAAAGTACGAGAAATCGTGTATAAAATGTGTATACACTGCTCCCTCGATAACTCGCGCACAACGGGGTCCAAAAACATAGACCGCACTATAAGCGAGGGCGCGAGTTACCGAGGGACCTCGAAAAAATTGAGAAAGGAATGCCATCCCTGCTGGACATCGAGAAAACCGCAGTGGGGGTAGGGGTGGGTAACGGGGCTGTTTAATGGCGGAAAACTCGTTTTATAATTACATTGGGAATAATTGTCAATAAAGAGCTTTTTCTAATGTAGTTGTTTGCTTTTCCTTATAAATTACCTTTATTTTCAAGATAACGAACCTCTGAAAGATCGTTAATAACATTAGTCCAAGCGGTTTGAACAACACGTGTACGTGATACATTGTGTATTACGTCACTGCTTTTCGTTGTTGTTGATTCACAACTAAACAAGATTCCTTTTTTCAAAAACTATTGACATTTATTTCGTGAAACAACCGTCAACATCGAACCTAGATTTTTTTATTGTTCCATTAGTAAAATATGAATGCCGTGATTTCATATCAAGTAACAGTGAAACTTCGTCTCATCCTTGAGGAAATCCCCGAGTAGCATGTTAGAAAGTTCAATACAAACTCTGGAACTCGCTTCTCCGTAATGAACCGCATCTGTAAAACAAAGCTTTTATTCTCCAAGTACTCATTTGGCTTGGTTGCCTTACTATCTTTGATTACATTTGTGAATGAGTAGGGTAATTTAAGGTAGTTTAATTATATTACTTACATAATAATATTTATAACAGTGTTCGATTGATCAATTGAAATGAGTTGACCTGACACACGGCCGTGACCGCTAGCTCTTACGCAGGCAGGATTTGCACGCCTGTTAACTTTTCTGTTATTCCACCCCCTTTGTTTGATTTGATACAAAAGACGTAATTAACGTGATAATACAAAGCAGGTCTGCTATTAATTGAGTGTAACAACATAACATATACTTCCGCAAGTCGGAGATAAAAACAAAAAAAGGTCGGCACATAAGGCTCGCGGCGATAGCTGGGTCGGTCAAATTTTAATTTTCACATTTGAATACAAGAGGGCTTATTGCATTTATGATGATTACACTGAAACCGAATTAAAAGATAGAACTAAAACACATATTTCACTTGACAAAACTTATTTAATTGGTATTTATTTTAAAGTGTTGCCACCAGTAGGCTTTAGTGACGTTTTCATTGATCGAAATTTCGTCGAATATTGTTATTTATAGTGTACTGAGAATGTTGTTTGGAAAGAAAATTGAACAAAATATTTGACTTCTTATTAATAGTCGAAAATTTCATGATGACGATTCAAATTTCTGGGTACTAACCACTGGTTTTGACGATAAAACGAGCGATATATTAAGGTTTCATTTACAAATTTTTGATCGCGATTTTTTTCACCTTCAACAAATAGGGTCAATTTTTTTTATTTTTATTTTTTATTTTTTATTTTCTTGTTTTAAAAAAATGGGATCCTCGTCTGGTCCGCGTTATAAGAGGGTTCGCGAGTTATCCGGGCGCGAGTTATCGAGGGAGCGGTGTATTACAGTATCATTTTGGGGAAAAGATCACGTATAAATTCAAGTATAATATGTTTGTGGCGTGGTTCCTGAAATTTTATATACATGTATTTTTCTCGTACATGGAAAAAAAATATGCTGGATAAAGGGTCTTGGTCCAGCTTTTCCATCATTTACACACAATGATAGTGATGACAACGAGCCAGAATTTACAGGATTCACTGAAGACGATGTATGAAGAAGCACTCAGAGAATATGAGCATAATCATCATGATATCCTCAACTGGTATTCAGCAGATGACATCTGCCCCATATATGAGCACATCTCAGATGACAAAATTGTTGCAAATGTCAGCGGTAAGAATGAAGCTGCACAACCAGAGCCCAAAGCCAGTGATGCTAATGGCGACAACAATGATGATGGCACCCCAACTCCCCCACCAAAAGTGTCCGAGGCAGTAGAGCACCTAGAAGCCAGTTTGAGGTGACTGGAAACTCAAGATGGGGACAGCATAAAAATCCTCCAACTCAGAAGCATTCTTGACTTTGCTAGAAGCCAACAATCCATGACAAAGAAGCAGACTTCACTAGATAGTGATGAAATTTAAAATTATGGAGTCATGCAACCAGATAGACTTTGCACTTTGCGCAATGATTAGTAGAGTTGATTTCACGTGTTTCTTTTGACATTCACAAAATCATAAGTAAAAGTTATACACTGAAAGCATGTGTTGATTGTTAATTATTCTTGCTGTAGGCATTCAAATGCATAGGCGTACAAGTGTTAATTAGTGGGCATTTACAATGGATAAAGGTGCATAGAAACGCATATGAGAAAATTTTAGCAGTATGAAATTTATACAGACACCATTCATAGACCCTGGAACATAATGAATCGTACATGTGCTTCGGTCTTTCTTAACGTAATTTTGCTGTTTTTTTTACCATTGAATTCAGACACATAATGATCTGTGACAAAATTATTGAATAGTTTAAATATGTATGCAATTTATGCAATGGAATTACATGCATTATGGATGAAATGCATGCTACGATGGTGCAATATCAGACAGTAAGTAAACGGTGTTAATACTCTGTTCATTAGACATTAGACATTGAATTCAGAGCATGAATCAGACAATGATCTGTGACAAAATTATTGAATATTTTAAATCTGTGTTCAATTTTTCATTAGACGTGTATACGTTGTTCTCTGAATAAAGTAAATTACAGTAAACCCCGCAATAACGTTACCCCGTTTTTTCCACGATCGAATTTTATGGACCCCAAATATCGCGTTTTTCACTGTATTTTATGGACACCAAATATCGCGTTATTGCGGGGTTTCACTGTATTTTATTTCATGTTGGAGAAATCAGATAATATGCACAATCTTATAAGTTTATAACAGTTTATTGACATGGTAATTGAACAAGAGCTGGTCACTGCTGTCTGACGTATGGCGATCTTGCCAATTTTGTCTTTACATTTTTGTGTCTACAAGTTTTGGGACACCAAAAAGATTATATTTCTTACATGCATATTAGTCGTGGGACACGATAAATAATAATAATTTTTTCCTGTCCCAAGTCTTACCGTCATTACAATAGATATAAGCAAGCCGTGAGATCTTTGAATGAAGCACTGCCAAAAGAGCCAGGATTTTGTCAATCTGCCCAGCGGACAGGAAGAAATTCATCCCCACATAAACGAAATCCTAAGAAGGAATTAGCCAAATTCTCTCTACGCTCAGAACGAGTCCTAGCTGGGTCAATGTGGACCAGCTGCAGGACAGATCTTTGAAGAGGGACTCTCTGAAGCCATTATGCATCAACTAGTCAACAAAATACTGGAGGATGGGGATCACCAGAGCCCTCAGACGGGTGGCAACTACTACCATTACCCTGGTAATAGCTCTGGGAGTGTAGGCTAGGCCAAATGGCAGAGCTCAAAACTGGAAAACCTCCTGGTCCAGGTAAAACTAGACGTATTTTCTGTGAGAAGGAAAAATTTGGATGTGAAGGTATGCACCCTGAAGGTCGAGGCTGAGGTGGTAGTCCCCATCTTGAATGGTTCCTCCTGAAGAAACGTGTTTAGGGTGGAAAGATTGATGATAAGCCAAAACCTCCTGCCATTTTTGGAGACCAGGAAAAATCTGGTAGTACAAAGCTGGAGACTGGTCATGTGCCACCCTATATACTATGCCCTTCCGCATAAAGGTGTGCAACTCTTCCCTTACTTGAGCCAGTTGTGACTGTTGAAAAAGACTGGAGGTCCTTGCAAGACGAGAATGTTCCTGGAAACGAAGCCAGCATACTTCCTTTAGTATAGAAAGGACCCACGTATCTTACGTTATGTCTGACCAAGGCTCTCAAAAGAGGGCTAGCCAAGTGCCCACAGGAATCCATGACAGGAGAATGTTTGAGTCCCAAGGGGACTTCTCTCTGGATCTCTTGGGAAAGAGGAAGGAGTCCACAGGTTTCCTTCCTGGACCCTTCCAGCCACCTCATCTAGCTAAAGACAGGCAAGAGGGAGGCTCAATTGATGTTGCTTCCTGGACTGTTGAGGGTGCATTCTTTAAAAGAACTTAAGAGGTCACAATGAGGATGCTTTCTGACCAGTTTTGACAGGTCAGGAGCAGCTACGAGGGACCAGTGCTGTTGGTCCCTCAGGTTCCGAGATGCCATGAAGGGAATGAGACTTCCAAAGAGAGTCTCTGCCTTTAGCGGAGCAGCCCTAAGAAGATTCTTACTGTGATCTGATAAGACCTTCCACTTGTCCATGTCCCTGCAGAGGTGGAGCCAATCTAAAGAGTGAACCCTGATGAGTGTGGAAAAGACCAACCCATATGTTGCCTGGCAAATTCCTGGCCTCTTGAAAACCTTTGGGAAAGTTCCCTTACCATGCTCAAATGAGGGAGTAAAAGGAGAGCTGGTCATGATGTGGCCCCCGAGAGTCTCTCCAAATTGTAAAGAATTTTCTTGTCCTCCATGATTGAAGCATTCGGGCACAAATCGGTCGGGGGGGTGAGAGAAGGCAGTATACTGTTTACCACCTTATCAAAAGACTACAAAAGACTAAATCACCTCCTCCTCCTCCGCCTGAACCAACAGGTGGGAGGTGGAAGAGGACTCAAAGAGAGGAGGGATCATCTCCGCTGGTTCCTCTGCTAACTCGTTAGAGTCCACCAAAACCGAAAGGATGTCATCGTTCTGCGGCCGAGGAGAGATGAGATTTCCCAACCCAGTGTCTCTCTCATGAGGAGACTGGGGATTAGGGGTATCCTCATCCTGCAACACATCATGGAGAGTGCTTGGAGTGCTACTAGTAGCAGGCTTTTAAGGAGGACAGGAAATGTCTCTCATCCCTCCTTTAGGGGTATCCATGTCTCGTAACTGCTCATGGTGAATGGTGGGACCACCTTTACCAGCAGATTTTGTATGCGGACAGAAACACTTCTCATCCCTCCACGATCATCTGGTGGGAGAGGACTGGCCCATTGCCTGTGTTTGGCTCCACATGAGAAGCTGTAGGTCCGCAACCTGCAACATCTGATGGATGAGCCTCCATCAGACAATCCAGAGCAATATCAAAGCTTTCCCTTCTCAGGGATGTGTAATGTGGTCTCAGGTGCCTTCACCAGGCTGCAGACCCTGATAGAGTGCTGCAACACTTTAGGGGCATTCTATTCCATTTGAGACGGATCCCATTAGTTCCTGGAATCGAGAAGTGCCTACCCTGATAGAGTTCTGCAACTCTTCAGGAGCATTGCGTCTCTCGACTTCACGAGAGAGAGATCCCATATGCTCCTGGGATCATGGGGTGAATATTCCCATATTCATCTGGAACTGAGGAGCTATATTCCGAGTCCCATACAACTCAGAAACTCCCAATGGGGCAGTACTCTTCTCAAGGGAAAAGGAAGAGCCAATACACCTATGGGATCAAGGATATAAGGATCCCACAATCTGCTGGGATAGAGTATAGAAAGGGCATTTCTTCCTCGCTTTATATTTCCTGAAAAGAAAAGTATGTACTGCCAAAACTAGTACTCTCTGAAAAAAAATTTTTTATGCAAATATTTTATTTCAAAGCAGTGCAATAAACAAATAGTACTGCTTAAGCAAATACTTATTCAAAGCAATACAATAAAATTATTTGATGCAACAATTAAATTAGTACTGCCTATGTGAGTACTTATTTCAAAATATACTAACAAAGTAGTGCTATAAATATATTTCAATGCAGTAACTGAGCATGCTGGCAACACAAGTACTTATTAATTGATGGATTTCCACAACTGATGAACAAAACAATTAAGGGGACTGTCTAAGCAAGTAGTATTTATTGTCAATTCCCAATATTGATGAACAAAGGGGAATTAGGATTCTGGAACCACAAATGGATAGTAATACTTACCCTAAACAAAACCAAGTACAAAAATAAAATTATGGAACTACCACATATGAGGAATTACTTACGGGAAGGGGAAGAACAGAGAAGAGCACTGCTAGATGAACATGGCACAATAAAGTCCTTTAAATTATCACGAAAGCTAAAATCACAATCAAATAATGCAAAGCCTGAGGGGATAATCACTCAATTAAAATGGAAAATTAGAATAACCTGCCAAAAAACTTATTTAAACACTAAACAGAGGCAATTGTCCAAGAGAGAGTTGAACACGTCTTAGCATTACATGCATCGAAGAAAAAAGGCAGAGTATCCTGCAAGAGCCGATAATGTGGTAGTCATACTGGTTCTGGGAACACTATTCTACATTTCTAGAAAATTCCATATAATGGGAGGTTGGAATTAAGAGCTCGACCGAGAGATCTAGTGTCCTGGAAGGTAAGCATGGCAACAGTGACAAGTAATGTATTAAAATAAACCTGTGCCTTTCTCTTCTCATCTTTATGTTGCCATCTCTTCTCGTACATATTAACAAGGTCCATGCAGGACTGTAGATTCTGCAGGGGCTCCCAGGTGTCCTCTTCGGCGCTATATCCCCGCCAGCGAATCTTGTATCGAACCTCACCCTGAGGAAGAAAAACATAAAATACAAGGTTGGAACTATTCTTTTTCAAGTAGTTACCAAATTTTGCCTGAAAAATAGTGACATGTTCTATTGTCTGGTTTACCAGAAAGGGGCTGAAATATGAAATCTTCTGTTCAAAATCTTGTTCCTATTAAACTTTACCTATTATTAACTAAGATTTTCTTTTATAATCACCACTTTCTCTGAAATTTTTCATTTCAAACTAATTAAAACTTTATTAATTGCTAAATCCTGCAAGTTGGCATGTTCCTTTGTTATGAAACTTAATCATTTATACAACCTCAAAAATGTTTTACACTAGTGGGCATCAGCAGAGTCAAGGTAAAAATTTGCTGAAAACCCTATGCAGTCTATTCTTAACTGCCAAATATGTTATTTCTATTAAAATGAATCACCATCTGAAAATGTTGGCAACTGCAAGGTCAAGATAGAAAATTAGCACCCTCAATGGCTTTCAATCACAAATTCCCCTATTTTTTAATTGTGCATATTGCATAATTAGAAACAGTATTACTAGAGACCCTCTACTCTATCCCACCATCTGTCATGGGACAGCTGCCTCAGTGTGTCCTACAGAAAAACACTTAGCTCCCATTTCGTCTGCATGATCTAGCCAATAATGTGCAAAAAGTGACATTGAAAGCAAAAAGACAACAACAAAAAAAGACATAACAGAAGCTAGGTATAAATCAATTATAAACTCGACCAACCATAACACACAATATGGCACTTCATATATGCGATCAAAATCATTTTCAATGCTTCATCACAATGTTCCTGGGGTATGCAAGAATTTCACTTGAATTTCAAATTTCGTCAAACTTTTCCATAAATATACATTGAGAACTGTCACAACTATAGCGAGGTAGATCATACTTGTAAAGAGTATTTTCATAGTTTATTGGCAGTTTAGTTGCCATTTGCAAATGATACTGTACAATTCTGGTTACATTGGAAATATGTTAAACAGTAATTTCTTGTGTTTTATTGTATTTCTCACTCTTTAAATCTTAAAACAAGAGTACCTCAAAGGGACTGATGCTCTGTTGGATGAAAAGAATTTCCAGGAATTCAAGATACGACCATTTCTTCCTTTTAACTGCCGAGTGTTGAAAGCATTTCTGATATTCTTCAAATATAAGAAAATGTTCAAATTAACTGCTGTGGTGGACATATTGGATGTCTGATTTGCACCATTTTTATTTAGGTCCAAGCGCACATCATTAGAAGTCTTTTGGTGAAAATCCCATGTCAATATGACCAACCATTCAGGGGTAGTAGTGACAGCAAGATTTCCACAACAACCTTTGTGGCAGCCATATTGGATGTATGAGAGGCACCATTTTTATTTAGGACCACCTCAGTATCACAAGAAGTCTATTGGTAAAAACTCATATTCAAATGACTATCCCTTCAGGAGGAGTATCCATATTGAACATCTTATCGGCACCATTTTCATTTAGGAACAACAAGACATCATAAGAAATCTTTTTGTGAAAACCCTATGTTGATATGAACATACATTCAGAAGGAATAGCGATAACAAAATGTTCAAGATGGCCACTATGGTGGCCATGTTCGACATCAAATTGGCACCATTTTCATTTAGGAACAAGAAGACTAGGGGTGAAACGATTCATCGATATATCGATGCATCAATACTTTTGACATATCAATACAAGTATCGATATGAGGTGAAGAATCGATACAAAACGATACTTACCCTATAGAAGTTACTTTAATCTTCAGCAGTCATGAATAATTATTAGTCGTTTGCCTTTTTATTCTTTAAACTGAGAATTTATCTGAGAAGGACGTCGCAGGCACAGGCACTAATGTTTGTCAGTAAAAAAGAAAAAAAAAAACTGTTGAAAACACCCACTCACCTTTTACAAATTAACACAAGGTTGCGTGGTTCGAATTGTGCCCCCCCCCCCCCCTTTGCAGATTACATTCTAATTATTTTATCCCATCAGCATGTGCAGCCACAGATAACATATATCAACGCAAAGGAGACTTTCCAAATTTGTTCCCCATGTATGATTGAAGTAATTTACTGATCATTTAATAACCTCTTTTATGCAAAGTGTTATGTATGATGTTTATATAATATTAGAGATATTTTAGGAAATTATAAATGTTTCTTGACTTTAATATTTGCTTACATCTTAATTTTGTTTATCAGAAAAAAACATGTTTAACTAGTGTCCTTGAATTAGGTTGTTTACTTCAGATTTGAGCTAAAGGATAGTTTTGATCAACAAAATGTTTACCAAATTTGAGGTCAAGGTTGATTTTGTTTACAGATAAAACTGGAAATACCTTAGGAGTTACCTGTCAATGGCCACACGTACATTTATTATTCTAGAATATTCTGTCATGTGACCAATCTTTATATATTCCATGTTTAGTGGACAGTTTTTCAGTTTCAACATTTGTATCAGTCTTGTAAAGAGCTATTACAGTTGTGGAAAGTCATTCCAAATTCTAAGAGAGGAATTATTTAAAATATTCATTGGATTATAACAGTGCTCATAAACTTTTGGATTTTGGATTTTTAATTGATGATTTTGGAATTTATGTGAACTTATTCAGAGATATTTTGGAGTACTTCATTTTGACATCAGCATATTAAAGACTACTAGTACATCAGGACTTTGAAGACCATTGGCACATCATAACATTCAAGGATACAGCCGTGAATTCGGAACATTCTATATTTAGGACTTGTGATTAGAACACTAATTCTTTTTGGATTATTTGGATATTAATACACATTACTGTAACTGATTTTTTTTATTTTTCATCTTAATTATATAGAAATAAATTGCTTGTTGATTTTTACTTGATTTGTTGGTTTCACTTTCTTTATGTTACATTTTTCTAGACCATAGAGTCGTAACAGAAGTTTCTCTGTTGCTTCGTATCTTGTCTATATGGATATCTATATGGACTGAATTTAAAGGCTACACTTCCGGTGTGTCACTCAGTGAAATATGTTACATTCAGTTCTGATTGGTGGTTACTGTTTGTTGCAGTTCATGGTAAACAATAACCACCAATCAGAATTGACTGCAGCTTATTCACCGTATGACACACCAGAGGTATTGGCATCCAAACTCGAACCAGGTAGATACAAAGCAACAGAGAAACTTCGTTCAAAATTGTTATGAAATGATCTGTAAATTACTTAAGTCGTACATGGAGAACTATTTGGAATGTTTCCATTTACATTGATATAGGTAATCAGTGACTAAACGTGCCAACAGGATAAATAAAATTAGCACAGAATCAGCAAAGAGGCAGATTTCAAACCATGCAGGTTTGTCACCTTGTGTTGATATGTTAATTTTGTATATAAGGGGAGTGGGCATTGTCAATAGTTTTCCTTTCACTAACAGAAACGAGTGCTTGTGGCCGCGGCAGTTGTTTTACATATGCAGGAAGTACAAAGTGATAGATTTTGGTTGTCAGTCATATCCACTCCCACACCTGGACTTGCTTTCGATAAGATTTTCCTTGCAGGTGGAAATTGAACTATTTCTTCTGTTTTGAAGATAATACCGTCATGTCTTTCAAATTTAAGTGAAGCCATGAAATTGATAATCCAATGATAATGCATGCAGTGCAAAACAACAGGTTTGGTTACCAAGATGATCCTGGATCCGGTCAAATGGAATAGCCTCAAATGGCCTAAATGATTAAATTAAAATCACTAACAACTAATATGTAGTCTGTTTGGATGTACTTTTTTTATCTTGTCAAGGATGAAAATGGCATATGAACAGATGCTCAATCTATGTCTGTCTGTAATTTACATACTAGAAATACAACCAATATGTAAACACATATAAAACAACACAACCCTACCACTGACAGACCTTCTAAAGATGAAAAGATGATCAAGTTGATCTGTGTATCTATAATGTATTGTATTGTAGGCTTTGTATTGTGAATCATATCGATACGCAGCACAGATGTATCATTTCACCCTTAAACAAGATGTCATAAGAAATCTTTTTGTGAAAACCCTATGTTGATATCAACATACATTCAGAAGGAAGAGCAATAACAAAATGTTCAAGATGGCCACTATGGTGGCCATGTTAGACTTCAGATTGGGACCATTTTCATTTAGGAACAACAAAACGTGATAAGAAGTCTTTTTGTGAAAACCCTATGTTGATATCAACATACATTCAGAAGGAATAGCTATAACAAAATGTTCAAGATGGCCATGTTAGACTTCAGATTGGCACCATTTTCATTTAGGAACAACAAAACGTCATAAGAAGTCTTTTTGTGAAAACCCTATGTTGATATGAACATACATTCAGAAGGAATAGCGATAACAAAATGTTCAAGATGGCCATGTTATACTTCAGATTGGCACCATTTTCATTTAGGAACAACAAAACGTCATAAGAAGTCTTTTTGTGAAAACCCTATGTTGATATGAACATACATTCAAAAGGAATAGCGATAACAAAATGTTCAAGATGGCCACTATGGTGGCCATGTTAGATGTCAGATTGGCACCATTTTCAATTAGAAACAACAAGACATCATAAGAAGTCTTTTTGTGAAAACCCCATGTTGATAAGAACATACATTCAGGATGAATAGCAATAACAAAATGTTCAAGATGGCCACTATTGTGGCCATGTTAAACTTCAGATTGGCACCATTTTCATTTAAAACCAAACTAGACTTCATAAGAAGTCTTGTGGTGAAAACTTCACATTAATATGACTTTCCGTTCAGAAGTAGCAATGACAAGATTTTTAACATGGTTGCCATGGCAGCTATATTGGATGCTAGATTGGCACCATTTCCATTTATGACTAACTAGACATCATAATTCGTCTTTTAGTGAAAAACCCATGTTTATATGACCATTCACTCAAGAGGAGTAGCAATAACAAGATGGCAATAGTGGCAGCCATAATGGATGTGCGAGTGGCACCTTTTTCCTTTAAGACAAACTAGACACCATAAGAAGTATTCTGATGAAAACCACATGTTTATATGACTTTCCATTCAGGATGAGTAGTGACAAGATTGTTTAGATGGCTGCTGCAGTGGCCATATAGGACATCAGATCAGTATCATTGTCATTTAAAGACCAACTAGACATCACGAGGTCTCTTAGTGAAAACCCAATGTTGATATGACCATTCAATCAGGAAGAGTAGCGATAAGAAGATTTTCAAGATGGATGCTGCAGTGGCAAACACTGGATGTCTGAGCAACACCTTTTTCATTTAGGACATGGGATGACTGTGTGCATAAAGTTTCATGGCAATCCTCCTGGTAGTTTAGGAGGAGTAGTGATAACAAACCTGTGCTAACGGATGGATGGATGGATGAAAGACAAAAGACCATCCCATAAACTCTTCTGGTCTACGATCAGCAGAATTAATAAAAGCAGTGGCTATTTTATGTTACTGAAAACACCACAAGAACTTTACAAGCAAATTTTAATGAATCAGTGCAACACGCAAATGAGAAAAGTAGCAAATATTCACTTTAAACTGTCAAAAGAGGATGAGCTGTTTGGACCCATTTTGGAAATATTTCACAGAGAAGGACCATCATCAGACTTTGTTGGGGGGTATAAATTATCCCAGATAACATTTCCTTCAATCTCTTTCAAGGGACTTGCTACTTCTTTAGCTTTAAAAACACCACAGTATGCAGTACAGCTAAGAAAAAAAATGATTTTATTAATTGTAACTGTGGAGTATTGAAACCATCTCTTATAGTCATGAGAAATTCCAACATACCAAATCTGGTAACAAAAATATTTTCTTACATTTCTCATTCAACATATTCACAGGACATCTGTAAGTATAGTACAAAAATTCTTTGTCATAGCACTTGACCTTGAAGCTGATTTCATAGAGAGAAGATCACCAAACTTTTATCAAATAATGTCAAGATACAGTAACACATTTGGTTAAAGCTTTAATTAAATAATTTTTTGGAAATAAAATATTATTTCAGCGGCATCATTCAAGGTATTTTTCTAAAATATCCAAAACTTGGTTTATTAAAAATCCATTCATTCATCATATATGTCTGGGGGAAGAAACAAAAAAAAAGAACTTTCTTTAAAATTAAAAATCCAGTTATACTTGTTTGTAGTATCATGCTCATAAGCCAGTACAGCCAAAAACCAGAGTCCGGACCTTTGACCTTAAAATTATTACAAGAGTGCCAACTATCAACTTGTTCATTGGAATGCAATTACACAGACTGCTCAAAATTTACTTGTATATGTACAAGTCGCTGTGTTCATAAGCTCAATGAAGTACAAAAAACATCAAACAATGCTATTCCACTTTACTCTAAGGTCAATTAGGTTCTTCTTATCAAGAGGCCTTCATCATAATGCAGATATATTGGTGGTAAGATCTGCACCATTTCATTCAGAACTAATTAAATATTGCAAGAAATGTTTTAGTGAAAACTCCATGTCAATGCTGCCTTTCATAGAAGAGTAGTGACAGCAAGATTTTTTTAGATGGCCACTGTTGTGCTATGTTGGAGGTCAGATGAGCACAATTTTCATTCAGAAGTAGCTGCTTATTGCTGTAGTGTTTTCATGAAAACCCTATGTTGAAACAACCATCCAGAGAAGTAGCCAGACAAAGACATTCAAGATGGCCATCAAGAAAAAAGCAGTTTTCTTTTTATTTTCTTTTAAATGTCATTGAAACCATTCATTAAAAATAATCTGCTTTTACAAGATTTTTCCAATTTTGGAAGGTTACGCTGGCATCATTTTCATTTAGGACCAAGTACATATATTTATAAGTGTTTATGTGAAAACACCATGTTGATACAACCAGCTCTTCAAGAGGAGTAGTGATAAAGAAAGTTTCAAGATGGCTTCTACTGATCAGCACCATTTAAGTTTAGGGCCAACAAGATATGATAAGAAATTATCAACGTTGCACATAGGATCCCAAAGGCAAGGGACAATGTGTCCCCCACCCTCCAAATTTGGGGGACAGACAAGATTTTAGATGGGCAAAGAAAAATAATATTACATAATGCACTAATAGCGCAATACAAATAAAATAATCTCATTTGCTTTTACGGTTATTTACCTTGAACACTTACATTATTGCAATAAAAGTTTTATCATGTACTCAGATAACTCATAAAAATATTAACATGCTTGAATATCTGGTTAACCTGAAATGAGCTGCAACATGGAATTTTCTATTCCCGATCTTGCTCTCATTTAACTTTAGTGTACACTCATTATCTACCAGCATTTATTATAATAAATACCTCTGTTTTCTTAATTACTTTTCTTATCAAACTAACCAATCAATAATTAAATGAAGAATTGTGTATTTGCATAAATTCAGTCTCTTTCGTCATTATTTCAATCTCAAAATAAATTAAATCTTCCTCACCATAGGGGTGACTTTAACCTCGAAAATATTTACACTAATGGGCCAGCTGCCAAGCACTTTACATTGCAACTCTGCCGACTACCATATACCTCAGATGTTTTCATTGCAAGATACATTGTTTTAAAATAGATATTCATTGCCATCTTACAGTTGTTATCACCTATCTCAACTTTGGCCATTGCTAGCACCAACAGATAAAATGATGGACATCCACTAATGAAAAGTTGTAGGATTATTTTTTTATATTTTCCTGATGTAAAAATGCACCAGCAGGGGGCGCACTGGGTCAAGATTTGGAGGACATAGGACAAAATCTTGCGGGCAACCCGCTCGCCGGCGCTCAATGTGTAACACTGAGTTATTAAGTGAAAAGCCCCATGTCTATAAAACAATCTGTTCAGGAGAAGTACTTATAACAAGATTAAAGGTCTGATGAGTACCATTCTCATTTTGGACCAATTACACACAAGATGTCTTTTATCAAAAACCCATATCTCTATGGCCATCAATTCAGGAGAAGTAACTAGAACAAAATTATCAAGATAACCACCATGACTATGAAAGTAAAGGTCTGATTAGCAACATTTTCATTTAGGATTACTATACACATTATAAAAGGTCTTTTAGTGAAAACTCTTTGTAGATACAACCATCTGTTAACGAGTAGTTAATAACAAGATATCCACCATGGTGGCCATGTTGGATGACAGCTCATCACCATTTTGATTTAGGACCAACCAGACATCATAAATCTTTTAGTGGAAACCCCATGTTGATATGACCATCCATTCCTGAGTAGCAGCAATAAGATTTTCAAGATGGCCACAATTGTGGCTATATTGGATGTCCAGTCAGCACCATTTTAATTTGGAACCAATTAGACATCATAAGAAGTCTCTGAGTGAAAAACACATGTCGATATGACCAACCATTCAGGAGTAGCATTAGCAAGATTTTCAAGATGGCCAGATTGGCTCCATTTTCGGTTAGGACCAACCAGACATTACAAGTACATGTAGTCCCTTGGTGAAAACCCCACATCAATACAACCATCCATTCTGGAGGAGTAGCAAGAACAAGATTTACAAGATGGCCACTGTGTTAGCCATATTGGCTGTCTGAGGCATCATTTTTATTAGCACAAACTAGACATCATAACATGTCTTTAAGAGAAACACCATGCTGATATGACAAGCCATTCAGGCGGAGAAGCAACAGCAAGATTTTCAAGAGGACCATTGCGGCAGACATATTGAATGTCTGATGAGCACCAAGAGTGTGCATACCATGCCCTGAAATATTTTAGGAAAAAAAAACCAAATAAACATTGATATATTATTTTACAACAACAGTAATAATAATAATAATAATAATAATAATTAGGGCCTGGATATCATAGTGGTCATGTGCTTGCTTTGTACTTATGTGGTCTTGAGTTCAATTCCGGTTTCAGGATTTGAAGGGTGCATTCACACGCATCAGAGGACTAGGAAATTTCCAACTGAGAGCCTGAATTTTGTGCTAGACACAAGGTTCTGCCAAGTGTCTGATGCAAAATTCTGATTCCAAGGGTGGAACTTTCCTGTCAAACACCAATGCATAATGAAGGATTATTTTTCTCACAATCCTGAATAAACAATGGAGGTCAAAGTAAAAATGGCATATTGTGAATACTGATGCAACTATTCAAACAGTAAATCACCTACTGACAATTTCCTTAATTTAAAACAGTGTAAAAAGTTAGATTTACACTCTAAAATTCAGCGTAAACTTTAAATGTCATTTAAAGACTTTTAAGTGTTCAAATAACAGTGGTTAGACTGCTAAGGTCATGCCAATACATAGCGTCCAAATTGTGTACTTCAGATAGCTTCAACAATGATACAAATGTCAACAGGTCAACAAAATGAAGTTCACTCTTATCAATAAGATTCATCAAAACACAAAATATAATGATATAGTCTCAACTCAGCTTTGATCTAGAATTGATTTACCTTAAATAAATAAAAATGAAATTCAATTTTTTTTTTAAATAACAATTACAACAACGCTTTTCAACTCAAAATCCGACTTCTTAAGTTATACATGTAGCTAGGTCAATCAGTGCAAAATGTCCTTTCTGCAAGATTCTTAACTTCAAACACAGTGTTATAAATGTGTTGCAAATAATGAAGAAAAAAAAGAGAGACTGCATATATATTTGTGACCTAACCACACGACATTTTAATACAGATAAAGAAGCGGTAAGCACTGTCGTAGAGCAAGGTTTGATACAAGTTCAGATAATTCTGCAAGCCCTTTGATAAAGCAACAATGTTTTGCCGCTAACAATGTGGTTTTAGCAACTTCCATGTTTTCTATAGAGGATTTTGGAAATATTAAATGAAATACACCGCTCCCTTGATAACTCGCGATTGCGCTTACAACGCGGACCAGACGTGGATCCCGTTTTTTTTAAACTAGAAAATTTTTTTAAAAAAAAAGACAAAAAAAATTGACCCCATTTGTTGAAGGTAAAAAAAATCGAGATCAAAATTTAGTAAATGAAACCTTAATATATCGCTCGTTTTATCGTCAAAACTAGTGGTTAGTACCCAGAAATTTGAATCATCATCATGAAATTTTCGACTTTTAATAAGAAGTCAAATATTTTGTTCAATTTTCTTTCCAAACAACATTCTCAGTACACTATAAATAACAATATTCGACGAAATTTCGATCAATGAAAACGTCACTAAAGCCTACTGGTGGCAACACTTTAAAAATAAATACCAATTAAATAAGTTTTGTCAAGTGAAATATGTGTTTTAGTTCTATCTTTTAATTCGGTTTCAGTGTAATCATCATAAATGCAATAAGCCCTCTTGTATTCAAACGTGAAAATTAAAATTCAACCGACCCAACTATCGCTGCGAGCGTTTCCGTGAGAATCTAATTATGTGCCGACCTTTTTTTGTTTTTATCTCTGACTTACGGAAGTATATGTTGTGTTGTTACACTCAATTAATAGCAGACCTGTTTTGTATTATCACGTTAGTTACGTCTTTTGTATCAAATCAAACAAAGGGGGTGGAATAACAGAAAAGTTAACAGGCGTGCAAATCCTGCCTGCGTAAGAGCTAGCGGTCACGGCCGTGTGTCAGGTCAACTCATTTCAATTGATCAATCGAACACTGTTATAAATATTATTATGTAAGTAATATAATTAAACTACCTTAAATTACCCTACTCATTCACAAATGTAATCAAAGATAGTAAGGCAACCAAGCCAAATGAGTACTTGGAGAATAAAAGCTTTGTTTTACAGATGCGGTTCATTACGGAGAAGCGAGTTCCAGAGTTTGTATTGAACTTTCTAACATGCTACTCAGGGATTTCCTCAAGGATGAGACGAAGTTTCACTGTTACTTGATATGAAATCACGGCATCCATATTTTACTAATGGAACAATAAATAAATCTAGGTTCGATGTTGACGGTTGTTTCACGAAATAAATGTCAATAGTATTTGAAAAAAGGAATCTTGTTTAGTTGTGAATCAACAACAACAAAAAGCAGTGACGTAATACACAATGTATCGCGTACACGTGCTGTTCAAACCGCTTGGACTAATGTTAACGATCTTTCAGAGGTTCGTTGTCTTGAAAATAAAGGTAATTTATAAGGAAAAGCAAACAACTACATTAGAAAAAGCTCTTTATTGACAATTATTCCCAATGTAATTATAAAACGAGTATTCCGCCATTAAACAGCCCTGTTACCCAACCCCACCCCCACTGCGGTTTTCTCGATGTCCAGCGGGGATGGCATTCCCTTTCTTAATTTTTTCGAGGTCCCTCTGTAACTCGCACCCTCGCTTATAGTGCGGTCTATGTTTTTGGACCCCGTTGTGCGCGAGTTATTGAGGGAGCGGTGTATTGCAATATATTTTCTGAAAGAAACAACAAATCATTCTTATTTTGGTAAAACTAAATGATTGCAAACACTAATTAAATAATTAAAATGATTGCAATCATGATGCAAAAGATCATAAGATAAATTTCTTTATTCATACTTGTTCTGGACAAACCAGACACGATGCCCATGCCTGTTCAACATACTGCAATTGTCTCATTGATCTTCCCATCTATTTTGCTCTCAAGTCCATAATATTAACCCGATAGGTTATACAAACAGGGACCCAAGGTTAATGTCTTGGTGGCAGGATTATATAAACTCAGTGTGGACAAGAAATATAACAGGGCTCAAATTTACCATTTGATTACTCACAAAATGCATGTAAACTGGAAAATGCGAGTTGAAATTCCAAGCTCTTGCATCTTTTGCAAGCACTACATGTTCCAATGATACACAGCAAATCATTAGTAAAAACTCCATAAAGTATGTAAAGTCAGCCAAATACACGTATAATTTCCAAACATAAAACAAAGCATGTTTTGACATCGATTCCTTTATCCTGGTATGCTGTTTAGACTGCAACCTAATACTGTGGCCACAGATGTACCTACTGACAATACAGAGTGGACTAAAGCAAAACCACTATATTTTCAGGGGAAAGCAGGATATCTATCAACATAGTACTTGCAGAGTATGTCATCAGATTGGACATCGTAACAGATTTTACCTAAATGAAGATAGTATCTGAGATAATATTTCTGTTTTTGTGAATGAAATGGTTGGGTGCAAAATACAGTATATACTCGGGTATAAGCCAATACCAAACGCAAAAACAAAGACCCTGATCTGCCATCACATAATGCACTGGCAGATCAGGGTCTATGTTGTTTGTTCTACTGATTAGTCCTTACGAACTACATAGACCCAGATCTGACAGTGCATTAGGCGACGAAGATCTGAGTCTATGCAGTTTGCAGTTGGTATTGGCTTATATACTGTATTTTGCACCCAACCATTTCATTCACATACAGAAATATTATCTCAAATACAATCTTCGTTTAGGTGAAATCTGCAAGTACTATGTCTCCTCTGATGACATGATCTGCAAGTGTATTTTTGATTCTCCAACGGTCTGAAATAATGTTCAAACATACAAATTTGACAATACAATAAATATGAAATTTTCCTCCTGCCCTTCACAGTTTTGTCATCAATCGAGGTTCTGCAGTACTGTGACTTCATTGCAGTCAATCCAACCCTAATATGGGAATGGACACTGGTGTCCTACCAGTCCTAGTCAACATAAACACTATTTCACTATTTATATTTTCAATACCTCAACTATAAAATTAGTTTACTTTTATCTCTAAAAGAAACTGTTGCCTAAATCATTCTATCGTGAACAGCTTGACATACAAAAATCATTTCAAACAATAGCCTCATTAAAGCAGATGCCCCTGCCTGCTTAACCAGTTCTCATCACCTTTACATTGCTGTGATATATCTGAGTGTTTGTTTTATTTCAATATGTATACTTTAACATTTGTATGCATAGTATCTTGGCACTGAAAGTGATAACCATTTCAAAATGATGAAATAGAAATGACAATACAACTTTCATCAATAGTTGTCCAAATTTTCCAAAAAAGAGATGCATCTCAAAATAAAGTTAAGTCAACATTACCGATGGAATATAAGAACTCGGCATGTACTTCACCCTGCAATGTATTGTAAACACAATGGATTCACTGTGATTCAGGTCTGCTTTATGAATAAACACTCAAGCAAACTGATATTGATTGTTGCTCTTAAAACCTACCATGAAAGCGACTAATGACCGAGACAATACACAAAACAAATTTCAAAATTTATGCTTTTGGGAACCACGATGCCAGTACCGAAATTATTACTAGCTTGAGCTAGTGGACTACTGCCAATTTCAAACCCTGCATGATGAAGAATTCTGAGACCTTTGTGTATCTTTTTACTGAAAAGACCTGTAAGGGGCTAACCATTTAATGGGGGGGGGGGGGGGGTATTTTAAGAAAAATGTCTGGTCCCATTTACAGCTGAAAAAAAATGTGTTGCTCTGATCTGTAGAAAAAATATCTTATTCTATCCATCATGTTAGTTAACAAAAAATATCTTATGTAATGAAGAAAAATAAAATACGCTGGTCGGAAAGAAAAACCAGGTGCCCCATTCCACCTTCAAAAGAAGTCGGTCCTCCAAGTAAAACTGGCAAGTGCTTTCCCACAAGAAACATTAGTATCGAAAAAGTACTCTGGAAAAATTAATGGGATAAATATGAACTATATGGATTTTAAAGCATTTATATATATATATATATATATATATATATATATATATATATATATATATATATATATATATATATATATATATATATATTATTTTTAAAATCCAGGGATGCTAATGGTGGAGGGGGTGAGATGACAGGCAGACATGCAAATCCTTTTACTTCTTTCAATTTCTAAATATTTGTTGGCATTAGCAGCATATCTTTATGAGGAAGGCAAAATCTTACATTTATTACAGACTTTCCAACAATTTTATCCACTTCAAACGCCTCTTCCGTCTCGCATTCCACAACAATTGCATGATTATCTTCCTTCTCGTTACCTTCCATAGTGAAGCACTTTTGGGATCTCCCAGCACGGTCCTGCGTCGTGAACTTTAGACGATCTCATTATCTATGTGAAGGGGTTGATGCGTCTACTTCTGTAACAGTTGTAACTCATGTTGTCTAACAATCTCATGTTAGGAAAAACAAATTGATTTGTTTTAGGACAAAATTAATTTCTTTTATTTATTCAAAAATTAATAAACATCCCATGATACCTAAGTTGTTTAATTTAAAAATAGATGACATATATACCTATTATGATTTTCACCACTTTAATTATAATAGTTCAATCCTAAACCGTGTCGCGCGCGCTATGATGTAAAATTGGTACATACTAATTATCATCTTCTGAGAGAGCACAAAAAAATGGCATGATGGGGGAAATAGTGGGACAGCCAGAGGATATTTTATTTACCTTAATGATTAAAAAAAATATTAATAATATTTTCGCGAACTCACTACGAAACAAAGCTTCAATTTAACATGTGAATAAGATTTGTGTGAATTCGAAAATTCGAAATTAAACGGCAACTTCATTTCTTCATGGAGAAACTTCTGGGGCTTTTTAATGGCCAGTGGCGGAGTGATAGGGGTCGTGGCAATTGCCCCCAGGCAACGTGGGGCGCAGTCGGGAGCGTTTTTTTTTTTTTTTTTTTCTGCTGAAATTTTTAGAGTATTTTACCTCACCTTAGTGTAACGGGGGTAATTCTTCACAAAACTTATAGTGTGTGGGGGGGGGGGGGAGGAGGCAGGTTGGCAACTGACAAAAACTGTTTTATGTTGCAAACTCCCTACTACACAACAAAAGAACACTGACCCCGGGCACCTCGAACCCTAGCGCCGCTAGTGTTAATGGCTGGTTTATTTCAAATGATCCATATAATATATATAGTGAATATGGAAGCTCGCCGTTTGCCGTATTATGTTTGGGGTTTTTTTTTAAGTATTTAAATAAGATCACCACAGTCGAGGCTGGATTAAGGTGGTAGGAGGCCCTGTAGCAATATCAAAAGCCCCCACCCCCACCCCCCAAAACAAATATCTCACTGGATTATCACCCACCCACCCCCCACTGAGCGGGAACCCTGGAGCAACTGCTCCATTTGCTCCCCCTCTTTAATCTGACTTTATCCACATTGACGGACAGAAATGGATAGAATTAGCATCGAAATTCACAAAAATGTTGTTTTCACCTTAGATCAATAAATTATTAGATACCTACTCAAGCATATTAGTAAATCTACTTTTGCATTGGTTATTTGTCTAACCAATTTCATCATGATTATGATAGTTGCATAGGTCAATGGTAAAATTCAATTTTGACAATTTTGTAATTGCCTTTGAAAATGTAACTTCACACATTTATATAATATAAATAAATACTACATCTAGGTACATCTAATGTAGAATCCAAGACCTGTTTCTGTTTTTCAATATAGGCTTCGATGAACAGACGTTTTTTAGACAAGGATAGGACTGAAGAAGGATCAAATATATTACTAGAAAAATACTTGTGTAGCTTGAGATTCCAAAGAAAATCCCTTATTCTGGACAGCGGTTGCCTCACTTAAATTTAACACACTGTCAAGTAATATTTAACAACCAGGCGTAATCTGCTGTGTTTTAAAACCATTCTATCTAGTTTCAGTTGTTTTCGTATCAGCCAACCAATCACAACTGTCAGCATTACTTATTTGTATTCATAAATATTATATATCTGTAAATATTATATATCTGATATATTGAATATCGTATATTTGATGAGGGACCGACCGATGCTGGTTCTAGAGAAAACATATTTGTTTAAATTGAGTTTTCTTCTGGGTGAAAAGACATAAGCCAGTCGCTTTCCACCTGGCTGGTGTCATAATGAGATTGTATTGTGCGATAGATGGTACTATCATAGGCAAAAGGTCTTAAAGTGTTACGTTGAAGGCATTCATTGGACTTATTTATGTAGACTATGATTTATCGGAACAACTAGAAAAAAGATTGGACCAAGGACCATTCCCCGAGGGACACCAGGGTCATCGCTGATGCGGTCTGACTATTGCGCTTCTAGAACAAGAGTCTGTGTCAAATCCTGTAAAAAGTCTGAGACCCATGATGTTACTTTTGGATTTACGCCAAAAATAATTTAATTTATAGAAACGTATTCTGTGACGTACTTTGTCAACAGCTTTAGCAAAATCGATTATTAGAATGTCTGTTTTTCATATTTGAATTGCTGTTTTAGTATATTCTTGAATAAAGTCTACTAATTGGGTTTCACATGAACATTTAGATCAAAAAACATATTGTTTCTTACATAAGATATTGTTCTCTGATTGATTGTTCTCTGATTGATTCATTATGGAGCTAGCTAGTATGTGTTCCATTAGTTGGCAGGTAATACATGTTAGAGAGATGGGTCTATTGTAATAGGGTCATATCCGGTACAGTACCTGTAGTTATTGATTTTTGGGAAAGGGTGGTTAGTATGGGAACATTTGATGTTTTTCAGTTCTCTTCGTACTCTTCGGGATTCTTATCAAGCCCGATTGCAACGTCAGGATATAAGCCATATAGAAGTTTGAGAATGCCTTGCTCGTGTACGGTTATATCATGCATTAAAGGATGCAGACGAAGTCCTTTGTCTGGAATAGGAATGGTAGGCCTATCTTCCGCAATGAACGCCGTCTGAAATTGTCCGTTGAGAATATTGGTCTATACTTTATTTTTGAACGATTGAACTTAATTCTTTCTATTTGCCTGTGTGTTGATGTTTAGAGTAGCATTTTTTTTTTTATCTTCTTAGTTTTTTGCTTAAGTTCTTTTATTATCCAGGGCAGTATCAATGAGGGTATATGTCAGTTCCGGTTGTATTTTAAATCAAATCCTGCATCTACGATATCACGACCAGCTGAATCTACTGGTGGAAATGTGTCATTGTCATTTACTATAAATGATGGATTGTTAGTTAAGATCAATTAAAGATTTTTGTCATTCCTGATTGGTTTTGTCACAATTCGATTGAGGCTATTATCCCTAATAATGTCTGGCAGCTGGTGATGGTGTGATCTGTTTGGTTGGTTTGAGATGACCTTGTTACAGACCGATCCATATGACCTAGATCAGCATCGGCAACCTATTTTAACCGCTGTGCCAGGTCCACTCAATTGTATAGTGCTGTGTAGAGTGCTGCATGACATGAGGCAAGTCATATTCTGAAGGCTTGGCACTTTCCAAAGAGTCTGGCGTGCCACCGTTGACACGCGTGCCATAGGTTGCCGACACCTGACCTAGATTTATATTTCCGTCAATAATAATGGCATAATTGATCTTTTTGTTTATTCTAGAAAGAGATCATTCAAAATGTTCGAATGATATGTCATCATCAGGGTTGGGTCTATGGTATTATCAAACAAACAACTTTTTTGAGTTTTGGATTTCAGTTTGTGCTCAAACAAGTTCACAGTCTGTTTTGAGTTAGACTACTTCATGTACTAAGGTGTATTTAAATTATAACATTCCTCACATATACATCATTCAAATCTATTTAAAGAATAATATATGCTGACGAGTGCGTACGCAATCGGGGTATGCCGAAAAGGGGTCTTTTGATTTGTGTAGAAATAAGAACTTACGTAAATGTAAGTCCATCATCCCTAACTTATTCGTGTCAACACACCAAATGTTACTTGCCCAAACTGATGCATAAAGAGACTAAGATCTGAGATATCTGTGGTTTGGGAAAAAAATAAGAAAAATGAACGAGAAATGCATTCATAAAGAAAACATGATGATGAATTCATCACTGAACACAGATGCATTTCCATGTAAATTACATGCAAGCTTTTAAAAAAAAATTGTTTTAATTCTTACAATGATGCCACTTTGTGCTTTTTCTGGAAACGACTGCTACAGGGTACCTAAGTGTTCATTGTAATGTATTTCTTAGCTAACCGTTTGCGTTAAGTTTGAAAAGAAAAATAATTATGTTTTACCCGATTGTCACGGAATTGTAGATGGGTTTCATTGCCGCGCACAGCATTACCTGGGGGTGTATTAGTTTTAAATTGGCGATTTAGAAACACTGATTTCTCTTTACTCACAGTTTCACGCACAAAGCGCCGACAGTGGGGAACCCGTTTTACCTCGAGTTCTCTGGCCATGGATGTTTCCACGAGCATAGTACTTATAGTCCAAATTATCTCTATATCAACACAATACAGATGAGTCTTGTCAGAAAGCTGTCCACTTTACGGAAGCAATCTTCATCTGTAGAGGTATGTGAAAATAAAAACTGTATTCTTTCTTGCTAGGCGTTCTATGTAATGAAATTGTTTGATATATTGAACGTTACGGAATTTATTCTAAATTTCCTAGAAAATGAGACCTATGTCACATAACGCCATGCTATCAGATAGAATATAGTCTGTTCCAAGTTAGACATTTTATAACTGAACAGACAATTTGAATTCAGTTATATGTTATACACATTCAATGATGAGAAACGTTCGAGGTTTTTTTAATCCAGTGCGATTATTCTTGTGGGAGACAGATTCATGTACGAACGTGGTTATTATAGTAATAAGAATCTCGTACAGTTGTTCTTATGAAAGAATTTAATCTGTAAGGAATTCAATTTATGTGCGTGCATGTGTAATATATATCATTGTATTCGCACTTGAACGTGTCTCATTATTACGCGGCTCAGTCATTGTATATTCAGCCGTGAAGAGGAGTCGTTGAACTCTCTACGGTTCTGTAACCCAGATACTGCGGTTAAAAGTGACGTTGATTCGAAGGACGATACTGCTTAACTTATCGTGAGGGGCCAAAGGTTCTGGACCAACGGGTCTGCGGAATACGGAGGTTCTTGTAGGGTTTTTCGGCAGGCTGAGAGGAGCGGATCACACGAAGTTGTTCCTTAACCATTTGTAGGAAACTGTGAAATCGGAATCACGTTATCATCGCCTGGTAGCAACGAGATATATATATATATATACCGTTTTGAGCCTGAAAATCTATTTTACTATATGTGTGACAATCAATCAAACACAGCACCATACTTGTTGATGAACAATATATTCATCATAAATTCAAACAATAATTATACTTGTTGATGAACCATGCATTGATTATACTTGTTTATAATTCCATACATTGATCATATGTTGATATATTCATATATCAATAATATCTGTTGATAAGTTCCATACATTAATCATATCCGTTGACATGCTATATCATTTGTGATTATATGTTTTGAAATTCCATGCTTTGATCGTATCCATTTAGGAACGATATAATTTTGTTCTATCAGTTGTTTAACCCCTGGTGAGCATGAGTAATGTGTCAGATTTATTCATCATTAATTTGCATTATAAAAAGACATCTCATTCACGTTATTGTGTTATGTGCTTTTGCTAAATCCCACATGTCTTCATCCTGTTACATAGATCATTTAGCGTCAATTTAAATGTTCAAAATTATATATCACCACACCATTTCACTAAATTTTCAGCGCTTCTGTATTGCATTTCGATTTTTCATTCCAAGGCCAGGCATCCAATATTGAAATATATGTTGTGCTGATTTCATCAGAGACTATAAGGAATACATAATATAATGTCGTGCATAGAATAGACCCCTGCTGATGCTGTGACAAAATTCATATTTCTGATATAATTTTTACTGGGTTGGAAAAGTGCTTTACATTTTTTTAATCGCTGTAACCTGGAGCTACTGTATGTAGGGGAGGGAAACTTATCGTCTATCACACCAAATATCATCGGTTCTCATTATATATGCAATCTCGTCTATCCCACCAAATATCATCCGTTCCCATTATATATGCAAAGAGTGGCACTTAGCACCTGAGATCAAAGGAACCGAAAGAATTTAAGGGCTTCGCAAAAGACTTTTTTTTAAAATGGTGCATATGTCGTAAACCACATTGCTTCAAAATTTAATCATCGACAGAGAAGAAAAAAGCACAATTTTTTTTGTAAAGGATGCAAGAATGCATTAGTGAAATTTATTGGAACTTTTTCAGAAATATATTTTGAAAAATAAGTGGTGAAAGAGGAATCGTTGCTCTTAATCAATAAGATGGCTTTTGGTAAATAACTTTACTACTTTTGTATGGGTGATTAAATGATAACACTTAATTCCTAGACTTTACACGCATTGACAAGTGCACATGTATTATTTTTATCGAAAAATGAAGTACATTTGTTTTTAATTATTTACACTTTTAAACTTGACATCACATTCACATGTGGGTAGAAAATAATGCATGTTTTCACTGAAGACTTCTCGGTTTCCCAGAATTATAAATCAAATAAAAATGCATTATAATTTGGGGGCGAAATTTCATTTTAAGATTTCAATTTAGAAAAAGGGTTGAAGAAGGTATAAGGTCCCATTCACCAGGACAACGTTACAGCTAACTACAATCTTCCAACATAGCCAGGTACATCGGTGAGCTATAGCCCGAGAGGATGGTAACGCATGCTTTTCCTTTTATCTTGGACCACTGGTATCATGATTTGCGTGTGAAATGGAAACAAGGAATATATGCGACCTCATTGGAGTTTCCAATCCCCCTAGTGAGTTAGGCCCTTTGTAATTCGCTGTCAGTTTGATCAGTATGGGCTATCGACATAACGGATACCGATTATTTGTAGATCTCGACTTTAATCAGATTGAACTCAATGCAGTACTATATATACTCAAGTAGTACAGGGTATCTACAATCTGGACCTCTTAATATACATATTAGTTATTTTTACAAATTTGTATAAGATTGGATTCCACCGCGATTCCCAGCTCTGCTCTGCTCAGTCGCTTCCCAGCTTCTCAGATCCGCTACTCGCTGCTACGTCGCTTTGCTTCACAAAAGTGTCAATGACACTGGTAATTAGATCTCTATTACATAATCCGGCAAGTGTGCGAGAAACTCTCAAGTCCTTATTACTTTTAGTAAACTATAATCATGTGTGTCAGAAACTCTCATGACCTATAATACTGGTAGTAGACCATAACTAAGTGTGCCATAAACTCGCATGCTCTTTATTACTCTTTCAATTATATTAAATGAATGAAAAATCACTTAGTCCTGAAATAAATTATCAACATATATAGTTTTTAAATGATTCAAGGAAAATTTGTATTGAAAGAAATAATAATAATAATAATAAGTATCCGATATAAATTTTTACACGTTTAATTGCGATTTATATTTCTTGATATATTGCTTCATATATCCTATTGGCTTTTTCTGTTTGCCTCTTGTTAATTGGTTATTTTATCTTTGTTATTATGTTAAATGATTCGTTTGTCTTTTCGACAATATTTTGATCAAATGATTTTATTCGTTTTATTTGTTGTTTACTTAACTCTATTTCATCTTCGAGATGTTCGACCTGATCGATTGAGATTAGCAATGTTTCGCTTAAATTCACACTTTTTATTTTTTTTAATTTTTTTATAGATATTATTATTATATAGAACTAAGCTTGGTAGGCCATTAAAGGGTGTGTTTTCCACTGTATACCGTGTGTATTAATGGTTAACGGCACCTCAGCACAATAATGGTTATATGCAGTGCTGGATTATCCAATAGGCAGACTAAGCACGTGCTTAGGGCATAGGCAAAGCAGGGGCACACACACAAACACACACACACACACACACACACAAATGAAGAAAAAAAAAAGAGCAATTACGGTTTAGTATTGTTTTTATTTTGAATTACATGGGGGGGGGGGAGGTATATGATGCCATTAAAACTAAAGATCTGAAAATGAACAATTCCGGAAAAAGTTAGGAAGACAAACCCTTCCAAACAAATGCAAACATGAAGTACAACTAGATAAAATATAAAAGATAAAGATGGTAAAATTAAGTTAAAGGTATAAATAAAAAGTTCAAGATAAAATATGTAAAATCCTTAAAACTTGTATTAAACATTAGTTATATAAATCGCAATCCCTCAAAAAATTACAGATTTTCTCATCAACATAAGGTTTGTTCATTTGGTTCACATCATAATACTTCTACCTCACAGGGTAGAAGTCGACACACTTGACAAGAATGTGTTGCACTGTCAGTGAACACTGGCAGTGTATATACTCTGGTCGAGTTTCACTCTTCAGGTACTCTGGTCGAGGTTCACTCTTCAGGAGATAGGCTCGAGTCGGGTTGGTGTGTCCGATACGCGATCGGCACAAATATCACCTCATCTCTGCGATTTGCTCTATCGATGGATGGCACAATCCAATGGTAGGTCTGATGCGTGCTTGTTTGTGGAGTTTTAATTCTCCTTTCGGAAACGGGTGACTGCAGGGCAGCTTTGGCAGCGTTATCTACCCTTTCATTGCCCTTAATAGAAATGTGACTAGGAAGCCAACAGTACCGAATACTTTTTCAGATTGTATGAGCAAATCATGTTTATGTAGGATCTGGGATACTGACGGGTTGTGAAGCTGAAGGTTTTGCGAGATTTTCAGCGTGGAAAGAAATCCGTAAAGATTATTTATTTTCTTAGAGGTTTCAATGTCGTTCAAAGATCTGAGTATTGGCTGTAATTTTTGCGGTAAAAATTGAGGTTTCAGTAACCGGCTCGAGATGGTGCCATGTGATGTTGAAATGGCAGCTCCAGCCTTGTTTCCTTCTTTCGCACCGCTTGTATACAGGGACGTATAGCCACTATGGAAAGCTCTGATTTAATTGAATTTGCTCTGAAAAAGGAGAAAACTTTTTGAGGACATTTTGAATTGCCAAATATCAAATATAATTTATGTATTTATTTATTTATTTATTTATTTATTTATTTATTTATTTATTGACAGTTGTTTATATGTTAGCTATTGACAATATGTATACTATACCTTTCTCCACTAGAGATTGTTTCATTTGATGTATGTCTTGTACCTCTTATTATGACAGGATTCAGTTTGTAAGACATATCTTTGTTGAATGTACCGGTATCTGACAATTTAGGTAAAACATCATTAGAATCGTGATGGTATTTTTTGTACTACTGCATTCAGTATCTCTGTACATGATGAAACAAAAACCATAATGCATTCGTATCTACTGTCTTGACTTGCACACAGGATGCTTTTGTAGGAGCTACAATGAATAAGAAACTGTGCAGTGACTTGTTTTTCAAAGGTAAATAATGCAGTTTAATGAATTTTTGTCAGTGTTAGTAATGATAATATCATCAGTAAATCAACATGTGTAATGTTGCACAGTGTGTGGTACAACCAATTCTCGTCAATGTCTGCTTTTTCCTATCGATGCCACATTCGATGTGAAATTCATCTAGACTTGAAGAAAAGAATTAACAGAAAGATCACAATAAACAGTCCTCTTAAGCAGAGATATGGAAATATATCATTTCACTTAAACGGGTAGTTCACGAACAGCGACGTACATGTTCGTTTACATGGCTATCAATTTTGTACATGTTTACAGCCAGTAAACTAAACTAAGTCGTTTTACACGTGTAAAAGTTGCAGCTTTATCTGGAGTGAGATTTACAAGCAGATTCGTACACAATCGAACCATAGTCAAGTTTACATCTTACTTATGACCTACATACATGGAGCAAGACCTTCCAATCTACTCCCCAATCTGTGCCACAAGGTTTATTAAATCCGAGGCTTATTTTGACATTCGGTCCTGAGGTACGTAATATGTGGAGGGAAAGTAAGTTTACGGTCAAAATTAAGCCCTAAAATTTAGAGCCCCCCACAACAGGAATAAGACAATATCATCAAGAGATAGTTTTGGGTCATCGATAATTCGATGCAATTGGTCGAAGTGGATACAAACAGATTTAGATGTCGAACATTTTAACCCGTTCTTTTCTGTTCATTTCTGAACTCTAAGTTTATATATAGTTGACGTTCAACACTATGCATACTCACTGATTTATAACAGATCAAAATGTCGTCGACATATAACGAGCAGTTAGTCTCTAGATTAAAGCATTTCACTAGACTGTTAATTTTAATTTTGAGGTTTGGGAGTTTTACTTCTTAAATATACTGGAAAGTGGTCACTACCACAGAGGTCGTCACTAATTTCATAAGAGAAGTCAGGTAAAAGAGATGAATTCCGGATGGTCAGATCTAAGGACAAGTTGGATCCTGTGGCAAGATGCAGGTAAGTTTACGACTTGTCACTTAAAAGGCAAATATTATGTTTTGAAATAAAGTCCTGTGTTTTCTTCCTTCTCTCATGTATATCTTTACAGTCCCAAAATGTTTGTGACCCGAACAACTATAGCCTGTAAAGTAGCACTGAGATTAATTTGACTGAAGAGGTTGTTATTTATGATGATGAACACACATCCAGCAGCCTTATCAGTATTTCATGAAAAATTCCTGTAGGTTGTGAAATTTTTAAGATTAACTCTATCGTTTTATTGTTTAAAAACAGGTCTCCTGAAGGCAGACAACTATTGGCTTATGTTCTTTAGTTTAGAAGAATAATTTAATCATCATTTGCCTTTAAACTGCGGCAATTACATTGTTGGGCAATTACATTGTTAATTACATTGTTAGGCAATTACGTTGTTATGGTGTCAAATATTTATGGAAGTGGTGGAAATACGGGACTTCTATGAGTTTTTTTTCTGGTGTGGTTTTGGGGAGTTATCCAGTATCCATGCTCTATTGTGTTGACTTCCGTACTTATTAAATAGTTCAATGGATCATCAAATCCTTTCGGAAGTCTAGTAGATTCTCTTTATTCGCTCTTTAGCTGGTTTAGAGCATGCATTTTCACTGGTTCCGGCGCTCTGCTGATGTTTGGCGGGCCCGATCTAACCGGTTACTCTGTAGTAAAGATGTTTCTATGACCACTGGAACCAATGATTTGCTGGTTTTAGTGGACTGGATATAACTGGTATTTTGTATGTAACAGTCTGGTTCTTTTTTGCTTCCCTCTCGCACTGATTATTGGAATTGTCTACTTTACCCTCGGTTTGGGTGGCTGCTCGCACGAGTATAGTTGGCGTCAAGACTGTGAACGTGCTCAGACCTTTTGACCATGTAATGTCAGTTTGGGTATATACATTATTTGTGGAAGGCTTCTTCTTTACTTCAGCTGTGGTGGCGCAGGATTTGCCAGTTGTGGCAGAGTCAAACGTCAGAATGCATTTGTTTGTTGTTTTTTTTTGTTTGTCTTTTTTTTTTTTGGGGGGGGGGGATCAACTTGCCATTACGGCAAATGTTGATTCGTTTCGCTTGTGAGACGTTCTGTGATCCAAGATTTTCGAGCATCCCGGTCTCACTGCAGCCTGTGCTCGTCACCTGTGCTCCCCAGAGGCCCTTAGAAACTATTCATCTCCACAAATCGCTTTCAGCAAATTAGAATGTCAGAGTGAGCTTTGCAGCTACACTCTTCAAGTAATTGACCTAAGCCAACTTTTTTCTTTTACACTTCTTGTCTCTCCAGCCAAGACTGGAAGTGCTTTAGCTATCACGTAAGACGATAGCTTGGTTAACGTCTGGTTTAAATTATTGGATTCAATCATAAGAAATCGTGGCGAATTTTTCTGACTAGGAACAGCTGCCTCTTCCGTGTCACTGGACAAATTATTCCTGATCCTTTTGAGAACAGGTCTCGCACTATTGGCTGAAGCTTTGCTTGCTTTTCCTATAATGTAATATTATTATTTCGTCACCTCTGCTCCTCACCCGCCTCGGAACCCAACAAAGGAACAGATATATACGTTCATTTATTGAGTTTCTCATGTCAGGGCTACACATAGGGATATATCAAGCAAAGGAAAAACAGTACTAATTTGACCGTTGCCACCGCCCTCAGAGTCTGTGTCATTTGTAAGGTTCCAAGAACAAAGAAATATTTCTTTAATCACAATCGTGACCTTTGAAAAGTATGCAGATCAGTGAAACTGAATGTATTTAACATAGCCCCTGAAGCTTTTCGTGAATAGCCTACTGATCAGACCGGATCCATCTGACCACCCCTCTGGCTGAAGGTGAGACTAAAATAGTGTGTTGCATCGGAGTCGCAACTATATGCCTCTCCTCTACTCAACTACCAGAATCATCACTCCAACAACACGTAACGCACATTTAGTTGCGGGCCTATTCTGCATCTCCGAGCTCGCCAGGGGTGTGTGTGTGTGTGTGTGTGTGTGTGTGTGTGTGTGTGTGTGTGGTGTGTGTGCTTTAAATTGGAGTTAACTCAATTATAAATACAAATGTAGTTATATATATATATATATATATATATATATATATATATATATATATATATATATATATATATATATATATATGATTCCAGCAGTCTTTAAGAATTTGTCAAAAAGTAGACAATGAAATAAAAGAATAAAACGTTAATATGATCTTAGCAGATAACAAGGACAAACTTGGTAATAATATTGTATTCAACAATATGTCAAAAAGTAGACAATGAAATAAAAGAATAAAACGTTAATATGATCTTAGCAGATAACAAGGACAAACTTGGTAATAATATTGTATTCAACAATATGTCAAAAAGTAGACAATGAAATAAAAGAATAAAACGTGAATATGATCTTAGTAGATAACAAGGACAAACATGGTAATAGTATTGTACTCGCAACTGCACAGTATTTCAAAGACAAAGAACATGAAATAAACAAAACAGCACCCCTGTTATTACTAATGGCCGTAGGATCTGTTTTAATTTTTTTTTAAATAGGTTATGGTTTCTTAACCGGAGGGGGTCTGTCTACACCTCTAGTCACAACTCCAAACAACACCTTTTGCCACAACAAGTAAAATGACATGATCAGCTAAGACAGAAATAATCTGTCCAGTTGCTTTTCAAATTCAGCTTATTACACTACCAATACTTCTTGCCAATGCTGTTGCTGCATTTTTAGATGACTCCAGAAAATATATACCAATATTTTTGGGCCTTGTTTTACATTGTCTATGAAAGACTTTGTGATAACCTTTTCAGCAGCATTTGTTCCTCCACAGCACTTGTTTCATCACAGCACCTGTTCCTCTTCCACCACAACCACCACCTCCTTTGCTTTCTAATAAACCTTTAATCATATTTTCAATTAATAAAGCAATAGTTGATATTGTCATACCTGTAGTTGTAATGTTTAAAATGTTTTTCTTTTAATAATAGTTTTAGTCTTTCCCCAAGAGGAATTTTACTTATCGTTTCTTTTCTTTTCTATATTTAACTTGAATTTTTGTTTTAAAAAATATCAATATTTACAACGAATTCTCACCATGTACTTTTACATTTGTATACTTCGTGTTGTGATATATTTTTGTTTTCTCGTTGGTTTCTTGTTTAATATCTTTTCCATTTTTTTTTCCTTCTTCTGTTTGTCATTATGTTCGAGATGTATTGTTAAAGCTTCTATTTTGTTAGTAACAACAACAACGGATTTTTTTATTTCCTCTCTTCTCTCTTCCTTATTGCAGCGAAAATAATCTTTCAACAACATATTCATCTATATTAGGGAAAGAGGCCGCTTGCTTAACATTTTCCTTTTCTTCTCTAGGTGAACAAAGATAATACATCTTATTTAAATCCTCATTTAATTCACCAATAAATGTATTTCAATTATTTTTACCTTCTTCTATTCCATCTATTATTTTTTTCATTCCTTTCAGTCGTAATTTATTCCATTAAGTTATTATTTAAATTAAATGTTTGCATTTCTATTTCCTCGGTGGGTTATATTGGTTGTCTTTGTATAACAGTAGTTTCTAATAGATATGTAGGTTGCGTTGTTCCTTCTGTATCTTTAAGCCAAAAGAGAAAGAACATCACTCCCTGAAATTATAGTTAGTGATCAATCATGATTTTTAACAGGTAGATATACTGAGTCGAAACGAGAATATGTATGATCTTATTTGTAAATTCTTTGTTATGATTTGGACTTTGATAAAAACATCGACTGGATGGCATTGCTGTTATTTTTTATTGATAAAGTATTCAATTGTTTAACTTTCAAGAACCTGTAATATATATATATATATATATATATATATATATATATATATATATATATATATATATATATATATATATATATATATATATAAATTTTTGTTGTTGTAAATGGCCAAACCTCTGTTTAGTTTATTCTTTAAAGAGGATGCAGACAAGATGATCATCTCTCCTCGTATATTTTTTTTTATTTAGTGTGTGGAGATTTTAGCAGATACTGTAAGTTAAAATAAGAATATAAAGGCTATAAATCTTACTAATGTAAGTCATCGTATATCTCAGTATGTTGATGGTTCATTATTTAGTCTTGATGGTTCTGAAAAATCATTGAAATCTGCAATATATCTTATGTACCTTACATACTGGTATATATACTGGCATAATGCGCCAGCAGATCAGGGTCTATGTTTTTTGTTCTGTTGATTACTCCTGATAAACTGCATAGATCCAGATCTGCCGTCGCATTGTGCGACGGCAGATCTGGGTCTGTGCAGTTTGCAGTTGGGCTTGAATTATAAGCGAGTATAGATGGCATATATTAAAAAAAACAGGATTATCTGGTCTAGAAGTAGAACTGGAAGTAGAACGAAATTTTGCTCTGGATATAATTTTAACTTGTATTGTTCTGAATTTACCGTTTTTAGGGATACAAATCTATATATTTGGAGAAAATCGTTAATCTTAATTATCCTTTTAAAACTCGGAAATGATAAAAGGACATCAAGGGATACAAGATTGCAGAATACTACAACAAAAGAGTAGAATGGATTTTTTTTCTTCTTCTTTTGGTTCTTGTGCGTTTAACAACATTTTCTAGCTCATGATAGGCTTTACATTGCGGCCAGTATGTTTGGTGGAGGAAGAACCCGGGAAGGCCCGGAAAGAACCAGCGACCCACGGGAAGATACTGGCAAGCTTTCTCACATACCCACGTTGGCCGAGTCGAGACTCGAATCCACACGGACAGAGTTGAGATGTCAGTGATCTGTAAAAGCGAGCTCGTTGGACCAGTCGGCCACCCGGGTAACCGGGCGACAGAAAATGATTAATATTTTATATTTGCCCATGCTATTCAACTTACGTGGATAAGAAAACTGCTGTCATCAGAAGCACAATGCAAAGTTTGTTACAGTTTTCAACATTGAATATTGAAATGTTCTTCTTATTTCGACCTGATTTTAAACATTTAATGTGGAAACAATTAAACCAGTTTTGATCGGATGTTTTTGTAGCTTTTTTTTAGAATTTAACCGAAAATTCAAAATTGAAAAATTTGAACAATTTATAACCGACACAAATATGGTACAATCCAGATATGAAGGTATAAGGTGAAAGTGTGTTCTATGGAACAAGGTTCGAGAAAGGTATAAGATGTATAAATGATAATGTAAACACAAATGGTTCACGGATTGAGTTTTACGATTTTTTAAAGTTAAAGCATTGCTTAGTAGCGAATTATATACATTGCCAATGTCTACTATATGCAATAAAATGGTATACAATACACTAAATATTGCAATTGATAATAACTTAGATACTTCTATTTGTAAATTCTGGTATATATTTTCATTACAAAAAGATAGAAAGGGATGAAGGAATATCTTTGGAAAAAATAATACTTTTTAATGAAGTATCATCTTCTAGAAGAAAGTGGAATATATAGAGTTTGATAACATACAAGAAAATTAACTGACATTCCGTATATACTCGCGTATAATAAGATACCAACTGCAAACTCCATAGACCCAGATCTGCCGTTGCAAATTGCGCCGGCAGATCTGGGTCTATGCAGTTTGTATGGACTAATCAGTAGAACAAACAACATAGACCCTGATTTTCCGGCGCATTATGCAACTGCAGATCAGGGTCTATGTTGTTTGAATTTGGACCCGAATTATACAAGAGTATAGACGGTAATTTTTTTTTACTTCGATATAGAGTTATCAAATGTCCAAAAGAAAGATAGAAGCAGTTACAAATTTTACAATGAATCATCACTACCATTGGTTTCCTAAAGAGAATAAGGTCCAGAGCACGTGATCTTTGTACATTATGTATGTCAAATGCCGAAGCTATTTGTCGTTTTTCAGGGACTGCCAAATTTCAGTCTTGTTTTTCTCCAAAAGAACTATAAGTTTTAGATTTTTAAGACAAAGCGCAGGCTAATGATGACATTACAACGTACTGATTCTTTATGCAAAGCAATATATTTATAATTGTAGATTTGAAAACGTAACCCTGGTGTAGCACATTTCAAGAAAATTCACTATTTATCCTTCCTCTTCTTTATTTGATATAAATGTCCCAGATATTAGACTGTAGTTATTAGATATTCATAAAGTAACAAATATGATGACACGTTCTCTTATCACATATTTATCAAAGTCTTCTTTCTCTATTGTTGTTTATATTCAGTAACCTTATCAATGTAAACAAAAAAGTTTCTGCATGCATCCCACTTTTACGATATTAACCTTTCTCTCAATATGTCATGCCTGACCTTCCAATACTTTTGTTACAGATTTTAGTATTTATTCGTATTCGATCGATGTTTCAACTGTTTTTTCTATGATATCTGATTGCACACGTGATCTATATTCTGTGTTATTTTCTGATTGTACACGTGATCTATATTCTGTGTTATTTTGCTCTATATACTGTGATATCTGATTGTACACGTGATCTATATTCTCTGTTTTGTTTGCGCTATATACTATGATATCTGATTGTACACGTGATCTATATTCTGTGTTATTTTGCTCCGTATACTAATAGCGTTATAGAGCAAACAGGTACAGAACAACACGTACAGTTTTTTCTCATGGCAAGAGGACCATTCTCCTGAATTATCATTTTAATATCATGAAAAAATCTATCTGTAATAACTTATATACAATTTTTAAAAAAATGTAAAGTTTCGAACATAGAATTCCATCTAACGCTTTCTAATACTTTTTTGAAAATATAAACAATAAAGTCCCATTAATCAAAACATACAATTAGTTTCTTTGTTGTCGGATAGGATTATATAGAAGAATAAACACAAAGAATACTGTATCTCGCACGTAATTCTCTCACCATGGAAGATTTCTGATGTTTGCCAGTTAGGAATTTTGATTTTCTTTTGAAGTATTTACATTTTTATCATTTAAAAATATTAGGAAGTCTTCTGAACATATTTATCCAGAGTCAACACTTTGTGGAAAGTCGCAGAAAATACATCCAATTATCTCAGTGGAAGCAACCAATATTTGTTTTCATTGCATATTGTACAAAATCAGAGCAAAGTATGATCTTCTTCAATTTCAATACAGAAAAACTCCACATAAAGAATTTCGCTATTACGAATTCCTTGATATGACGAACACTCACACTGGATGCAGAGAACACTTGTATATAATAATAATACTTTTCGTTATAACGAACGATTTGTTTGGACCCAAAAATGGTTCGTTAGAGCAAGTGACTACCGTATTTATTTCTTGCGTTAATTATCAAAGACGTATCTATTGGAATAAAAAGGATAATGTTCTCGTAGCTAAATCATATCGGTTATGCATTGGTTTTCCTTGTTTTTATTTATAAATTATTCCTTATTTTATAAGTCAGTGGTTCTATATAAAACATGTTCTCATAGCTAAATCATATCGATTATGCATTGGTTTACCTTTTTTTATTTGTAAATTATCCCTTAGTTTAGAAGTCAATGGTTCTATATCAAGAAAAGCCTATAATTTTGCTTCACTGCCTAAGCAACATTTGATGAAGGCTCAAATAATCACCCGAGTAGTTTTCGTTATTGGTAACTGAGAGCTAATTATTTGCATTTCATATCATTTCCTGTAAGAAACTTGGTTTGCAAAGCATCGCAACTTGTAGATTTATTTTGAGTTTCAGCGATTCTCAAGTAAAATATTGTTATTTATATACCATATCTGGAGAAACTTCCGCCTTGTGAAACTTTGGCGATTTTTCCAGTTTTAAATGTTCTCAAGTTTAATTTTCCTGATTTGAAATAAACAATATTTTTAAAAAATATTGTCAGATTCTTATGTCTAAATTTTCGCTATTTGTGAACAGATACGCAGAAACAACCTCGTGTACTTTAGTTCATGTAATATATTGTATCACTGGGTTTTAAAAAAAAAAGGATTAAGTCTAAATCGAGTTAGCTTTCCTTTACGATGAAGAGTAAGTAATTGGAAGAGTTGTCCCCTATCCTTAGTCATAATTTGAGGCACCGTGCTAAATCAAGCTTATGCAGTCTCCAACAATTTTACGGACCTTTCAACTAATTGGCCGTACAAGATTCTGGGAATTTTAGATGGTGAAACCAATTACACGATATGTATACATTAATTAACCTTCTGTGACATTGATTTCGCTCGTGCAAAATATGCACGAAATTGTGTATGTGTTCACGCATCTTTGAAATAACTGTCTCCATCTTTTTTGTATCTATGTATGCATGTATGCAATCTATCTATATATTCGCCTATTTATGGGGTTATCTGTTTATTTCACTAAAATTATTTTCACAAGATTTTGGTAGAAACTATATAGATATAGAACTGACGTTAAAAAAGTGATGTTTTAAAGAAGAAAAAACAACTATCACTTCTTTGTAGTTTGTGATACATGTTCAATATGTTAATGAATCTTTTATTTCGTGACCTTAAAAACTAATTATAAATTAAACTTGTTTGAGTTTTCTCGTTAGGAGAGAGAGAGAGAGAGAGAGAGAGAGAGAGAGAGAGAGAGAGAGAGAGAGAGAGCTTATAAATATCATAAAATAAATTAGGGGTGGGGGTGGGCTTCCGATTTACCTTAACAATAGAAAAATCTTATTGTCAATGGAATACCAAGCAGTGTAGGCTACAATTTTAATCTGGGCTACAATTTTAACCAAGTCTATAATTTTAATCTGGGCTACAATTTTAATCTAGGCTACAATTTTAAATTGAACTACAATTTTAATCTAGGCTACAATTTTAAATTGAACTACAATTTTAATCTAGGCTACAATTTTATTCTGAACTAAAATTTTAATATAGAGTACAATTTTAATCTGAGCTACAATTTTAATCTAGGCTACAATTTTAATCTAGGCTACAATTTTATTCTGAACTAAAATTTTAATATAGAGTACAATTTTAATCTAGGCTAGAAATTTTATCTAGGGTACAATTTTAATCTAGGGTACAAATTTAATCTAGGGTACAATTTTAATCTAGGGTACAATTTTAATCTGAGCTACAATTTTAATCTAGAGTACAAATATGTGAATGAGATTCGTGAGAATATGAAAATTTCAAATTTGAAGGCTACTTCTTTCCCCAACAGAGAAACTTTTGAGGCATTTTGATGTCTAGTTCCTTTTCACATAATTCTATAATATCCACGTTGAACATGGAAACTGGTCGTTTATTTAGAAAAAAAACATTTAAGATCTCCACAGTGACAGACAGAGGTGGATAGAATTTGCTGGAAAATTCACGTAAGTTATGTATCCACCGCAAATATACAGAGGACGCCATTTGTTCCCCTAACCTCCCCACCCCTCTCTCCTCTTTCTCTCTTTCTTTCGCTGGGGGGTGGGGATGGGTGGGGCACTCACTGTATAAGTGGTACTACTGATATTCCAACTGCTGGGATTAGGGGTTCGAGATCTGTCTAAAAAATGGGTTTTATTTTACAACCAAAATTCTGGATAGGGGCTAATTTTTCTGTATCTGGCACGGTATCAACATTAATAGAACATCGCTTTTCCAGGTGGTAGAACGTCTTTTCACCAGGCAGATTGAATCCAGAAATAAAATTAATGAGATAAAATGACATACGACGCTTAAAGTGACAACATTATGTCCCTATGAATATTCATCCACGCTGAATTTGGCAAAACCTCATTGGAACTTCATATAAAAGGTAGAATGGTTCAACTTCATATAAAAGGTAGAATGGTTCGTTTTTAGTTGTCTGTTGTACGTGGCAAAGAAAATAAACTCTTTGGTCAGCTGTACGAAATTATGCCTCATGACACAGAATCAGGAGTTTTCAATCATAAATGGATTATTCACATTAGAATATCCTTCACTTAGTGGGTAGAAATTATATTTGTGTTGTACAGTACTGTAGAACATCGTCATAGCTGAAATTAAGTATTAAAATACTCTTGTCTGTCCTGAATCGCAAAAATGTCATAGTAATTAACAACTTTTTTCATAAACTAATAATTAGGGCTCTGGGAAAATACAGAGTTTTTTTAATGTGAATGTATTCACTGTGACTGGGAAGCCACGCTAACTCAGTTGGTAGAGGTTCAGACTCCTAATCCAAGGATCGCAGGTTCGAAAACCTGCCCACTGCCATGGGTAGCTGCCTCATAAACTTAATAAATTCCTGAGTTTTTCAAAACCGATCGCTTCCACTTAGGCATTATGGGATTGCGGACTACATGCACGATTTACTTACCTCCTAAATTGAAGAGCTTAACAATGTACAAAGATACGCACCTCCGAAACTGAAGATTTGACTACAGAAATTCTTCAATGAGCATGATCAATTTTATGTTTTACAAGAACATGTTAACACAGTTTAATGAAGAATTTTGCTTATTTCAACTCACAATTAAGACATATTAGACTGACTTTAGCAAGTCATCACAATAAAGCAAAGTAAAGGGGGAAAGTGTCTCTAACTATTTTGCTCGACTCTTAACATACAAGCGTGTCCGCTCAGCTGGTCGGTATAGGGATAATATCCAAAATCGGAGAGTAAATCGCCAGATAACAGAGGCGCTTATTTAGTAGTCGATGGTGTAGACTACGGTGTGTCCTTGAGAAAGGCACTTGGCTCCCGTTTCTCTCCATGATATAGTCAATAATGTGTTGAAAGTGCTGTTAAAATGCAACCAAAACCTCTGTGTCTGTTTACAACTGAGATAAAAGTATTTAACTACATTCCTTTATAAAAGAACTAACACCTTTTAATCACACATACTATTTAATTCTACAGACTTCGAAACATTGAAAAAATGAAGTGCTTTGGTTCGGTTTGGTTTGATGGCGTTTTACACAGCAACAGTTTGAAGTTTATGTTCTGCTAAACCAAGTAGAGTCGAGTGCCTTGCCCAAGGACAGGTAACGGGTGATCAGACGGTGGGAATTGAACTAGCACCCTTCTGGTCACGAATCCAACGCCTTAATCACTGACCAACCGCGCCTCCCAACTTTAAAGAAATACTATTCTTATATTATTGTTTAGAAAGATGAAAGTATATGTTTTTGTTGTAGTAGTACTCTCACATGCTACTGGGTGTCATGAAACACCCAAATCCACTCAAATCACACCAAATCCACCCAAATCCACACCAAATCCACCCAAATCCACACCAAATCCACCCAAATCCAAATGTTTAGTAACAATTTTCGGCATATATAGTTGTCACAACGCGAAATATAGGGACACAACTAAGGGTGAGTCCGTTATATTAGCACATGTAATGATGCATTGAGTTGGAGGACATACTGAAACCCGACTTTGAATGAGAATCATAACGGACATGCGCAATATATTGTGCAAAGTAATACATGTAAGTTATAAAGTAACAAGTTATAACAGAACAATTTACGCGGGAAAAATATAAATTTATTTAGTGACTAAACGTACACATATGCAAGTGTATTAACTACAATTTGTCATTTCATTTATAATATTTTTTAGTCCTTTTGTATTTATATATCAACCAAACACAGGAACGTCGACTTTTAATGAAAAATGGGAGTGCGTTGCAATTTAGAGACGAGACGGTAGACTTAATAAGATTTCGTATATTTGGTTTGGATTTTGGTGGATTTGGTGTGGATTTGGGTGGATTTGGATCGGATTTGGGTGTTTCGTAACACCGCATGCTACTTCCATGTAGCCTGGAATGATTGCCACTTAATAAAAGTTCTGCTCCTTTCTGTTCCATGGTGTACTTGTCAGCGTAGTCCACACCTTGTTAAACAGGGTATTCAGATCAAAGCTTCTATCTGTAATGGGGTGTCAAAACCTGCCTGGAGCTGGGTAGAGAGTAAGTTGAACTTGAATGCAGGTTTTTTTTTTTTTTTTTTTTTTTTTTTTTTTAAAAATTAAAATGAATTTGTAACATGAATCGATTTCAGACATACGTTCCTGAAATAAACAAAAATCCGAATTGGTCTTTTTTTTTTTTTTTCTTTTAAAATGATGTTTAGTAGTGGTGTATAATTAGGAATGACATGGTGGGTAGAAGTTATAAAAGTCAAAGGCTTTCGTTAACTAACGCTTGTGCATCTTTATTTTAGGGGAATTTCACGAATGGAGACAAATGTGGCAAAAGTATGTCTCAGGAAGCGTTATCTCGCTTTAATCACCGGGTTGCACTGCAAGAAATTATTGGCATTTAATAAAATTAGATTAAATATGTTTAATCAAAATTGAAGGAAAAGATCAGTGGAATTGTTACAGATTATTTTAGCTAAAATTAAATACATAAAAATGTATGTATCATCAGATTGGCGATCGCAATTATTCACCCCACTGTACGAATTGTGATTGTCAAGGTCAGCTAAAATATTGTGCTGCGTTACTAAAACATTGCGCAAGAAGTAGTCCGAGACTACAGTTATATTGTTTGGCGTCTAAGACGACGATATCGGGTTAGTTACATTCGTATAAAACTACAACAACAACCTCAACATAACACTTTTCGAGGTAAGTTAAAGTATTGTTTGCTGTATTCTAGATAGACACATGAAGAGACACTGCACGTACCATAATGGAAGGCTTGGATACTCGTCATTCAAGAATGATCACGGAAATCAGTCTTCCCGTTCTGCCCCAGATTTTGGACATGCTATGCCTTTGTTGAAATGCACACATTAACCTTTTCTGTCAGTAATAAATAAATAAACAGAAAGGAGTTGTTTGGGGACGCTAGAGTGCAGTGTTCAGACGGATTTTGACTGCAATATCTCTGCATAATCATTCACTCACATTTACATGCACGCGTACTTAGGGGGTTATTTAAAACAAACCACCCCCACCCCTGAGTTTTAAAAAATCGTTTACAACGATCTGGTCTGTATCGATTGGCACAGTGTAGTATCAGAGCACTAGTAATGTAGTCCTAAACATCGAATTAAACTTATTTTATCCTTCAGTTTTGGAAAAAGAAAGTAAATTGTGTAGAAAAGTTGATATAGTTCTGTCTCGGCAAATAAAGCGCTGTTGGCATTCAGTTTAGAGACGCAGAGACATTTAAAGAAAAATAAAGACTCCAATTGTATATCGTTACAGATATTGACCGCCCATATTTGCACCGTTTGGGTATTTGCAAGCCGACAAGAAGACACATCAAAAGAGGTATATACGCATATTTTGCTTATTGATATGAAACGGCAAAGTCTGCATTATGCTACTTGTCCAAGTTTCACACATACCAGTGTCGTAGCAACCGCCCAAGCAAGCCACGCACGGTGGTGGTGGGGGTGGGATGGGGGCAAAATGTTCATCAAGCAACTTTTTTATTGAGAGGGGGCCCAATTTCTTCCGACGTCACACACACAGTGTAAGAGCAATGTGCACATTGTTAATGTCAAATGTCAAACTGACATTCAAGTGCTGTTAATGCACGCATTATTAAGTGTGTAAGCAATGACTACATGGTGTTTAAACACATGCTGGTTAAAATATAGTCGAATCGGATTTTTTGGGATTTTTTTTTTTTTATTTGTTTTTTTTGTCGTTTTTTTCATCTTAAATAGCGTGTGTTTAGGATGAAGGATTCACCTTAATTTGTTGACACTTTTCTGGCTATCTACTGATTATTAGTAGTTTACGTTTGTTGTCTCACCACCAAATGGTGGGGGACACATTGACCTTTTCCTTAGTGTAACATTTATTTACGGAACAACTTTATGCACCGTTTATTTGCAAACACTTACCCTATTTCCAGGGGATATAATCAGAGACATCTGTAACACGATAGATGTCTCTCATATTTCTGAGTATTCTACCGTTAATTTGCATGTTTCGAAATTACATCGGTCGGGATGATTATAGAAAATACAGTTTCTACTTTAAATATACACATTAGTAGACATTGTCCGTTTAGCGTGTTTGCTGGGAATATGTTCATAAACATTACGTGACAATAATACAGATACCTGACCTATGACCCGTTGTAACTGTTTAACAGATAAGTTTGGTTGGTTGGTTGGTTTGTAACAGCACTTTTGAGAAGCATGTTTGGATTTTGTAAAAAAAAAAATTGAAAAATCATCAAATATGCGCTAATTTAAAGTAAATCGTTAAAAGCGGATTTAATAATATTGGGGATCATGACTAAAGTGTATGTCAATGTTGTCATGTAGGCGCATTTACTCATCTAAAATTAATTATTAATTGTTGTTCTAAAATTTAATACTAATATCGTTTAACCAACGTCTGTTCAGTCCTGATTATTGAATGCTCTGCATCTTAACTGTCATCAAGAAACTTAAAGACGAAAATTGTTTATCGCTATAGACTTTGACAGTGGTGGCCAATTACTAAACTGGGTCAAGAAAAGAGCACGTTGGGTCTAATCATCACAATATAGGTTAATACGAATTTTTTTTCAACATTAGTAGCTTTCATTGTGACATCACAGCGCGCGACATTCAATACGGGATTTGTACTGAATCACACCTTTAGGCTGATCGCATCCAAAAATGTCCACTTACTTTAACATTGAGTTTTGCCGTATATGTTTCTCGGGGCGTGTAAATAATGACCTTCCAAATGAATATGGATGTATGACAATCCAAATAAAGTGAATAATCGCCATTTAAAGGTATTTGTAATCAAATTCTAAAATAAAAAAAAAAAAAAAAAAAGACACCCGTTACTGAAATATTCTGTACTGAACGCATACATGGTGTGTATGACTTTTACTGTAGAAGGGTGGGGGTTCATTTCCCGCCATCGGATGAGCCCCGATTCGCTACCGGGGTGCGTCTTTGGGCAAGACACTTTACTCTACTTGCTTCAGGATGATATAACCTTCAAAGTGTTGCTATGCCCTAAAGCATAAAATAACTGAAGTGGCGCTCTCCAGTTTTGTACTTTGCATAGGGTTAGATTTTTAAAGAATTACCCAGGTTTTCCTCACTGGCTGTCCTGGCTATTTAAAAAAGACCTTGTATATCTTCTAGGTATTGTTAAAAGAACTTTGAATTCCCTTTATTTTGGTGTATGATTGATGGGTGAAATTTGGGTTATAGAGTATACAGCTCAGTCTTACTTAAGATGTGCACCTTTAAAAAAACTGCTAGCTCCGCTTGGTCATTTTCACTTTCTGGACTTCAAAGTTAAATATAAAAAAAAGAGCCAATAACTTTTTTTACTTTTTAGATATTTTGTAATTCATTCATAGTACTTTCAGAGGCTGGTATTGTCTGCTCTGGCAAAATTTGTTTCCCTATTTTAATAACTGCTGAAAATAGTGCACTTTTGACTAATTCAGGCCGATTTTTTGAGTACTTTGGAGCGCCCATTTTGTCTGCTGTGTGCTTAGATCATGTCCAGTTTCCACAAGTACAATATGTAAAGAAATTTCAGCCACAGTACATGAAAGTAACATAGAGGTATGCCAACATTCTCTCCATTGTGCATGTTGCAATTTGTAAATACTTCATCTTACACCTGTCACTCTCTCAGAAGCATGTATTATCTGTAGAGCGCCCCCATAAAGACAACATATGCATTATTATTATATGATTTAATTTTGGTTGTACACGTATAGCTGAAACATTTAAGCCACAAGCATCTAAACAGTCCTTTTGAATAATTCTCATGTATTTTCTCACAGAACAGTATTCATTTATAGCAAAGTCCCACACAAGCCCAGCCCCCCCCCCCCCCCCCCCCCCCCCCCCCCCCCCCCCATGATGAAAAGTGGGATATTTAAAAACAACACCTTGCATTTTCTCAACAATAGCAACCAATATTTTGGTAAGAGACGGGAACATGAAACTTGAAACAATTATTCATGAGATGTCACTAATAAAATTTACAGGCTGAACAGGGATGGAAGAGTTCAGGTTCACAGAGGTCAAAGGGTACAAAGTTTGCTAATTCTTCTAACACTAATATATGGAAGAAAGCGAATCTGCTTTATCATCATTATTTTCCACAATTTTATTACAAGCGAATGAAAAGAAACATTTTTGCTATATTTTTCTTTGACTTAATACAACAGTTTTAATTTAAGTTGACTTTACTCCCATGTTCTAAGACTTCTAATTTCCCCATAATTGAGGTCATTGCACACAAAATACTGCCACAAGGCATATTGTGCAAGCAAGAGCAAAATAGGCATAATTAGCTTATTTTCATGCATAACATCAATGTTAATATACCATTTTGTTGAGAAATGCATACATAATTATATGAGAAAGAGAAAAGCAATTGCACAAATTTTCATATTTGTCTTAAGGTGGCGCTCTCCAGTTTCGTACTTTGCATAGGGTTAGATTTTTAAAGAAAAAGAATTACCCCGGTTTTCCTCACTGGCTGTCCTGGCTATTTAAAAAAGACCTTGTATATCTTAGGTATTGTTAAAAGAACTTTGAATTCCCTTTCTTTTGGTGTATGATTGATGGGTGAAATTTGGGTTATAGAGTATACAGCTTGGTCTTACTTAAGATGTGCACCTTTAAAAAAACTGCTAGCTCCGCTTTGTCATTTTCACTTCCTGGACTTCAAAGGTAAATATAAAAAATAGAGCCGATAACTTTTTTTACTTTTTAGATATTTTGTAATTCATTCATAGTACTTTCAGAGGCTGGTATTGTCTGCTCTGGCAAAATTTGTTTCCCTATTTTAATAACTGCTGAAAATAGTGCACTTTTGACTAATTCAGGCCGATTTTTCGAGTACTTTGGAGCGCCCATTTTGTCTGCTGTGTGCTTAGATCATGTCCAGTTTCCACAAGTACAATATGTAAAGAAATTTCAGCCACAGTACATGAAAGTAACATAGAGGTATGCCAACATTCTCTCCATTGTGCATGTTGCAATTTGTAAATACTTCATCTTACACCTGTCACTCTCTCAGAAGCATGTATTATCTGTAGAGTGCCCCCTAAGATGACACCAAATCTTCATTTTTCATTCCATAAAACTCAGTGCTTAGGGCGACATTCATTGATGTTGATTAGATCCATGCATACGGCTGTGAAGGATATTTCAGAATCAGTCACAAGAAACAAGACTTTTTAGGGTAGTTTTTTTATATTTATTACATCAGGGTGTTTTGAGATGATCCGACTCTGCCTTTATCATAACGACATATATCAACTGTTGGACCTAAATATGCAGATAAAATCATATTTAAATGCTTATACTTAAAATTTTCTGTGTCATTATATATATATATATTCAGGAAGTGGAATATCTATTTTTACGTTTAAAAATTTAGTTTTATATGAATGGAGAAGTCATTCTTTCATCGCATCAAATGTAATGACCATCCGTAAAGGAAACAAAAATGCCACGAAAACAAATCTATAGAGAGTAATGATGGCATTCTGAATTCAATTTATGTGATGTAATAATGCACGATTGATCAAGGTTTCAATCGCGTTTGAAAGCAATACATGTATTCGAAGTGTGAAAACGCGGTTGTCCTTGTCATTCTCCATCCAATTTGGATGATACAAACCTGGGTGTTCAAGAGTGAAATTCATCAGATGGTTGTTTGCTGGATGGTTGTTAAACCAACCGGTTGGACTAGAAAGAGATAGATAGCATATGTTAAGCATGAACTGTGATTAATGAAGCACATGAAGCTTTGTTATCTACCGGTAACAAACAAGGTGTGAAAAACCATAAGACCTATTGGCTGATCTGGTGGTACATGGAGGCTAATTATCCCTTGCCTCCTGCCTACTGGAGTACAGTATGTGCACGTCATGATGACAAACATGGATCAAACTATCATTGCGCCTTAGGGGTGGAAGGTTCATTTATTTCAGCTTGAAACAGATTTATTCCTTTTTCTATTTTGCAATCAAAATCCTAACTGTTCGGCTGCTATATTATGATATAGAATCATAGAGTATCAATATTAAGCGTGCATATGGTCACAAGACAATAATTAATATCGCATAGTCCATCAAATAGACTCTACCTTGCATGTAAACACTGTAATCATATCGTGTTTGCACTGTAACAATGATAGGTAATGATTAGTGTCAAACTTCACCTGTTAATCACTGTGGTATGTAGTAACATAGGTAAACTAGCCGATTTTCAGATCAGGAGTAGGAGCAACGTTTCTCGATGGCAGCTAAATTCATACTGAAACTAGTGAACTGTTTCCTCTTTCATAATGCAATCTGAACCTTTAAAAAATAAAATAGAATATGTTTAGATTTAAAACCCTGATCTGAATTTTTTTTAACCTACTGAAGTTTTTAGCTGAAGCATCAAAAAGAAAATACCCGATGACCGGAACGATCAACAAAAGAAGGGTGATGAATACAAGGAAGTTGTCAAATCCAAGCAAAAGTTTGGATACTGCACATGCTTATGGTATCCTACGATGGTAGTGGAAAAACCTCAAAGGTGGCAAAGAACTACCCTTCTTACGTGATCAGACTGGTTTTAGCTGATTTGACGCGAGAGATTTTGTTACGTCAGCTGTGCTCTAACATCGGGATTGCAGTGCTGTTTGAGCACTTTTCGTATTAATGTTGAAATTTTTTTTACTTATTCGTAGGTGTTTGGTATAAACAATGTTGTACTTAGCATGTGATCATGAAAGAACAACGATCAACCACGGTTTGATATGTGCAGACGTTTGCCGTATTAGGGACAGACTTTGATCCCTCTCGTTCTAAGATTTCCCTATTTTTCAGGAAACGTTTGCACACAGCAACACGTGTATATGATCCCTTTAGTCTACGACTACGTCACTATATCAGTTAAGAAAAGAAATAAAAAGTGGGGCGGGTGAGGTGTTTAGCCTTACCTTACATTAGATAAAGTGTAATTCACAGGTCTAAGTTATCAACAGAATATAGGGTGTACATCCAGCAATTATCAGCAAGACAGCAAAGGTATACCAACACACAAGAAGCAAGAAAAAGAAAGGAAATGCGCCGCCATTCGTGAATGATAGAACACACACATGCACACACACACCACTCAACAGACGATATAAAACTTCAGTTTATAGTACTTAAATGCTGTTGATGCTGTATATCACAAATTTTCACGAGGATAAACTTGCTAAAATTCAGCAAGAAAATAATTCGTGGAAATAAAATTAGTAGTACGATCATTAATTCGAAACAAAAAATCAGACGTGAATATACCTTTTATGTTAAATTGGCAAAAGTTTACTGAAATAAAAATAATCTGATTAGCGATATTATTTTTCGTAGTATTTTGTCTTAAATTATGACCAACAATTTAATGTTTTAAAAATAAAAAAGGCGCGCTTTATAGCCACGTTTAAAGACAACTTTACTTAAACCAAAGTGTCCAAATGTATTTTGAGGGTTGAAGAAGAATATGATTTGGTCCTTTGAATTGGATCATCTAATTCTGTCACTAGGTAATTCTAAAAAAGTCATGCCATAATATACATGAATATTTCATTTTTTATTTAAAAAGCTTTAGGTGATTTTTTATTTTTTATTTTCCAGAAAACATGTTCGAGAGAATCATAGCATTTGTCCTCTTTATGTTAGAGCTGTATCACATCATTGGCCATCTACTAGTGCTGTTTCGCATTCGTTTGCTCCCGCGGAAGGATGTAGTTCGAATCCGGTACTACTTTCTAGCCGATACTTTGACAGTATTTTGTTCCTCCATCTTGTTCACGGGAATGTACCGCTGGCTGGCAGTTGCTCAGATTATCCAGCATATGTACTATGTTCTATTTTGGGATAAGACGTATCTCGCCAAAAAGGTAAGAAGAAAAACAAATAAATCTATGCTAAATGATCTTAAAATTCGAAATCGAGACCGAAGATCTTTCTTTTGGAAGCTTATTTTGTATTTAAGTGATAGCTTCTAGTCGTCCACCTTTCGAGGCCATATTTCATCCGAAACCAGAAATATACATTTGTCGTGCGCCATTGCGATATTTTTCTTTATCTTTGGACACGATCTTGTATCAAATAGTAGTAGAACACGCGTGTATAAAGCACGCTTATATTTTCACACAAATGCAGAGAGCCATAATGTACTTTCCAAATTCTTTCGAACAATTTTCGATAGAAGTTTGAATTGTTTAACATAGAAAATATGTAGCATATGTTAATGATTTCATCCAATAAATGCTTCATAACCTGCTTATGACAGATCCCTAGTTAATCCGTTATATTAAAACAAAAGGTAATGCAAAATATTCATGTCGGGTGAAATACAAAACCAGATTTTAGATGTTATGTACTCAAGAATGGCTGTTATATTGATTAACTACTAAAAGGTGTCAAATTTGTGTACTAGTGAAACATAACTTCATGTGATTAGCCTTCAGCATATCACAGTCCCTCCATTTCTGATGAGAGCTAGGTTCGGGGTTGGGAGGGGGAGGTTGGGGTAATTGTACCAAGCCGTCTTGTGAAAAATAGGAATTTTTTAAACCTGTACTAAGTGCTCATTTTCCAAATTTTCAGATTATTAACTGGAGTTCTCTAGATTGGCTGCGCAGTCCCCGGCTGAACCAATGGGAACTGGATTCGATAATTGGCACATCGTTTGATGTGGGTGTGCACATTGTAATGGCACTCTGTCTGGGGTCCTACCTCTCCACTGTACAGATCATGTTGGCGTTCGTGCTCGTTCAGTGTAGTGCTTACGTTGTACTATTTGGGCCATGGTTCGCATGGGCTTCACCGTCCTACATACCAGACTGGGTTGAGAAAAGGATCCAGCCAATTGAGCCCACAAATTGATAGTGGGCAGTGTCTAACTTGTAGCAAAATGTTACAGTTTTTTGGTATACATTCAGAGGCGCTCAGAGCTATATTTTGGTAGTGTGACAACAAATAAGGCAGAAGAAGAAAAAAAATGTTGACTCCATGCTTCTCTAATAGTTAAATATCAAGAATCCACACCTTTCTTTCTAGAGACATGACGATTGTACAAAGGAAAACCCTCAACAGGTTTTGATCTTACATGGACCCAATAGGCACTCAGAAAGCATAATCCATGGGTTCTTACCGTAATCATAGACTTGGATATAAATCTCTGTAGAATTCATGCTGACAATTATTTTGCAAACCAGATAATACAATGCAAATAATAAAAATGAGATCTAGCGCATTTGGAACACTTCGCATGGCTCTATAGCCTACCTTGTTGAACACACACACAAACACGAGGTGTTCCTACCGCTTTAGAAGTCCTCTCGTTCATGGATGCTTGAAATGCCCATTCGACTTAACACGTGAAGCAAGGACTCATGAAAAATGATGCAATTAACCCAGTTTGATGTTTCTTTATGCATTTTTGTTGAGCTTGAGGTAATTTTGTAGTTTTCTTGAGAAGAATGTTATACATGGGATCCTGTGTGAAATGCACAATATCATTTTTTTTGTCCACGCGCTACGTTTATCACTAGTCCGAACTTTTTTTGGGTAATGCTCTGGGCGCCTTGTAAATATATATTTTTCTTTATGGAAAGTTTATACATGTTTCAAAGGAACTAATTGGACTGTATTTGTTTGAGTTTAACGTGCGCCCAACCGCGAAAATAGTTGATCCAAAGCTGCTGTGACGTTTCATAATGCGCAGACAGATAATTTTTGGCTCTGCTTAGGAGTTCAAATGAACATAGTAGACCCTAGCAAAGGTCGTGTTAGCGCTTAATACCGATCCTTGACTTCTTGATTTGGACGTCCGGCATTTGTTCTACGGTCCATGACGTTATAATATTATGCAGTGTAGAGTTCCCAGAGAAGCTTGGATCCAGTTGCAGATTTCCAATTAGGCAGACAAGGCAGCTACCTAGGACGGCAAAATTCAGAGGGCAGCATATTTCAAAGTATAAAAATCTGGTTTCGTTAAAAAAAAAACAAAAATTTGTTTAAAAAAAAAAGCTCTAGTTACATTTTGACATTATTTAAAGGCGTAAAGGTCTTTAAAAGCTCAGGTTGTAAGGCTTTGTTTTGGGCAGCGTGGGGGGGGGAGGAGGCAGTAACTCTGACATTGTCTGGGGGCGGCAAAATCATAAATGCATCACTGCTTAGATCTGTAAATTTCCGATACGACAGAGTTGTTTATATAAAATGTACCGCCAAGAAACAGCACGATTGTGCTCAGCAAACATTTAGCACATATGCCGAATACATGGAGACGGAGTTTATTGACCTTGCGAGACTCTTAAAATCAGCGCGGGGTATACAAATACAAACTTCACCTGGCGGAGTAAATAAAGCTGGACTAGCCAGTGTTTTATCCGCTCCAGTGAACCATGATATCTCTATACCGTGGATGTGTTGAGAATTGGTTGAAGACCGTAATTATGAAGTTTCTTGGCAATGCATGTTATTTTAAAGATTTGTAAGTATAGCAAACCTCCAGATCTGGGCGATCTGGAAATCATGTACGAGTTTATATTGTCATGAACCTTAGCTCTAACGTACAAAGTCAGAATCAATAAGTCGATGATCAGTGTTGGGCGCTAATGTGGCCTTAGCTGCATAGACCCGTATCTGTCGACGCTTTATGCAATGGCGGATTAGGGTCTGTGTTGTTGGCAATTGGGTGCGTATTGTACATGGTTTAAACCGATAAAGTCACACATGGTTTAATACGGTATGGATCTCTATGTCACACCTGGTTTAATACGAATTGAATCTCCTATAGGTCGCATATGGTTTATATGATATGAATCTCCAATAAGTCACACATGGTTTAATTCGATATGAATCTCGTATAAGCCAGACAGAAAAGTGTACAAGATTGACGACAACTGAGTCTGTATATTTTGACCGGTTATCAGACGCTGTACCTCATATTTTCAGGTTTTTCAAATTACAAGTTTTTCTTAATGGTCAACTACACACAGACACACACACAGACACACACACATGCTTATATGCATACAGTTGACAAGTTGATTTTCCGTATATAAATATATATAAATTGTTGAAAATGATCATGTTAGCGGGACATTTCTATTACAGACTTTGTTGTCGATTTGCTTCATTTCGAAGTTAAGAAAGATAGAATTGAATAAAACATGAGCGATCTTCGAAGAGCCTAATTTAGGTAAGATATCTAATTTGTCCCTCGCTATGACTGTATTCCCTTTTCCCTTGAATTCAGTCTTGGCAAGGAAATCATTGATAGATTCCATCCAGGCAAACATTTATCCTGACTAAAGAACAAGTCTTGCATTAGGTCTTGATAATGGCTTCTTACTGTTGAGTACCATATTGGTTTGGTTGGTTCGTTCAGAAAGGCTCACATGATGTAAATAGTAATATGTCATAGCAACATCAATGCAATTCATTTTAAAAAAAGGAAAATATTTATTCTCTAGCTTTTAAACAAATAACAATATTTAGGGTTTTAATTCAGAAGAACGTGACATTATTTTCGGGTAAGAACCTGTGTCAGGTGTCAAGATTTACTGAAGGCTCTCAGACTGGGCCTGTTGTAAACCCAGAAGTTGTGGTGGAAGCTGCTTAGATCGTAAATCAAGACTGAAATTTCATTGTTTAGGTACGTGTGGATCAAGTTTTGGGAGGAAAAAAACCGTTTGTTGCGAGAACCCGTTGTCCCATTAGTGGCATAGAGTTTACATAAGCAGTTCATGTTCTTTTATGGAAAGAAGGAACATTTACATAAACTACTCATGACTAAACTTGTTTTATTTTCTTTCATTCTCCATTTTTGAAATAAAGAGGAAGCTACAATCTAGTCTTAAGGAGAATATATTTTTTTAAGTTTGATATGTGTCTATTCCAGTATATTCGCACAACGAATGCAGCTTCAATGCAAGAAAGTATTGTATTGTTTTGTTGTGAACCGGTAGTGTTTCAGCTTCTTTAATGAATTTTGTTTAATTGTGATCCATGTATTGCAATTGTATCTTTGTATGTACATATATATGACTTTCCATCAGCTGCACTGTAATTGTAGCTTTTAAAAAGGATTACTAATCTGTTGGAGATCCCAAAACCTAATCATAGAATGGGAAATATTTCGCTAAATTTCACTAAGTGATTTCAAATTGTCCAAACACTAGGTGCTTGCTATATTATCTTGCAAAATATTTGTTGACAGCTCTATATCTTGGTACAACCAGGGCGCTTTCAGTTACAGTCGATTATACAGGAATTATTAACAAATATAATTATAGAATGCGATTCTCAAAATATTGACGGAAAGGAGGGCTTAGTTTGCGGTTGAAAACTTGGCTTATATACTCGCGTATAAGTGGCCTCCAAATGCAAACAACATAGACCCTGATCTGCCGTCGCATAATGCGCCGGCAAATTAGGGTCTATGTTGTTTGTTCTACTGATTAGTCCCTACAAACAGCATAGACCCAGATCTGCTGGCGCGTTATGCAACGGCAGATCTGGGTCTATGCAGTTTGCAGTTGGTATTGGCTTATACGCGAGAATATACGATATGTCAGGAAGGCTATATGGAGAGAAAAAGTGTCCAAAGGTATTATATTGAATTTGATCGTGCGCGTATATAGCTGTGTCTTGATGTTTTTAGTTTTGCCTTTCAGCAACTTATGTTCAACCAATGTGATGTGTTTAGAACACACAGCTTTACAGTAAATCGCTCACGCACTTTGTCGTTTATCTTTCAGGACGACTTGACATAGGTATTTTCATTGACATTTAGCACATTAAATCTCTTTTTCATAGATAGAATAGATATTTGTAATAATCAAGATTATTTGAAAGATAAAATTACGTCTTTCAATCACTTTGCCATTAACTGTGGATTAAACTGTAGAGGAAAGCAAAGTTGCTACGAACTTAATCGATACACGAGAAGCATGGAGGTGATCGATACATTGACAAAATCAAAATTTATTTTGAATGGAATGATACAGATATACGTATCGGGAATATATATTTTCCTGTCTGATTAAAATCGAAAACTACTTATGTCGGAGATATCGATTTTAATAAGACGGTATTTTCTAGACGATGCAATATATCATATCGCCGTCAGTCAGTTTGACGCAAAGGAAACTGAATAAATTAAAAAGAAAGAAAAGTAATAAGTTATTATTCCAAATATACTTAGTAGCTTATTTGAAAATTGTAGACAAATATAAAAGCTGATTCAAAATAATGTGATTTGTGAAAGCGAGTCCTCTTGTTCAGGACAACAGGAAATAAAGTTGTTCTAAGCTGAGAAAGATAAAGTTTTACATGTTTACAAGCTTGTGAATGTGTGTGTGTCATTTCAATGCAGTCTATTTCCTGATGTTTTAAGTTGTTCTCGTTACTGTTTCTGTTATTTGACTCACTCGTACAATCAAAGAATTTACATGCTGAACTTGTGGTTAACTGTTTTGTGGAGCCCCTTCAGTCTTTCTTTAGAATTTAGTGAAGCGACTAATATAGATAGATAAATGCAAAATTAGAACAATATAGATCGATAGCTCTACATACATACATACATTCATACATACATACATACATACATACATACATACATACATACATACATACATACATACATACATCCATACATACATACATACATTAATTTATACGTCCATTACTTACGTACGTAATTAATAACATATATCTTTATTTGGGGCTATTTCCATATATGAATGAATTCATTCGAGCTAGTAAGATATAAGAGACCTGGACACTCATATATATGTGCTTTTTATACCTATTGTAGCGATTCACGAACATTAAAAATCAAAATTAAACAATTCAACGAGCAGCAAGACTTGGGGATATTTTGAAACTCAAAAAAAAAAATATCACGGGACCATTAATATTTTGTTTGTTTGTAAATCCTGTATAAGAATACGATGTTCTTTCAGAGCACATCTCCTTCGTAGCCGAGAACATTAAATATCAAAATCAAAATAAAAAAAATAAAAAAAGTACTGGACCAGTCAGACAGTGAAGACAACTAGCGAACATTAATCTGAATTTATTTCAAACAAAATCATATCACATTACATTGAGCGCATTGACCAAAGGTACATAATTCTCTTAGTCTTCTGTTATGCTATTAAGAGTTACTTGCCTCAGTAGTGTACAGATTGTTAATTCTAGATTCTAGCGCATTGGAAAATGTTATTCTGCTTTAAAACAAATATAGGCAACGAACGAGAAAACATCTGTATATATACTTATATATATATATATATATATATATATATATATATATATATATATATATATATATATATATATATATAATTACATCTTTGTGGTCTTTATGTTTGTATAAGATATTTGACAAAAATACGAATTTAAACGAACCAATTACCATTTAAAAAATTAACGGTGGCAAGAACAAGATATAAAGAAAACATCTTCATTTACTGAAAACCGCCTCGTTGTCTATAAAAGGTCACTTTATTACAGTTGATTAGATACATCCCACTATCAAAATAAATAAATGCTAGCTCCACAATTAGACATTGGTTTAATATGTGCGAACAAAATATAAATTATTGAGAAAGTTGCTATATGATCACATGATGCAACCTAGTAAGTAAAAAAAAAAAACTCCAGGGAAGTGCTGATCTTATTTGGGGTTCATGCAGTAGATTCGCATGACACAACTGGAAAAAAAATATAAAATAAATAAAAAAAATATAGGCTGATACAACTGAGCCACAGTTACCATAGGAACGCATGAAGTAACGTATGAAATCAAGGAGGAACTGATGTGTGGGCCTTTTGCACAACGAGCCACGTGACACGATAGTAGCAAAACTACAAAAAAGGATGTAAGAAAATATATACCTTTCAGTGCACAAGTCTGATCGCAGAGTGTAGATAAAGATCTGCTGTAAGAAAGTGACCTTCTCCTAGGGGTGTTAAGTGGTATTGTTCCAATATAACACTGTATAGACAACGAGACAGGCATTTTGCAAAAACAGTTATGATAAATGTGAAAGGGTAAATGTTAAAGAGGACACAATATAACTAAATACATATTGAAATAGTTCTAATTAAATGAATAAAAATGAGCACTTGGGTGCTTAATACGCCAATACCAAAACAAGTGAAAAAAAAAAAAAAAAAAGTACGACCATCTTTAATATGTCATCAAACTAGAAAAGAATTTAAATGTGTGAGAAAGAATTTAACAGAATTATTATAAAAACAGAAGATTTGTTTAAACTTTTCAATGACATTGAACCACATTTTAAAAAACTCATGATTCGAGAAATTCGACAATTTTGTTCTGTGGAAGCTTAATTAGACTTGACGATCAGACTTATGAAACAACCTATATAGGAGGGAGAGAAAGTTCAGCGTATAACTTTTTACCACAGAACAAAAAGTCTATAAATATATTAAATACAGGTGAAATGGATAATGTCATTGAACATTTATGTGGCATTTTACATACGAAATAGGGAAAGTACAAGATGGATGTTTAACATAATTGAATATTTAACATTGTATATCAGCCGCTAAGAGGAACCACATGGATATTAATGAATTTGGTGTCAGATGTTCCATTTTCCATCACGAGAAGTTGACACTGAAAAAGCTTATCGTTGCAGTGAGCTCAGTACTGTGTATGGGGATCACATTACTTCGCGGTAACACGTGGCAGCTGAATTCATTAACGTTTGAAATCTATGTGACCACTAAACTAGCGCTGACTTTGCACGGAATTTTAACCATTATTGCCGAACACAGAAATTTCGTTCAAAAGCAGAACCTCATAATGTATTAATTTGAATCCTATGACTTATGTTATAAAAATATTTCATGGAATCCTTTAAGAAAATAATAATAATAATAATAATAATAAATTAAATAAATAAAATAAGTAAACATATAACAAAATTGTATCAAAGTAAGGAAAAATACGGGTAATAATTTTGTTTTTGTTTAATGTTGTTGAATCTGTGTTAAATATACCAAGTGATCAGAAATATAGACTATCAAAATTACAACACAATTTAGATAAATAGTCATTAGTTGCATCGATATCCAGTAAAAATAGAAGGTATGTAAAAAAAAAATGAAAATGAATTTGATAAATCCGTAAATGTGTATGAAATATTGAAAGTGGAGGACAGCAGTCTGTGTCAGAGAAAACTATATACATTTGTTATAATAGACAAAAAAGATGCGTTGCTTGGTAATTATATTTTAATGTGGTGGTTCCTAATAACTTTAAAGTTGGCAGGCACCATTCCGTTAGAATAAAAGAGAGAAATATATCTATACAAAAAGAGTTCAGTTGTAAAATTCAAACACTATTAAAGCAATGAAAATTTCAGGATGTTATTTATTGTGATTTTGAAAGTATCATTGTACCGGAGGTGCACATCGCCACTAGAGGCGGTGACGAAGTGTGCCATTGTCCCTCAGTGACAAAGAGGGAACAATCGTGTTCTTTACATGAAAGACATTTAAACTCGGGGAAACATATGCTACATTTGTTTGTGTGACCATGACCATTTACTAGGCAAATATAGAGGTCCAGCACAATAGGAATGTAATTTAAATTAAAAATATCCAAAATGTATCCCATTGTTCATTCAAGATTTTTCCATTTACGACAGATAAACACGCATTCTACCTGAAGTGTTTACGAAATTATTAGTATCTCATTTTACCTTTATATTGAACACGATGAAACTACTCAGTACAATCGTGATACCTGAAGTTAGCCTTAGTATATAAACTTGGAACGTTTGTTCAGGCTAAAGGGTTCAGATCACTAATTACTTTTCCGTGATGTTAACATGAATTTTAATGTCTTGGAAATACAAATATTTTGAGCACTAGGTAGCCCAGTACACAAACGAAATCATGCAAGTTTATATGTATATAATCTACGTAGAATTTAAAAGCACAGATAACAGTATTGGAAAAGAAAAAAGAAAATCACACACTGATATTACAGCCAGTGGCAAGTTCTCGAAGAATTAAGTACGGTATCCAGTGTTCCCTCACTTTGAGACTGGTTTACTATTTAATACCTACAGAAAGGTTGGAGACTTTCATTGCCCCATTCAAGGTCATGCGGAGCTCAATATGGCACCAAAGGTGGACATTGCCGGACACGATAAAATAAAATTCCAAGCAATAAACACAGTAACCCCATCACAAGTGCAATGAATATGTTTTTGTCTTTTAGCTGTTCATCAGAAGTTTTATATAAGTTATTTAGTTTGGGATGTCGTGTTTTTCAAGCTGTTTTTTATTTTCTAGATGAGTAGATGCGCCAGTGTAAATAGATGAAATACTGAGTCATCAAAACTTATTCTCTCAATATTTCATTCAAGTATTCCAGTGTCTTGACTCTGTATGCATTGAACTCTGCAGTTTCTCTCATTATCCATGGGTTTATGAAGCTATTTTTGTTTTCATATTTTACATCTATCTGAATCAAATAATCCAAACAGAAGCTTGATTCCTGCAAATGCTAGGCCGTTAGCTATTACTTCTCCATTCATTAATCATGCGGCCGTCATTCTGCTCTGCAGATACTACTCTATTTATTTTTATTTTTGAGTAAAGACAAGTTTTGATACTGCTGCCATTTTTTATTTTACACCCTGACCTATTATGTGATCCCTCTTGTTTTTAATTCCAATTATTAAAAGCATTATTCTCTTCTATGTACATGATTCTTTTACGCTGTTAAGAGCACGTTTGTGCACTGAAAATTCTTGCTTGAGGTCTAATGAGTAAGCAACACGTTAGTTGTTTACCTCTAATCGAATGCAGATTTTTTTTAAAAAATATCAAAAAATCCGGGATGTCCAATATGCAAGTTGAAGAATGATGTGTATAAGGTTGATTTCTTTTTTTTTATTCAACAACATATTGCTCTTAGACATTTACTGTGTGCAATTTGTATTTCAGCAAAATGTGATAGAGCATAATTAAATCTGTAAGTGTTAACTAATGTATCGGGTGTAGTGTCTAACAACCTTAACTTTGTTGTCAGTCGAATAGCAGTTCCTAATCTGGGGTCTGCAGTTTCTCTAGCCACTGAAAGTTTATGTCTTAAATTCACAATTAAATCAATACCATCTAGATCCAACTGGCTTGGTACAATACTCGTGTAGTAAAGTACTGTAATATACATCTTGGTACTAGTTTGGTTCTCACATCAAATCATTTTTGTATTAATTAATTTCATCTTTGAGTGTTATAATTCTTTCAAAAAGAGCAATGTTATTTATGCCGATTTCTGTATTCAGTTCAGTTTTTAATATCTACATGTTTGCGTTTATGTCGGTTTTAATTGTATCAATACTTCCACTTAATGCAGGAGTATTTATATCTTTCTGAGGTTTGATTGCATCTGTTTCCGTTATAAACCTTTGTTCTAAATATTTTCTCACATGTTTCATCCTTTTGTCTATTTCATCAATGCTACATTGTACTACGCCCAGGTTATTAACAGTTTCTCGATCAACATACTCTGTCGTATCCGTTTTAGATTATTTAACCTCAGCATGTTGATTTTTCTCACTAAAATCTGCAATAGATAAATCATAAATTGTCTGCATAACTCTCATCGTGCTTTCATGCATATTTATTTTCATTTTGTTCTCTATCGTTTTAGTTATTTTTTTAAAATCATTCCTCCACTGCAATTCTGACATGGTAATAGTTTTAACAATTATCTTGCTGTTCCAATCAGTAATTCTTGTGCTAAAATCCTTTATTAGATTTCTAATTTCTTTATAGTTTTGTTGGATCTCCATGTTCAAATCTCTCTGTAAATGTTGCAACTGTGATTGTAAAATATTATACTCATTAAAAGTTGTTTTTATTTTTTCCATGTCAGTCTACAAATTCTCTATCTCACTGTATATCCTGTGCTTGATTGGCTATTAAATACATAATAAGGTATCTCACTTGATCTTTCTCTTACTGTTTTCAAGGTTTGCTTAGTATTACACAATGCGTTGAAGGGTTGTTTACACAAATCCTGCACATTTAAATCTTTTTCTTGTTCTGATCAATTTATTTCTCTGGACCTGTAATTTTGTTATCTGATTCAGTTCCACTCTGTTCAATTGATGTTAATTTATTATCAGCTTGTTCTCTTCACTTCTTAATATCTTTCAAGTTCTTACCTTCCATAGTTCTGTATATTAGGTATCAACATATCTTTGTACAAACTGACCAGTAACTGTATTGGTTAATTGAACATAATCACAGAAATTTGAAATTTCGGTTATTTTCAGGTTTTAGCCAGTGTTAATTGTTTGACATAATGTGACATATTTTTCCTGTTTTTGTCAAGAAGCTGAAAGTTAAACCTAAGTCGCTAGGACCTCTTAAAAATATCTCTGCCATCATGTTTACGTTATTAACTTTACATGAAAAACATGTTACATGCATACCATGAAAGTCTATTACTTTTCCCTTTCCATCTTGTATGCTGATATTCAATCTGCTAATTGAACCCCTCTGTAATTGCTGGTAATGACCATTAGCAGTGTATGAAACAACCTACCATCTAAAGCATTTTTAATGGGGAAAAAACTAATACATATATACATTCATACATATATAATAAATCTACAGACAGAATCAGATTCAGTAGATACTAGTGGAGTTCTCTGGCTATGGAGTCTTAATAATTCAGCATTGTAGTTGGTGATATGCACTGTCTAACTGTTACTTGGATTTATTTTCACTTTTAAGGTTTATGTTTCATACATTCAACATCTATACCTTCTCCCCTGTCATCATTTGTAGTATTTCCGTCTTGGACTTTACTCATGTACATTCAAGGTTGTAAAATCCATTAGAAATTAAAACAGTTTTTGTTTCATTCTTGTCGTTGATGTTGTAAAGATATTAGATTTGAGTTCATCGGACATATTGTGGTAACCAGTAAGCAAATCTATGATTTGCAGAGATATCGATAGTTTACCATTTTTGCTATCAATTGAATTCATAAAATAGATTTCATTCTCAGGGTGTCCATCAGATGTTGTTTGCACTGCGCGGTCTGGTGTAATATAACTTACCATTCTGCTGTGCAAATGCTACGCTATTTATCTAGGAATAAATATTGTCTTTTGACAAGGGCACTTTTATATTCGCTTATGCAAAACATTTATATAGGATACATTAGCGGTTTTTAAAATTGTCTCTTTGTACGTGTTGTACTCATTGATGATTAAAGTAAACTTCCATGGTCGAATTCGTTGTCACTGATGGAATTGCTTAGCAAGTCATCAAAGATGCTCAACTTACTAATGACAGACTTTACTATTTCATCATGTTTTAAAACTTAAGATGAACATTTCTGTAAAGTCTACTGCAAACAATGTTATTAATACTGCTCAAAACCCACTAAAAGCCAATGGAACAATTACGCTGATAACTATTCCAGCTAAACATTCAGCATCTGGTACACCTATACCTGCTGAAACTTTTTCCATACCAGCCTCCACCCAGTTTAAAACTTGGTATGCCTTTCCTTTTAACGCCTCTATAGTGTCCGAGAGCTCTAACCAAAACATTTTAACCTCGCTAATGTGTTCTATGTTTCTTTTCAGATATACATCATTGTTAAATTTTAAAGTGTAGTTATAAAAAATAAAAAAAACAATGGTTTGAATGTGCAAAACTGAGTTCAATATAGTAAATATTTATCTCACTAAATATGTTTACTGTAATAACTTTGGTAAGGTGAGTTGACCAATTTATTGTCTTATAACGAATCGCAAGACAAGAGTAAGGTGGCACACTAGTTTGTTTATATTTGTTTTTAAAATAAGAAGTCTATTTTTTACATTTAACAGTTAATGTGAATTTGTTTTTATTGTCCAAATACATTACAAGTCTATTTACTTTTCTCTATATCACATGTTTCTATTAATTTTTCACTATAATCTGTCCATTTCCTCCACTGTAATACCATTTTAATTCTCATTGATTTTACACACTCTTCTTTACGTCTCTGGTATTTTATATCTGGTTTTTCCAATTCCTCTATTACTTTTTGTTTATTGTATATATAACGTTTCACAACCGATTGTTCCATTTGTTTGTGTAGAATAATTTCAATTGCTACTAGATATGAAAGGAATGTTCAGAATAAAGTGTATCTTCCTTATCGCCTCACTATGAAAGGTGTATTGGATTTTTCTTCATCCCTGTCTTCTTAAAGCTCATTCCCAGATCAAATAAGTTTAGTTAATTTTGTGATAATTCTTTTTAAGAGAAGTTCTTTTTTGGATACATTGAAATTGTACATGGTGAAGATATTGCCCGGAAAACTGGTAATTTATGATGTAGTTGGCACGATTGCATTACCTTCTTTGAATGCAATCCGAGATAAGTTTAAATGTCCTCATACTTGCATCAATATTTATATGATTTTCTGTACCTCTTATTTTGTTCAAATCTCATGAACTAGCGTGTAGCCCGTTACTTTATATCTGGGTTTTTTTTTTTCTTCTTTTTTATGCAATTGGAATCAACTTAACGTTCTTGAAAGTTATTTCTTTTAGTTTAGTCCGTAATATGTATTACCCTGTGTTATATACGATGTTTATATACTTAACTTTTGTCTATGATCGTAAATTGTATGGTCATTTGAAAATGCATACTTAACTTTTGTCCATGCTTAAGTTGTGATGTGTATCAGGTAGGCCGGTATTTTCATAGGCATTTCGCAATTAGACCTTTGTGACATATGTCAGGTAGGCCAGTCTTTTTCCATTAGATTTACTCATATTGTGTTGTGACATAGGTCATGAAGGCATGTAATATATATATATATATATATATATATATATATATATATATATATATATATATATATATATATATATATATATATTGGTAAACAATTTCATTCCTGTTCTACAATTCCGGTTCTAAAGATTAAACTGTACGGAATCTATTTTAGTAATTACAGTTGTGTTGTGGAAATCAGATATAATTTGAGAGGAATTATTTATTAAAAATATTCATTGGAATTACTGAAGTGCTCATTGACTTTTGGATTAATGCATGAATTTGGGATTTATGTGAACTCATTCAAATACATTCTGGATTACATCTTTGTGGTACATTAGGACATTTAAGGCTAATTGAATTCATTCAGAATACTCTATTATTTTGGACTTGTGATTAGGACATTTAGGATTATTTGGAAATTAACTCACAAACTGTAAGTGTCTTTTAAATTTTTACTTTGATTGTCTGGAATTAATTGCTTGTTTATGTTTGATACATTATTGGTTTCACTTTCTTTCTGTTACATATTTTAGGACCTAGAGTCGTAACACCTGATAGGGCACCGTTTACATTGTAGTCGCCTTATCATGTTTTCTTGTATATCGTTTTGTTATTTACTTGTGATGCTTTTTGATGTACCTTCTTATTTCACTCTGGTTTTGTAATTAACACAGATTTGCATGCCGTGAATCGTTTAACTCCTTCATGCTTTAATGTGCTGGGTTTGTTTCCATATCTGTTACATTTTAAAACTCATTATCTTTTTAAAAACGTTTTAAAACGTTTTCATGCTCCCTAATACACCTACCCATGTACACTTCTTCAGTCGTCCCCGGAGTAGTGATGTGTCTTTCGGACATCGTCTTCGAAGGAGGTGTGTACTTTTGGTAAATCGACTCCTGTGGAGAGGTATGTCTTTGACACCGCGTTTATTTTATGACATAGTGCTGTCAGCTGGTACTCAACTATTCAACGATTCCTTTGCATTTAACGAGTACATACTTTGTGGCGTTCGATCTTAAGTCTTGCTGCCCTATTACTATTTTAATTTTGATTTTTAATGTTCTCGTATCCGTACACAAGATGTGAAAACACAAAAACATAAGTGATCCCTCTCTTTCAATATGTATACCACATAAATACAAACTTTTCATTTGATTCAATAAACTACATGAAAGCTTGATACCCACAATCCAGACACACCCACCAGATATGAACTGTTAAGTATAGACCCTTCTAATATGACGTCATCGGCTGTCATATTGGTAGTATGTTGACAGATTTACTACTGATTGTATATGATATTTGGAACTTGAAATAAATTCTTCGAAGCAAAACAGACCTTTCGTTATTATCTGTATTAGTAATTTATGTCTTGAGTATGCGTCAGTGCGCCTTCTTGAAAATGGCAAATTGTGGTAGCCTTTGGGAGAAACTGTCAGGTTGTCCCCACCATCCAGATAAAATGGGCAGAAAATCGTCATTTAATGACCTCAGTGGCAAGGGTCTATATGAAATATTGTATATCAACCGGTTAGCAACAATTGGGGTATTTCCGACCGGTACGCATACTTAATTCAATCAGACAGAAGTCCATCTTAAATTAGTTTTTTTTCCTGATTATAGTAAACTTTGAAAACAATTATAACACAAATATCTAACATAACATTCTTCTAGTATTTAAAGATGCTGATTTACTAATACGATTATTAAATGTAATATATGTGCAATTTACAGGTTTTTGTCAATATTGCGTGATGTTGCGACTTGTGAGCCCTGATGTTATCGCTGTGTTCAGCCACATACAGTTCAACCATTAGAGAAGATGGGGGTACCGATTGTGAAAATAATAAAATCCAGAATCACATTTACACCAGTTACATTTAGTGATAATTTACTCCACATACAAAATAATGCAAGCGACACCTAACAAGCTGTTGTAAGACTGATAATTCACCCTGGCGTTGTTTAAGAAAGGCCAAAAGTGCAATGTGCGATCTACAAAAAAAAAAAAAAAAAAAAAAGGTGGCCATATTTGGACGCCACATTCATCCTTTTAGACAGATTTATTTTATTAGCGTAAAGAAGGCAATGATATCGATGAAAGATAGTCGTCGGCTGCACAAATTCATACATCATTAATATATCAAAATACGAAAGCTCAAGTTCTGCATTTACACACACACACACACACACACACACACACTTAGACCTTGGTTTGATAACAAAGAACATTGCCTATATGGGAATCAGAGTGCAACTATAAGACAGCAATGTTTCATTCCAGATTCTACTGTAGCATCATTTGAGCTTGACCTCGCAAGTGCTGCTTATAAGTTACTAGGGAAAGGAGATGGGGTTAGCCTGCTGACAAGAAGAACAGCCCGAAGTGTTTCCTGTTGATAACCACAAGTAGTAACCTCTACTAATTTGAACGAAGGCATAACAAGATGTGTACTAGTTTAAGGAAAACAATATCGCATTACTACAATAACATTTGAAAGTGCCATACTTAAATCTGTGTTTTATAAAATATAATATAACAAATACATCATGCCTCATTAGCTTTTATTTATAAAAGAGATGCGGGTAGTTTCGTTAGCAGAGGGTTGGATAAGTGAACCAGTTCAAGGAAAACGAACTCTGTATGTGCTACTTGAATGATTATGCTAAGTGAATGAAAATATATAAAAGTTTTATTTCAATCCACTTAGCAGTTTTAAGATATGCCCAATTGATTTAAGATATGCCCAATTGATTTAAGATATGCCTGACTGATTTAAGATATGCCCAATTGATTTCAGACATTCGCATCAATTGTCTGCGTAACTACAGTCGTCATGTTGTGATGGCCCTAGGTCACATTCGGTCTGTCGCTGATGCGTTGGATTACCGATTCGCTGTTGCAATAAAGTTTATTTTGGAGCTTTTAAAAGCAAAATTCAGACACAACACGATGTTAAACTATATAGTAAATAATGGAGATACACGATGAACCAGTTTATAAGGCTGTCACATTTTTCCAATCAACTTCATGAGCCTACCGTTTTTCACTACGGCAAGATTACAATTACTGGTTCGTTATACTCAGTATTTATTAAGATATGACGAGATACTGCAAATACGTGTACGTTTTTAATATGAAATTAAATGGTATCATAATTATCTCCAAACTTACTGAGATCTACCAAACTTTCGAGTCATTTTTAAACCGACTGACAACTAATCGCATAACCAGAATGGACTGAGCAACGTCACTGTACGGAACATTTTTGCTTGTGAGTAGTTTATAAATATGACGACATCCTACGCACAGAGAAAGTCGTGGATTACGGAAAATAAAGTGAGAAAGTATTCCTTACCTCAATGCTAAAAAGTAAAACTTGCGTAAATGCCGAATTTTCTAATAAAACTGGTTTGTCACAAGCAGTTCTTTCTCCTTCAATATAGTGAAATATATGCATATAATTTGAAAGGAAATATATAATTTAAAAAGAAATGCCTCTTTCAACAATCAATGATAAGAGAAGCATGCAATTCAATGGAAATAACGAGCTTTGGTACAGATCTTTCTAAAGAGTTGTTTATCATTAAGGGATTTTGTCCTCTACTAGGGTTTTAAAATATTAACTTTAAGTTCTCTCTGTCTCCCACAAAATATCACAAATCTCCATTTTTGCACAATTATTTTTATTACTCTCTCCAACCTTGAAGGCTAGATTTATCTTTGATTGTTTGCAGATCTGATGATTTAAAATAACAATTCTGTGTCTAACATTACAGAGTCTCAAGGTTTTTGATAACTTACTTTTCTATGTACTTAGAAAACTCCTCCTCCTCCATACTAAAATACTAGTAATTTGATTCCCTGATTCTACACTATAACAGTCGTGTTATATATATATATATATATATATATATATATATATATATATATATATATATATATATATATATATATGTATGTATGTATATATATATATATATATATATATATATATATATATATATATATATGTATATATATATACACACACACACACACGATGAAATAATATTATCGTACAGGTTAGAGAATTTTAAATCGTACTCTACGGAGATTCGAACCCGGATCCGCGGGTTACGGCACCCATCGCCTTGCCTGTATGCACCAGCCCCTATACCATCTCGACCATGCACACATCACCAACAAATGATGCTACAAAGTCGGTGGTATAGGCATTATATATTATATATGTATATCTAATTTAAAACTCATAATCTTCTGCGGCTCGATCTCTTCAGAACAAGTGTCCCTAGCAATCCCATATGTTTATCCCAGTTTGAAAGACAGTACGCTGACTATGTACAGTCTCTGCTAAACTCTTGTTTTTCTTTTTCATTTGATAAGAAATGCACAGCTGCGTACAAATCAAATCCATAAATATACTCCTCAGTGATCATGCATTGCAAGTTAACGCCCAAAAGTACAAGCTTGAGCAACTTTACAAAACCGGATTTCACATCAGTAGGTTGGCCAATCAGATATAAGGTCGGATATCACATGAGACCGAGATTATAGACACTCCAGGAAGATATTAAGCATTTCTTCGATATCTGCTGATCGCTTCAGACGAAATTTAAAACTTTACGACAACATGGCGTCGAACAGAGCAAATAAATCGGGATTTGCAAAGGATATTCAACAAAAGGTAAGGTAAAAAATTCAATAATATCTACATCATTAGGAGTGTTGCTTGTGATAGGTTCAAGCTGTTGCGTAATGTAAGAGTCATGGTATAATTTTCACAAGAAAACAAATTCACGAAGTATACAAATATGCTAGTATATATAATTTCTTTCTTAACTGTATTGGCTGGGACCATAGCAGCATTAAAGTAAGCTAGTCCCAGGTAGATAAATGTTAGTCCAAGATGTTGTGATGATTTTTTTTCTTCCCCTCAGCGTTTTATATGAAATTAAAAGCTCATGTCGATGCAAAAAATCTGATTTTTTAGTTCTTTTTTTTCTGTATGTATGCAACCTTTTAAAGTATAATGAGGAAGAGAAAGATAAAAGAGTTCATGTGTCCTTGCCATTGCCTTTCTGTCCACCGGTATGTGGTTCTTTGACTGTATGTAGTATTTTTAACCATTTACACGGTATTAGTAACGGTTCCATCTAGTATGATTTAATTGTTTTTTTTAATTTCCTTATTTATAACCTCACCCCACCCGCTTTTTTCTTCGTTCCCCAATAACAAAAGAGTCCGGATCTTTTGTTATCTTCAGTGATTCTTTATTCTTCCTGTTGACCCACTGCTTACCCTCCTGAGCCAACTTAAATTTGTTTTGAGGTTTCTGTTAGTAACATGTTTCTGAATTTTAGACTGGGCCAGGATCTTTTGTTTTTTTTTAGAGATATTCTTTGTGTTGATTTACTGATTACCCTCCTGAGCCCAGTTAAATTTGTTTCGAGTTTTCTATCAGTAAAAGGTTTCTGAATTTTAGACTGGGCCAAATATTTGGATCTGTCCTAAAATCGTGAGGCTTCTTCCTTATATACCCGCGGCATATCTGCCTTGGGCAGATTGCTTGATGGACCAGTCCGATACTGCTCTGAATACATTCGTAACTTCGAGGTCAATCCATTGGATCTTACCTCGAATGTCAATTGGAACGTCCTTGGCCTTTTCCATGGCATGCTAGAAAAAAAAAATTGACGTAAATAATGACCATTTTGAACTGCCCTCAAGCCCATGGTTGTTATTACATCATAATGGCTTCATAACGTCACAATAAATAAATGACGTGTCATCACTAACAACAACGCAAGCAATAGTTACAGAAAATGGAAACCAAATGATTTCTTCAATTTTGTCATTACAGTTGCAGGAATACCATTCAAAATTAAATATGCAGGTATTTCATTGATTGTTGAGAGTCGAAGTTATTCGACTCGCATCGAAAAGAGACGAGGACTTTCCTAATGCTCTAATATTTGTCGATATCTGCCATTCGGACCACTTCGGCTATTTACGAAGCAAGGATTGACCGAAAAGTTACGAATGATCGAACTATTCTTTTCATTCGTACCTCCTCGTTTGATCCTACAGTCAATCCAATCGATGAAATAGCCGAAGTGGTCCGAATAGATTGGGTTTCTTTTTTTGGCGAAAAAAATATATGATTTTTCTCTAAATTACGGCGTTGACATATATCTGAGGCATATTTTTGCCTCGCAGAAATTACCGAGGTAGTTCCGGATGCTCTGAGTAGTGATGAAATTATATGCATGCATTCAGCCCGAGGAACACCATACCACCACAAAAGAAGGCCTTCGTAAGTTGTTTTTTTACGCTTCAGTCATCAATTTACAACTTGCATCAGGTCTACTTATCGTTCTGCAAACCTACCATTGAATGACAATTGATGTACGCATGAATCAAAAGTCATGGCACAGCGGCTTATTAAAAGCAGGTCACTGTGTTTTACTATTCATGCTCCTGCTACAACAGCGAGTTTCTTGCTGTATATTCATCTCATATTAGAAATGCGAAATTCTGAACTTACCCGTACCACAGATGCGCCTGCATCATGCATACCGCAAGCAAGAGGTACATAACTACACATAATTATTCTCAAATCTCTATTACACAAACACACACATTAAAACTGCGATGTATGCACATATACGCGAATTTAATCGTGTGCAATTTGGAAGTATGCTCTCAATCAGGAAGCATACGCCTCTGCAGATCCAATAACAGGCGTTGGAAAGTTATGTCCATTAGCCCAAAAGCTTAGTGTCGCGCGTTTAAGGTGGGACTGTTGGTTATTATTTAAATTAATGTTTGTCAGTAGCCTGTTACTAGTTTTTTTTTCTGTCGATTCTAATTTTATAAAATGAAACTGGAAATATACAGTTGAAATTTTAAAGAAATATTTGAATTGTTAATTTCTGCATGTATCCATTACAAATATCCCTACATGATACGCGTTCATGATATATCTAGAGACAGTACTTTTAAATGGTGTTAATTACGTTGGTGACAAGTTATTCTCAGGTCTTTCGTCGGAATAAAGGTCTACTATTATAATTACAGTTCTAAGTTCATCAAATATATCAACCAAGTTACTCTTCCTTAGCATAATGAATTTAAGGTTTAATGGGACTTGTGTACGATAAGGTAGGCCTAAATTCAGTCGTAGCTTCTGTTACTAGAGCCATCTAAAAATGTTAGCCAATGAAGAGTGGCTGTCTGTAAAAAAAAAAAAAAAAGCACATTAATTTGTTAGTAATATACATGAATCAGAATCAGTGCTCCACGTAATAAATTGATCAGTGAAGGCCCCAAATACGGGTACATCTGCTGTTAGTACGGAATAGAGGTTCATCTTTGAACCTACTCGTTACCATAAATCTTTAGGTTGACGATTAGTATAGTTAATGGTTTTAAAAGAGTTTTACTTCAGAGTTTCATCCAATAGTCTACTGGTGTTTAACTTTAACAAAAGATGAATGTATTTATTTCGAAGAAAGCCCATAGTTAACGGGTTTTATTATTTATCTTTATTTTCTATGCCCTACTTCTTAATTATTCTTAACTTTTGCCATCTTTCGGCCTTCAACCTTTCCTTATCAATGGTTGCATAATAAGACCCGTTCCCGCTGGTCCAACATAGGAATATAAACGGTTCTTGTTTGCAAACGTTTGCCAGAGCTGAGGAAAGAGTTGGAGCCTTGAGCGTTCACAGCCTTTCCGAGTGCTCCGGCAAATGTTTACACACACACACACACACACACACACACACACACACACACACACACACACACACACACAATGTACACACGCAGAACGTGAAACTCCTATGCTTGTGTACAACTGACGCCTCAAAAACATATGACGTCAAACCAGACGGAACAATCGGTAATCAGCATGTATAGGTTATAAAATAAGTTTTAAAAAATATTTAAACCGAGGTAATGTGGCGCAGGATGCCCTCACAAGCTCGGACATTCTACGCCACATGAACGAAGGCCCCATATTTTTTTATACTCAGTCAATAACCGTTTTATTGCATGATTAAACACAAGGATATTAATCAGTTAGTTAAGCTATAGAATAACACACTTGAACCAGAAAATTATTTCAACGCTTTATTGAACATTTTACATGTCGTTCATTTGATGAATGAAACGCGAACACCGCACAGTAGTATACGCTAATTTACTGCTATGGCGTAATTCGCATTCAGCAGAAACTGAAGCTTAGTTTGTGAAAGAGGATGAAATGTCATGTAGCCAAAGAAACACAACGAAATATTGATATTAGGAAAAAATGACGCAATACAAAGTTGAATACATCGAAGAAAACTAAAGATACCATTATGAAAGGATAATTAAGAAATATTCCGTCTAAGGTTATCGTTGCGATTGTCTCAATGTTGCCGTCATGGTGGCGGGTAAATTTGAAACTGCAGTGTGCGTCATCATTGTTGCCATGGCATTGTGGTCCATCGGTCTTGGATAATACCTCAATGAAAAGATATATATTCATTTTGGAATCGCTTGTGTTTTATTAAAGTCCTAGTAGAAGAAAAAGCAATCCTATTAAGAGTGGAAAGAGTGCATTGTATACGTGAAAGACAAGCTGTTGACTGGTGCATTGTATCAAAGGTCAGTTTGACCCTCTGTCTGTCTGTCTCTCTCAATTAGTGATCACTGGCCATTTTTAATATTTTTATAAATCATATTTACTTGAGGTTTTGTTTTGTTTTGTTTTGTTTTTCCTCCTTGCATTTTAAGTCAATTCACCATATCAGGAAGCGGTGAATAGTTTAGTTAACTGCGGTCAATACCGCTGGATATTGACCGGTAGCAACAATGTTAAACTAATAGGACTGCTTACAAAGTATATAATAATATAATTTATTATTCACTTTATAAACAGTCCCATTAGTTTAGCGTTGTTGTTACCGGTCAATATCCAGTGGTATTGACAGTTGGTTAAATAAAAATATTCACCGCTTCCTTGTATGGTAAATACGGGCCCGCATTCGATGGACTACTTCTGGCTACGACTAAATACAAATGGATACGGAAACGTCGAACGCTGACAACGTCATAAGTCTGATGACCACCAGAAGCCGACAATGACCGAAACCCTTTCTACCTGACACCTGTGCTTTAGAATCAGTAGACCTAGCTCTCATCCAAAGAAAATATATATCATCCAAATTAAATAAAGAAAATCTGAATGCATCCAAAGACTTAAATAGCAAGGAGAAAATAAATAAATAAATGTGATTATAAATATATTGAAAATGGACGGCTAGTGATCGCTAGTTGCTGGTGTTAGTACGAGAGAGAGAGAGAGAGAGAGAGAGAGAGAGAGAGAGAGAGAGAGAGAGAGAGAGAGAGAGAGAGAGAGAGTAGAACTGACCTTTGATACAATGTATCAGTCAACAACTTCTCTCTCACGTATATAGGGCACGTGTACCCACTCTGAATAGCATTGTTCTATCTTGCAAGAGGTACTTCATGAAACACAAGCGACTATAAAATGAATCTACATTCTTTTTTTGAGGTATTATCCAAGACTCGTGGATCACAATACCCTGGCAACAGTTATGACTCACACTACACTTTCAAATTTACCCACCACCATGACAGCAACATTGACCCATTCACAACGATAACGTTAGATGGAATTTTTCTGGCTCATATTTTCATAAAGGTATCTTCAAGGATGTATTGCGTCATTTATCCTAATATCAACATTTCCTTGTCTTTCTTTGGCTACACGATATTCCATCTAGTTTTACAAACTTTGTTTATTTCACTGCTGAATGAGAATCACCCCATGTGCGCGCGCACATATATAGCAGTAAAGTAGCGTGTATTACTGCGCGATGTTCAGGTTAATGAAATGAACGACAGGTAAAATGTTCAATAAAACGTAGAATAATTTTTGTTTTAATTGTGTTATTCCTATAACATAAAAAATGATTAATATGCTTGTTTTTAAGTATGTAGTGAAAACTGTATTGGCTGAATATTTAAAAAATACTGGGCCCTCGTTCATATGACGTAGAATACCCGAGCTTGCGAGGGTATCCTGCGCCACATGATCTCGGGCCCAATATATTTTAATACTCAGTTAATAACCTATACTTACAAAACGTAATTGTTATCGATAATTTTTAAGTAAATGCGTGACTGGACAAGATTGGCAAGCAGTTCTTTCGAACTTCGATTAATCAACAAATGACTGACAGCTGGTAGCATAATGCCTTCACGACATCCATGCAAAACACAGTGTTTATGATTTGATATTGGATCCGGTCTAATTCATCCGTATGAGCAGAGCAGGTTTTGGGTCTTCACTAGAAAAGGATGCAAATCGTCTGAGTGTAATACACGGTCGTTGACACCATTCAGAGCACACTGTACTTGACACTCCGTGAAATGCATTATACTGTATAGATAAAAATGGAATTTGGGAGTGGCGCAGTTTTAAGGGGAAGTAACTCGATTGGTCTTAAGTGGTATACCACTCGATGTGGACGTGCCAGACTGACGTCCAATGATGAGTTTGCAAGCAAATCTCGAAACTGTTTTTGTACACAGAACTATGTTTTCCAAAAACTGCTTTTCGACGTTTGTTTGATAATATATAACAATTACTTCAGAAGTTTTTGTTGATTTAATTATGACCATGTTTTGTATTTTACTTTACATAGTATAACTTGTCCATATTATTCTGTAAATAATTGCATACTAGTAATAATTCCAAAGATTTACATAACCACGGAACATTTTCTTTATTATTTCGTGCAGACAAATGAAATGACATTTTTGTTTGCTTCACAAAATGGGGGAAAGTTTTCCCCCGTTTCATATTCATCAGACCACTATGGTGAGGTAATAAAACCGTATCATATGCTTTGTACATGTTCTGACTATTCGTTTTCTTAAAGAACGTTGTCCAGGTTATCTAATACAGCTGAAATTGAAATTTAAACTCTCCCTTTTTTTGTGAAACACTATCTTATTCCAGCAAAAATTACCGATCATTATCTTAGCTACACATTTTGCAGGGACATTATCTGAACCAGTGGCAAAGTTTCCCTTCTTCCTTCTTCCTTCTTTTTTTTTTTTTTTTTTTAAAGGAATGGATTAATTTTCTCTCTTGTCGCGCACTGCTAGTTCAAACTCGAACCTGCTGTTTTGGTTTTTTTTTTTTAAACAACCTTTCCACCCATGCACAGTTTGCGAGCTCAAGTGATGTAATCGGAACACGGGGAGGAAGATTTTAAAAGTCGAGACAAAGTCATCTGGTTTAAAATCTTTCTTGTGTGTTACTACAAACATTTTAATTTAGCGAACTGTTTATGATCCTTATTCTCACATGTTCAGTCACTATACAAAGAAATTAAAATATTCATAATTTTAACCATGAAAAGAACTATTCACAGCAAAAAATGTGTTCAATTGGCGCCTAAAAATTATATTATTTGTTTGCGGCTGAAGTTACAAATCGCATGGTTTAAAGCAGCTGGACCCGACCTTATTATTTAAGAATGCGCATGCCTAACACGTAAAATCTTGTTCTTTTAAGGTATTAGTACATTCCTGTCTCGCAGTGTGCTGTGTTACTGTGTACTATTTAATATGTATGTATGTATGTATGTATGTATGTATGTATGTATGTATGTATGTATGTATGTATGTATGTATGTATTTATTTATGCGTGCGTGCATAGATGCATGCATGCATGTGTGTGTAAATATGTATGTATGTATATGGGTGGATGGATGGATGTAGTAGTAGTAGTAGTAATCAAACAAGTCTATGATCTATATACGCGTAGGTATATATCATTCCTTCCATGATTACTCTCTTGACTAAGAAGGTCAGTAATTTGAATGTATTTATAAATAACGTATTCTGGCCACAAAAACACTTGATACACAAGTGTGGTGGTAGCTGTTATGTCCGGTTTGCTTTTACACCATGACATTTTTCCCACTACAGCACTCTAATGACACATACTTGACTAAACGAAACGCAAAGCATGCGAGAATTCAAATTCCTCCCCTGCGTTCCAGCTCCTCCGTTTAGGGCTTATATCTATTCAATACTCCGCCCAAATTGTTACACGAGTTCATTTAATTCGAAACTAAATGTTACCATTACAGAATTATACGTTGGAAGAATATGGGGGTCATACCCAGTTACTACACTTTAAAGAAAAGAGAAACAATGCGAGTTCCAAAAAAGATGGGTGACTGAGCAAGGGTTAAACAATTGTGCTAGTATATTTTGTGAAAAGGATTCTATAAGACAGTGACCAAGTATGCAGTATTTTGGTATTAGTAGATTTACGCTATATCTAAAATATAGGCTAAGTTTTTATCAACCGGTCAATATGAGTACATTGAAAGGATTCTATGAGACAGTGACATTTGGACTTTGTTAGACTATGGTTGTTCCCACCATTTCAGCTTATATCATAACTTCAGATGATCTGGTCCTTTCAACAAAGACCACATGAAGACCACACTTGTTTGTTGTTTTGTTGTTTTTTTTGGGGGGGGGGCCGGGGGGGGGGGGGGCGGGGGGCCGGAAGGGGGAGGAGGGGAGGGGCACAAAGTCGCAAGATTAGATAAATGCAGCTGTCCTTGAGTAGTAGAAGATACGTCTATCTGTTTTTGACATTTTATTTACCTTGGGGAAAAAAGCACTCGGATACATCTCCCAGGCCAAACATTATACTAGGTCTTTTTCCATTAAGGTACACGTCGATATGAATTACATACGTAAAGCGTCATAACTTACTGTTTGAATGTATCTTTTCTTCATTTATTTTTCGCTCTTTTCAGATGGTAAAATATTCTACTGAATATAACTCGGTAAATATTTTAGTTATTTTTATTTTCCGATGGACAAGCAGAAAGCGTGCTCGACTTATTTAAACATTGTAAGATAACATTCTTACTTTCAATTACATAGTGATTTAAATTACATAATGATTTTGCACCTAGCACCCGTATGGTTTCATTGTATGAGTGACTATTGAAACTGCTGCTCCGATTGGTAGCTTTTCCTTTAATCAGTGGAAAAGAGCATAGGTATGGGGCACAGGGAATGTACGGACTTTTCATTTCATGAAAAGAAGAACACAAAGGTTTTCCAATTCGAATTTACATGCGAATCAAATTAGGTCAGTTTTTAGAAACTATTCTGAGGACAATGATATTATCAATGTATGAGATTTATAAACAGCTGCTAGTGTGACATGTAATTATTTAAGGGTGTAACTTTAATTCTGTACACAAGCAAACATGAACTTTGAGTGACGTGACTAAATGCATGCTTTGGGTGGGCAGGTGGATGGAGACGATAAATGGTTTGTTATCCGGCTTATCCACAACCGAAAGACCCTATGAAATGGCACTGGATGCTTTTGCTGCACGGCGTTTGTCGATCCGTAGATTATAGGAATATTGCTGGACAATTGCTATCCCTAGATGTTGTCGACATCACACAAAATTGGGACCGAAATTATTATTTATGTTTTATTACATGATCAAATGACGAGAAAATACGATATTTTTAGTCCACGTCTTTCAGTTTCTTTTTCTTCTATTTCTTCTTCTTCTTCCAACGACAGTTTTTTTTTTTTTTATAACAATATGTCGTTCGTCCTGCGGGGGGAATGCGACAGCTGAACACTTCTTCTGTTGTAAAATGTTATAAATGCAACACAGAAAAGCTCATACAAAAAGTGGAAAAACGAAATAATTTTTTTTTAAATCCCAGAGATGCGAAGACTGTGCAAAGAATTGAGATTACATTGGGAATTGGTATTAGAATGGATGACATGTACAGATTAGAGTGAGAGAAAAAAAACAACAGAGAACTACATGCGAATGTGGCTAAACATTAAGGAGAGGAGAAGCGTATTTGCATAAGAAAAGCAAATTTCATACTACGATCAGGTTGTGGCATTTTCTTAATACATTTCATAGACAAAAACAGAGTTGGTGCAATCAGTATACAAGTTTCGTGTTCTTTTTCCATATACGAATACTGTTGTCTGAATGTAAAATACCGTTACTGATGAAGATGCATTCAAATCAAATAACAATAGCATATATATAAAACAATTTAATTTGATCTGCAACAAATTTTAGAATCCACTACATCATGACTGGAGAGACCTCAAAGTAAAAAATCCGACAGCGATGAATAATAATTTCTATCAAAAAAGGGAAATGGATGTAACTGACGAAATAGAATTATGGAATAGATAATGAAATTAAAGATTGGGGATTTTGGTATGTCAAAATTAAACAAAGTTTAACATTTTAGCACAGAAATGTTAATGCAAATATATCAGCAGTCTGGACATGCTCCTTTCTGCAAAGCATTCGATCTATGTACAACCTGCATCTTGGGTGCAGACGACAAAATGAACGCCCATTACTCCGTCTGTTTCGACAGTATTAGGTTCTGTTGAAAAGTTAAGGGAGCTTATAATATTAGGACAGCAAGCTTACGACACAGCAAAAACATTATGGTAAAATTCCAACAATACATAATATATTCAAAAGTTGAATCTGACTATGCTTTTGGTGATGACGGTGTTCTTTTTGTTTCCGAACAACATGGTGATGAAAATGGGTAGTATCGTTGGATACAGCAAGAATTAACAGAAATCTATTGACTCATTTAAACTTTGATTAAATCCTGCCATCAATATTGGGGTAGCAAAGAATCCTATCGTAAAGGCTGACAAATAATCTGTGAAAGTACAACAAGAAATTGAACAGTAAAAAAGAAGACAAAGTATGTACAATTTATGTAGAAAAAGAGGATTACGATGATGATAGCCCTAACTGTCAATTCTGCTAATACGATCTGATATTCCGATGTTCAAAGGACACGTGACAAGCGTCAATAAACAATATCGATCATGAAATAAACAAAGAATATTCATTTTTTTAATGGTTTCGACGGCTGCAATGGTTTATGTTTTGAAATAGGTCACTAACCATTAATTGTGCTACACAGGTGGGCTTCGCTCAATACTACTCATTGTTTTCTTTATACCTTTGATCAACAATGCGGTTAACAAACCCAAGAATGATGTGACAAGTAAATTACATGTTTAGCAAGGAAAAAAACAGTTTGTTCATCACCTTTAAATAACCAACTTATCACACTCCTAATAATATCAGTTAATGATGAAGCTACTTTTTGTTTTAGCTAACTTTAATAAATAATTGGCTAAGTTTATTCAAACCTATTTTCATAATATCCAAAATAATTCTCCTGGCGTTTGAGTTAGAGGTGGTGTAGGTGGAGAGTGTGCAGGTGGAGTAGGTGAAGGAGTAGGAGGTGTAGATGTCAGTATCGGTGGAGTAGGGAAGCGGAACTTTGCTTCACATTATTTGCTTTTGTCAGAGCAATTGTTGATATTGTCATTGTTATTACTGTAGCTAAAGAAGCAATTGTTACACCCCTTTCTTTAAACAGTTGTTTGTTCCTTTCGCCTAATAGTAATTTTTGCCTCACTCTTGAATTGATTGTCTCAGTGTTTTCTCTGAAAATGCTCTTCAACGTTGTTAGCTGTCCAACTTGCTGGGCATTTATGCTTTCAACTTTTACACAACAGCTCTTATTTGCTTGGGTATTTTTCTTTGTTGATGTCGTAGCTAGCTCGTCGATATGTTTTTGAGAAAGTTCAAGATCAAGTTTCATGAACTCTCATTCTGATTTGACAACTTTTCTGCTTTTGCGCAATCTCTAAATCCCTTTCCTTTTGTGTCGTTAATAATTTTTAATCGTGAGTAACTGTTGTCTCGACTTCTCTTAGTCGTTCTTCAAACAGCTCATTTGTGTCTATTTCTATTCTTCGCATCTATGTTCACTCGAATACTTATATATGTTTTCTTTGTATAACAGTAGCTGCAACTAGATATTTGAGTTGTATATCCTCGTGGCCTTGTCGCACTGCGACAAAATCAAACGGAAGTAGGCATAGTGCCTGGTGTTAGAATAGATCTGAACTGACCTTTCTTCGAAATTTGAACTAAATTTAGATCATGTTTTTCATAATAGAGTGTTTTATTTCGTATTCTAAGTATGTTTTCTTCTACTGTAATTCAGTCATGACAAAGCCCTCCTTTATGTCATCTTAGTCTAGAAGTTGGCGTGAAATATTAGTACCTTCGCTGGGAGCAGCATCTTCAAAATGTCATAGGCCTTGATCTGCAAAACCACTAGCAAGATTTATATTATCATGAACTTCTGTTTGGACTCGCTTATCGACCACATGATCATCTTTCTATGCAGGATTTTGATATTCTTTTAGTTCAAAATCTTTACGACCCTTGCCTATTAATGAGTTATTTGCAAAGCGAATTCATGGAAAAAGGCCAACTTGAAATAAAAGTGTGATTTATATGAAAGAAAAAAAAAAAAAAAGCCAGTACAAACTTACCCAACAAATAGGTGGAACAAATGGAAGAGAAACAATTCAAGAAGACGTATAAAATCTTCGTAAATTTTAGAGCCATTAAAATTCGTAATGAGCAAATTTCTTCCTATGGATTAATTGAACTAAAATAACTACATGACATGGGATAGAATTAGATACTTTACCGAATTATTTCCTAAGCCTGGTTTATCTCTATCTGTACTGAGTGCTAGTCTGAGAACTTTCTAATATTTCAAAAGACCAACTGAAAATAATCTGAAAATGCTGAAGAACACAAATGCTTGTTAAATGAAATGTCGCTTTGTTCTTGCTGCATTTGTACATATCACCACCATTTGTTACAATAGTTATCATTACAGGAATCTCTTTGTATTATGCGGTAAAGTCAAGCAAAGAAAATTGATTAGGCAATACTGTTCAAAATTTCAACAATGATGAAGTTAACAATCTTGAAAGATTAATTTTTTTGTTCTTATGATCTGCTCTCCGTTTACTTCATGGCATTTTATTTTTAGACATGCTTTTTACTAGCTGGTGTTTCACCAGTGAAAACATTTTCTTTGCTGTTAGCATCAGACAAATAAAAGGAGGCAAACGGTGTGACATGATGAATATGAAGGTCATCATCACTATCACCTTCTGCTTGGCGACGTTTAGCCATCTTCGACAAAAAACAATTGATTGTACACAAAGTATATTTAATGTTGTCTGATTTGATGTTGTCTCTTTTATGATTATTACATTTCAAATTATTTTTCACTAGTCAAAGTAACATTGTAAATCATGAAACAATTAATTTTTCATTGATTTCATATGTATATTGCTCTATCTTACAATTTTAATGTCAAATAAATGGACGGCAAACAGATAAAAAGCAAGATGAAAACAAGGTTACCTAAGAACCTGAAACAGTAGCTTTACAAAAGCCAAAAGATCCACGTAGAGTTGAACTTGCAGACAATATGGGAAACGTTCACGGGAATTTAGAAAAGGTCAAATTCAAACGATTTAAAAATAACAAAAAGAGTCCAAAATGTCGAAGACTATGCAAAGAACATCACAAGATGATGAAGTCGATCTATGCGAAAGAAATGAAATGAAATGAAACAACGCACTTTATTATTTGATATGGGATAATGTAGATCCTTTAGGAATCTTGCTCATTTGGTGAAAAGGTACCTCACAGGTTACTTGACTCCTTCAGAGAGTGCCCCGGATAGACATCAACATAGTGTTTGTAAAAGATATTGGATTTAACAACAAAGAACCAGGCAAAGCATAACTATCTGAAGGAGACGACTAGAGTTTGTCAACATAAAACCCAATGCCATAAATGTTTTAAACGTCCGCGTGTCTGTAAGCTAACTTTATCGGTAGATAAATAATGAGATGTCGTGTGTCTTTGTTGTGGGGTTTTTTAGGATACAAATATGTCGACTGAAACAAGGAACTTTAGCAGTTAAATCTGCTCTCATTGTTGCATACAGCATGCTTTTAATGAGATGCTTAAAATGTCAATAGGCCCACCATCAAACATTGACCTTGTGGAAGATTTCAAACTGATCATTCCATTTTCACTTAGTCAGTTCAGAATCGACTACCTGAGAGCTTTACCTGGTAAAATTTTTAACACTGTAGGCACACATGTGAAATTAAATATATATTGCCAACTTGTATTCACTAAATAAATAACGAGATGTCGAGTGAAATAAACCACATTATCAATACAATTTACCATGCAACATTAAACTCTGCACTTACTTTTGCTTACAGCATGCTTTTGAAAAGGCTATTGAAGTTTACGATCGATCCACCATCAACAATGGACATTGAGGAAAGTTTTCAAGCTCATTATTCCAGTTTCTTTTAGCCAGTTCACAATCATCTACCTGATAGAAAATGACTTTTGCCTGAAAAAACGTGTTCCTCAATATATAAGTGAAAATTTATATAATACAACAGCACAAAAACGACTGCAATAAATTAACGAAATTAGAAATTGTTTGGTCAAGGAGCTCGAACACTATAAAGGCATGCGAAAGAAATGCAAAGTTATAGACACACTTTTAAGTTGGATAGAGCCGGGTATGGAAACAGTTTCAGTTGATGTAGGTGTTTGGAAGCTGAATTGTGATTATTACGAAGAGCTACTGCTATAATTGTTCCGGAAAACTTTATGGGATTTAGTACAGCAGTTAGAGTAATTGTTTTTAAAGCTTTCAATGAAAAGATAATGCATAAAAAGTTCTAAAACATGATGAAAAACAGTAACATTCGCCATTACTAAGTCTTATCACAGGACGACAACGCCAACAATTAAATTAACCATGAAGAGTTTATTTTGATCATCAGCGAGTACAACAGATCCAAATGGATAAAGAAAAAGAAATCATGAAATCAAGTTGAAAAGAAAATTTCCATACAAATGAATGGTGAAGACTTAACAAAGCAAAAGTTACAAACGAAGATCTTTCTGAAAATGAAATCTATTTTACCAGCCCAATTGATAATAGAAATTGCAAACTATCCATTTCATTACAGAGAATATATTTTTATTGTTGGATATTACCATGTTTCCGATGAACTTAAAGAACATATTCACTTATACCGGTGATAAGAATGAACTAAGGAATGTTTAAATTCCGGATGGTTATTACAACATTGAAATATATTTACAAAACACCAAAGAAAAGATGAATGGAAATGGTAATAATAATGAAAGTATTTAGGATGAATGTCTTAAATACAACTATAAAGCTAAAATCACCAACAACAATGATAAACTGATTGGACTCAATACGCAGAGAACTATACAAGTAGCACACAAAAGTACACTAATGGCTACTATTCGTGTTTGCTTACCTTTAAACAGTAAGTCTAAAACAGATGAAAAATATGCTGCACTAGATCAAACAATTAACATTGACTTAAATCTAGCAATAACCGCATTACCAATTTATCAGAATCAGTAGAAAAATAATATGGGGCAAAAAACAAACAAAAAAAAAATTCAAAATCGAGTTGATAATCAAATACGTAAGACTCTCTAGAGGGTAACAATTTTAAATATATCAAGACGCATATGCCACTGCATATCTAGGTCTATGCAGTTTGCAGTTGGTATCAGTTTTTGGCGAGTATATACTGTAGTTATTGTTTACAGTCCAGGATATATCTATTTAATAGGTATTGCCATTACATTTTACTGCTGCGTAGCATGGAGACTTTCAATATGGTTCTATGATATCTCCGTAATCACAATAAAAACATACACAGCTTATAACTGACTCTGATCATTTTTAACTTTGACAAGTGATCCCTATTTAGGCATGATATCTATTGAGTTACATACACTGTAACATAGGGTTCTGGTATAATGAAAAAATTCAACCATTTTTACCGATATTCTATTTCTTGCTATGTTTGTCTATCTGTGATGACACCAATCTGGACAGATATTTTATTTGTTGTCATGTTTGTCTATCTGTGATGACACCACCAATCTGAACAGATATTTTATTTCTTGTCATGTTTGTCTATCTGTGATGACACCACCAATATGGACATATCTTTTATTTCTTGTCATGTTTGTCTATCTGTGATGACACCACCAATCTGGACAGATATTTTATTTCTTGTCATCTTTGTCTATCTGTGAAGACACCAATCTGGACAGATATTTTATTTCTTGTCATGTTTGTCTATCTGTGACGACACCACCAATCTGGACAGATATTTTATTTCTTGTCATGTTTGTCTATCTGTGACGACACCACCAATCTGGACAGATATTTTATTTCTTGTCATCTTTGTCTATCTGTGACAACACCACCAATTTGGACAGATCTTTAAGTCCCAGTTAATGGCACCTTTCATCTTAGTACTTATTAGCATCGCTTGAGTCGAAAATGATCGTCATGTCAACATGTTTTACTTTATTAGGATCGCTTGAATCGAATATGATTGGCATGTCAACATGTTTAACTTTATTAGTCTCAGTTATTCCATGCGCCTTGATGTTGTTTCTTTCCTTACCACTCTCTACCCTTTCCAGTATATCATATACATTTACAGATATATCAGATTCTTTTACAATCAAATAAACATCTATTGTCGGTGTTTCGTATGTTGATGCACGCCTTTTTGCTCTTTACACAATCAGGCAAGTCTATATAGGAGTTTCCACTGAGCAGTTGATAAAAATGTATGTGCAGTGTTGTATACTCAATCCGATCGAACATCCATTTCGTACTTTCACTTATTTTCTGTCCAAATTTGGTTTATCAAATATCAAATAAACATTAAATGACATCATTCATTTCTATTAATTATGTTCATGGGTTTATTCTAGGGTAAAATTCTCTGTACTAAATTTTTCCACTTCTTCCGTAGGCCGTTTCATAAGTCGGATCATTAAATCCGATCAAACTTTTACAGAACCAACTGATCTAATTTTCCGAATCGTGACTTTCTTCAGGTATGGCTCATTACCATTGAAAAATTAATACAAATCTGAATTGTTACCACCGTAGAATCTGTACTCATTTACGCTTTTCTTGGATTAATCTCCCAGTCTTTTTATTATGATTCTATTTACATTTGCTTATTTAAAGATCTTAATTCTTTCTAAGTTGGAACACGTATTAAAGCAGCTTTCGATTTTCTTCTCACTTGCTTTGGAATAAGCAAATCAACTAATAAAGTCTTCATCAACGATTTATTTAACTAGGAACATTTGAATATGTATTTCACTGCTAATTTTGTTGTGTTTAGTTAGATTTTGTGTACTCTCCGCGTTCATGTTTTGCGTGGACTGTGACAACAGATTTTGTCTACGCTCCGCGTTGTCGCTACTCGACAAGCGTTTGTCAGGCTGGGACGTCTGCGATAATGCTATTGTTGCGCATCAACTTTTTGCGCTGACCTTCAATCAGATGTTTTTTTCCATTAATTGTACTAGTTCACTAGCTTGCATACATATCTCTCGTTGTACAAAAAAGACCGACAGACTTAATCTGGTTTAACCTGGTTGAGTAGTCCAGGGACTCGTGTGATTTTAGTTTTCACACAGTATTACAGAAGACACTTGCCCATTGAATTCATTAGTTTTTTGAAAACCAAGTGTGCTGGAATTCTAACCCCTGTGCTGGTAAGAAGTATATATGCCAAAAATCCGACCCTTATGTGGTTAAGAAACCCACTTTCAAAATGCTCGCTTATCGGATTCGTTCTTTTTTTATTGAGTGTTTTAGAAACTATTTGCGAAGCGAATTTATATTTTTCTTTTAGTAGGTTCTTTTGAGAAAGACAGTACTTCTACCTGAAAAGGTGTGTGCTAGAATCGACCATACGTATCTACTGACGTAAGATTTGAAGGGGTCAACCTAAACAATTTATCGTTGAATTTTTTTATAAGATTTAAAAATACAACACGGCTTCTCTTTCTGGCTTAATTTGCATTACGCTCTTCCCATATGTGTTATGTTATTGGCTTGAGCCAAAAATAAGGACTACACAAACTATTTAGACTTTTAAGACACACCCCAATTCCAAAGTAAATGGTCTTGAAATCAATCTAAATAATGACGTATTTATAGACAAAATGGACCGGGGATTGGTTGGAGTACAAAAATAGAAATTTCATATCCATGCTGTCCCTAGGAAGACTCGTTTTGGGACTGTTTCTAGTCAAAGACCCAATGCAGTTTTCTTTCACAAATGATCCATCCCCAAGTCCTGAGATTTTGAAACCTAGCAATGTGATTCGGTGGGATTACATTCTAACCAATCAGATCCACTGATCTGGTTTAGATTTTAGGTGTCACTTTGAAGGATTTAGCAGGATCAGTAACTTAAATGGTGTATATTTAAAAATGTAAACGCATGAATATTAGTGTACTATAACTAAGTAATGGATATGTGGATTGGTGGGTGATAGGGAGGGACGAAGCCCCAATCACCAACGCAATCCTCCCCTCGGTTCTACTTGTCTTTCCAGGTGTCACCATTTAGATTTACTTCGCGACCATTTAGATATTGGGTGGGGGTGTATCTTAAAAGCCAGAGGGGATCACTAAATTCTTTATATTGCTGTGACGATTTCATTTTTTAATTACTTAACAAACATTATCACTCCTTTACAGCCCTATTCCATCTAGCTTTGAATCGGTGAATGTGGTTCCGGTCGTTCAATTCCAATTGCAAAGCAGTTCCTATCCCCTAGGTTATGGAAAAGATTTGACCTCTCTACCGGTTAATGTTTGAAGTAACGAGTTGACGTTGTATTAGTACTTTTGTGATTTCTTCCAGTTCCTTATATGAGTATATATGTATCCAACAATCGGATCAAACGTTTGTATATGTATATACATATACATACACACACACACACACAGACACAACCTCTACAGATATCTTTAAAAATAGCTTTTACCCCCCAAGCCCAATTCTTCTTTGGAACAGCTGTAGTAGCTGCAACTCCTGACTTGGTATCGTTCAAGCGGGAACTGCCCACTTTGTAGATTATAGAACAACTTAGGGCCAAACTGCAAGCAATATCTTATGATGTCTAGAGCGTTTGGGGTTAAAACTCAGGGTCCATTTCGGTAGCCAGATTGTCTAGACTGAGGAACTGAAAATGTGTTTTGAGTCTTCCCTTTTTGTTATATATTTTTCCCTATTATTCCATAATTTATTTATTTATTTATTTATTGTGATCTGCTTTGGTTATTTACTTATCTTCTCCGCAAACGGTGCACTAACGAAACATAATAGTCAAATGTGACTGCAGTATTGCACTAAGTAGGTGTAGATATAGATTGAGTACCGAATGAGAAAGTATCTGACAGCTATATAGAACAGCCATAGGCCAGAAAGAACCTGACAGCTATATAGAACAGACATAGGCCAGAAAGTATATGACAGCTATATAGAACAGCCATAGGTCAGAAAGTATCTGACAGCTCTATAGAACAGCCAATGGCCAGAAAGTATCTGACAGCTATATAGGAGAGCTATAGGCCAGAAAGTATCTGACAGCTATATAGAACAGCCATAGGCCAGAAACTATTAGACAGCTATATAGAACAGACTCAAGTCAAAAAGTATCTGACGGCTATATAGAACAGCCATACGCCAAAAAGTATTTGACGGCTATATAGAATAGCCATAGGCCAGAAAGTATCTGACAGCTATATAGAACAGCCACAAGTCAGAAAGTATCTGACGGCTATCTAGAATAGCCATAGGCCAGAAAGTATCTGACAGCTATCTAGAACAGCCATAGGCCAGAAAGTATCTGACAGCTATCTAGAATAGCCATAGGCCAGAAAGTATCTGACAGCTATATAGAACAGCCATAGGCCAGAAAGTATCTGACAGCTATATAGAATAGCCATAGGCCAGAAAGTATCTACTCTATCAGCACAAAATATGAGGTACGTCTCCAATAAACTATTTAGTTTTGGTACTTAATATCAAGCAAAGTTATTTATTGTATCCGCTGTCTACGTGCATTAATGAGGTTATATGTATTTCTGTGCAGTTAACGTTGTGAGTGGTCTCATATTCAGTTGTATACGGAGGACCAATGTCAATCCTCTTGTGTTACGCATACCTTAAGGTTTGACTTAAGAGTTCGTAGTCAGTTTAACATTTGTTATCTGGAAGATTGAGTTGAGTTCAAGTACGCAAGGAATGTTAATACACACAATAGTGTATTAGGTCATATACACTAGTATTTAAGAATGATAAATGAATGCCAGTGGGTCGCTATTATGGTATAAACAATTGTATTTTGTTTGTGTTTGGAAGATAAATAAATTCCTGGTCTCTCTTCAAAATATTAATTACAATTTTTTATGTTTATTTTTCCCCAATGTATCCAAAAGCTGAGATCAACCAATTGATTTCATTAAATTCTATTCTTGAAAAGAAACAAGGAAAAATAGAGCTGTCTTGAAGAGCTGCTTTATTTATTTTCCTAACGGGTAGACATAATGAACCGATGTGAATTATAATTGTTTATAATATTTACTACGACTTATTCAACTTTGGGGTTGAAACTCAGGGTCCACTTCGGTACCCGGATGTCAGTGGGTCCCTATTAAGGTATATGTCTTATACAAAGTCCCTATTATGATATATGTCTTATACAAAGCTCCCTGTTATGGTATATGTCTTATACAAAGTCCCTATTATGGTATATGTCTTATACAAAGTCCCTGTTATGGTATATGTCTTATACAAAGTCCCTATTATGGTATATGTCTTATGCAAAGTCCCTATTATGGTATATGTCTTATACAAAGTCTCTGTTATGGTATATGTCTTATACAAAGTCCCTGTTATGGTATATGTCTTACACAAAGTCCCTATTATGGTATATGTCTTATACAAAGTCCCTGTTATGGTATATGTCTTATACAAAGTCCCTGTTATGGTATATGTCTTATACAAAGTCCCTATTATGGTATATGTCTTATACAAAGTCCCTATTATGGTATATGTCTTATACAAAGTCCCTGTTATGGTATATGTCTTATACAAAGTCCCTGTTATAGTATATGTCTTATACAAAGTCCCTGTTATGGTATATGTCTTACACAAAGTCCCTATTATGGTATATGTCTTATACAAAGTCCCTGTTATGGTATATGTCTTATACAAAGTCCCTATTATGGTATATGTCTTATACAAAGTCCCTATTATGGTATATGTCTTATACAAAGTATTCTCGTCGGTTCAGTAGTTTACTTGGCTTAAGTAGTGTTTAAGGTGGACGAAATCTGGAAAGCATGGTCCTTGAAAGCGTGCGCAAAGCATCCTTCAAATCCTAAAATCGGAAAGCGAACTTAAGATCATGGGCATGCAAAGCAATACCATAACCACTACACTATCCTGGCCCCCTATAATAATAATAATAATAATAATAATAATAATAATGATAATGACGATGATGATAATGACAACAACAACAACAATAACAGTAATTCTATAGTATTATAGCCTGGCAAGTTTGCTATGTCGTGGGCATGTACTAATGAATGTTAAACTTGCGCATGTCTCACTTTCTAACGGATACTTTTAGTGTGTGTGTGTGTGTGTGTGTGTGTGTGTGACTCTCCCTCCCCCCTCTCTCTCTCCATAATTAGTCACTATTACGTCTTCATTCGAAGTTTTGATCAAACGTATTTTCAGCGCGCAACACAAAATATACATGGTGCACGCTTTTCATGTAAATCCTTCTACGCTTATTGAACCGACCGCTATGAATATTAAAAAGCACGCCACGACACATAGCATGTTTGTAAAGCTAAAGCTATATTATTATTATTAGTAGTAGTAGTAGTATTAGTAGTAGTAGTAGTAATGCTATTATTGAAAAAAGTTCCACGCAAAATATGCACATACACCCTTTTTTCTTTCAGTGTTTTTCCATCCTCATGACTAAGAAAATCAAATAAATTACCTTCTTTCAATCAATAAACATTATGTAAATTTTATTGATTGTCGACAAATGCCAAACTGGTTCCAAAAAAATTAGGTTTCACATCTTCTATCAATTTCGATGTAACTGATCAAACATTTAGTTAATATTAATTTACGTGGAATGGGAGAGTTAATACTTCAGATGAATAAAGTTACCTTTCACCGTTTCTTCATTTATAACTTGTACATATCTCTGAGTCTACTTAAAAAAATAAGAAATATCAACATTCCATGAAATAAATTGTAGTCGGTTTTCTAATATCTTTTTGTTTCTTACCTGTACCACAAGCGAAAGAATTGGCGAGTCTCTAGAAAGAGACGAAAGTAAATGTTATCCCGGGAAGATTTAACTTGTCCCTTCCCCTGGCCTCTGACGATAGTTCTTTCCTGTGCGAAATTATTTCCAAGAAACGGGTCCAAAAAAAGTTGCCATTTTTGAATAATATGAAGTGAACAATCTACTCACTGTACTATTTCCGTATCATTATATATTGCTGGAGTTATTACTCACTGTACATGACTTCTGGAGAAGTCTCGATTTATTGGCTTTTTGGCGCATGCAGCCGTAGCAAGTGTTTCTTTGTCATAGCATATATACAGTTCTTTAAAATTAATGAAAAAAAAAATCCTTCAAAGGAATTTTATATATGTTTTTCAATCATGTAAAAAGTGTGAGAAACACAATAAATCCAAAAATCGCTATTTAACGTTGGCCCAAGTGTGACCAATGGAACACATCGCCCAGAGTAATTGAGAAAAATGTTACAAAATAATTGCGACAAAACTTTCAGGAAACTATGAAAATACACGTTATATGTCTGATCTTCATTTAAATATTTGTGATACAGTCTGATCTTCATTTATATATCTGTGATACAATCAGTTATTGATATATAGTAAGAAGTAATATAATGACATCAATAATTTGCCTGAAATTCTTACATAGTAACATACTCCAGGTATAATGTGCCGAGGTAATTGCCAAAACCACAACGTACTTATCACACTGAACTGACTTTTCGGAAACAAGAGTGACAGCAGTGTTCAGTGAACTAAATTTTTTCTGCAAAGTATAGAACCTAAAGGAGAAGATACGCAAAATCCAGTTCGACAGGCATTTTGACATGTGTTTTGGAACGTATTCCTCGCGTAATTTGAGCGTATTTTCTCGTGTAGTCATGGTACAAAGGATATTAAAAAAGCTCTGAATATTAGTACGCTGTACAACAAAGTTCTTTATTAATGAACAGTACGTTATCGTAGCCCTTCAAAGTACTCCCCATGCACCTCTAAACACTTTCTCATCCTGATTATCCAATTATTAAATTCCATTTTGCATTCACATTTTGGTATGTTCTTCATACACTGGAAAACAGCTCTTCCAACCGCGTGGCGGCTTTCAAATTGTCTGCCCCTCAGCGAATTATTGATAACGGGATTCAGACAAAAATCACTTGGAGTTAACTCAGAGCTGTATGGAGAATGTGGCAAAGTTGGATGCTGTACTCCTTCAGGAAGTCTGTCACTACAGCGGATTTATGCGTTGATGCGTTGTCATGGAGTAGATGAATACCTCAGACGGGTGATTCGGTAGTGCTCCTCAACTTTTGGAAACATTTTATCTGTAGAAATGCCCAGTGACCCTAGCAGAGTGAGGCACAGGTACCCAGACGAATCGAAAAATAATGTGTATAAAACTCTTTTGACAGTCCGACAATGTCGATCGATTGTGGTCTATGCTCGTTTTCTCCTATCCAAACCTTATTATTTTCTCTTGAGTCTGGTTCAAAACATATATCCATGTTTCATCACCTTGAGAATCTCAATCAAAAGTCTCTTGTCACTCTTTTCATGTTTGGCGAGCAGATATTTGGCGATTTCAATCCGAGTCTTTTGTTGACAAGCCGTCAACAAATGCGGGACTCATCTTGAATAAACCTTTATGAGCTTCAAATGATTCTTCAGTATATGAAAAACAGCTGCCAAATTAATGCCCGTGATAACAGAAATATATTTCACTGTGAATCGAGCATCTTTATCTATTGCCCCATACGCAGCGGCCAGTTCCAGCTCACCAATCGCAGCGAACCGCCTTCCAGAACGTGGGTCATCTTCCATGGATTCACGACCATCTTTAAAACGATAAAACCGCCTCAAAATCGAAGAATGTGACAGAGAATTACATTCATAAACTTGATGCAAGCCGGCCTTGACATCAGTCAGAGAGTACCCTAAGCGAGTTCGGTTTTTACAGTATACTCTTTGCTCTCCTGTTCGGACGTTCTTACGTCACTGCCATTTACCTATGTTACGTCACACGCATTTATCTCCAGGTGTTCGGTCTACTGCATTTGCAGCTGCAGATAATTTTATAGAATATTATTGTGTTTATTGATCGGCATTAAATTTATTGAAAGGTTCAAAGAAACAAAAAAGATAATAACAAAATATTCAGAACTTTTCAAATACCACTCGTATCTGTAACTTCTGAGGTTATTCGCAGCGAGATAGTACTTGAAATTTATCTTCGTGGTTAATCTTATCTGGATTCTTAATATAACAAGTGTTATCTGGTTCCCTAATCTTTTGTTCTGCGTGACTTTAAGCATTTGGTTTAAAAACGATCCTTTCTGAAAAAAGCATTTTTAACTGGTTACAAAACTAAAGCCAGGGGCGGATCCAGGGGGTTGGTGGGTGGTGGAGCCTGTGGCCGCAACCCCCTAAAAAATGAGCGCGAAACACCCTGTAAGTTTCTTAGAGTCCGTTTTCTTTACAGTTAGGTGCTGACAACAATGGCCTTGAAACGCTTAAAATACCGACTGCCACCGGAGGTTCCGTCCCACAGACCCTCTCGCCTACCTGTTTACGCTCCCCCCCTAAACGATATTTCTGGATCCGCCCCAGAAATCTTATTTGTCAACTATTTTTCCTTTACTGTGGTTAAATACATGCAGTCTATACTTGATGGTGTTGGTTTTAAGTAAAGATAAATAAACATGCTCATTAACTAAGCTGACGTGCCTATATAATAGCCTAAGGCTGTTGTATTGCTTTTGAAGTCAAAATCGTCTCACATAAACATCAATATGATACATTTTTTTTTTACATATTTCCTTACGTCATAACTCTGCTATTCGGGGATGAACATAAAGGCATGTTTCGTACAGTCCATTTCGATCGTTATTGATTTATTACGTTACAAAGTACTTGGGTTCCAGGTCAAATATTTGTGTGGGAATTAGGCTGGCCACAACTTTAATTTTTATCGAGGCTGATCACAAATATAGACAGCAGGAAATTAAGTCTTGTAATATTTCCTTTCTTAGGTCAGAATTTTTAAAAACACACCCTGAGATAAACTAATAGAAACAGATAACACTATCACGTGATCAGTTTACGCCAGTTGTGATTCACCGTGCGGCAGTACTTTTAACCGCCTGGACGAGGTCACCGTTCATTCGCTCACTCCTACTGCACATCTATATAAGCGAGTAAATACACCACACATTTAAAATTTTTACCATATTGAAATAATCTATACCAAAATGAGCAACCACAGAGCTGAAAAATCAGGTTTCGCCAGAGAGGCACAGATGAAGGTAAGATGTCATGTTATTTCTGTTTTTTTTTCTAAAGTATCTTTGTTACATATATTGATTTCAAAGAATATGTAGCTATTTTGCCATGTACATGCGAACAAACTTCTGTGGCGTGATAGTTAAGTAGGCGAGGCTCCTTATGGGTGGTACAACATAATTCGTTATGGGTCGGACTGCAATGAATGTTGTATTTCCTGAAGAGAAATTTACATTTGTATTAAATCGCAATTTCTTTACATTATAAAACCAAATTAGGCCGCATAATGTCATATAAATGTATCTCAGATGTAACAAGAAGTTTATATCAATAATTATCAGGAAAGACCGTTTTCATCGAACTTGCTTATTAATTCTGGTAACTTTCCATTCTTCCCGACAACCCATACGGCGCAGTGGCTCAGTGGTTAGCGTGCCGGACTTACGACCGAAAGGGTGCGGGTTCGTATCCTAACATCGGATCAGCCTGGGTCAACTATTGTGGTGTATCTTTGGGCAAGGCACTTGACACCAGTTGCATCGGCACTAAATAACCTACTTGTGTTGTTGTGTCGTAAAGCACCAAACCAAAATTACCCATACCACACACGCAACTATCTCAGTCTGCTTATGAGCACGGGTACCATCTACTTTTGTATGTATGTAGTCTGTCTACCTATCTAGTTAGCTGTTTAACGTGTATTCACGTGTTTTGTGAATAGTCGCAATTTTAAAATAGTGCCATAAATTACAATTGATAATTCTCGTCATTTGATTTAAAATATAATTCATCAGTTCTGTCACTTTTTACAAATCATATTTACAGACTTTGTAAGTGCGCTAGTAATATGTAGTTAAGGAAATAATTATTCCCATTAAAGGGATGTACAATAAAGCTTTGTCAATGCTTTTTTTTTTTTTTTTTTTTTACGCACGAGATCAAATTAAACATTCCAAGGCAGAAGCATGGGAAGCGTTTCTCCCGTTTGAACTCGAGACTTCTCTTTTCTATACATTAGTGTATGACGAGAAGCAGCCTTATTCGCTAGTGGTTTGAAAAACATTCATCTATCCCGGCGGGCAGATTTTACTTTCAACTCCAGTGCTCCTTTATCGAGACACTGAACGCTTGATTGAACAATGTTAATAACGTTATTTATGGCACACAGCATGTCTCGCGGTTGTTTGAATGATGGGGATATATTTGTTTTCTATACATCAGGGAGCAAAAGGTCAAGTGCTTATCACTGATAACGTTGTCAGAAGGAAAACGCGGAATGCTCAAGATTTCACTGTTGTAGAAAGTTCAGTGCTCCAGTTAAAAATAGACGAGCCTCCGCACTTTACCTATATCCCCAAAGTGACATCCTAGCCGCCCCTCCCTACTTAATTTGGAATTGGATTGATTTATTTTACTGTCTGAACATCTTGTTTGACATTTTAATTGATAGGAAAGCATACGCTGCTGTGTATTTGATTATTCTTTGTTTCTCGTATTATTTAAACGGGTAACTTGTATAGTATTGTAGTCGCTGAAACTTCTAATGTAAAATTTATTGACAGTGAAACGATACATGGCAAATGTTCTTATTAGCTCCAATTTTCATAGACCAGAAGAGCTTATGTGATTGCCTTTTGTCCGTCATCCGGCCCTTAGATCAAGTTTGTTAGCGCTAAACCTCCAAAACTACTTGAAGGATGGTCATAAAACCTTTCACACACATTCATCCCATGGTCTAACTGGTCCTCGAAGAAAACGGTGCCGCTCAGATATCACTAAAAGACGGCTTATGATGTCCTAGTTGGTCCTTAATAAAAAAATAGTGCCGATCTGACTTTCAGTATTGCCGCCAAGGCAGCCATCTTTAAAATTTTGTTGTCGCTACTACACTTGAATCGTATCGACTTGGTGTTTTCACTAAAAGACATCTTTTGATGCCTGCATGGTCCTGAATGAAAATATTGCCCCACGGACAATTTTGTTATCGCTACTTTTTCAGAATCGATAGTCCTAGCGATATGAGGTTTTCGCAGAGAGACTTCTTGTGATACGTTGTTGGTCCTAAATAAAAAATGGTCCCGATCAGACCTACAATATGGCCGCCATGGTAGTCATGTTGAAAATCTTGTTATAGCTACTTCTCATGTACAGATGGTCCAATAGACATATGAATTTTCACGGAAAGATTTTATGATATTTGGTCATAAATAAAAATGGCGCTGATCAAAGGTGGCCATCTGGAAAATCTTATTCTTACTACTTCTCTTGAACGGACTGTTGTTTTCACATGGGGTTTTCGCTAAAACACTTCTCACTTTATGTAGTTGCTCTTAAACGAAAATTATGTAAATATGACTGCCCAGAATTTGCAAACATCTCGTAACAGCTACTTACTTCTAAATGGATGGCTGTACCGACATTTAAAGAAAATAGAAACACAAAAAATGTCTTTCTTGCATTGTTTAGATATTATTATATTACAATGATGATTTATCTAAATTCCATATAAACTACAATGATGGCCATCCTGAAAATCTTTATGGTTCTACTTCTCATGAACGGATGGTCTTATCGATATGGGTTTTTCACGAAAACGCTATTATAGCAATATGTAGCAGGTTCTGGATGAAAACGGTGCTCATCTGATGTCCAGATGACACCATAGCCACCATTTCGCAAATCTTGTTGCCACTACGTATGTTCCATGAATGGTGGCATAGACATGGGATTTGACTAAAACTCTTCTTGCAATATTTAATTGGTCTGTTTATATGTGTCTCTTTGTCTCGACTCTAGTCGTCAATTCGTTATTACATGTAAAACAATCGGAGTAACGAATCATTTTTCATCAATGAATTATGTCCGATTATTTCATTGTTTTGTTTCCATGCAACAATATAAACTAATTATTATGGAGATTTAAACAGCTTTGGTGTGCCAAAATTATGTTTTTCGAGAGTAAACAAATTTTAAAAAAAATTCCTGCCTTTTGTAACCCAGTTCAAACGGTGTCAAGTAGGCAGTGATATCATAGTTCGGAAATTGTTTAGTTCACAAAGCGCTTACCACGCCTAAATGTAATATTCGCCTCGCAGCACAACATGTGGTCTACATCTGGTATAATGAAATTATTTACGTATTCAGCTATCATACGGTTTGCAGTCGATCGACGTGACATTTGCAGTATGTATGTCTGATATATGACACACGTGAAACGACTGCATAATGGCACACCTTGTACCACATTTTGTATTCAGCTCACATGACCGTAAGGCCAAATAAAGCTTATGGACCCCGAGTCCGCAGTGCGTCGTCCGTCGTGCGTGGTTGCGTCTGTCAACTATTGCCTGTTATCACTCTGGAGACCATATTTTTGACCCAGTCTTGATCAGACTTGCGATGTGGGCTTTATATTATCAAGATTTCAGATGATCTTACAATACTGTGAAGACTTTGTGAAATGACCGACCGTAAAGTTGTGTAAAAAGGGCCTCTTTTTTAATCTTACAAAAGGGCTTTCGAACACAGAGATGGTGTTCCACTGTCATGATGTTTTTGTTACATAGGTCTTCTATATTTGCTTATCTTGTTTTGGTTACTCTAAGAGTGGTGGGACAGACATAGACTGTTGTAGTTACCGCGCCCCCCCCCCCTTATGTTTTGTTTTCTTTCTGTTAGAGCTAATGATACCTACCTCCCTAATGCAGTTGAACAACGACCACCCGAACGGTAAATATCCTTGAGTTTCAGTCAAATCGTACCAAGAGAAAGTTATCAATACGTACCAATTCCGACTATCCAAAAGACTAATTATTCAGTCGACACATAAGAGTCCCGAAATATTTTGTATTACTAGATAACAGACTTTAATCACACCTCACAAAGTTAAGGGTATAAGCTGCATTACTAGATAACATAATTTAATAATATCTCACAATGTTAAGGGTTTAAGTTGCATTACTAGATAACAGACTTAATCATACATCACAATGTTGTGGGTTTAAGCTTCACTATGTATATAATATTTTATGCGACCTAGTTTCTTTCGGTTTCTGACTAAGCGTCCTTTTCCGTCCAATTTTTTGCTCAAACTACACCGCTTGTATAGTTTTTTACTTTGGCCCAGTTATGTCAGCCAGCTCTCACATGTTTGAGTTTTAGGTATAAATGCCTAAAATGCTCATGGAAACGATATTAAAACTGTTATCTTTTATGTGTGACGACATCTTAATAAAACAAAATTCTGTAGGATATTTGAACAAAACGATGACTTTTACATAAACAAGAGGGGAGCCGCGGTAGCTCAGTTGGTATGGCGTCGAAATCTTAATACAATGGTCGCGGATTTTATACCCCCCTAGTCCAGCCCGTGTCGGTTACCTCGGTGTGTCCTTGGACAAGGAACTTAGCTCCCATTTCCTTGGAATAATATAGCCAATAATGTGTTAAAAGTGCCGTTAAAACTAACAAAAGCAATAAAACAAAACGATGTCTTCATTACGTATGCTTTAAAAAAATATCTCATCATGACCATGACAGCCTAATACTTCCATAATCCGCCGACATTTGAAGCTGACAAACCCTTCGCAGGTAACGATAGTAGATAGGTCGTACAATACAACTGGAAATGACAAACAGACAAGCATTCAACATTTTCAGTGCTGGGCATGCGTTAACTGCGCGCCTTAGGGACGTAGTCTGAGAACAGTTATCCTTATTTGAGATGAAATTTATTCGCTATCAGTACTATTTATTGCACACTAAAAGTTAAAAGTGATCTTGTTTTTGTTTTTCAGATGCAGGCCAAATATGACCCTGAGCTTGCTAGTCAATGCCTTCACTGGCTGAAGACACTTCTGAAGAGTAAAGGTGAAGCAGCTGATTTCAGCGCCGATGGTTCTTCCTCTAATTTGCATGCTGCTCTAGAAAATGGATATTGCTTATGCAAGTAAGTAGGTGTTTTCATATTTTTGACTGTGAATTTCTTGAAAGTGGTTGTGATTTCATGCCATTCCTGCAACATTTGTTGGGAGATAGAATTTACATGAAATGTAAAAACGATAGAAAAAATACCAAGAATTTTGCTAATCTAGTAAAACCTAGCAAAACTACAAGCTAATAACCAAAATAATAAACTTAAATGGCAAGTATAGAAACTTTGTCATATTTAAGTGCCACCAGTCAAACAATTGAAAATTTGCCTTTAACAGCAAGGCAAATGTTACTAGGATCTGTATACTTGCCTGGAGTATAACTTGTGAACCACTAAAGACATTTTAATGAAACTTGAACTATTCATATATCATGACTAGACAGTATATCACATACCATCAAGGTCAAGGTCAAGGCAAAGGAAAATAAAATCCGTGATCGCTTTCCATGTACTTGAAACTAATGAAGATATTTTAATGAAACTATAGCTTATATATATATATATATATATATATATATATATATATATATATATATATATATATATATATATATATATATACTTTACAGTGTTTCACTTATTCACAGTCATACCGCCTGCATCAAGGCCAAGGTCACGACAAGGTATAATGTAAGTCATTGCCCTGTTTCCTGATCCAGCATATGACTTTTTAACCCCTACAGATATTTTGATGAAACTTTACACAGGTTCACTCCTTGTCATGTATCGCTTGCAGTGCTCTTGTTATTGTGATACCCTCTGTCGGCCCGTTCGTCCGATCCTCTGTGGGCTTGGGGATGTAGAACAGGCCCGATGTAAGAAGGGCAATTAATGGAGACAGGAGCCGCGGTGGCTTAGTGTTTAGCAAGCTGAACTCGCGACTGAAAGGATGCGGGTTCGAATCTTACCATCGGATCAGTCCATTTCGGCTGCCGTGGTGTGTCATTGGGTAAAGCACATTGTTTCAATTTCCGCAGCATTAAATAACCTACATAAGACACCAAACTAAATCCGTCCGTCCGTCTGTCCGTTACCACAACTTGCCTAAACCGCAAAGTGGAATTTCACGAATCTCTGCTTATGTTGCACATGTGGTAACTATCATCAAGAGGGAATCTCCCGCGCCTTGGATCTGGGAGAGAGTGAAAGGTCAAGTATACAAAAAAAATGTACAATTACAGTGACGTTCTGAAATATTTCGTGAGCAGACTTTATATATACAGTCATAGCAGGAAGACGCCTCACATGTGTCACGGATTTTGCATTATGTCCATGGGTCATTGTCCGAGTGTTGGGGCGAGAAATAGGATTGGTGACGTGATGATGGCATGGGAATTGGTAATGGCGAGCTATTATTATTGTAATTATTGTTGTCATGCATTTCTTTTGTTAACGTATGACCTTTCTTCCGTACAGAGCTATGAATATTCTGAAACCAGGAAGCATTTCTGACAAAAAGTTGGCAAAAAAGGAAACAATGGCCTTCAAGAAGATGGAGTTGATTGGGTTGTTCTGTGACAAGGCTAAGGAATATGGGGTTCCACAAGAGGAAGTTTTCCAGACGGTAGACTTGTATGAACAGCAAAATCTTTACCAAGTTGTTGTTTGTCTGAGTTCTCTGGCAAGAAAGGTGGGTTTGATTTCAGTACCATATCATCTCATTATTTGTTTTCGAAATTAATATGTCAAATAGGCTGTAATTCCCTAAAATATAGGCTGGTTTTTACACGATGTTTTAATTTCATTTTCCGCGACTAAAAGTTTTGACTTTTCAAATAGTTTTTTTTAAAAGGTAAGTCATATCTGTCCAAAATATATACATGTTACAATTATGAGTCACTTGTTTCATTTCAAAAGTGGGTTTTCTTAATGTGACAAAAACTGGGAAGTTCAATAGAATATTTGCTTAAACCATAGACTTAAATTGGAGGAGGTGTAGATGCAATGTTTATTCAAAACAAAGCAAGATTACCTGTATATATTATTGTAAATAAACAGGCATTACTAAATTAAATTTTAAATTATTTTTTGTTCTTTTTTTAAATTTACTTTTATTAATTAGAATATATATTTACAAATATAATTTATTTACTTAGAAGATATTAGTATATTTTAAATTGTAAACAAATCACTTGCATTTCTTTATAAGTAGGTTTAAAAGCAAAATAAAATGAAACCATCAGTCTCTTCCGAAATAGTTACTTCTTTTAAGTGATCTTGACGGATAATTTTATATCACCCTCCTTGCTTTTCCAGGCTCAGAAGAATGGTCATATAGGGTTTGGTCCAAAAGAGTCAGACGAAAACAAACGAGATTTCACAGAAGAGCAGCTCAAAGCAGGACAGGGCGTCATTGGATTGCAAATGGGATCCAACAAGGGAGCTTCTCAAGCTGGCATGAACATGGGAAACACCCGACATATCGTAGACTAGGACATTACTGGATCAGTTCAGCTTTTAATTATAGTGTGAACCAATGACCACAAAATGGGACCAATGTTACATGGGATCAATATAAAATGTGAACAATATTTTGAGCTTAAATGTTATCTTGAATGCTGATGTTTATTATGATATCATTCCCATATGTCAGATGGATTTTGGGCATGGTCTTTTTCGTATGGACAACATGAATAATGTGTTACTGGAGGAAGTTCATGGAAGATAGACATGTATGTGCAAGAATCAAAGTGAGATGTCTGCATTTCTAACTTCTCAGCGATATCAACACTGATATCAGCACCCTGAGATTAATCTTGCACAGGAAGAACACGTTGTTGTAATGAGAAAATTTATTGATCAAATACTTTAAATTGAAAATGGATCTCTTCTTTATGGTTTTTTATATCTTGTTTTGAATTGAAGCTAAATTTGTTAAATTTTGAGGTATTGTTTAATTTCTGATGGAGTTTAATTATTTGTTGTTTCATGGACCAATACAGAATGCACAAGTTGCACAGCTTTTTATAAGTGGCCTTCATTTAGGAAGTAAATTTTTATAACAATGTTACACTGTTGATTTATGAATAGTGCTTGCTTTAATGGTTATGAAATTTTGCATGAATGGCAATAAGGTTTCTGATGAATCAGCAATACAGCATTTTTGAATGGCTTCTTCACACCATTCCCTGAATATGTCACAAGCTTAGAGTTACACCAAATAAACTGGATGACTATTTAGTGTCAATTATCATGCTATGAGATAGAAATTAATTTTTTGTTACTTTCATTTTTATATATGTAGTTCATTTTAAGAACTTGTTCTTGTCTTCATTTTTAATGCTCATTTTAAGTCAATTTAAATTCATTACAATAAAGCAAGTCAAAGTAAAACTCGTTCGACTGTACAAATAAACAGATATTGAAACATGATATTAAAATTTCTTTTTTACACGGAGCATTTGGCATTTTGAAATTTAGACTTTATATTTGCTTGCCATTTTTGAAAATACAAAAATGTATGTTTTTATTATTTTCCTTTGTATGGCTGTTAAGTTGACTGTCATATCTGTCCTGTTTCCCAAATAAGTTTTGGTTTATTGTGGTCGTCATTTATGTTGTTTTTGTGTTGTTGCCCTGAATGGTGCTGAATTACCGAATAGTCATAATTTCTCTTTCACTTTATGGCAATGCTGGATACAGTTTTTTTTAATCATTTTTACTGTTATGTGCATATTTACTCTTAACACTTACATTTAAGACAGTTCAATAAATGCTTAAATATACTTTTGTTCTTTCATTCCATCCAATGATTTCACTATACTTGGTTTATCAATCTATCTTATCTTATTTATCTATCTATCTAATCTGGTCTAATCTAATCTGGTCTAATCTATCTATCCAACAATCCATCCATACATACATTTGTCGGTCTGCCTTTCTACTTATCTACCTTGTTGCTAACACTTCCAGCTACCTCCTATATTTAATCTATCTATCACTGATTTTGAAGAGTAAGTTCTATATGGACTCGGCATCAAATTGAGAAATTTATAAGTCCCATGCCATGGCAGATATAAACTCTAGGCTGGTAATTTTGTGCCAGCCAATCACAATGGGCTTTACTTTTGAAAAGTCACTTTTGATTGGTTGATAGAGGAAATTCGATCTCAAGCTCAGTGAGATCTTGGAGTTCTATGATCACTTGGCCAGAACTATGAAAATATTTTGTATCTAGAACAATAATAATGGTAAAACATTTTGAAGTATTGAACATTATCATTAACCTAAATAAGATAATGAGACAGAAGCGTTTGACTCACGAGAAGATGTAGAATCGAGGAGGGGATGGTGGAGGGCTGTAATTTCATGATCCGTCTTTCATTGTAAAACATACCTCTAAATAAGTTTGATATTGGTGGTCCTTGATCTCTAATCTCCAGAAATATGGGATCCAGTTCTGAATAGACACTGAAGGTCAAGGTGAAGGGAGTTTTTTTGTTGGTTTTTGTGGGATTTAACGTCATTTTTCGGCACATGATAAGCTATACATGGCTGCCAGCATGTTTGGTGGAGGAAGAATTCGGGAAGAACCACCGACCCACGGGAAGCTACTGGCATGCTTTCTCACATACCTATGTTGGTGAAGTGAGAGGGAGTCTAGTAGTGGAGTACATACAGACACTGGAGGTCCAGGTGAAGTGAGAGGGAGTCTAGTAGTGGAGTACATACAGACACTGGAGGTCCAGGTGAAGTGAGAGGGAGTCTAGTAGTGGGGTAAATAGAGACACTGGAGGTCCAGGTGAAGTGAGAGGGAGTCTAGTAGTGGGGTAAATAGAGACACTGGAGGTCCAGGTGAAGTGAGAGGGAGTCTAGTAGTGGGGTAAATAGAGACACTGGAGGTCCAGGTGAAGTGAGAGGGAGTCTAGTAGTGGGATAAATAAAAAAAATTTAATTAAAGGCAAAATTGGGCTGAAAACTTTATTGTAGTAAAAGTTATTGACTATATGTAAGTTTAATCACAATTTTCAATTAAATTTTTTACAATAGTTGAATTTGAGGATGCTTAAAAAAAATTGTATTCTCTGTTAATTAATGCCCGCCATTCCGTATATACCCTTTCATAGATGACCTATCGCGGAAATTGTTTTTCATATGTGTAGGAAACACAATGGATCTATGATAAGTTGTTTGTGGAGTCCAATAAATGCACACCATAGAAAGACATATGTTTTAGCGGTCATGCCTGGACTTCACCAACAGTAATTTAAATCTGAACTTCAACTTAAGCCTAGAATACAGCAATCTGACTGGATACAATTTAGGTCTTACATCTGGGCTTAAATCCTACGAAATGTTGTTGAAAATAGGGCCAGGATGCAGAGGAAGCGCTACCAAGAGATGTCAAAAATGAAAATTACTGTTAGTGCAATCATTGCTCTTCACACAAAAAGCATATTATAGGTATCTTTCTCCCGGGCTGCTCGGCAAATGTTAGCTGTTATCAAAATGACAAATAGATTTCGTTTTCTGTCTCTGAACTGAAGCCTAACTTTGCATGGGTGTGAACAGATTGGTTGGTGTGGTACTTAAAGTGGATTCTCTCAGGCAGGTGGCATTTGTCTCTGATACGCCCATCGAAAGTGGAAACCTAAGCACGAAATATCTCATTAACTGAGTCATTAAATGGGATCTGCTTGGAGACTGTTTTGTGTAAATGTCCTCCACTGACCCTGAGATACGAGTTTGGAGACTTTCCACAGGAATCGGAATCCAAGTATGGAAATCAGCTTGGATGTGACGGTCAGAGAATGGATCACTATTGGCCCGGATACAATTGATAAAATGTTTTACTTTTTAAGAAATTGAGAGCGATGCGCGGACCGTTTGATTGTGTTTTGAAAATGAATATGAAACGCTGACATAATTGTCACTCAAGAAATGTTACTATTTTTTTTCAGATTTGAAAATGGAGACAGTATCCTTGTTGACTACTGGCGCGTCAGGAAGACAGTCCAGGCTGTCTAGTAAGAATAGTAGACAAATAGATACCAGAAACGTTTAGGAATGTAAAGGTAACAATCATATGAATACACATTTGCTACGTTATAATGCATACTCAAAACAAAATCTAAAGATTTATCTTGAGAACATATGGGGTGGTTCGCAATATTTGTTTGATGATGGAAAATTGAAACGATCTTAGGAACATTCAGTGACAAACGATCTTTCCTTTATTCATCTTTTATAACGTTATACACTTTACTAGGGCAGAACAGGTCATCCGATAAAAACAAAAATGGTGAAGTTTTAACGGTTGACACGCATTTGCTCCGAAAAACAACAACAAAACTACTAATCTGAAAACAATCCGGAGAAAATGATCGTCCTGCTGAATGTTGTGAATAAAAAAATAAAGGACCTGCTAGAGCAGCGGTTCCCAACCTTTTTTTTGCTGCGACCCTTAATTGGCCACGAACAGGACCTCTCGACCTTATGCATAAAAAATGCAACAAACAACATTTTTGTTCTGATGACCTTCGCGACCCTACTGGGGACCCCTTGGGACCATGATTTAGGTCGCTACCTGAAGCTGTGAACCGCTGTGCTAGACGAACCCGAGAATGTTCACCTATCTCAGGAATCGAAAAGAAAAATGTGTTTTATTCGAGATAAATTCATCTTCCGAATAGTAGCAGTAGTAGTAGTAGTGTGATGGCGGTGGTCGTGGTAGATAAATCGTTGAAAATAGTAGTAGTAATAGTAGCAGCAACAGCGTTAGTAGTAGTAGTAGTTCGTTGTTGTGATTAAGCACTAACATTAGTAGTGTGAGTCATTACCGGAAATACTAGAAGATCAAGTCTTAATAATATGTTTAAGAACAATTTCCTCAGGTATTTAGCTTGTTTGTGCACATTATTCTAGCACCCTGTTGACTTTTCTCTTTCTTCTATTTTCTTTTTTCAAAAGCAACGCCTGAGACGGGGGTAATGCCCTCATACGTAAGCACGTATGCGGTGAAACCCAAATCCTTGCTCCCAGACCAATGACTTGTTTGTTGATATTACCATATGAGCGCGCCGGTGTAATAGTCTCGCTTCGATAACAAGCCTTATATGGTTAGGAAAGAAAACTTGCGTCACTTTGTGACTTGGCGCCATGGGAATTCTTTACGTTGACTGAAATTAATTTTAAAATGAATTTGTTTAAATGAGAAAAAACAGGTAGAGAGTAAGGTATGTTGAATAGTTAAGGGATTGTTAAAGCTATCGCAATTGTGGACAGAAAAATAAGTAATTAAAATCTTTGCAGGTAGACTGATCCCACCGCAGATTATGATCGATAACATATCTTGTATTATTGAAAACTTTACACCCACCTGGTGGAGTGTCAAATAAACTCACATACAAGTGTATAGGTGCAGAATTTCACGAGGCAATTTTTTTTTTTATTGCAGTATAAGATGATTGAGCAGAATTCGAAGCGATAATTATACTCAGAACCTACCTTTATATATATATATATATATATATATATATATATATATATATATATATATATATATATATATCTATCTGATTGACATTCTATCGTTCTTCAATCTATCCAGCTGTCTGTCTGTCTATCTATCTATCTATTTATCTAGCTAGCTAGCTATTCATGTAGTCATGAGTCATTTTCTGTTTTTCTTTTCAGACTTGTTATGTATCATATTCTTTTGGTACTAAACATTATGAGGAATCATTGAGATAGATTCAATCTATCTACCTCTCTCTCTCTCTCTCTCTCTCTCTCTCTCTGATTGACTTTCTATATTTATGTATCTATCTTATGATTTAAAGTGTATGTACCCATGTGGGTCATTACACCATGTATTTGGACCATATGACTTCATATGAACACAGCAGAAACTATACATTATAATTAATTCTAATTGAAAGGTGTACCAAGATTACATTATTTTAATTGCTGATATGTAAAACTATTTTGCAAACTGCCACTAAAGCAACCAATTTATTCCTTGTTAGTTACTAAAACTTTACTAAAAATTACAAAGTCCATTACATTTCAAAGGTATTTTAAAACAAACCCTATAACTGTCCAAGAGAGATCATGTACAGGTGTCTTCACACCGTAGTGGCCATGTATTAAAACCATATTGGTCACGGATGTTACGAGTAACCTCAACTTTACAACTACTTGTTTAAGAGTCAATTCAAACATGAATATGAATATTTTGTGTGAAATGTTAGAAACTAAGAAAAATAAATTGTTATGCTAGTAGCAGTTAATTAATTAGTTTTAACTATTCGAAATTACAATAATATAATCATAGTACTCCTATCAGTTAGAATTAATTACAATGTAGAGTGGCTGCCGTGCTAAATAATGGTGTAATGACCACAGAGGGTAGGTAAGCCTTAAACGTTGTATTATTGAATGGATGGTTGGGCACAAAGACAGCATCGCGTCTCGATTTCTCGCTATCAAATGCGACCGGTAAAGTTTAGGTCCACTTTTACGATTAAAACAACAAAAACAGCAACAACAAAACAACACAAACACTGAGTAAATAGAATGTGAATTTAAGTTTTGTTCCAGTTAATCCGATTTTACAAGCTTCGGAAGCCGATGTAGCTCAGTTGCGAGAGCATTTGACTCGACATTCAAAGGTCACTGGATCAATACAGGCCCAGTCTAGACCATGTCGACTGTCTCTGTGTGTCCATGGCAAATGGCACTTACTTCCCATTTCCTTGAAATGATATTGTCTATATTGTGTTGAAAGTTCCACTAAAAACCAACCAACCAATCTTCCAACATCGACAAGCTCTACAATCTGATTAAACTCAGATCTCCACAGGCCAACGTGGAGATCTGACAGACATCGATAAAAATTCATGTTTTGGTGACCTTTGGAATTTCCAGTCCACTTATTTTTAGTATTCTATCAGATAAAGCGCTGCAAATTCTTGTTAGGGAGAGTTGTCGTTAGTAATGATATGTTCCGAATGACGTGTGTCACTTTCAGAAATTTGAAAGTTGTGATTTGATTGGTGAACCACAAGGTCAACAGAACATAACCTCTTATTGGTGTCCATCAGATCTCCACGTATCACTGTGGCGATCTGATTTTAATCAGATTGACGAGCTCTAGCAACTAATATTAAGTTATTTGGATGGTCCAGTTTGAGCTGCGAGACGGCTTTTGAGTTATAGGAAACCTAACAGACTTTACACAATGACCTATCGGCGGATTGACTGACCATGCGGTTAGACTGAGTTACTGACTGACTGACTTGTACTTAATTTACTTACCGTGCATATCACATAATCCCCAACGAAATAACACATCAAAAGGTACTAGAATTAGTTCTGTATCTATTTATTTTATGTCTTCTGCAATGGAAAATTGAAGGTAATCAATGACCCTACGAGATAGGCAGGGACATTTAAATCGAATCTGGTCATTTCATACCTGAATCTGGGATTCATTCCCTTCAACTCTCTGCAAAATAAATACATCAATTTGCATTTGTGAACCTCAAGTGCAGTTGTTATATCAAACGTGATTTGTAAGTACAAACCACTTTCCAGCAAATAAAAACTGATCTGGCAAAAAGAATCATGCAGCCACAATGAAAGCAATCGTAATATTTTATCTAGCAGTTTCGATAAATGCACAATCAGAACCACTGAATCAAAATATAAATGATTTTAAAATATCAATTGATATGTTTGTTAGTATTTTTAAAACTAGAAATAGTTACAGAATAGTTCAACTCCTTGTGATCGTGTTTTCTTCATGTACAGGCTTTGTTTTACAACCTCTAGACATTGCTTCTATTTTGAACAACCGTTTAGGTAAGAAATATTCACAAAAGATAAAAGATAAAGACACTTTCAGGCATAAATCATGCTTCTGCATAACTCAGAGGGTCTCTATACCTGATTATGTTTCTTACCCTCATTTGTTTCAAATACATGTACATGTATATACATGTCTCTCCTTCAAATTTTATAAATACTGAATGCCTTACACATCTTGCCCCTAACTGAAAATTTTGTCTCTTGAATGATACTGTTTTTAGATTTAATCTCAGCTTGAGAAGTCATTTATTGACAGTTTAACTTTTAAACTATACTCCAAACAGAAGGAAATTGTTAATTTTTTGACCATGTGTTGAAATATAAACATTTATCTAGCACAGGTATTGTCACTACTGAAATCGGCACTATTCAGTTCAAATCAATAAATAGTTTAAGCCAATATTTCGAGAAACAGTGATGACAGACCATTCCTTTTCATACACAAATAAATGTTCTTTTATATAATAATGATTTTAAAAAATGTCCAAAAGACGCGATGTAGGTATTTATCTATAACCAATATAAGGGATCATAGAACTCTGAGGGTGGATTTGATCCTACGATTCTCTCCATAGTAACTGTGGCTGTCTTTTTCTTCTATAGCTAAACATACTACTCTAGGTAGGATGTCTAGCATTGAATTTTACTGGCATGGAAAGCTAGGATTAACACCTGATATTGATATTCAATGTCCTTGACAGGAAATGAATCGCACACACTGAGGCAACACAAGGGAAAATGTAAGCAAGATGCACTGACGATTTCCACTGACGCCTGTTACGATTAATGAGCTTCATCTCCATATAGCTATAAAAGCAGTACATAGTGGCATGGTCCTTTTTTTCCTCGCATGTGACCAGATTGGTCGCACGCGAGATTAATCCAATTTCATCATGGTCCTTTCTAATTTTTTCATCTGTATATTTTTTATATCGAAAAGAATAAGATTATCACAGCTGCTGCAGTACTGAGATCACATCTCGTAACCTTGTGGTAATCAATCGGTTTTTACGGTGGAGGATTTCAGTTGGTTCTAAGATGAGACATTGTATTCCTACTATACAGGGTAACGTCTGTTGCAGGCTGCTGTCCCATTTCATCTAAATCAAGGCTGACTATGGGGGGTGGGGTGGGGCACAAAGTAACGGACGATGAACGCTGTAAAGCCAGCTGTGAAAATGCACATAATTGGCTTGGTTCTGTGTGGTTTAATGTCATTTTCCAGCACACGATAGGCTATGCATGGCGACCAGTATATTTGGTGGAGGAAGAACCCAGGAAGAATGACCAACTCACGGGAAGCTACTCACATACACGCATTGGTCGGGCCGAGACGAGAACTCACGCGGACAGAGGCGAGATGTTTGAGTGATCTTCAAAGACGAGCGCCTCAGACTACTCGGCCACTGAGGCTCCGAAAATGCACACAAACACACAGCGAAAAATAACTATCTTTGGTCCATGTAACCCGTTGCCCTGTGTTTGTTTATGCACCAAAGCTGTTTTAATAATCTTTCCATGAGTAAAACATCGATAAAAGCACCATATGCACAAGATTCTTTCATAAATTTGAACAACTCTAATCGGACTTGAAAGATACATAGGGTAACAATTTCCCGAAAAGCGAACACGGAGTCTTTAGAAAAGTAGACACTGTTGTTCTGCCATCATGAAAGGGCTCTTGGTGTCACCAGGCCGCCATGTCTTCTGGAACTTGAGCACAAAACTCGAACTTGAGCGCAATTCCCTGAAGTTGTAACTCTTTAAAGTCATAATCATGAAACGTTGATAATATTGTTAACTGACCCGCTCTGTAATATATAATTACTCCAAATATTGTTTTCTCTGAGATTAGGGTCTTGAGTTCGAGTTCAAGTTATGAGATTATTTGTTCGAGAATACTGGATTATGCCTGAAAATCATAAAATTTATGAGTTGAGATTATATGTCAGCCAATCACAGAACACTTTACTTTTGTAACGTCACGTTTGATTGGCTTTGAGTTGAATTCAATCTCAAAGTTAAGCTCAGAGTTTTACGATCTCCAGGCTGTATATATAAAATAGATAAAAGTTAAAATAAAAACGGAGCGAACTGAATATCCCATCTTGCGTATTGGTTCACTATTTGGGGCTCGCTCACAAGGATTGGTTTTCGTCTTTACAGGCCATGAGACATTTATGACCAGTCACTAAAAGTGGATAAAGAACTGAGTCTAGTCACGTATCCAATATGACATTGGGGCACTTATGGTTGGTCATTTATCTGTTCAAGTACCTAATCTCGTTTTTCTAAAAGCGGGATACTTCTAAGTAAGGAAAAGAATGAAAAGTAACATGATTGCGTCATTGTATGCATGACAATGAGACGATGAGACGGAAGGCTTAGACATAGAGTCAGAGAGAATCACTATATATCCACAATAAACAGAGATTAAATTGTTAGCCGTTAGATTGTGTTATGTATGATGTTTATATAATGTTGTATATGTGTTTTGGGAGGTTATAAATGTTTCTTCACTTTAATATTTGCTTAAATCTTTATGTTTGTTAGGAAAAACATGTATAACTAGTGTCCTTGAATTAGGTTGTTTTGATCAATATGTTTTCTCAATTTGAAGGTCAAGGTTGATTTTGTTTACAGTTAAAATTCCATTAAGATGACTCATATTCTAGAACATTCTGTGATGTGACCAATCTTTATATATATCATGTTTGGTAGACATTTTGTTCAGTTCGACATTAGCATCAGTCTTGTAAAGAGCTATTACAGTTGTGAAAATTCATTCCAAATTCTAAGAGAGGAATTATTTTAATTATTCATTGGATTATTAACAGTGCTCATAAACTTTTGGATTTTGGATTTTGATTGACAATTTTGGAATTTATGTGAACTTATTCAGAGATTTTGGATTACTTCATTTTGACTTCAGCACATCAAGATTTCTAGTACATCAGGACTTTGGAGACCATTAGCACATAATAACATTCAAGGACACATTCTATATTTAGGACTTGTGATTAGAACAATCATTCTTATTGGATTATTAGGATACATAAACACATTACTGTAAGTGACTTTTTGATTTTTCATTTTAATTATCTAGTAATAACTTGCTTGTTGATTTTTACTTGATTTGTTGGTTTCACTTTCTTTCTGTTACATTTTTCTTAGACCATAGAGTCGTAACAGAAATTGGGGGCTCGTCTTCCGGGATCTGAATTTCATTAAAGCATATTAGATATTAAATTTATCTTTGAAATTCATATTGATTTTGTCTCTGAATTTTTTTTGTCTTTGGCAAAGATTTTAAATAGAGAAATTTGTTTTGTGTGAAACCAACAAGCATTTACAATGGTATCTAATGTTCAGAATTTCATTTCAAAACCTACCCAGGAGGGGTTAGAGTGTATGAGAAAGGATGAGTTGCTCGAGCTTGCCAGAAAATACAGTCTATCTGAGGCAAAAGTATCATTGACAAAACAGGAGATAAAGATTATTTTGATTCAGTATTTAGTAGGAAAGGGAATTTTTGATAGCAGTGCTTTAAGTTTGAAGAGAAAGCCTGTATCTGGTTCTGACAGGAAATTAAGGGAATTAGAGTTAAAGAACCAGATGGATTTAGAATTGGCAAAGCTTCAGATTCAGAGAGAGAGAGAGAGAAAGAAGAGAGGCAGATCCAAATGCAGAAAGAAGAGAGGCAGATCCAAATGCAGAAAGAAGAGAGGCAGAGGGAGAGAGAAAAAGAAGAGAGGCAGTTGGAGAGAGAGAAAGAAGAGAGACAAATGCAGATACAGATGGAGAGAGAGAAAGAAGAGAGGCAAATGCAGATGGAGAGAGAGAAATAAGATAGACAAATACAAATGCAGATGCAAAGAGAAGAAAGGGAAATGCAATTTAAATTAAGAGAATTAGAACTGGCAAACAGAGCACACTCCACTCCTTTAAACACAAGTCCAGGTTTTGATGTTACTAGATATATTAGGTTAGTACCCCCTTTTCAGGAAAAAGAAGTAGATAAATACTTTCTTCATTTCGAGAAAATAGCTGAAAACTTGAAATGGCCCAGAGAGCATTGGACTTTGTTATTACAAAGTGTACTTATTGGCAAAGCTCGTGAAGTCTACACTTCACTGTCAGTACAACAAAGCACTGATTATGATTTGGTTAAGGAGTACATCTTGAAAGCTTATGAGTTGGTACCAGAGGCATATCGACAAAGGTTTAGGAATTGTAGAAAAGAAACTGGACAAACTCATGTCGAATTTGCAAGGGATAAAGAACAACTATTTGATAGGTGGTGCTCAGCCAAGAAAGTTGATCAAGCTTATGATAACCTCAGACAGCTCGTATTAATTGAAGAGTTCAAGAGGTGCATCCATAGTGATGTTAAAACCTATCTTGACGAGCAGAAAGTGGAAACTTTGGAAAATGCTGCTCGTATGGCTGATGATTATTCCTTGACTCACAAAATTTCATTTGGCAATAAGTCGTCCTCTCAGCAGTTTTCTGGTAAAAAACCATTTCAATCTCATTCGAGTACTTCCAAATTTCACAACAGCACAACTGTTAGGAATCAAACATATGATAAGACTGATCAGAAATCCTTATCTCTTCCTACGTGCACTTATTGTAAAAAGAAAGGGCACGTTATTTCTGATTGCTTCAAGTTGAAAAATAAGCAACAGAGAAAAGACAGAGCTTTTCCAAATGCTCTTATTTCTACGAGGTCAAGGTCACGGTCTTGTATTGAAAGCAATACATTTGTTGGGTCAAACAAACCCCAGTCTGATTCTATTTTAGAGGCTTATGAACCATTCATGTCAGAAGGTTCTATATCACTTATTGGTGATTCTGCCAAACCTATCCCAATTAAAATATTAAGGGACACTGGAGCTTCTCAGAGTCTTTATTATCAGGTACTTTGCCTTTGTCTGAGGAGTCTTCTTCAAGTGAAAGTGTTCTTGTTCAGGGAGTAGAGTGCGGCTTTGTAAATGTTCCTCTTCATTGTGTAAATTTGGCATCAGACTTAGTTTCTGGACCTGTGACTGTTGGGGCAGTGACTTCTTTACCCATAGAGGGTGTTCATTTATTACTAGGCAATGACCTAGCTGGAGATAAGGTTGTGGTTAATCCACTTGTAACTGACAAGCCTTGTTTGGATCAGAAAGTTGATCCTGTCGAAACTGAAATCCCTGATTTGTACCCTGCTTGTGCAGTTACTAGAGCTATGGCAAAAAGAGCTCTTGAGAGTGATGTTGATCAGGATATTATTCCTTTAGCTGACACATGTATTGGTCAGTTTTTTGATGAGGTCACCTTTTCCTCAGGTATTGATCAATCAAATGGTATTGATCACAGTGATCCTCTTTTGGCAACTCATTCTCTTTGTCCTACTCAGGATGACAAACGACAATCTCTTGTCGTTGAACAGGAGCAAGATCCCGAGATATCTTGTTTGTTTCAGAGGGCTATTAGTGAAACTGAAGCCACACAAGTTCCAGTGTGTTACTTTGTGAAAAATGGGGTCCTTATGAGGAAATGGAGACCACCTGATGTACCCGCTGGTGACGAGTGGTCAGTGAGCTATCAAATTGTTGTTCCTAAGTCATATAGACAGGAAATTCTTAATTTAGCCCATGAAACTCCTTTGGCTGGTCATTTAGGAGTCCGTAAGACTTATCACAAGATCTTGAATCATTTTTATTGGCCGAAACTCAAAAGTGATGTTTCTAAATACTGCAGATCTTGTCACACTTGTCAAATGGTAGGAAAACCCAATCAGAAAATACCTAAGGCTCATTTACAACCTATTCCTGCATTTGATGAACCATTTAGTAGAATAATGGTAGACTGTGTTGGTCCTTTACCTAAAACTAAGTTAGGCAACCAATACTTGTTGACCATCATGTGTGCATCTACAAGATTTCCAGAGGCAATTCCTCTGAGAAATATAAAAACTAAAACTATTGTGAAAGCTTTGGTGAAGTTTTTTACACTTGTTGGCCTTCCCAAATCTGTCCAGTCGGATCAAGGGTCAAATTTTATGTCTGGAATTTTCCAACAAGTTATGCATGAATTAGGCATCCAACAGTTTAAATCTTCTGCCTATCACCCTGAAAGTCAAGGTGCTTTGGAAAGATTTCATCAAACTTTGAAGAATATGATTCGATCATATTGCTTTGATACAGAAAAGGATTGGGATGAGGGTGTTCATTTGTTGTTGTTTGCTGTTAGGGAATCAGTTCAAGAGTCGTTGGGTTTTAGTCCCTTTGAACTAGTTTTTGGTCATACTGTCCGTGGACCATTGAAATTATTGAAAGAGAGACTTCCTTCAAATGAAGACTCAAAGATTAATCTTCTTGATTATGTTTCTGATTTCAAATACAAGTTGTCAAAGGCCTGTGAAGTAGCAAGAACTAATCTTCACACTACTCAGTCAAATATGAAATTAAGGTATGACAGAAATTCACAGGAAAGGAGTTTTAAACCTGGTGACAAAGTTCTGGCTCTCTTTCCCATACCTCAAAATCCTCTTCAGGCTAAATTTTTTGGTCCTTATACCGTTGAAAAGAAAGTAAATGACTTAAATTATATCATTAACACTCCTGGGAGACGGAAACAGAAACAACTTTGTCATATAAATATGTTAAAGGAATATTTTGACAGAGATAGCTCAGCTAATTATTCAGTTAATTTAGTTGTACCTGTCCCACACAGTGAAGATATCAACGATGGAATACGATCAGACTATAGTGACTCTGGTATAACCAATCTTCGGAATTCAGAAATATTGAACAACCTAGACCAGAAACTTTCACACCTACAACAACAGGAAGGAAATGAACTAAAACAGCTATTACATGACTATGAGCACTTGTTTCCTGATGTTCCAACACGAACAAGTAAAATTTATCATGACGCTGACATTGTAGATTCTGCGCCTGTGAAACAGCATCCTTATAGGATGAATCCTCTCAAACAGAACTATCTGAAGAAAGAAATTCAGTATCTACTGGAGAATGATTTCATAGAACCAAGTAAAAGTAACTGGAGTTTACCATGTATTCTTGTTCCCAAGTCAGATAATACATTCCGTATGTGTACTGACTATAGAAAAGTCAACAGTGTCACCAAAACTGAGTCATTTCCAATCCCAAGAATGGACGATTGCATTGATAAAATTGGAAATGCAGAATATGTCACCAAGTTTGACGTTTTAAAAGGATTCTGGCAAATTCCACTGACGGAAAGGGCAAAAGAAATTTCAGCATTTGCAACTCCAGATGGACTTTATCAATATAAAGTCATGCCGTTTGGAATGAAACATTCGCCTGCAACGTTTCAACGTCTGATGAACATGATAACATTTGGTCTTGATAATTGTGACGCTTATATCGATGACGTCATTATCTACAACAACACCTGGGAAGATCATTTGGAAACCATTCGAAAATTCTTCGATCGACTCAGTGATGCGAATCTGACAATTAATTTGAGCAAAAGTGAGTTTTGCCATGCTTGTGTCACATTTTTAGGACATATTGTGGGACAAGGTCAAGTTAAACCTATAGAAGCTAAGGTCAAAGCTATCTCTGAATTTCAAGTTCCAATTTGTAAAAAGCAACTGATACGATTTCTAGGTATGGCTGGATATTATCGGAAATTTTGTTCCAATTTTTCCAAAATTGCTGAACCTTTGACAAGTTTATTGAGTAAGAAAACCAAATTTCATTGGTCTGACAAGTGTCAGGAATCTTTTGACAAGTTAAAGGCCATGCTTAAGAATGCACCAGTTCTTTCTGCACCAAATTTTAGCCAATCATTTAAATTATCTGTTGATGCAAGTGATGTAGGAGTTGGTGGAGTATTGATTCAGGAAGACAAAAGTGGTGTGGATCACCCTGTGTGTTATTTTTCTAAAAAACTAAACAAGCACCAGAAAAATTATTCCACAATTGAGAAGGAATGTTTGGCTTTGATATTGGCTTTACAGCATTTTGAGGTGTATGTTACCTCAGCTCTTTCTCCAATTATTGTGTACAGTGATCACAATCCCCTTACTTTCATCAACAAAATGAAAGACAAAAATCGGAGATTGTTGAGATGGAGTTTGATATTGCAGGAATATAACATTGACATTAGACACATCAGGGGAAAAGACAATGTGATTGCAGATGCACTCTCGCGTGCCTAGAAATGTAATATTGCTTGATGTAATTAAGTCCAGTATCGTAAAACATGTTCTTATGTAATTTTGGTTATTGTAGTATTAGATGTATATTCAAAAGAAAGCTTTATTATATAAATCTTTCTTTTTCTTTATGAGGGGAGGTGTTATGTATGATGTTTATATAATGTTGTATATGTGTTTTGGGAGGTTATAAATGTTTCTTCACTTTAATATTTGCTTAAATCTTTATGTTTGTTAGGAAAAACATGTATAACTAGTGTCCTTGAATTAGGTTGTTTTGATCAATATGTTTTCTCAATTTGAAGGTCAAGGTTGATTTTGTTTACAGTTAAAATTCCATTAAGATGACTCATATTCTAGAACATTCTGTGATGTGACCAATCTTTATATATATCATGTTTGGTAGACATTTTGTTCAGTTCGACATTAGCATCAGTCTTGTAAAGAGCTATTACAGTTGTGAAAATTCATTCCAAATTCTAAGAGAGGAATTATTTTAATTATTCATTGGATTATTAACAGTGCTCATAAACTTTTGGATTTTGGATTTTGATTGACAATTTTGGAATTTATGTGAACTTATTCAGAGATTTTGGATTACTTCATTTTGACTTCAGCACATCAAGATTTCTAGTACATCAGGACTTTGGAGACCATTAGCACATAATAACATTCAAGGACACATTCTATATTTAGGACTTGTGATTAGAACAATCATTCTTATTGGATTATTAGGATACATAAACACATTACTGTAAGTGACTTTTTGATTTTTCATTTTAATTATCTAGTAATAACTTGCTTGTTGATTTTTACTTGATTTGTTGGTTTCACTTTCTTTCTGTTACATTTTTCTTAGACCATAGAGTCGTAACAGATTGCTATAAGCTTTATTAACCATTTCTTAATTGTAACCACAAACAGCGTCCACTGGAGCTGCTTACCGTATATATTCGCGTATAATTCGGGTCAAAATGCAAACAACAAAGACCCTGATACCGTATATACTAGCGTATAAGCCTATGCCAACTGCAAACTGCATATACCCAGATCTGCCGTCGCATAATACGTCGGCAGATCAGGGTCTATGTTGTTTATTCTACTGATTAGTCCTTACAAATTGCATAGACTCAGATCTGCCGTCGCATTATGCGACGGTAGATCTGGGTCTATGCAGTTTGCAGTTGATATGGTTTATACGCTAGTATATACGGTATATAGAATCTATCTGAGACGTAACATTAGGCGAGACCCAGCTGGCTAGATGATGTCACAGCATCGAGATAAACTTACATTTATTTGGAAAATAGCTTTACTAAATCTCGAAACATTTTCCCCTCAGAGTTTTAATTATATCTCTTCTGAACATGTCGACAGCAATAGGGCTTTCATTAGATATGAAGTTCGTAAAAAATATGTACTAACTAAATCTTGAAATAGTTGATTAGTACAGAGGAGCTTATGACAATATACATTCCACACCTTGCCTGTAGCTGTGTATAAGTTATAATTCAATTAATTTTTATTTTTTTCATGTTCTGGTGGTCATGTTGTTATTGTTACACTTTTTCTATAATCTCTTTTAATTAACCATACTCTCTCATACGTCACTAATATACCGCATCCCTGTCCCTCTTACTAAATATAATAACCTTCCATTGGTTATGCGTGCAAGACGACAAAATATTCCATTTGGCTATTCAATCAAAATTCTTTTTTGCCTCGCAGTCCTTCCTAAGCGTGTGTGCGTCCTCATCCAAGATGCCATTTCCTACGCCAGACTTTTTTCATGTCAAATTTATTTTTAATATTTTTTCGCTCAACTCTGAACAATTAAGTAGTGCACTGTGCGAACATAGTAGTCGCGCTTGACTAATTGGTGGATATGTGAAAAATCCAAATTCAGTTTGTCATGTGCAGGGAGTCATTCATTCATTGACAGTAGCCACCAACCGAGCAATGAATAACACAGACTGCTATGGAAGATGGGAGGGGAAAAAAGGGAAATGGCTATGACACCTGGATTTACCACCTATATCGCGTCATTCAGCTATCCATACCCTTGGAGGCCTGGAACTGTCGTCTGTCGTTGTTATTCCCCCATCAGAACCGTTAGATGCCTGGATTTCCGGTTAGAACGGCTAATAGCTGGAACCAGCGGAATCATGGCGGAGAGAATAAAGAGGCACCTGGATTAACCGGCAGCGAGCCTGGAATCAGCCATGGTGATTGCCACTGGGGACTAAGGCTGCAATGTTTATCAAAATTTCCAAACGTGCAAAAAGTTTACAATAACCGAAACGATGCCTTATAATCGATTTGATTAGAAACCAAACCTTTCCCCCTATACACCCATTTTGCGTACTGAGCAGCTGACTCTGATTACAATGTGCATGCCGTACCTTGCTCAACTTGTTATTTTGTTTTAATAATTTTTGTAAAAAAAAAAATTAATTTTTGTTGTTGTTGCTGTACGTCGTTTACCGCTTATCATGACATCATTCGGTATGTAAGACATATGTCTTTGTTGGATATATCTGACAATTTTGGTAAAACGTCCATAGTATCGCCGTGATATTGTTTTAGTAGATGTAAAAGAATATTTTTAACCAAGGGGGCCTACAACTTTTTCATGTACCAGCTGCCCCCCCCCCCCGAGTCTCTAGAGTGTATATACTACTATGGCAGCAGTGGTAAAAATGTTGTAAAAAACGTGTGTCTGGTTGATGAGTGAAAGAACAAAGGGTTTTTCTTCGTACTAATTTGCCTCCCTGCTCTGTCGGCATTTACTGTCACAGTGAATATGTTTCGTCACACGCGTGACAGAATTGTAGAAATTGACCTAATAAAACTTTCTCACAGAAAGTTGTAAGACAGAACACAAATATATTCAGCATCCAATGATTACATCACGCGGAAGTTTACTCACACGGTCATGGCAAGAATGTTTACTCGTCTACGCACGTATCAATTTCAGATGAAGTAGTAGTAGCCGTAAAGGGAGAATTGTAGACATATCGAGACCAACGCAAACTGTGGAGACACTAGATAATTAGTTGGTTTGCAATGATGATTTAGAGGTGCCCTAGTATGCCAATTGGGTAAAATGTACACTGGGTGCTATCTTATTGATGCTTTTGTGCCTTTGGCGACTTTGACTGTGGCAGCCTTGGTTGTGGTTGGGTTGGGTATGTACGCATTAAATCCGGCCCGTCGGAACGAAAATATTAACAGTGGTACTCGTAGTTCACGACTTTCTACTGCGAACATGCAAGCCATATCTATTAGGGGCAACAGTGAATGAGGTGGCTATCGTTCTTAACAATTTTATAAAAAGCAGGTGAAAAGGCAAAACTAGGCGGCTCTGGTACCTCATTTTTTTGTTTGTCCACCCGGTTTTGAAAGTCCGCATCGTGTGGTGCGGACGCTAGGGATAGGCCTCGAGTCAGAAAGCTGTCATTTCGACGGTTCTGCCGTTTCCGCGGTTCTGCTGACACCACACAGCTTATTAAAAGTTCACGGCAAGACTTTTAATAATCTCCTCGCGAGCTTCGACTCTTATGCGGTCTATTAATTTTTTTTTTCTACTTCGTAATTACAGCCGAAGTGTATACCTTGTGCGCGTTCGACCGTATTATTTTTGACCGCCACATATTTCTCATGCTTGTTGAGTATGAGCTTAAACTCCTCATCGGAGATGGCATTATCTGCCATCACCTTGGACACGTGGTCCAAGATCATAATGAGCGTGGCTTCGGCCAAGACGCGGATTTCGTCATACTTTTTAACTTTCACTGCAAGGCGGCGGCTAATAAAATTTTCTGCAACGGAAACTAGACCACAGCTCAAAGCAGTGATCTCAATGACAATGATGGTTGACAGGATTCCAATGCCCACCACATCGTACATTTTGTAGAGAGCACGTCGCCGTTCATCTTTTGCACGCAAGACATTTGCAACCTCCGAGACTTTTTTCAGGCCAAAATCTTGTGGGTTTTGGAGTTTTGGATATAGCGACATCATTACAATTCCTCTATAAGGAGCGTGCTATGAAAGTTTAATTGATCTGGTGGGGTGAGAGGGTTGGCTCTTCTACGAACACGCACCTCTAATCTATCGCCGTGATGTACGGGAAAGACGGCAATGAAGCTACATGGGACCTGGTCAGGAATTTTCTGCGTGTTGCTTTTATCCGGATTACCGGCAGGGCCTTCCACTAACACTTTCAGTGCCTCGAAATCCGCGCAAATGACGTATGGAACACGCATCTGGCGGTGGTGATTCTGGAAGGCTATGATGTTCTTGCCGGTTTGCAGTGATGACATACGCTAGGGCTTTTCGTCTGTACCGCGGCAGTCTTTCGTGTGTTCTTCCAATAGGTCAGCCTGGCTGAAGACGTGAAGGCACCCATGGCAGATATGCTTTCGTCTCATATTTTAATTGTGCTTGAATACCAGGAGGCTTGGGTTCTATATCCAAACGTAGCGGCTCTTTTCACTTTCACCTTCGTTTAATGTGAGCAGCACTAGGTCCACAGTGTGTGGTCTTACTTTCTTGTTGATACGTAACACGTAGAAGCCACTTTCCCAGCCTAAGATGTTAACCGAAATTCTCTGGTTGCAGCGCACAAACTTGCCAATATCACTAACCTTGACAGGAAAATTAATACCAGCAAAGTCACCCAGGTGCTGGCGGTATTTGCCTGGCCGATCCACATGGTGATCGTCTTTTGAGTATAGATCCGACAGAATAACCCACTCAAAACGACGATTTTCATTGTTCTTCACATTTATAACGGATCGCGGTGGAATGCACTTTGGCTTTGTAATGTAGCTTCGACCTCTTAACAGGCGATACTGCAACACATTGAAGACGAGCACCTGGCAGCGGACAATAACCCATCCAAACCCACTCGCGCATGTAATTTTCAATGCGCCTTATTATGGCGGCATTAACTTGGCAAAGAAGCTGCTCGATCTCATCAATGCATAGTACGACGGCTGGATCTCTACGAAAGTAGGCTGTCACTTTTACGTCGCCTGGTAGCCCAGTTTCTTCCTTGTAGACATGTTCTAGGTCACGCGTGGCTTTCAGCTGCGCCGTAAGCAAGAGACTGAACTTAAAGCCGTAAAAGTTTCTAAACTCCCTGCCGATGACGTCCTGCGTTCTGGGCGCCATGGCATTAAGAAATGCCAAGGCGTCAACTTCGAGCTCATGATTTTCAGGCACAGTGACGTGGTCGTCTTTCACAACCGCGTTGTTTCTGCCTTGCTGCTCTACAAAGTCTGGTGGTCTTTTATTCTCGGCCACCAGTTTTCTTACTTCTGACACATGTGCGGGTGCGGTCTCCCCGCTCTAGTCCATGGCGTTTTTATTTTGTATGGAATTAATAAAATATCCTTCTGTAATTGAAATTTTTAGCTGCCAGCTCGGCAATAACCGTACCAATGCCCATACCACATTTGCAGCATGACTTTATTTGGCACCGTCTCCTGCTCTGTACTGCATGAGTGGTATAGTACACATTTATAAACTTTTTCACACACAGCTGTGTGCTCCCTACTTTCATCTAAGCGCACTCAGCAAGACGAGACAGCTCACAACTTATCACTAAATGTATAACCGATTCGCTGTATACTACTAGTAAGGGAATTCTTTAAGTGACCACCTCCCACCCCACCCCACACACACATTTTGTGCCCGGGCAAAGTGCGTTTTCCTCACGTTCCAAGTGGTTTTCACCCGGCCGTTCCCATTGATGTTTTAGACCAACCATGGTGTTGCTGGGCCAAAATACCCCTTTAACATCTACTACTCTTTCACTTCGATCCAGCAGGCAAGTAAAACATGCGAGAAGACATTCATTTACGCATCGGTGAGCAGTAGACATCCGACTGACGCACTCACGTCAAAGATTAGAACGTTCTCTGTGTATACGGTGGTGTATGCACTTACCACTGTTTGAAGCGGAATTTTTCTGGTTTGTCTTTCGGTCGTTCTGTCACACGGGTGACAAATAAATCGACTGTACCAGTAAATGCCGATACGGGAGGGAAGTTAATTACTACAAGGTAAGACCCTTTGATCTTTCACTCATCAACCAGACACACGTTCCTTTCGCAACAAACATTTTTACCACTGCTCCCATAATATATACACTCTAGAAACTCAGGCGGGTAATGGGGATGGGGGTGGGGTGGGGTGGGGATGGGAGGAGGGCCGGATGGTGCAGGACAAGACTTTGAGTTCCCTGTGGGTTGAACTCAGTCCCTTGGTAGTGGCTGAGGCAAAATTAGCCTTGTACGTCTATTATTTCATACTGTTACATACATTTACATGATGAGACAAATAGATAATGCAAACGGATATACTCTGTGGACATTAACATGGCATGATTTTCTAGGAGCTAAAATGAATTTAAAAAAACTGTACGGTGGCTTAAGAATTGTAAAACTTGAAACGGTGTTTCATTTAAAAAATGTTATTAATTGAAGGTTTTGTTAACAAACATGTTTTCAAAGGCAACTAATGTAGTTTAAACGCAATTTTATCAGGATTATCAGTAAACCAACCGTGTGTGGAATGTTGTACAATGCGCGCTACAACTCATTCTCGTCAGCTTTGGCTTTTATCGTAAGATGCCACGCACTTTAAGAAAAGAATTGACAGAAAATATCCTATTGAACATTGCTCTTAAGTAGAGATGTGGAAATATATCGTTTAATTGAAACGACGGTAGTTCCTGCGTCACTGACCGCTACGTGCATAACATTTACCAATTTTCTAAACGTTTACAGGCAGCAAATTAAACTAAACCGTTTACACTTACAACGTTACAGCCTTACTAGGTACCAACTGCTCCGAAAAGGCTACTGTTGGATTTCAGTCAGGCCACTGAAACCCATTTTTTGATTACAACTCAAACTAAATACAAACTCAATCCATTCGGTCCACTGTGTAAAAAAAATTCTACAATTCATCACGATTTCGTAACGACAAATTAGATCAGTTATATGTTTGCAGGGTAATTTAAACCCCTTGTTAAGTATTTTTTTGGAAATATTTAGGGCACTTTTTACAATAAATTATTAATATTAATTAGATAGGTATAATGCAGAATCTGAAACATTTAAATACCCCCCCCCTCACACACACACACACACACACAAATAAAATAAATAAAAAGCATTTAAAATGTTTAAAATGTTGCCGTGAACTATCTCATCATTTATCTTGTTAAAGTCATGAGTTTTTCGTTTACGTGCCTTTAAGTGTGCGTTTCAAAATGCGTTTGGAAACGTTTCAGTTAGAATACACTAAAGGAAATAACTCCAACAAAATCATAATTGTTATGGTCTATCATTCATTGGGTATTGTTCACCGTTTATTATTTGTGGTTCAGCGTTTGTCGCTTGCATCAAGCAGCGTATGACATATACAATTTAGCTTTCGTTTTTCATTCTTCGCTTCTTCTGCATTCTTTTCCATTCATATACCGTTCATTCATCATTCCCTTTGCATTTCAAAGAGGTACTTAAATGTTTCGCGGCCTGTATTACACTCTGTAATATATGGCTAACACATAGTTGACACTATAGGAATGTGTGACGTAGACAACCGGGCATAATTTGACCAGAAGAATATAACACTTTTGTTTTAATTTCACTATTTTGGTGCCGTTTGGCGCCACCGGATCCAACTCTCCCGACTGCGCTTGTAACGGACAAGAATTAAAAAGTGCGCTGTTTATTTTTTAAATAATTAATCGCGCATGCCTGAATGTTTGAAATGCGATTGCAATCAATATCAGCAAGTGCTTGGAGTCAGGATGTAGTAATAGAATGGATCAGATGTAAATAAATGTATAACATGAAAACCCTCTCGCTCTTCTAATTCCCCAACGTAAGCACAGTTACATCAAATTATGTGATATGACAGCTCCCTTGCATGGGAATATGACACATGCATCATTTTCAGTTTCAAATAGCAGATTGTTCCCATGTATCAAGACATGATATTAGAATATTTAGGTCAACCAATTTGGCTTCGTATCCCGTCCCACTTTATTACCATCGCTAACGATAAGGTCTAAACAGATCTGATGATCTGCATTTTCCAAACATTGGTGCATAAAGGATACATATGTAACAGAAAGTTAATGCAGTTATACAAGGTTAATATACTGTTATGACATTAATATATCATAGCTACTACGTACAAATGTTATGGGGTCATAATGTCAGGATTGCTCATTAAAATATTTATAGAGGTATACTTTTCTCAAAACCAGAAACATTAGGTGCTTTTGCTTGTTTAAATATCATGCTGCAAACTGTTCCATAAAAGTACAGGCTTAAAAAAAAAATTTTCTTCAAATACTCTGTCCGTATTTTATTGTTTTCACTTTACCGTGTACTCCTTTTGGTTATATTCCTTATAACTTAAAAACATTAAGATACTCTGGTGATAAATTATTTCATACCTTTGAAATTTAGAACAGCTTTTATACAAATAATAGAATTCTTTAATTGGCATCCATCTATAAACATTGAAAAGAGATGATGTAGATTTTAAAATATCTTTAAAATTTAAATTAAGATTAGCTGTTCATTTGGGTAATCTGCATATTCTCTGCATGTACGAAGAATTACTGGATTTTGACCACAAAGTACAGCAGTAGATAAAATATGGAAAAGCAACTGTATTGAACACTTTTCAGATCAACTTATCCAATATAAAACCTCCAACCCTTTTCATAATTAACATTCTCTTAGATACTTGTATGCAAAAAAAATGTTAGAACAGTGGTGGCGCGACGGGGTTGGGGTTAGGAGAGGGCAATTGCAATTGCCCCTGAGCGCCGGGGGGGGGGGGGACGGGCGCCGTCGGGAGCTTTTTTTTTTTTAGTTGTAACCGGGGCGTAGATGGGGTGGGGTGGGTGGGGTGTTGGCAAATGGCATAAAAACCGTTTTCTGTGGCAAAGTAGGGGCGCCACTAAAGAACATTGCCCCCGGGTGACTCTGTAGGGCGCCAATAAAGAACATTGCCCCCGGGGGCCTCGAAACCTCGGTCCGCCACTGTGTAAGTGTACAATGTAAGTATGCTATTAGGGGTTTTGTATAAGTGTACAATGTAAGTATGCTATTAGGGGTTTTGTATAAGTGTACAATGTAAGTATGCTATTAGGGGTTTTGTATAAGTGTATAATGTAAGTATGCTATTAGGGGTTTTGTATAAGTGTACAATGTAAGTATGCTATTAGGGGTTTTGTATAAGTGTACAATGTAAGTATGCTATTAGGGGTTTTGTATAAGTGTATAATGTAAGTATACTATTAGGGGTTTTGTATAAGTGTATAATGTAAGTATACTATTAGGGGTTTTGTATAAGTGTATAATGTAAGTATGCTATTAGGGGTTTTGTATAAGTGTATAATGTAAGTATGCTATTAGGGGTTTTGTATAAGTGCATAATGTAAGTATACTATTAGGTGTTTTGTATAAGTGTACAATGTAAGTATGCTATTAGGGGTTTTGTATAAGTGTATAATGTAAGTATGCTATTAGGGGTTTTGTATAAGTGTATAATGTAAGTATGCTATTAGGGGTTTTGTATAAGTGCATAATGTAAGTATACTATTAGGGGTTTTGTATAAGTGTATAATGTAAGTATGCTATTAGGGGTTTTGTATAAGTGTATAATGTAAGTATGCTATTAGGGGTTTTGTATAAGTGTATAATGTAAGTATGCTATTAGGGGTTTTGTATAAGTGTATAATGTAAGTATACTATTAGGGGTTTTGTATAAGTGTATAATGTAAGTATGCTATTAGGGGTTTTGTATAAGTGTATAATGTAAGTATGCTATTAGGGGTTTTGTATAAGTGCATAATGTAAGTATGCTATTAGGGGTTTTGTATAAATGTATAATGTAAGTATGCTATTAGGGGTTTTGTATAAGTGTACAATGTAAGTATGCTATTAGGGGTTTTGTATAAGTGTATAATGTAAGTATACTATTAGGTGTTTTGTATAAGTGCATAATGTAAGTATACTATTAGGGGTTTTGTACAAAAACATGTGCTAATGCTGAGTCTGAATTTATGATAAATGGCTACAAGCATTTTGCTACCGTGAGGGATAAACATGTAAATGGAATACGAAATTCGGGTGACTTAGTAATTTTTTACGAAATTTCTTATCTGAATTTTTTAAATTGGGTGAAAAATTACACAGTGTCTCTAGTAATATATTAGCCACATCAATCATTGAACTTCACATCTTTTTCGGCCTAATATATATCTCTCTCGAAAAGTCCTCAGTACATTCTGAATAAGAAACCCTCGAATGCCTGTACCAGCTGTGAACCTAATTTTATTGATGGGGATTCTAATGCCTGTACCAGTTGTGAACCTAATTTTATTGATGGGGATTCTAATGCCTGTACCAGTTGTGAACCTAATTTTATTGATGGGGATTCTAATGCCTGTACTGTTTGTGAACCTAATTTTATTGATGGGGATTCTAATGTCTGTACCAGTTGTGAACCTAATTTTATTGATAGGGATTCTAATGCCTGTACTGTTTGTGAACCTAATTTTATTGATGGGGATTCTAATGCCTGTACCAGTTGTGAACCTAATTTTATTGATGGGGATTCTAATGCCTGTACCAGTTGTGAACCTAATTTTATTGATGGGGATTCTAATGCCTGTACCAGTTGTGAACCTAATTTTATTGATGGGTATTCTAATGCCTGTACCAGTTGTGAACCTAATTTTATTGATGGGGATTCTAATGCCTGTACCAGCTGTGAACCTAATTTTATTGATGGGGATTCTAATGCCTGTACTGTTTGTGAACCTAATTTTATTGATGGGGATTCTAATGCCTGTACCAGCTGTGAACCTAATTTTATTGATGGGGATTCTAATGCCTGTACTGTTTGTGAACCTAATTTTATTGATGGGGATTCTAATGCCTGTACCAGTTGTTAACCTAATTTTATTGATAGGGATTCTAATGCCTGTACTGGTTGTGAACCTAACTTTATTGATGGGGATTCTAATGCCTGTACCAGTTGTGAACCTAATTTTATTGATGGGGATTCTAATGCCTGTACTGGTTGTGAACCTAACTTTATTGATGGGGATTCTAATGCCTGTACTGGTTGTGAACCTAACTTTATTGATAGGGATTCTAATGCCTGTACTGGTTGTGAGTCTGACTTTATTGATGGGGATTCTAATGCCTGTACTGTTGTGAACCCAACTTTATTGAGGATGTGACTCTTTTGAATCACTTGATAAATTAGACTATATTCCAGGACAGACATATAGTACACACTTGTTATATATGTCTCTGATTCCAGATACACCATTACGGCCATGGTCATATGCTATTGAATTTTTGTAAATCTGCAGGTTTACGTAATGTAAATGGCCGTCTGGGTGTCGATAGAGGTATAGGTAATTCTGCATGGATTTCACAAACTTACAAGAGGACAGTTGACTGTTTTTTGTCATGTAATGAGTTTTATATACGTTTTTGACATTGTGGTAAGAGTTCAATCAGTGTATATGCAATTGTCATTAATTCTTTCTGAGTTTATAGTGAACACAACAATAAACAAAATTAAAGCTAATTTGGACATTACTTATGAAAAATCTGAAACATCGGTGAAGTTTACATGGAATGATGTCAAATACCATGGCTTTCAACAAATGATGACAAACACCATGCCTTTCAACAAATGATGACAAATACCATGCCTTTCAACAAATGACTACAAACACCATGCCTTTCAACAAATGATGACAAACACCATGCCTTTCAACAAATGATGACAAACACCATGCCTTTCAACAAATGATGACAAACACCATGCCATTCAACAAATGATGATAAACACAATGCCTTTCAACAAATGATGACAAATACCATGCCTTTCAACAAATGACGACAAACACCATGCCTTTCAACAAATGATGACAAATACCATGCCTTTCAACAAATGATGACAAAAACCATGATTTCAACAAATGATGACAAACACCATGCCTTTCAACAAATGATGACAAACACCATGCCTTTCAACAAATGATGACAAACACCATGCCTTTCAACAAATGACGACAAACACCATGCCTTTCAACAAATGATGACACACACCATGCCTTTCAACAAATGATGACAAACACCATGGCTTTCAACAAATGATGACAAACACCATGCCTTTCAACAAATGACTACAAACACCATGCCTTTCAACAAATGATGACAAATACCATGCCTTTCAACAAATGATGGCAAACACCATGCCTTTCAACAAATGACGACAAACACCATGCCTTTCAACAAATGATGACAAACACCATGATTTCAACAAATGATGACAAACACCATGCCTTTCAACAAATGATGACAAACACCATGCCTTTCAACAAATGACGACAAACACCATGCCTTTCAACAAATGATGACAAACACCATGCCTTTCAACAAATGATGACAAACACCATGGCTTTCAACAAATGATGACAAATACCATGCCTTTCAACAAATGATGACAAACACCATGCCTTTCAACAAATGACGACAAACACCATCCCTTTCAACAAATGACGACAAACACCATGATTTCAACAAATGATGACAAAAACCATGCCTTTCAACAAATGATGAAAAACACCATGCCTTTCAACAAATGATGACAAACACCATGCCTTTCAACAAATGACGACAAACACCATGCCTTTCAACAAATGATGACAAACACCATGATTTCAACAAATGATGACAAATACCATGCCTTTCAACAAATGATGACAAACACCATGCTTTTCAACAAATGATGACAACCACCATGCCTTTCAGCAAATGACGACAAACACCATGCCTTTCAACAAATAATGACAAACACCATGCCTTTCTACAATGTTTAAATGAAGAGTTTTGTTGATTTTTCTTTTGATACTTTTAGAGATATAATTAGTTCTTGAGAATTTGATAATGCTTTGCAAGTATTGGTGCAGTCCTTACAAATTGCAACTTATTGAATAAAACTAGCCGATCAAGTGGTCAAAGGTATAATGTTTAAAAATCTATCCACTAAAAATAAACAAATATGGTTTGATGCATCTTGTTAAAATACTAAAGGAGTGACTGTAAGGGCTCAGATTTGTTTTAGATTATTCTTTTTCGAAGTTTATCATGTATAATATACAAAACATAAGAATTTCTGTTAAAATAATAAATGCCAAAGAAAACATGAATATGAAAAGAAAACACAGATGAAATTAGTAGATGCATTGAAAAAAGGACAATAAGACCTTTAGTAATTTATTCAGATATAAGGGAAATTTTTTGTTCAAGTAAAATTTCCAATGAGGCATGGTTTCATTATTTTTCTGATGTTTTAATCCAAATATAGACGTATTGTCATATAAGTTTTGTATGGAAACTAAATTGTTTATGATGATACACTTGACACAAAAATTCAAGAAGATCGAATAAGAGCAGCTATTCTTGACCTAAAGTCTGGTAAAGTAACTGGTAATGGTGGCATGGCGCCTTTATTTCTCAGGGCTATCGGATTATATGACATGGCGCCTTAATTTGTGAAGGATGCCGAATTTTATCTTACTCCTTTTTTGACGCGTTTGTGCAATACAATGTTTGAAGCTTAATATTTCCCGAATGACTGGTGCACATCTATAATAATTCCGCTAGACAAAAATGAGAATAAAGATATTCTAAATAACAACAGATATATTTTCGTTCATTATATGTTCTTAGTAACGTATTTACATCTATTTTTAATAAAATGTTAACCGAGTTATCTGAACGAACAATTAATTTCGTGATTAACAAGACGGTTTTTATAAAATGGGAACAGTATTATAGACAACACATTTATCTGGAAATATCTCAGAAAATCAAATTAAAGATTTTATTGCACATTTGTAAATTTTGAAGAAAAGAAAAAAAGAGTTTGTAAGAATATGAAAGGGTCGCTGAATGGTATAAAATGTTAAATATTATAAATATAACATATACAGATATTAAAGTATGTTTAAAAATTATTAATTGATAGGCCGATGCCCTCAACTGTCCTTTTGACTTACGTCATGGTTTTATTCTTTCACCATTCCTTTTTTCTCATTATTCTTATAAGATTTACAAAGTGTCGAATCAAAAGATAGCAATAGTATAGATAAGGATGGACTATTAATTTGTTCTTGTTTTACTGTATGCTGATGACTTTGTTGTATTTCCTAAAAATGCTATAGAAATGCAACGATTGCTAAACAGCTTACTGTGATGAATGGGGATTAAAAGTTAAATTAAACAAGACACATGTTGAAGTTTCTCGCAAAGGTGGCTATCTGCGCAAGCATGAAAAATGTTTTATTTTTTAAATCATCAAATGAAAGTTTCTTCGTATCATATTTTTTTTTTTTGCCCAGTTTTTGCATAATTCGGTGTCTGGAATAAATATCAAAAAGTCTTATCAAAACCAGCTTATCAGTATTATTTCCAGCGAAAAGCGAAATGCTGCAGTTTGCAAAACTATCAACAGATATATTTTCAAGGTTTTCGATATTAAAATATTGTTCATTTTATCTTATGAGGCTGAACTATGGGGCTTTAGTCATGTCCCTGATATTGAGAAAATTGATACAAATTATTGTAAATATACCTAAATATACCGCGAGACTTAAAAGATTCACTGTTAACTGTTTTGTTAGGGAATACTGAAGAAGAAATAGTCTTCTGTCTATTTTGATGGTGAAATCAATTAAATGCTGGCTAAATTTGCTTAAAATGTCAAGTAGTTGACTTCCTAAACTTTGTTACGATGTGCAGGTGAAATGGTGTGACACAAATAGTTGTTAGTTTGGGATTCATAAAATTAAACATATACCGTCTTTACTCGCGTATAGTTTGGGTCATATACACGAATATATACGGTATTTTATTCATATGGCTTTGGACAAGCTCGATATATTCAAGATGCAGGCGATGACAAAATTTTCTTGAATTTATTTAAACAAAGATGATATTTATATAAAAACATAGTGTCGTAAGTAATAGACTGAGAATTTACAAATTAATTAAGCAAGAGTTACATAAAGAACTATATTTGGACATCATTGAAAAATCATTGTGCTTAAATATATTTTGTAAACTGAGAGAAAGTTGTGTATATGTTATAGTTAATACAGGGAGATATGATCATGTTTCTTACTATGAATGAAAATTACATTTCATGACAGTCACGTCGAGACTGAATATCATCTTGTTTGTGGCTGTAAAACTTTGAACTTCATTGTCAACGTATTTACCTCGACTTTTTATATGTATCTAACTAAAAAAAAGCATATGTCTGCTCTACGAAGCACAAATACATGTTTGTATTAAATTCCATTTGTAAATTTCCTTAATAATATACATTGGAGCAAAGAAAGGATCTCCAAGATTCTCATATGTAGTACAACAGATACGAATCAATACGATTCAGTCTTTTCTTACTCGCTACCTATGTGTGTGTATGTATGTTTGTTTATATATATATATATATATATATATATATATATATATATATATATATATATATATATATATATATATATAACGCTCTTTTTCCCCCTATTACTTTCTTCTTATTTAGTCCGAAAAATGCACCATCTACACCATTTATAGAGGAACTATGGTGCCTCATGGGTTAAGGTGATGGACTCGTGACAAGAGCTGCGAGTTTGATTCTCCTATCTTATCAGCCTAGACTTACTAACACGGCGTGTCCTTGAGCAAGGCACTTTGCTCTACAAAGTCTACATGCCTCGGCACAACGTAACCTTAAAAATGTTGATATGCTGTAAAACACCAAACCAAACCAAAGCAATACACTATTTGTGGATTGGCGATAAATGTAAACGTGTCTTTTATGTACTTTAGAAGTTGTACAATATATTGGCGAAGAAACAGACAATTAGTGCCCCTTTGTAAGTGTCACAGTTAGACAATTAGTGCCCCTTTGTAAGTGTCATAGTTAGACAATTAGTGCCCCTTTGTAAGTGTCATAGTTAGACAATTAGTGCTCCTTTGTAAGTGTCATAGTTAGACAATTAATCGCCCCTTGTACGTGTCATATTAGACAATTAGTGCCCCTTTGTAAGTGTCATAGTTAGACATTTAGTGCCCCTTTGTAAGTGTCGTAGTTAGACAATTAGTACTCCTTTGTAAGTTAGACAATTAGTGCCCCTTTGTAAGTTAGACAATTAGTGCCCCTTTGTAAGTATCATAGTTAGACATTTAGTGCTCCTTTGTAAGCGTCATAAACAATTAGTACCCCTTTGTAAGTTAGACAATTAGTGCCCCTTTTGGAAGTATCATAGTTAGACAATTAGTGCCCCTTTGTAAGTGTCATAGTTAGACAATTCGTGCCCCATTGTCAGTATCATAGTTAGATAATTAGTGTCCCTTTGTAAGTGTCATAGTTAGACATTTAGTGCCCCTTTGTAAGTGTCATAGTTAGACATTTAGTGCCCCTTTGTAAGTGGCATCGGCAATTAGTACCCCTTTGTAAGTTAGACAATTAGTGCCCCTTTGTAAGTATCATAGTTAGACAATTAGTGCTCCTTTGCAAGTGTCATAGTTAGACAATTAGTGCCCCTTTGTAAGTGTCATAGTTAGACAATTAGTGCCTCTTTGTAAGTGTCAGATTAGGCAATTAGTGCCCCTTTGTTAGTGTCATAGTTAGACAATTAGTGCCCCTTTGTAAGTGTCATAGTTAGACAATTAGTGCTCCTTTGTAAGTGTCATAGTTAGACAATTAGTGCCCCTTTGTAAGTGTCATAGTTAGACAATTAGTGCCCCTTTGTAAGTGTCATATTAGGCAATTAGTGCCCCTTTGTAAGTGTCATAGTTAGACAATTAGTGCTCCTTTGTAAGTGTCATAGTTAGACAATTAGTGCCCCTTTGTAAGTGTCATATTAGGCAATTAGTGCCCCTTTGTAAGTGTCATAGTTAGACAATTAGTGCTCCTTTGTAAGTGTCATAGTTAGACAATTAGTGCTCCTTTGTAAGTGTCATAGTTAGACAATTAGTGTCTCTTTGTAAGTGTCATAGTTAGACAATTAGTGCCCCGTTGTAAACTCGTGAGTGAGTGTCAAAGTTTGAGCGATTTGCAAAATTTTAGTGCAGAAGCAAAAACATATAATATGTACATAGTAAAACATAAAGAAAACTGTATTTATGTGATTTAAGTTTTTGCGCAGGACGCCGACCAATCGGTGATTTTACCAGATTTGTGGTACTCTTCATTTTAGACGTTTCAGTCGTTCGTATAGACCTTTACCAGATTTTCGCAGTCACGAACAAGTCTGTTGAGAGAGACAAGACAGAACCTGGATATGTTATTGGCCCTGTGTATACCTTTGGGTTAGGCTACCAGGCTACACGTGGTCTTGTCAGGATTAAATAATAATAATAATAATAATAATAATAATAATAATAATAATAATAATAATAATAATAATAATAGCAGCAATTGATGTTTTCCAGAAACAAAACGAGGACAGATGGTAATATGGACTTGGAGAAAGAATGGTTTCTATTAGGCAGACAATGAATAAAGTGCACGAGCTTGTCATATTCAGACTTCGAAACTATTTATTAGGGTAGAAATATCTAATAGGATCCATTCGGCTTTCAAATTAGAAACCGATAGCTGCTACCATAGAAACCATGTTATGCTCAATAGTCCAGAGAATTACATCATTTCAGTCATGGCAACTTACTTAATATAATGGCAAACAAATAATTGACAAGGTATAGATCTTTTCAGTTGTCAATCGAGTAGATCTGAAGAGACTGTTCCCAAAAAGGTCGAGGTAGTACTCAAATTTGAGGAAAACCCAGGAATAATTTAAAAAATAAACATGGCTCTCTATCCACATACTTTGGAACTTTGTCAGACGGAAATATTTATTGTTAAACCTTCCAGAGACAGAACCAAACAGAACTGAATATATTAGAAAAGAAAAATAGCAGAAGATAGCAAAGCAGATAAATAGAACTGAGTAAACAAAATAGACAAGGGTGCCTACTCGGTTGTTTGTTTTTTATTTGCTGCATGAACAAGGTATAAATCGCTAAATATATGCTCCTCCCCACCGGCATCAACAATGTTTTTTTTTTCTTTCTTTTTTCGAACGCAGTGGGTGAAGTATAGTATGTTTTGTATTGTGGAATATAACCACTGTATATTTTGATGATTGAAATTCGAACTTTCAAAGACCCACGACTTAAACCTATGAAAATCAGACCAAATTTCTAGGCAAGAAATGGCGCCCTTCTGGCGTACATTTATTATTCTGGAATTAAGCGCATGAATCTTTGTTTACACCATAATTTGCTAGCAGAGGTAAAACAAAAAAAAAAAAAACAAAAAAAAAAACCAACCAAAAAACAAAAAAACAAAACAAAAAAAAAAAAACCAAACAAACAACAAAACAACTAATAATTAAAAATCATTGCAGAAATTGTCGCCTTCTTTCCTTTCGCTCCCTTTTCATTCAAGTTGATTGATTTTGCCTTAAACACATACGACGATTATTCATGTACAGCGAACTGGAGTTTGGCATTATGCAATGGCAGATCCGGATGTATGTTATTTGCAGTTGAATCGAGCAGATATGCGACTATATACGGTACGAGAACAAATAAAAATAAAAACTTAGACATTGATTTGCTGGCGCTTTCTGCAATCTGGATTTATGATGTTTGTATAGCATTTATATTTCTTTTCATCCTCAATACAAACTAATGGCTGACTATAGTTGCCTCCAGCCTGTGCCTGTTCAGACAATCGGTACTTGAGCACGATTCTAGAGTTCTTACTCTGGCACAATAAAGGCAAACTTTATACACAACCAATTTTGATATTTCACACAGACTTAACGAGGCTGAACTAATGTGACGTTTTCAAGTATATTTATTCAAGATAGAACATATGCCAGCCGCTCAAAGAGGCGGTTGATTTATCGTGTTAATAAAATGGATGCAGGGGCCTTAATTGGGCACTTGACACAGTCAAGATGAAGTGACCATTGTACCGAAATAGACCTGACGCCTAAAACAACACTCGAGAAGTATTCCAGACAAAATAAATACTAGGAGCTTAAGTTGGCAGTTAAACATTGAAAAAGTCATCATTGTCTTTGAGGACATAAGAAGTGTTTTCTCATTAGCTCGATATGTGACCCCTAAGTATAATTCGTTTTGTGTTATCAGACATTAAAAATCAGGTATATATTATATATATATATATATATATATATATATATATATATATATATATATATATATATATATATATATATATATATATATATATAGAGAGAGAGAGAGAGAGAGAGAGAGAGAGAGAGAGAGAGAGAGAGAGAGAGAGAGAGAGAGAGAGAGAGCGAGAGAGAGAGCTTTGTATTATCTTTGGCCTTTGCTCCACCAATGCTCTGTTAGATATGGTTATCTTACAAAAAGATGACAGAATCAATGATTTTCAAAGCGCAAAAATAACTTTTCGGGCTAATACTACGTATTTAAAAGATGTCTGTAGTATGGAATTTCTTCCAGGTACTGGACTATCAACTGTAATAAACACCCTTATATAACCTACCAATATATTCGCGATATTTTTTTTTCAAAACGTATACTTTGTACACTATGGCATTTTATACATTAGTTTTCTGCTTCTTTTCACATAATCCACAAGAGACAACGTAACATGAGATTTTTTTTATCGCTGTAGCAATATTTTACTGTATTGATAAAATTGTGTTTAGATTTTCCGTTCTCTGTTTAATAGTTATCACTCTTTTCCTGATTAATTTTTTTTCGTGAGGAGTGTGTGTGTGTGTGTGGGGGGGGGGGGGGAGGGATGAGTGCAGAAAAAGAGACATATACTGCGGACATATAACATAATCCTGAAGGATTCAATAATAAGAAGATTAGTTTATGGCGTATTAAAGTTATTCCCCAGATTTTTCAGAAAAAAAAACAGAAAAATAAAACACAAATTGTTATATACTCATCACTGATTTTTTATCGCTGAATAATTATACATCACGGTATTTCTCATCCCAGCTACTTCTTCAATTCAAAGTTAAGATAAGATTATTGTTATGTATATTGAATCTTTAATGTGTGTTTAACTTTGTCCATTATAGTAAGGTTGTACTTATTTGTACTTTAAATTACGGTTACTTGTCAACAGGATGTTGACCAGCATTTGAGTTCAAGGCCAGTCTTATTTACAATTAGACTGGGGTTTTTTTCCATTAGGATGACTCACGCCTTGTTATGATGTGGGTCATTAGAAAATATGTATATAATAGAGACTTGATACGCATTAACTTCATTCCTGTTTTAGATCAGTCTGTGGAAATCCATTTGTGATCACATTTTACATTGTGCGTTGAAATCAGATATAATTCAAGAGGAATGATTTATTTAAACATTCATTGAAATTACTAAGTGCGCATTGACTTTTGAATTAATACATTACTTTGGACTTTTGTGAACTCATTCATAGACATTCTGGATTATATCATTGTGGTATATCAGGACATTCAAGACTATTTGGACTCATTCGGAATATTCTATATTCTTGGACTTGTGATTAGGACATTTAGGATTATTTGGAATTTGATTCATAATAGTGTAAGTATCTTTTGAATTTCACTTTGTATTATAGGGAAAGAAATTGCTTGTTGACCTTACTTAAATTGTTGGCTTCACTTTCTTTCTGTTACTTATTTTTAAGACCTAGAGTCGCAACACTATCCATTTCAATTCAAGGTTAAGATGAGACTATCCACTTCAAGTCAAGATTAAGATAAGACTATCCACTTCAATTCAAGGTTAAGATAAGACTATCCACTTCAATTCAAGGTTAAGATAAGACTGTCCACTTCAATTCACGGTTAAGATTAGACTGTCCAAAGAAAGTTTCAATATAAAGACATTTTAACCATTCGTCTTCTGCATAATATAATGAGCTGGGTATTATTTGAGGGCGAAAACATGAAACAGCTTGTAAAACAAGCAGGGTGTTCAATTAGCTTGGTAACATATTGCCAATGTTTAAAGAGAAAGACATATCTCGTTTTGAATCTTGACAGCCTTTTGCTTATGATCCAAGGTTGTAAAGGGATTATAAAACGGGTCATTACCATTCATTACGTAGGCACGCCTTCGCTATCTCGAAAATAAAGCACAGAAAAAATGAATAAGTTTGAAATTTTCGTCAGATTCACACAAACATAGCCGCCATTTAAACACATTCAGATGAAGAGGGACAGTTATAAATTTCCAGAGTGGGTGTTTTAAAATATTTTTTTCTTCTCATGAATGTTCCTGGGACTTGTCTTCAATTAGACCTAATTAACATCATTGTTATACTGTACATTTTTGCTTTTTTTATTTTTTTCTCTCCAAAATTTAAAAACTGACATTGAGTGATCTTAAACAGGGCAATGTGATATGCATTAAGTAACTTGTATAAACCATCTGTATACATCTCATCCACAATACAAATCGATATTCAGCTAGCACCGGAAGTGATTAGGGCGCCTTAATTTGTAGCTAATTTTCCAAGGATTGCTCTCCATCAGTCAGAGCTTAAGACTACAGATTATAGCTTTACCAAATTCCTCCGCATCTAAACGCGAAGTAGTGTTACACAGATAAATCGATTTATTATATATTTCATAATGAGATATTGAAATATATAGTGGAGAAAAATTATGTCGCCACAGTGGCGATACCACTTTTATCGCCACAGTGGCAATATCATTTTTGGAACTACTTCCTTTTTCCATTCAGGAAGTATATCTGCCCTTATATATGTTCTTCAGACCTGTATTTTCATATTTAGGCATATTTTATTTTGTCTTCAGCTTTTCCTTCTCTCTCTCTCTCTCTCTCTCTCTCTCTCTCTCTCTCTCTCTCTCTCTCTCTCTCTCTCTCTCAGGATGAATAGATCTTAAAATGTGTCAAGACTGTTAACCTTCCAGTATACATTTATGTAATCAATGAAAAGGCGCCGTCAAGAATGCATACAAATGAACCCAACAACAAAAAGCAGTCTTCAACAAGTATTAACTTTTTTATAATTAGTTTTTCACATGAATCATGCAAATTGTTAGTGACTGAGCTTACATGACCTGTTTCTTTTAGATATTCTGTGTCACCCATACAATATCGTATACCTATTACACTCAACGCCAACTAGTACATATTTGTAAGAAACACTCTTGACTACATATAGTAATAAAATTGTTTTAAGTAACGATTTTAACTGTCATCACAATCAAACGATGGAGAAATCAGGTATCGATTAGTGTCGATTTCAAATCGAAATTAAGTGACAATCGCAAATGGGGTCCAGCGTCTGTTACCGAAACAGACTACAAGCGTGCTAACACACAAAATTCACTTCTGAATGCAAAAATAAACAAAAATAGCATCCAAAATCCTTACAATTAAACTCACAATGATTAAAATATGTTGTTCAATGATGTAATGCTCTTACGTCTGTTGGAGCGTTATGTCATGTTGTTGCAGTACCCCCTCAATCGGCGCAAGAAATGTGTTAACGAACATAAAACTCTCTTTTTTTTAACATGAAAACATTCATTAAATTTGACAAAATACAGAAAATTTGAAGCATTATATGTACAATCTAAATTTGCAAAAATTCGCCATCCTAAAATTATTGTAAAATTTCGGAACTTCTTTTTATCGATACAGTAATACAGCCATTCATCCCATTGACACAAGACAGATAAACAAATCCATGGAAATCGATGGTTTTTGCCTTAAAAAATATATCATAAAAAGAAAATCTATGTTTTTGAGTAGATATAAGGAGATATTCCCTTATACTCGTTAAGTGGAAAAATTTTGTATTGTTTCCACTTCAGGCGTGAACTATTTCCTTATATCTACTAAAAAAAATTGTAGATATCCTCTGTATCTTAATCTTGATTTAAAAAAAGAACATATCGCTTACTAAGTAATTGTTCACAATTAGAAATGGCCATCGGAGAATTTTGTTCTAGCTTTAAAAAACATTCCGAGAAACTAGCAATTTTAATGAACATGGGAACAGACTACCTTAATTTATATTAATTGTAACAAAATATCATTACTTAAAATCAAGCGTAAGCAATATCTATCTCTTATTCGTTTCCCGAACGTATAACATACGTAATATAAACTAGCAGGAGTGGCGTGCAATACGCTAACGAAAAAAATACCCCCGCCTCTCCCGTACCCCATCCCTATCCCTTAATAGAGATAGTCTAGTCTTATATACCGTACCCCACCCCTATCCCTAAATAGAGATAGTCTATAGTCTTATATACAGTATCCCATCCCTATCCCTTAATAGAGATAGTCTATAGTCTTATATACCGTACCCCACCCCTATCCCTTAATAGAGATAGTCTATAGTCTTATATACCGTACCCCACCCCTATCCCTTAATAGAGATAGTTTATAGTCTTATATACCGTACCCCACCCCTATCCCTTAATAGAGATAGTCTATGGTCTTATAAACCGTACTCCACCCCTATCCCTTAATAGAGATAGGCTATAGTCTTATATACCGTACCCCACCCCTATCCCTTAATAGAGATTGTCTATACTCTTATATACCGTACCCCACCCCTATCCCTTAATAGAGATAGTCTATACTCTTATAAACCGTACCCCACCCCTATCCCTTTATAGAGATAGTCTATCGTCTTATATACCGTACCCCACCCCTATCCCTTAATAGAGATAGGCTATAGTCTTATATACCGTACCCCACCCCTATCCCTTAATAGAGATAGTCTATAGTCTTATAAACCGTACCCCATCCCTATCCCTTAATAGAGATAGTCTATAGTCTTATATACCGTACCCCACCCCTATCCCTTAATAGAGATAGTCTATAGTCTTATATACCGTACCCCACCCCTATCCCTTAATAGAGATAGTCTATAGTCTTATAAACCGTACCCCACCCCTATCCCTTAATAGAGATAGTCTATAGTCTTATAAACCGTACCCCACCCCTATCACCTAATAAAGATAGGCTGTAGTCTTAAAAAGGCCATCACTCTTTTGAAAATAGAACGAGTACAATGACTGGTCAAAATGTACATCTGATGATGATGACCATAATATATACCAAGTTTCACAGCAATTCAATAAAAACTGCAAACGTAGATGCATTCACAACATTCTCATTGCATCCAGCTGCAAGTCAAAGAGAACAATAAATATTACAAAATTCATGGGAGTAAAATTTTTGTCAATATGAGCATCTTTAGATGACGCCCATACTAGGTATGAAATTTAACGGCGATCTTTTAAAAAACTGCATGAGTCGCTCTCACAAGATTCTGTCTGACATTTAGCTGCAGAACAAAAGGATCAGTAACTCTAAGATAAATTGTGGGAGCAAAGTGATTTATTGATACTGTCATCTTCATGCGATGACCATACTATTTATAGTGTTTAATGGCTGTCTACCTAAAACTGCGGGAATAGTTCCTCCAACGAGATTGTGTATCACGCAATGCATTAAGCTATAACACGAAAAGGGGAAGAACTTTAACAAAATTTTCGGAAGCAAAGTGATTTGTCGATATGCGCATCCTCATGCGATGACCATACTATTTACCATGATTAATGGCAATCCATCAAAAACTGTGGAACTAGTTACACAAACGAGACTGTCATACAATGCATTAAGCTACAAGACGAAAAGGGGAATAAAATTTGAGGAATCAAAGTGAGATGTTGATATGCGCATCCTCAGGTGATAACCATAATATTTATCAAGAGATTAATGGCAAACCATCAAAAACTGCGGGATTAGTTGCCTTAACGAGAATGTCATACAATGCATTAAGTTACAAGACAAAAAGAATAATAACTCTTACAAAATTTGCAGGACCAAAGTGATTTTGTCGATATGATCATCTTTAAGTAATGACCATAGTATTTACCAAATTTTATGGCAATCCATCATAAACTGATATTTATATCCGGATTTTCGGAAAGATCTTTGAAAAAAGACCGACAAGAGAGTGGGAAAAGTTGCAGGTATGGTAAAATATTGAATAAACATATCCCCTAACGGACTATCGTATTAGATGCTATTTGTACAGCAGACATGGAAATTGATCAGGCTAGCTTAGCTGATACGCAATTAGATGTAAAATGTCAATACTTTCTCTGGAAATAAGATTTAGGGGCTGTCCCTGGCAAAAAGCGACATTCGCACCTGAGGGTCAATGTGCTATGAGACCAACATGATTATCAAAACAAATTTGGGTTAACGCGCTCAAGGGTCCATTGCTCAGTGTATCAAAATCTGAGGAAATCAATAGCAAACTAAAATTGTATTCATAGTACATCGATGCCTCCCTTCTTTGATAGGAGTGCAGTACTCACAAGACCCTTTCAAACAGAAAGTTGCACTGCCCTGCAGCCAGTAATGCACGTGAAAAGTCAATTAAATACAAAATTCATGGGAGTAAAATTGTTGTCAATATGAGCATCTTTAGATGACGCCCAAAAGTTAAGCAAAAAGTGTAAAATTTAGGTCCCAATAACCTATTCTTGCTGAAAGTTGTTTCTCTCACCAGGATGCATTTATACTTCAAGTTGCATACATCTGCAGCCAGAATGAACAAGAAGCTGCCTTAAACACAAAACTAAAGCAAAGTCATTGAGACCTGCATTTTGGTAGAGACGTATTTCACTCACAATGAGGCATCCAAACACCAAGTTGATGTATGACCTTGCAGTTAGTAGTACATGAGAGACTGAACTAAAACCCTCAAACTTAATCATAATGTGAAGAATAGACAGAAGAACGGATGAGAATAGGACTATATTCCCCACATAAATTTGTTGCAAGCCTTTAAAAATAATAGAAAGGTCAGCGACTTCTGATAGAACAATCAGTAGGCTAGAAAAGGAAAGTTAGTCAACATGAACTATTTGGCTTGCATTGCCTGCAGGATGAAATCAATTGTTTGTAAACCGATGATGGTACCAAAGCATGGAGAAAAATTAGATATTTCTTAATGTCAAGTTGGGCACAAATGCATGTTACTATGCTTGACTGATAATATTTAATTGCTATTTTTTTTTTTGAAATACTTATATCTTACCCTATCCTCCAGCCGCAGTGAAAATCTAGGGCTGCTACCTTCATTTCATATTAAACCCAAGGTTTCTAAATGGTCATAATATTAATCTTGAATCATTTTTTGATGGAAGAATGAATACAACACGTTTCAAGTTAAAGCCATCGGTAGCTCACATAATTTGACACTGCGTAAGGAGTTATGGCTGAGAACTCAACAGAACCCATATCTGACACCGTTAAGGAAAACAAGGGGTGATGGATTGGACATACCCTGCAGAAAGACTTTCCCAACATCGCTCGCCATGCCCTGGATTGAAACCCTCAAGGCAAACGCAGAAGAGGACAACCAGTCATGACTTGGCGAAGAACCCTGGACACAGAACTTAAGACCATTCGCATGCTCTGGAGGGAGGCAAAACAGTTAGTCCAAGATCGTGACAAACGGAGAGCCGCGGTGAAGGTCCTATGTTCCAGAGGTAACGAAGAAGAGTGATGATGATGATCTGCCCCAAGATTACAAACAATTCTCGCATTAAAACTCATGACTCAACTAAAAAGCTTGACATCTGATTGCATCAAGTCAAATCATTGACCAATCAAATGCCAGAACTTTAGTTGAGTCTCCGTTTGATGTCATAATTTTTGTGTAATCCTGGAGCTGCTTCATCTGAATTCACCTCCTTTTGTTCCATAAAATAGAACTCCTTTATAACAGGGCATAATTAAAACAACGCCCTTTCTGAGGATTTTTAATTGTGTATATATAGTCATAATGAAAACATATCAAAGATAATGTTGGACAATACGATTTAAAGTGGAGGAATACATATATGAAAAAAGTACCATTATACATCCTGAATAATTATCTTTCTTATACAAAACAAATGGCAGATGGGTTTCAAAATGAAATGCAAAATAACTTGAAATTGATATAATTTTAATTAATTTCAAATCAGTTACCGCCGACATTTTCTTTTTGAATGACTTGAAAATAATTTGGCTTTGTGCAATTAGTGTTTTATGCCTTCCAATAAAAGACATAGAAAATATTTCCACTTCTGATGCAGCAAACTTACGCGATAGCTGAAATTCAAAGAGAATTTCAACGACTTTTCTACAATTTTAAAGATTACAAAGAGTTTCTACATAGCAGTTAAAACTCTTTCAACAAGCCAGTGAATTTAAAACTTTTGTATTTATTTTGTCTCAGATCTTAGTTAATGTAGAGGGGTTGCTAAAATAGATCGTTCCATATTTTTGTTCCTTTTGGTACGACGCCTTTATATTCGCTTGCTTTATCTAAATTCACCTCCTTTTGTTCCATAAAAATAGAACTCCTTTATAACAGGGCATAATTAAAACAACGCCCTTTCTGATGATTTTTACATTATAATAATGTAATAAAGCATATGCATATAGTCACACGAAACTTTTGATTTTAGTCACCTTTATAATACTGATTCCATTGACAGTTTTAAAATAACCACGATAATATCCATGTGAATCAATCGATAATTTTCCGTGATTTCCCAAAGCTCATTCCTGATTGGCTAGCACCTTTGTTCGTTCCATATTGAAGGCTTATGACTTGCTGCCCGGCTTGCAGTTGCTCTTCTGTGAAAGTCCTTCTGTTTTCTTCACTCTTTTTAGGCCACATTTGGGGACCTTTATACTCTGGTCTGGATTGTGCCTAAAAAGCAAAAAATAAATAATTAAATAAATAAAAATAATGAAAGAAGAAATAATAATTACAAATAAACTTTCTAGGAGAGAGAGAGACAGACAGACAGACAGACAGACAGACAGACAGACAGACAGACAGACAGAGAGAGTGTTTAAATTAAATAAGGTTCTTTCAAATTTTGTACTTATATTCCGAGTTTTACCTAATTTGACAAGCTGAACAGTTACTTCATGACAAATACCCACATCGTAAGCTGTTAGGTAGGTAGGTGGATATTAGCGCTGAGCAATGAAATTAAGTACCTCTATGCCCAAAGCTCTGATACACGTGCAGACTTGGACAAGGTTCGTCCGTTCATACAGGTAGTCTGTTTGGAAGCTTGCAGAATTTGGAACGCCACATTCGTCTACTTTATTCAGGAATATTCCTATTCTTTCTCTTTCTCTGGCGGCCACAAAAGCCGGCATGTTGGTTGGCTGGAAAGATTTCTTTGAAAAGTCAATGCTCTTGTCGTCCGGAAGAAGAACATTTATTAATCTGCAATTAAAATTGAATACACGTGTATTATATGTCTATAAGTGCAAGATAAGGATAAGATGATAATGGATGGTGAAAGGAAGGAACAAACAAACAAACAGACATACATAGGGACAGGCGGGATAGATAGATAGATAGATAGATAGATAGATAGATAGATAGATAGATAGATAGATAGATAGATAGATAGATAGATAGATAGATAAATAAAATTGTGAATAGAATGAGATTGCTAGATAAATAGGTAGATAGATAAATCAGACAAGTTGTGAATAGAATGTGATTTGCTCTCTGGCGATGCTATATTTAAACATAGGAAAGATACACTCCAAATTCTAGGCAGTAATATGATTATTGGATCAATAGAACTCAAACTCTTGCTTGAATATCCGTAGCCATTTTGTCTGGAAAAAAAAAACAAACCCAAAGAAACCCAAATTTTTTAAAAAAAAAAATGGATGGGAATATTGGACTAGGTGCCCGACGATGACGTCCCATAAGTGAGATGAATAAATCCTAACCGATGCCGTAAAACGCCAAAGTGAGAATATCTATCACACACACACACACACACACACACACACACACACACACACACACACACACACACACACACTTTCCAGATACTTTTCTGTTTTAAAAGATGTTTAATTGGTGAAAAGTAGTAGGTTTCGTTGGTGCTGGTAGCGTTAAATGCCTGATAGCATTGGAATGATATCAAGGATTTGAGAAGACCACCCTTTCTGCGAGTAATACTGGCACATGGACTTACTTGCAGAGAACCATGCCGTCTTTGAGAATGTTATAGAAACAATCCCTCATCGTTGCCTTGTCCTCGGTATCCTCTATAGGCAAATCCTCGTCTATCAGGATGGCAATCCACTGCAAGCATTTCTTCGCTTCTTCCACGTTAAATGCATTGTCAATCTAAAAAAAATAAATGAAAATAGTGCAGTTTTGTGAAACACTCGTCTTGACTGAAGAAGCACTATAAAAATGATACCAAGGGAAACCACAATTAGCTTCAACATGTACACGTAATGATCCAATCATACGCAGAGTCATTTTGTTTCAAACGAGGTGTTATTATCAATGTTTCTTTGTGGATTTTTTTTATGGATTAAATAGTATTTTCCAATAGGTAACAGATAGGGATCTACATTATTGGATTTACATTATTAACCCAACATATGCTAATCCTGTCATTTAACAGATCTCCTTGGAAATTGAAATTCAAAAGCTGTACATTGACCGTAAAAACAACTTATTCCCATCAAAACCATTTGACTAATCTTTCACTAACTTTACATAAACTTTGGTGTTTATATTCACCACTGTTTACCATAAAACTGGATTTTCTAAGCATTTATAGAAACATTACATTAGATGGCGTAAAGTGATAATTCCAGGCCCCATAGACATAAAGTCATATATAATATTAGTGTCGCTGTGCAATATGACTTTAAACAATGTATGTGCAATATGTATATATATATATATATATATATATATATATATATATATATATATATATATATATATATATATATATATATATATATATATATATACAGTGAAACTCCTCAAAAACGAACACCCTTGGGACCCAATTTTTTTCCGGTTTTGAGAAGTATTCGGTTTACTGAGGCTTTTGCAGATGTGAAAATAAATCTCTTTTTCTGAGCTCTTATGTTACGAGAGAGAGAGAGAATGCAGTTACGAAAGCATCAGTGTCTGTGTGTGTAAAAGTGCACAAATTTAAGAAAGTTGTTATTTTTTTATTTTATTTTTAATACGTGCATTTAATGTAGAATTAGCTGAACAATATATGTTCCTACCGAAAAGTGTATCCTTTCACAGGAATAATAACAGTTGCTCGACATAGAAATACAGTCCTCGTCACAAGAAATATACGAGGAATGAAATACAGTACTTTTATAGCTTTACTATAAGTCCATTGGAATTATGAATGATACTCCACAATATGTAAATACTCTGTATAATTCATAATGTTCACAATTCAAGAGCCTGGCTTGAAGAAAACATGGAGCGTTGTCTGTTCTTTCTTACATCGTTCTTTAACTAATGTAGCATGCGTTATTGACTCCATTTCTTGTGCCATAGCCAAATAACGGTCATCCTTTGCAATCGCGAAAGTTTTTAATCTCTTTATAAACTCTAAAATTTATGGGTATGTCATATCACTGTCAGGTGACTCAGAACATACATTGTCATCATCGTATTCATCGCTTTCATCATTGGCCTGATTGCTTTCACGAAACTGCGAAACAAGTTCACTCTTCCAGTCATCAGAATTATCCTCATCAGGAACATCATTGTCCAAATGATATAGGAGCTCATGGTCAATGTCCAGTCGTAATTCATGAGCCAGTCGAGGCAAGGGAATATCGTCTTCATCATCATCCTCACTGACGTTATCATTGTCCGCATTAATAATCTTTCTCAATTGGCTTACCTATAAGCATTTAGTTATTAATACATGCAATTAGCCTTAAAAGTTGACTTTTTTGTATGATGCAAAGACTTCAGATTAGTCTATTGTCAGCCCTAATCTGTGTCGGCGCGTGTGTCGAGTGTTGTTTTAACCTCGCGTGCCCTTGGGGCAGTTTCCGGGTCTTTGTCTCGTCGATCAGACTACTACAGCACCTGTTAACCGTAAGTAGGCTGTTCCAGCGTGTGTCAGGAATTTAGCAGCTAAAATATATTTCCAAGTTTCAACTCTGTTTCGGTTTTATGATGTATTTTTAAGCGTAAAATTGAAATTTAGGATCGAAAATTGTTCAGAGTTGAGGGGTTTAGGTTTACTGGGGAAAAAATGATATTATAGAAGGAAAATTTCGGGAAAAAAAAAATCGGTCTTGAAGGGGATTCCACTATCCTGAGGGTTCGGTTTTGAGGAATTTCACTGTATATATATATATATATATATATATATATATATATATATATATATATATATATATATATATATATATATATATATATATATATATATATATATTACCAAGAGAAGTGAGATGGTTGCAATCGAACTCACCCCATACCCTCAGCCCACATGTATAGATGTACTGTATTGTTTTCGACGGAATAGCTTAGGCTCTACCTCATGCTAATATGCACACCTCCATATTAAGTCAGTGTTGCAATTCAAACACTAATGCAAATTTTTCTGTTTCGCCACCCACCCCACCCCCACCCCGTAATAATGTATGCTTCCTGGCTTCGTACCTATCTCCACTGTATTGTATATATTGTAACGGATTAATCACTAAGCAGGTTTTGGTAGGAATTGCTATGGGTTTAAAGGGGGGGGGGGGGGGGCGTCGGCGGCAGAATTTTGTTCTCAAAAAACTTTTAAAAAAATTAAAGCTTCCTTGTCAAATTGAGTACTCTTCGCTTTATGAATGTTAGTAGTTATATCGATTGAGCATATAGAAAGAATAAAGTAAATTGTTTCTTTAGAAGTAATCATTTTGACACTTTCGACGTTTAACGCAAAACAAAAAATATTTAATTACATAGTAAGGAAACATTTTCTACCTTATTTGCAGTCTTTAAATCAACTGGTAATTCAAATATATAAAGCTACATTAATTATTTATTGATATAATGTGTTTGATTAAAACAAACCAAAGGAACAAACAAACTAAATATAATTCTGTTATGCAGTGGTTTTTCTTTACTTCGAACTTGAACTGCATTTAAAATATATATGTTACAACAGCGTACTAAAAGAATGTATACGTTAAGCATAACTTTCCAAACTATGCAGTACCATAGTTCAATAGAAAATTAAATTCGAAATTTAACCATTCCAAAACTTATTTCAGTTGGTAAGATCGTAATCCAACTATTTTCCTCTATCTTGTCTCTCTTCCCATGACCAAAAATGTTTGCAACAATATACCAACTATTTTTCTCTATCTTGTCTCTCTTCCCATGACCAAAAATATTTGCAACAATATAAATAAACTTCAGATTATACGGCCTAAAGCTAGTACTTAAAGATCGTAACAAACGCTTCATAGGTTTCTGAGGTCATATTTTCTATAAAACTCAAACCATTCGACAGCGAGAACGTCTAACGGTTTCATGAATATACCAAATTATGCATTTCAGTCATTGAGCGACGTAGATCAAAAATGTTATCAACCGATGGTGCTAAATTTTGAGATTCCATCTGCTTCATTCCCAAAGTCGTTACAAACGTATATTTGTTGGACTATAACAGTTTTCTTCTGTTCTTTTATGGACCAATATGGCATTAGCTGAGTCGAAGGCTTGACAAAACTGTTGCAAATGACAAAAATCTTTGTCGAAAATATTTTGCTGGGATGGTGGTGGGGGTGGTGAGTGCGGAATGGGATATCTATAAAATCGAGCAATGAGAAATGCAACTTTTAGACTGAAGGATCGTACTATTTGGATTTGTTATGCTTCTTCTGACAATTTGGAAAGCTCACAAAATGCTTAACGTTATTTAGTAAAAATCAGGCAATTAGTAAGGAGCAAACATTAATAAATCTCGATAGCTGCTGCAAATATGTCAGAATAGCAGTATTTAAATTTTCTCAATGCTGCTTTTTTCAAAGTTTCGCTGATGTTTCAATTTTAAAGCAGTTGCTCTGTGTAAATTTGTACTTGTACATTAATAAAGTATAACTTTATGGTTTAAACGAAGTCGCTAAATTAAACCTCAGCCGACCAAAACCCGTGTAGTGATGTTAAGGTCCATATTAACAAATCTTGATCGATGTATTTAATGAATTCCTAGATTTTTGGTTATTTTGGGGTTTTTTTTGTGCATTTTAAATGAGTCTCTTGGGTCATATCTTACATAACTGATCCTACATCTCGATTGCCCCTCTCCCCCACCCCCCGATTATTTAGTGACCCTGATGACGTATGCACGTTGAAAATTTTAAGACTTCTGTTACTGTAACCAACACTTCTGGGTCAAAGGCAAAAATATTTATAAAAACAAGACAGAGAACAACCTTTTGATTAATCTCTAACAAGGAAATAGATTTTGAAAATCTGCGTCATTTTAAAATACACATTAATTGTCATTATTGATTTATTTACTTATTGACTTAGTTTGTTTCTTGGTAAGTCTCTTATTTTGTTTCTTGTTAAGCTTGTATGTTAGTAAGCAACTTAATTAAAACTACTCCTTTCATTTCCTATTGAAACTTGGTACTGCATATTTTGGAACGGTACATTAGATATTTCTCGTACATTTTGATATAAAATTGGTAAATCTTGATTTAGCAGCATATAAAGTTCACTGAATATATGAAGCATGCCATGCAGACACGCGAAATCATGCCAGCTGTTTATTTAAGAACTGAACTTCATATTTTACGGGACTCGTGAAGTTATGTATCTTGAAAACGCCACGGCAAGTTGCTATTATTTGTTTACACCCATCCTGGTAAAGTAATATTTATATTGGCACCATAAAGGTGGCACTCGGGGGGGGGGGGGGGGATAGTTTAATTTAGTTAGTTTCTTAACATCAAATATTTTGGTTGTCATTAAGCAGATATCAATTTCGTGGTTGACAATATAAAAGGGGGTTGATCACGCTCTGGCAAGAAAAGAGCTGAGTATCAGTGCACAGTAGCTCTGCACTGGATGCCCCATTGCACAGCAGTTTCAAAAGAATTTAATATATGCTGTATAAAGGAACGCACCAGAATGTAAACTGAGAGTGAAATGAGTCATACGTTTTACTCGCATATTTATTATGTGTTAGTGAACTGCAATAAAGTTTGGTCACGTACATACTTTTACGAAAATAAAAGTGGTATCATACATATTAATTTATAGACCTCATGAATAAACACATCTTTTTTTATATGACTGTTTAGTTTATTTGGACTGCGTATTATTCAATAGTAATTTATTCTATTGCACACGTGGAGTCTCATTAAAAAAAATGTGCCAGTCTTATAATCTAAATATGTACATCCAGATGACTGAGATTTGATACGAGTGTGAGACGAAAATTGTAATCAATTCACGTATAATATTTTAGTGATTGTTTGCTATTGTTTATTAAGTTTGTTCTTAATCTAATATGCTGACACTCTTGTAATTGTTGTAGATCAAAGGAAACATGTCATATTCTTAAACAAATGTTTTTATAATAAATTACAGATGCAATGCATTATGTCATTTTCATTTTCTCATTTCGTCAGATGCCAACCCCACCCATTCATTCCCAGCCCCACCCACAGGGAGCAGATGAAGACTCTTACGATGACGTGTACATACTTAAATCATTTCCCAATAGAAAAGTGTAGGCAATATTTCTTGCGACGTGCAAAAAGGTATCAATCATTATTAGTGAACAAACGCACGGACAAACAAGTAGGGTCACTTATCCTTCACCTTTCTCTTTGGAAAAGTGTGGCAACCATGAAATCGGTCAACACAATGATACGGAGATACTCTTAATTTTCAATAATGTAGATTGGGAAAAACCACACAACTTGACTTTATTTACTCAATTCTTCTGTCGGGTCTTACACACGAGTGAACAGATTCAAAAAGGCTGTATAATGCCGCATTCCACCGATGTCATTCTTTATTCTTTAAAAGTGATGACTCATGACTCATGAATTAAAATTTTCCATATAATGCAAAATAAGTTTCGCAAATAAGCAATCCTGTATCAGATTTTGCAGATTTGACTTTCAAATACATTGTCATAAACATGAATAATACATACAATATACTAAACACATTCAGAAATGTTTGAAGGGGAAATTGAGGTGACACACACAAGACTAGAATAAATGTAGATGCAAAACACATTTTTCATTGGACAAAGTTTCAGGTAGATGTATGTATGTAAGTAGCTCTACTTTACGGTACCTCAGCACAAAAGTGGCTATGTCGAGCCAACAAAAGGTTATGTTCCAAAAATGTAAAAATGAATTGCACAAAAATTAGGAAGATAAAACCTTCCAAAAAATGTATAACTAAGCACAACAAGATCAAATATAAAACGTAAAGATGTAAAATTATATAAAATTAATATAAATTAACAGATAAAGGTAACAGATTTAAAATCCTCAAAACGTGATTAAAATTTCTTGTATAAACCGCATTCCTTTAAACATTCCAAGATTTTCTCGGATGGTACGTACTCGTACAGTTTCTGTAAACGCTATAATATCTCTAGTAAAGTGACTTAAGTTGTAATCTTTGATTTGTGAGATGTGAAGAGACAAAACCAACACACAACTGAATTTTGGGTACCAAATAGGCCATATCAGCCATGTGACAGATGAGTGTGAACTACATGCTTTTTCCTTTCTCAATTTGTTTTTGTTTTGCTTGCTCTAGACATGATACATATCGCCACCACCATGCTAGACATGATACATGTCACCACCATGCTAGACATAATACATGTCACCACCATGCTAGACATAATACATGTCACCACCATGCTAGATACGATACATGTCACCACCATGCTAGACATGATACATTTCACAACCATGCTAGATATAATACATGTCACCACCATGCTAGACATAATACATGTCACCACAATGCTAGATACGATACATGTCACCACCATGCTAGACATGATACATTTCACCACCATGCTAGACATGACACATGTCACCACCATGCTAGACATGACACATGTCACCACCATGCTAGACATGATACATGTCACCACCATGCTAGACATAATACATGTCACCACCATGCTAGATACGATACATGTCACCACCATGTTAGACATGATACATTTCACCACCATGCTAGACATGACACATGTCATTACCATGCTAGACATGATACATGTCACAACCATGCTAGAAAAGGATAAGTGTTTCATGTGATCATTAAATAAAATGCTTGGGCTTCGAATAAGAAAAATCTGTAAAAATTCCAATCCTTTAAAACCTAGGACACGAAAATTATCGGAAAAAAAGTTTATTATTTATTAAAATCCGACGTTTAAAAATTGGAACATATGTTTAAATGTTCGGAATTATTTATTTTGTAATGTGAAAAACAGCGACATTATATCATAAATATTCAATTATATAGGATAGATCTTGTATATCGAATGTGGTTCGTCGTACATGCCCGAATGGGCGCACACGACGTTAATTCAAGCATCATCATTATGAAAAAAAAAAAAAAAATTCAAGCATCATCATCATAGAATGTGGCTTCACTGACGTAGGGAAAGACTCGCAAGTAGGCAAGAAAAGGGGATCTATAGCACAATTTACAATGCAACAGAAGAATGGTACTGACAAACTCTGATGGATATTTATTTGAAACTTCAATTATTTTCTTTGAAAACATTGTATCATTATCATTCAACTTGACAGTACACCCATTGGACCCAGACACTGGTACAATCAGAGGGCGTCTTTCAGTGTGGGATGAGGGTGTGGAATTTCAAAGGACACTAACTTCTATGTTTCGTGAAGTATTTGACACGGAGAAATAAACCCTCCCTGGAACAAGGCTGATTCATTTTCTTCAACGATTTTGGATGAAGTTACAATCGATTTTTGAAAAACAAAATACAGTACAGTTGAGGCGATGATTATATGGAATACAAAACTCGTTAGCATTGTAGGACGACATTTATCGTGTTGCGAAACATACAGTAGTAATAAAAGATTATATTGTGCTATAAATAGTATATGCAAATAGATTCTACTTTCTATTGCCATTGTTGGCAAGGTGACAGGTACAATATTGTGATACTTCAAAGTCACTGGCAGTCTGAAGTACCCATCATAAGATCTTACCTCCCCTCGTGTTATTTTTGGTCATATTTGGCTATTTGCCATATATGCATTCGCTTATGAGGCGCAATGAACAGAGAGAGAGAGAGAGAGAGAGAGAGAGTTACTGGAGATCTTCCCAGATTTGTCAGCATTTTGGGGACTATTCGACCTCATTATAGGCATCATACAGATTAAAATAATAGGTTGTGTTCAACATGAAGAATAGTAGGCGATCAGGTCTATCACTTCTGTTTATTTTCTTTTGTTATTTCTTATACTGGCAATTGTAATTTGTCATCACAAATGCTTCCATCTTCGAAGTTACTTTACATGATGTTTTATTTTCAGCATACGTCCAACAATCGTGATTTGTAAAAACCCTTTTTTATGCGTGAAGCAATGAGAGTTGACCTTGCACCAAGGTGATAAGGAACAGAAAGAAAGTCAACGATCTGAAATTAAATGCATTTTGCACATATGATTTATGGTTTTTCATGTTAAGCATGAAATATGGATCATTGTGATCTACTCTTGTGACGAGGGTGTAGTACTCATCAAGATGCAGCCCTTCGCCAAGTTTCATGGATCTTTGTATAACAGTATGTGTACCGGGTACTCAAACCCTATTTGGTTATGAGCTAAACGCAAAAACTTAACTTAAGCCATTAAACCGTGAACTTTAGGTGGCCATGACCTTGTGTTATTGTAAGGGTGTGCTACTAACTGAGATGCATACAATCATCTAGTCCTCATCAAGATGCATCATCTAACAAGTGTCTCGATTCCATGTATAACAGTGTTATGCATTTGCCACTAATCAAGATATTGAAAATCCAAGTACATGCAGTGCTAGCCAAGCAAGACCCCACTTCTTTACACCTTTACCTGCACAGGCAAGCACAAGCCACATAGTACCTAAATATATAACACCTCTAATACCTCATATCTCCAGGCCCAGGTAGACTCAGATATACTTCATAAAAGTGTAAAAGACAATGACACTAATCATGATGAGATTACTTTCAAACACAGTACAAATCACAGTTCACAGTGCCATGGAAAATTATGTTCTAAGTGACTTGATAGTTGTGATCAGGGATCTTAATCTATATGTACATGTGTATGCATGTATATGTGTGTGTGTGTCTCTCTCTCTCTCTCTCTTTTATATATAGGATCAAGTAGATATGATAAGGAGTTTTTAGTGAAAAGCCGATGTTGATATGCCCATCCATTCAGGAGGAGTAGCGATAACAAGATTTTCAAGATGACTGCTGTGGCGGCCATATTGGACGTTAGATTCGCACCATTTTCATTTAAAACCAACCAGACATCATAAGAAGTCTTCTGGTGAAAACCACATGTTGATATGACCATCAATTCTGGCTGAGAAGCGATAAAAAGATTTTCAAGATGGCTGCCATGGCGGTTATATTGGATGTCAAATCAACATTATTGTCATTTAAAACAAACTAGACATGATAAGAAGTCTTTTAGTGAAAACCCCATTTTGATATGACCATCCATTCAGGAGGAGTAGCGATAACAAAATTCTCAAGATGGCCGCTATGGCGGCCATATTGGATGTCCGAGCAGCACCGTTTTCATCTAGGACCAACTGCACAATGGGATGAATGTGTGTGTACAGTTTGATGGCAATCCTCAAAGTAGTTTAGGAGGAATAGCGATAACAAACTTGGGCTAACGAACGGAAGGACGGACGACGGACAACATACCATTCCATAAGCTCTTCTGGTCTATGACCAGTAGAGCTAAACAAATAACGTGGTCATGAGTTATATGCAAATACGTAACATAAGCCAGTAAAATGTGAAATGTAGGTCTTCTGTGGTAAGGTTATGGTACTAGCAGAGATGCATACAATCATCTAGTTTGATGATTCTAGCATGTACAGAGCTTGAGAAATAAGCTGAAAACACCAAATATAAAAAAATATACTGAAGCGTACAATATAGGTAATAGTGACCTCCTTTTGTGATGAGGGTGTAGTACTCCTCAACATGCATCCCCTCACCAAGTTTCATGCCAATGTGGTTAAGTGAGAAAGCTTGCCAGTAGCTTCCCGTGGGTCGGTGGTTCTTCCCGGGATTTGTCCGTGTTCTTCCTCCACCAGATATACTTACCGCCATGTATAGCCTATCATGTGCTGAAAAATGGCGTTAAACCCATAAAACCAACCAACCAACCAAGTTTCATGATACAAGGTATATCACTATTTTTACAGTGTGCAAAAACCCTGAGCTAAACGCAAAACCTTGACAAAGAATGTACAACTAAATGTACATGTATGTATAAAGTTATCCCCCTCCCCAGGGGGTAGTTGCTATGCTGGGACGTATCCAGAAATATCGTTTAAGGGGGGTTGTTGCTAAACAAATTGGCGGTCGGTCCGTGGAATAGAACTCCCAGTGGGGGCCGAGGGGGCGAAGGGCTCGGACGCTCCTGTATTTGTAAGCGTTTTCAGGGTTTAATTGTAACCATGTAACTGTAAAGTAAAACCTTACTCTAGCCTAGAGTCTAGGAAACATTCTGGTTGTTTCACAGTCATTTTTTTTTGTGGCGAGGGGGGGGGGGGGGGGGGGGGGGGGGGGGGCGGGGGTTGGTTAGTTGTTTGGTTTGGTTTTGTGGGGTTTAACGCCATTTTTCAGCACATGATAGGTTATAGATGTATACATGGCGGCGAGTATATATTTGGTGGAGGAAGAACCGGGAAGAACCCCCGACCTACAGGAAGCTACAGGCAAGCTTACTCACATACCTATGTTGGTCGAGCCGAGACTCGAACTCATGCGGACAGAGGTAACATGTGTGAGGGATTTGCAAAGGCGAGGGCCTTAGATTACTCGACCCCCCCCCCCCCTCGCACGGAGGAGGGGGGGGGGGTCAGGTAAAAACAGCAATGATTTTTCCCAGACGTGATTTCAAAGGAATGATTTTGGCTACAGAGTTCTTGGTCTAATGCATTCACAGACGGCGCCTGAGTACAGGTTCTCACTTTTTCAGGACAAGTACACACACACACACACACACACACACACACACACACACACACACACACACACACACACACACTTTGTGATAGGTAAAGAGGCACTTAAGAAGCTGCTGATTTTGGCCTAATGTTTAGCCTGTTCCTGCGAAAACTGATTTAATAATGTCTCGTTTTATATATATATATATATATATATATATATATATATATATATATATATATATATATATATATATATATATATATATATATATCCCCCAGGACACCTCCACCCTCGCCCTATTGATAACACGATACCCATGACATCGGTAGTTACCCCGGTACGCACTTGAGGTACCAGGTGTGGAAGTGCAAGATTTAATTACATAGCGACAACATTAATTTTAGGACATTTAGAAGAAAGGCAATATTTCTTAGAATACCAAAGTTTGGTGTTTAACCTTCTCCAAGAGTTTCCTTTCGGAGAACAGGACGGACTTCCAATGCACTTATCGTACATTTATTTTGACAGTGGATTTGGGTGATGTTGAACACGTTTGCATTGAATGGAACAAAGTGATACATTTCGAACAACAAATTTGCTGTCACCCTCAGGTGGCTAATCAGTAATTTTCAGGCGGGCCGGGGAGGCTGGGATTTTCTTTCGAGCAGGATATTTTTGTTTTCTTTTACCTGAAAATAATGTATTTTTTTCAACTAATGTAATGATATAATATTGTTGTCGTCTTTTTGCTATAAATAACAAGAATATTTTTGTCAATGTAGCCACCCCCCACCACCCCACCACCCCACCACCACCTCCCACCCCACTCCACCCTCTTCCGAAAATTAAATGGTCGGTCCCTAACTTCTTTTGGTGCAGAGGTGTCTCAGACGCAAGACACAAAGCTTTTGTCAGGTAAATCAAAGCTGTAATTCCAAGATACAATCTGCACCACAAACATTATGCGGTTAATCCGGTTTTTCTAGCATATCTCTTTATAAACTTTTTCAGTGTATTGGTATTTTTTCTCCTGAAGAATTCCAGAAAACCAGAAAACTCAATCACTACCTGAAATAATGTCCACGAACAATATATTAACGGAAGACAAATGTGAAAGAAAAGAAAGTTGTATAAAGAATGACCAGAATGTCGAGTAATAACCATGCGTATAAATGTGCTGATTCAAATTCCCTAGAGGTGCCCTCCAAACCCAGCGTATCAGGTTAGATTTAATTTAGATTATTCATTTCTCACATACCAGAGGTAGACAACGAACAGATGCGTGTACAATGCCCTTTTTCCTGTACACTGCTGACTTTGACTCAGTTGTCCTTTCACTTTATTTACGTTACCCTATTTCTTGTAGAGGACGGTAAGCTGCATGACCTTTATCTATCGGGCCACTATATAAAAAAAAAAGTATCACTAGCATTCAACCAATCAGAAGCCTGTATTTTAATTAATTTTTGTGCATTTTACGTGTTTACTCCGCGTTGCTTGTTTTTAATCCTTTGACTGCTGATAAATAAACAGTTACTGAGCTTTATATATTCCTTTTTATGACAATCTACTATGAATGGCGCGCGAACATTTAACCTCGTGGTTTTAAAAATATATATATATATATATAAACAAGGGTCCCTAGAATGGACTGACGCTCTACTGGGAGAAAAGAATTTCCAGGAAATCTAGATAGACCATTTCTTCCTTTTAACAATGTCTACCATTTTGAATGATGAAACACGTGGTTTCGCATCATTTCAATCATGCTGCAAGATGGTAGCCAGATAAAACAAGTGCTTTGAAGTTCTTTGTCAAAATCAGTGAATATCATATGATTATTAATTCATCTTGTATTTCTGTAATCATAGATATTGTTCATCTAAGTACTTACATGCTTTTGGTAAATCCTCATTGTGACTGATGCTGTCAAAACTTGTATTATTTTTGAAAATACTTACCAGGGTTCTGTATACAAATAAAATGGTTGTAAATCAAACAATGTCAATGCTGTAGAAAATGTCAATGGATCCAGTCTATCTGAGTTCTCGGAATTCACCCAAGAGGATATTCATGTTGTGGAAGCAAATTCATACAGAAAGTTAATCACAGATTTTATCCACATCAAAGAAAATCAAGACAGTATCCCTATCCATGTCTGGAACAACTCACCAATGAAGAAGATGAATGAATCAAGGAACAAATTTCAATTCTACTAATACTCATAGCATGTGTCCAAAATCACTACTTCACATGAAAATAAAGTTACATGTACTGTATTCCCATCAACAAATACCATTTTATATCAGGGCAGTGGATGTTTGGCTTGGACATATAATGGATTTCTTGAACTGTGTTAAGACATAAACAATAGATCTAACACCAGCACTGTGTCACAACAGCCATCCTCAGCTTGGCCCATAACCTCCACTCTTATATGTACCTGTCAAGCAAAGCCATAAAAACAAACTACCATGCTCAAGTAGACATAAGCTACACAGGGCCTAATTACTTAACCCCCTTGCCCTGGTAGACCCAGATACACTTCATCAAATTGTAGAAGATAATGCCACTAATCAAGATAATGAAAATCCAAGTACAGGCAGGCACAAGCCGCATAGTGCCTAAATATACAACACTTCTAACACCCACTCTCTTCAAGCCCAGGCAGACCCAGATTACTTCATTAAAGTGTAGAAGACAATGACACTAATCATGATGAGACTTCTTTCAAACACAATGCAAATCACAGTTCACAGTATCATGGAAAATTATGTTCTAAGTGACTTGATAGTTATGATCGGGAATCTGAATCTATATGTGCATGTGTATGTATGTATGTATGTATGTATGTATGTATGTATGTATGTATGTATGTATGTATGTATGTATGTATGTATGTATGTATGTATGTATGTATGTATGTATGTATGTATGTATGTATGTATGTATGTATGTATGTATGTATGTATGTATGTATGTATGTATGTATGTATGTATATATAATCAGTCACAATATTGTAACAAATTTGGGTATGTTCCATTTGTATTTACGTCTCCATTTATAGGTTCGTTAGATTTTAGTGATTAGTTGTTTGATTATGGGAAGTAGGTGTTGGGAAAATATTTCCCAGACCGAGTAATTAGCCAATTTCTAGGAACAGACGTCATACTTACAGTTTTTAAGAGACTTTGCAGTGGCATGGACTGGTTTCGTAGTTTGAGATGGGGTCAGACTAGCATAAGTGGGCATGGAGCCAAGTAGTTCCTATTTTAATTCAGAGGTGTTGATTGATTGCACCTTTCGGAGGGAGATTTCGTGACAAGAACTACTGTTTTGTGCCATGGAATAATTGGGAAGAGGTCATCCCTTTGTTTGGAGATGCCTTTCATTGTAGCAGTTGATGGAAGTACACGTGCGAAACGCGGTTCAGACTGTTGTTTTTAGGACTCACGGCATTAATTATACGGAACAACTGTGAACCAGTCTAGAAATGGGTGAAGATACAATAGAATATATACGGGTTTGGTGGTCCATAATTGGTTAATAATGAAAAGTAAAATTTTAGTAAGAATTATTTTGAGAGCTTATCCTACCTGTACCTAAAATAAATAGAGACAAGATTCTGTTGATGCAGTTTTAGTATTTTTTAAAGTTCACTGCATTGGGTGTTTGAATTTTGTTATGTGTGCTTCATGCCACTGCATGCTAAGAAGGAAAAGCCATGCAAATGTGAAAGTTGTAGCTGTGATATTGTGGTCATTTATTTATTGATTAGAGAAAACTTGTATCTATCATAGTCGTGGCGCGTTACGAGAACTTCCAGTTGACAACGAATGTTGTCGGAAAGTCCTTGGAAATAGGGGAAAACAAGGGACTCCCACCAGCCCGACCTCACGCAGGTGGCAGGTGTTTGATTCGCTCGGTAGAGGAACCCCTGTGCGTGTTACAACATATATATATATATATATATATATATATATATATATATATATATATATATATATATATATATATATATGTATATATATATATATATATATACATATATATATATATATATATATATATATATAGTTTGAAGGCAAGGCAATCCTGAAAATAGTTTAGGAGGAGTAGCGATAAAAAAATTGTGCTAATGGACGGATGGACATCGGACGACATATCAGCACCATTGTCATTTAGGACTAAGTATACAGGATAAGGAGTCTTTTAGTGAAAATCCCATGTTGATATGGCCATCCATTCATGTGGAGTAGCGATAACAAGATTTTCAAGATGGCCACTGTAAAAATATGAAATCGATGTCTCGTTACAAGTCCCACGCCTTAACCACTGAGTCACCGCGGCTGCAAAGTATAGACCAGATTCCAATTCTCATGTGTATGGATACGAATGCTATACAGAATCTACGGTCATTCACTCTAACTCATCCCTTGTCGTGCATCAGGTGGCATATAAGGCCTCGACGAGAGTGTGCCACTGATGACGGTCTGCAGCCCTGCATGTGATGATGTTCCATGTCAGGCCGCATTCCTTCATCTCTTTATCCACAATTCTCCTCCATGTTTCTTCGGGCCGACCCCTCTTTCGTCTCCCGTCCGGTGTCCAGCGGAGGGTTCTCTTCAGCGGTGCAACCGGTTACATTGTGAACACATACCCCAGTCATCGCCATCTTCTTTTCTTCACAATCTGGACAAGAGATACTGATTCTGTCCTTCGATGATGATCTTCATTACTGAACCTGTTAGGCCAGAAGATGAATCTTCATCACTTGTCTTGGAAGATTTCAAGCCTTTGTGCTATTCTTGATGTTAGCTTCCAGCATTCAGAGCCATACAGCAGCACTCCGAAGATGTTGCTTCAGTAAATCCTTAGCTTGGTCTTGAGTCCAAGTTGTTTGGACTTCCATGTGTATTTCAGCATACCGACTGTTTGATTTGCTTCGCTAATTCTGGTTTCTTCTTCTCTCTTTGAGTCTCCGTCTGTGGATACTTTGTTTCCAATGTATGTGAATTCCTCTATCTCCTCAACTGGTTCGTTATTCACAGTGATAGAATCATTGGTTGTATGGTTTTTCCTCATTAATTTGGTTTCTTTGCTGTTTACTTTCAGTTCTATCTTTATGGCTGTCTTACTGGTTACAAGTCCAACGCCTTTACCACTGAGTCACCGCGGCTGCGAAGTATACACCAGATCCTAGTCCTCGTGTGTATGGATACAAATGCTATACAGAATGTAAGGTCTTTTAGTGTTAAATACCCATGTGTTTTGTGCTTGGAGTTTTTAACCACACTCATTAAAACGAACATAAAACTTATATGGACCCATGCATTTAATTGAGTTCTTGTAATTTTTAGAAAGTATTTGTTTTAAAGAAGTAATTAAAAATTGTAACAAAACAGAGCTCCATCTAAAAAAAGCAAATAATACTTTCTAAATTGCTTTTATATTTTTATACTGATATTACATCATAATGTGTGTAATTGTGCAAGAAAGAAGCAAAATAACTAATGTTATCAAATTAAAGCATTTAGTCAAATACGACATTTGTGCTTTTTTTGAGGTATAAAATGGACAGCATATTATATTTTTATCACTAACAATTCATAAAGGTGGAAAATATAACTTTAGAAATGTTTTAATAGGAAAAAATATCCGTGTAAAAAAAAGTGGGCGAAAAAACAGTCAAACAGGTGGGTGCACAAATAAAGTTAAGAAAAAGAGTTATTCACCCTTGTCTGAATTTTTTTTAGACTAGCTTCAGTTACTTTTAGTTTCGTTCAACGAGACTCTCGCGCGACTTTTGGAGCTATACGCTGACCGAGAGTCCAGGAAAGGTATGACAATTGATTGTTCCAGATTAGTGTCACTCATATCTTTTTCTATCTTTTTTCTTCATTATGAAACAAACACCATCTATGCTGTAAAGTTCATCAGAACTATTTTGTGCATCAGTGATAAATGTAAACATATTTATAAGCCTCTTTAAGATGTGGTAGAAAGCGGGCAATGCGTGCCGATTGTATGTTCTCGATGAGTTAATGCCAAGAATACATAACCTGTGTTACCGATAACTTTTTGTGACCATTCCAAAATATAAACACAACTATAACAATTGTGTATTGATGTGATCTAACGTTTTCTTAGGAACGCTGGCTAACTCGTCAACCAATCAGCTTTTACTAGGTTTGTGATTAGCCTCGTTTTGGGCGGTACCGTTAGTATAGACCTATATGGTAAAGTCCATCAGCACTGTTTGTGGGTCAGCAATAATTGTAAACATATTCATAATGTACTTTTGAGGTGGTAGAATGAATTTACGCAAAAGCGGGCAATGCTTACAGCTTGAATGTACTGATTGAGTTAATGGCAGTCTCACGGTTTGCAAAAGTTTTGTTCAGAAAGGAAAACCTGTATTATCCATTATTTTATGTGGTTCTTCCAAACAATAAACAAAAATATACAAATTGTGTACTGATGGGTGATGGGATGTAAGTTTTTATTAGGAAGGCTCACCAAATCGGAGAATCACCAACTTTACCAGATATTTTTGGTAAACCTCGTTTTGAGCGCTACCGATTGTATTGACCTAAACCAATCTGTCGTATGGCGAAGATCTCTCAGAGCCACGCGAGAGGTCTGGTTGAACGAGACTATGACTAAGGAATTAATCAAATTTTCCTCGCTTCGCCAACGTCCATAAAAATCGGGGAAAATTTTCAGGCGTCTGCCTTGTACAATTAAATAATATTTAGCGATACTATAACAATATAAATCTCGAAGACACAGCGGGACGGAGCCTCTAACATAATTAAAGGTTAAAATTCAATCTGAAAACATAATTTACAACACTGGTTATAAACTATCATTTATTTCATGCGATATACCATTATAGTTCGTTCAAAAAGGAGCCATTGAGCTGGAGTCTCGTTATTTATATACGAGACAATTACACATGTCAGCACCGTCTGATAGACAATGTATGCTATGTCAACGCATATTTGATGAAAAACAACGGAGTATTATTCCATTAAAGTTCGCACTAAATCCACACAAGAAAATACACAAAGAGCACAATCTTTTTACTTTCACAAAGGATTGTCTAAACTCGGCTAACTATGAATAAAGAACATTGGATTGTGTATCAGTAACTCTCAGAAATTTTATGATTACACATACTAAGTAATTCTTGAAGATATAAAATTGTGCCTTTTAAAGAAAGGAGCTCGACTTGTTCCTTCGAGGTCAAGATTAAAATGAATCATTATCGTCCTCCAAAGAGACTTGCTGCAGTACTAAAATACCTGATTTTATGGTTGGTTTGGTTTTGGTTTTTATGGGTTTAATGCCATTTTTCAGCACATGTTAGGCTATACATGGCGGCCAGTATATCTGGTGGAGGAAGAACCCGGGAAAATCCCGGGAAGAACCACCGACCCACGGGAAGCTACTGGCAAGCTTTCTCACATAACCACATTGGCCGAGTCCAAGACTCGAACCCACGCGGACAGAGGTTAGATGGCAGTGATTAGTAAAGGCAAGCGCCTTAGACCACTCGGCCCCCCCCCCCCCCGATTTTATGGAACGTGGGACTAGGGACGACTGGAGCAGCCTTTATTACCCATCTTTTTTTGTCTCAGATTATAAGCATATGGATTGCTTGTCGTCACCCTAGTTTTAGAATCGTATCCCCTGTCTGCTAAGAACTGCCCCACCATAACAATTTTAACAAACATCGTTAAAACGTCTCCAAATTGTACATAGCAACATGGCACGCGCTCTAGACGCAATCAATTATATGTTTTCTAAGGTCACACAGGTGAGTACCAAAGGTTGTTGTTGTTGTGAATCTCAGAATTCTTGTTTGAATAAAGCTTTGACAAAAACTTCACGTGAACCAACGATAGCCGGATTCAAAGTCACCTGTTTTCGACCAACACTCTAGTCCACTAGGCTAGAGGTGTATACATGTATGCTGTAATGTGGCGTAAGATGCTGTGCACAGTTTATGCTTTGTTTCAGTTTCTTATCTCCTTTTGGGAAGCTATTTACAAACTGTTTATATAATGTCACTTGCATACTATTTCGTTCGATGGCAGTAACTAGAAACGATGACCAACTCCGCGAGGTAGAGATAGAGACAGAAATATGTTTATTTTATTGCAATCAAATGATATTTGCTAAGCCTGTATTATGAGCTGTTATTTTCAAACCTGTACAGCAAACTTCACTTTGAATAAAGAACTCATCACACCTTCAAACTGTTATGTATCAATATTCAACAATATCACAAGGTGGACGAATACAAGAGAAACTTGAACAGACAAGACCATAGTCAAACTGAATGTGATTTAGGGACACTCTTATGAGTCTGCACAGCTCTGAAACCTCCTGTCATTAACCGGACAAAATTCTGCCACATTCCTGATGTATTGCTACTCATCAGTCAATACGTTAATTACCCTGTTTTGCCTTATCACGCTTAACGACAGTCTAGATTTCAACATAGCAGGTACTCGAAGAGGCTTCTTGATACAGAAAAAATGTAGGGGTTGGGTTTTTCCTTTTAAGAATGGTTCTTTTGTGTGCCCTTGTGGCTGTACTTAGCACTTCTGACAGTGCAAACATAGGCGTGGTTACTCACTTGCTTTCCATTTACTACCTTTGCATCATTTAAACAGCTTCTGAAGTGTTTGTCATACAAAGAATGTTATCATCAACCCAATCTGAAGATTTTAAAACATAGTTTGTGTCCTTTTGAGTTCAAGCACCTTAACGTTAATCTCGTGTTTCTTTTACAAAAATCTCCAGGGCACCTGAAAAGGTTGAAAATGCACTTGACACTCCGTATCAAGATCACATGTGACAATTTATGTGCGAGACGAAATGAGTTTAATTAAATACGGATTTTTTGTATGTCTGATCACTTTAGTTCCAATAGTTAGTATAATCATTGAACACGGAATATTTCTCAACCCATTTTCCTCTTATTCGAATAATTTTTTAAAATTCCGGATAGTTAAGTAAACTGAGTTTAAATGGAACATTCATCATTTAGCAAAACAGCGTCAAAAACTGTCTCATGGTAAGAGCCCATATTCCTGGTCCATGTTTCTAAAGTGAACTGACATTGTACAAGTATGTGGCATTACAAAGTAAAATATCCCTAACGCTACGCTTGCAGAAAGTGAAATATCTGAAAAATATTGAACCTGAAGTGTGTCTTTAAGATGGATACAATTTAAATTGCACGAAAATTAAATTTGCACTAAAAGGTTGATTAATATTGAGTATCTAGTGAATACGCTTACTACATGTACCATACTCTGCAAACGACCATGTACTAATTAGTCAACACGTGAATCTAAATCGATATCATACCCTTATTTTTGACAAGTAAGTCCATTTTATAGCTAAATTCCTCTGAATAGAATGGGTAATGACAATAGGGTTATACTGTGTGGTCATAACCGTGAAGTATTTGTAAAAGTTCATGACAAAGAAATCAGAATGTATGCGCATTAAATGAAATAGTCATATATAATAGTTTCATTGTTTTAACGTTTAGTTTGGAACCGAAGGAAAATGCTTTTCCGTCAATAGGTTAAATTCTTAAGGCATTCATGTGAACTATAAGAGTGTAGTAGAGGGGGAGCTAGTATGTTAAAATGCAGAAAGCGGAGTAGGTCATGTACAGGCGGATTCAAGATTTTGTTTTAATGGAGTTTTGAGTTTACAAGTAGTTCGTTTTGCTTAAATTGGTCACATTTATATTTATTTTTAACATTTACAAGTGCTGGTAAAGGAGGTTCAGTTAAATTCTGAACCCCCTCTAAATCCGCTCCTGCCCTGTGTTAATCCTACCGTGAAGGGAACCAAGTGCAATTTAAATCCGTGTATATATAGTGAATATTTTCTTTTCCTACGTTAACACCCGATATATTTCATCGTGTGGTACAAACAACGTGATATTTTAACGAGTGGCGAAGCCACGAGTTAAAATATAAAGTTTTTTGTACCACACGATGAAATATATCCCGTATTTACGCAGGAAAAGAAAATTTTCTTTTTATTATATACCACATTTGCTCCAGAATCGATGCTTAGAAGATTAAACTCGCTCTTCAGCACAAGCCCCCCCCCCCCCCTCCCCATTAGTAAATTCACTTCACTTTCATAGACTGATCATATAAATATTAGTGACTTAAGAGAGCGGTAGTATTGGGATGACCTAATCTGTCGGAGTAAATAACATTTTTGACATTTTGTAAACTATTTAATCATATCTGACAGCAAAGCAAGTCCGATTCAGTAATGCATCACAGCGGGTTTATCATTGTTGTCAAGGAAGTAAGGGAAATAACTTCATAGAGACGCAAACGGCGCCCAGTCAAATTTCTTCAGCAAAAATTAATTTCAGTGTCTGAAATGTAATGCAGTTTCTATTTATTTGTTCTAGCTCACAAAGTGCTCGCTTTTGTTGCTGCAGGTATAATTACTTTAGGCCCACACAATCAAGTGTCGCATGGCATGATGTCAATATATATATATATATATATATATATATATATATATATATATATATATATATATATATATATATATATATATAAAAGCCGGATTACTTGGTGTAGAATTCATATACAGGTTTATGTTCCCACTTTGGTCATTACAACATGCACATTTGGCCATATGACTTCAAATGAGCACACAGCAGAAACAGTACATTGTAATTTGATGGCAACTATCAGTAGTGCCTAGACGATATTATATTAACTGCTAACATATAAAGTATTTAATAACTGCCTATACACGAAACAATTCATTTTCTGTTTGTTTATAAAACTTCACTAAAAAAATGACATTCCAAAATTTTAAAACTAGTTTGAAACAACCCCTAGAAAATGTACAGGACAGCACATGCACAGATGTGTACACACCATAGAGGTCATGTATTCAAACTACAGTAGGAGGCGTGATGGCTCAGTCTTTAGCGTGCCTGGGTCAGCTAACGCGGTGTGTCCTTGGACAAGGCGCTTTACTGCAATTGTTGCGGCACTAAACACCCTACTTGTGTTGCTGTGCCGTCAAATACAAAATCAAATCAAACTATAGCGGTCATTGGTGTTACGGATTAGTAACCTCTGTTTTGCAACTACATGTTTAGGACTTCGTCAATTTTGTTGTCATGCGTTTGTCTAGTCTGAGTACTTCACTCTCTTGTATTGAGATCGCTCAGTAAACCTCCATCGATCACAAAAGGTAAGGATGAGAAGACGATTTGAGATATCAGAAAGCCCAATATTTTCTGTTCCATAACTATGAAGTAAGGAACCGATCATTACACATTTTTTTTTTTTTTTTGGGGGGGGGGGGGGGGCTTTCGAGCCGATTTTTTCCCCTTCATTTGAAGATAATGCATTTTTTCAGCTAATATAATGGATATAATAGATTCTTTTTTCTCTCACTCAGAGTAAGAATATTTTTTTTCAAGCGATCTGAGGACCAGAATTTTTTTGTCAATAATCTTTGAAGTTGTGATATCCATGGGAAAATTAAATGGTCGGTCCCTAAATATAAGAAAAAGAAATACTCGCGTAACATACTTTAGCAGACGGAGAAGGCTGCATAGATTATAATAGGATTCAAGGTGAGAAACGAGTTATTCAGAATATTTATATACATTTGAGGTAAAAAATTGGGATGACTAGAAAAAAATGATAGCAGGATTTCCACCTGCTTTTCACTGTTATCGTTCAACCGCATCACCGTCTCACTAATCTTACCATGTAGTCCCCCCACCCCCGACCCCGAAGCATCACGAAACAAACCGACGAATGTAGATTCAAGCATCATACTTGTTTTATACAAAATGCTCATCATGTCTAGATGCATGTAAACAATGATTATATGCGTCTGTCTGTTTTTCCGTACGTCTGTCTCCATGCATGTCTACCAGCCTACCTATCACACTGTACACTATAATACTTGTACTACTATTAAAATAACCAGCTTTTGCAAAACAGGTTCAACTTGGATATTTCCCAAAGCTGCATATTACAAAAGATCATTGACAGTCTGTTCGGACAAGTGACAACAACTTTTGGACAAGTAGTTTTGAAAGTTAAGGTCGAACCCAGTTAATGTTCGTTAAAGTGGAAGGATCTAAGGTTGTGAATATTATGACTTGCTCGAAGCACGTGTGAGTTTCTGAAGTTGTGATATCCATGGGAAAACTGAGCTAGTTCCGATCATAGTAGTGAATTAAGGAACAAAACTTCATCTCGATGACATGAACAGCTTCCATTACACCTACATATCCTACCTGTCCTGTGATGTTAAATTGAATTTCCATTCGATGTAAGTTTTGACATGTAAGAATATTCTCCTTTACACGCAACTGTTCCACATGTAAACAACTACTTCATCCATACAATGCGATATTTTTTAAAATTATTATTTGGATTTTAATGAATACAATATGCCACTGAATACACTATTGTAACACCTTAGATATACATTGAAATGGTGCTGGAATTCAAATTGCAGTGTACAATGCACATATTCAGATTGAGATTACAATGTCCTTCGTTTACAAATCCATTATCATTTGATTGGTGAAGTCTTTCTTTCGTTTGATCACTGATATTGAATCATAAGGTTACCGAAGGACGAGTATTTCTCGCAAATAATAATAAAAAAAAACACTCACGTACACATAAAGGGGTTGATTTTTCTAATTAATAGAATCCACAGATCGGTGTGTGTGTATGTGTGTGTGTGTGGTGGGGTATTTCAGATACGGCTATAGAATGAAACAATATGAACTGATCAGACCCCACTCAATTTTCTGGGCCACGGGCGTGTAAGAAGGAATCTAATAAAATGTGTAACCCAGAGTGCGTACTGAAAATACATCTTATTTACGTGCAAAAGACACTTCTATGGTCGCTTTTTCACAAACTAATGAAGAATGTGCATGTAAATTTAAGGTTTCATCATACAATGTTGGTCAATACACTATTTTAGTTATATAACTTCCAAGGAGCACAGCAAAAACTATACATTGTAATGAGATCCAACTGCTGATAGTACCTAGATTACTGTATGGGAATTGCTAATAGAAAATAACATTTAATAAACTGTCACTTGAAGAAAAAGATTTTTGTTTTTAGCTTATAAAACATCGCCAAAAATTGACTAATCCTAATTAATTTTCACATATACTTTTGAATTGACCCCTTAAACATATAGTCGTAAAGTTGAGGTTACTTTCCAGTAACATTAGTGACCACTATATTTCGAATACCCGACCGCTATGCTGTGAAGACATTCGTGCATGTGCCTTCTTGTACATTTATTGGGATCGTTTCAAAATAACTTTAAAATGTTTCTGACTTTGTCAAATATTATGTGAAGTTTCAGAAATTAAAAAAAAAAAATGGTTTGTTCTAGTGGTAGTTTATTAAATATATTTTTTTTTTATCTATTAGCATTTACCATAATGTAATCTAAGTACTATCAGCAGTTTGAATTTATTACAATGCATAGAAAATGTTGTGGACATTTTAAGTATTATGGCCAATATACACGATGTAATGAACAATGTAGTATGATAAACCGTAAACCGTGCTTAGTAAAGAGAGATAAGATAAATAAATAAATAAACAAACAAATAAAGCCTACCTTGATTTGAGAGTCCCGTGCTAATCCCGATTTAGCTGCCCTGTAGTTAGCCATTATGAATTGTCAAAACTGCATACGCTACTTTGACACTTGTATCTGTCACACACTGTGCACTAAATACCAGTACCACAAACAAAAATAGATTGTCTTCACCTGGTAGCACTGTCGTATTCACTTGGTCTATTGGGGCGTGGCTTAGCTGCTTCGCTCCGCCCACAACAGGACACATTCAAGCGTTCTCCTCGAATTTAGTGTATCATTTGTTAAATTATCGACTTCCGAATGGCTGACTACAATGAATTTTTGTTCGGACAGTATGCGCTTTTCCTTGACTACTGGATGCTGGTCATAACCACAGAAATTAGGCCTGTCTAGTGAGCACTGTTGCTCATGTTATACGATGTGTCAGGACATCATGTTATTTACTAAATCAAATCTATTACTGTCTCCTCCCTTACCGTTCACCTTAGATGTACTTTTATTAAATACAAGTAACTCGGCAAATCTCCATTTGCACGGTAAAGGGTCATTCCACACAATACAGCCTGCATAACCAACATCCTACCTCGCATCGTTATACATTTTGGTGAAATTCTATCAAGTTACAAAATTACCAGCTGTTATATTAATATTTCGAATACAATTTAATTTAAAGTCGAAAAAATTAAATATTATTTTGAAAAAAAAAATACCTACAAAATACAGATTGTACAAGAGGCTGTAACTACACTTTTACACTGAATTAACTCCCTTTTTGCACTGTAGAGTCAAAAGTAATTAAACAATAAGGAATACTTGAAGAAAAAAAATATTAGGAAAGTTTTTTTTAAATGAAATAATTGCAGTTACTATGTATTGATTCTGAAGCACTTCGCAATTTATTTGTGTTGTTTGTAGGTCAAAGTCGTTACCTTAAAGAATAATTCCTATTAGATTCACGTTTCGTTTCACTATGTATGTATGTATGTATGTATGTATGTATGTATGTATGTATGTATGTATGTATGTATGTATGTGGCTTAACGGAACACCAGCACAGTGCTGGCTAAATAGTGCTGAGTAAGTTTAGGTATCCCAAAAGGTCTCACAAAACAAAGATAAGCGCAAGAAAGGGTAAAATTCTCAACATACAAAGTTATATTTTTGATATAAACCAGACTCATCTTAAAAGTCAAAGACCTTGACAACTGGAACATCATCTTGGGACGCATCCCAGTGCAAAACGGTAGTCTTAATTCGTCTCCTCTTATGACATGCAGTAGGCTACATGGGGCCTATTAAACATCCACGAGCCCACAGGGGCATCATTTCACTATAGCTTCCTGGTATATATGACAGATCGAGATTGATTGCGGCTAACGTACAAATAGAGAATCTCTCTCCCCCCCTCTCTCTCTCTCTCTCTCAAACACACACACACACACACACACACGGATAGCTGTCATCTGTGTTTAAATACATACTGTTCAACGCCACATTTGGTGCACTTTATTGACACTGATTTCATGGAATATTCATTACCTGACCCCTTTCGATTTTGGACCATACTTTACATCTAACTTTCAAGGTTATGAATAGCGCTTTATATTAGGGAAAATACATGTTTTCAAATGAGTGAGTGTCCTTGGATGCGTTCTCTACCCCACACCCCACCAAAGACCGCGCCTTCAAGGACACATTACTTTACTTCCAAATTGATGATTGGAGAATCTCGGAAAATGAAGTTTGATCTTTTCACCTCATAGGGGATCCACAACGTCCATCAGCGAACTCGGCTCTTGGTGTCCCTCCGAAAGGGTACGGGTTCAAATCCTACCGTCGGAACAGCTCGGGTCTGCTACCTTAGTGTGTTCTTGGTCAAGACAATTTACTCCAATTACCTAGGCATTAAATAAACTACTTGTGTTGCTGTGCCGTAAAACACGAAACATCAACCAAATCTCTTTCTCTCGCCAGGTGATTGATTGTTCTTTGTCGAGCACTCTATGGTCAATAGCGTGGTCTCCAGCATGGGGCGAGAGATTGTACCCTAAAACATAATACGTGTAAGCTTGTGGGATCACAAAGTGACAATGTAAAAATAGACTAAGAGAGAGAGAGAGAGAGAGAGAGAGAGAGAGAGAGAGAGAGAGAGAGAGGGAGAGAGAGAGAGAATACAATAGTAACTTTAAGATTTTATATCGCAAAGGTATCAATTGAATTTATCCAACATTGTGAAGCTATCTTAATGTTCTTGTTATGCAGCAAAAAATCTGTAGTATTTTAAAGGTATTGTTCGACTGGAAAATAATTTCCCATTCAAATGAAGTGCAGCGATTTCCCCCTGCATATTAGGTCGGTCGTTTTGATAACCATCTGACCTCAGCCCACAATTAATTTTCCTATATAGTCTCTACATTTGTTTGTCAGTACTGAACTTTCTGCTGTGTCCAAATCCTAATAAATCATATGTTGATGTAAAGTATCTTCAAAGATGAACTCACGGTGAAGTTCTTGTCATAGGTTAACCGGCATTCTTATGAATGGCTAAACTGTAAACAAAGCAACGTGCAATGGGTCACAGATTTCACTTCCGGATCAGCACCAGTGCCTCATTACTCACTGTGCACTGTCGCCAAAATACACACAGACAACCACACCATAATGCTCATATTCTAAACAATAACCAATTTCCTTTAAATCAATACTAAGAATGCCTTAATCTAATGCATACATCACAACCAAAATGAGAGAGGAAAAAATGTTCTAAAAATAGACTGGGACTACATTCGTGACCTGATTCCATCTCCGTATGAAGAATGAGATGATCCAGTTATAAGTAGACTGGTCGGGTAACGTGATAGGTCACATGGTACCTGGTTTAACTGGTTTATATAAAGGCCGAAGCTGAACAGATTCGATATTCGAAAAAGTAAAAGGGAGCCACACACACAAAAAAAAAAAAAAAAAAAAGCTAGAAGGTCAAGCTAGAAGGTCAAGAATAATATTAAGGTAATTATTCTAATTAGTCGGCTATGGACGCATTTATCATAGACGCGAGTAATGTAACGATTTTCCCTGCATCTCAAGTCGGCCGTTTTGATAAGCATCCCCGTATCAAGAATGGGATGGTCCAGTTATGAATACACTCGTCGAGTAACGTGATAGGTCGTTAAAAGCTGAAAGGATTTGATATTCAAATGTGTATAGTTCTCAGAGTAAAAATCTAAGGGACAAAGCGAGAAGGTCAAGATAATATTGAGGTAACTATTCTAATAAGTAGACTGGGGTGAAGTGCCTGAAGAAGGCTTTCTACGATTTCAGCGATACTAAAGGTGACAAAGGGAATACTTGTTTTAATATCTACACATAGGCAAGGTCCTGGGCTCCAGAAGATTTATTGGGGGCGATACCACTCTCTGGAAAACCAGAGTACGAACAGCAACGGGAATGGTTCGCTACCAAAGCTGTAAATATTCGTTTATGCACGGGACATCACAGAATATGTCGGGGCTTACAAAATATAGTGGCACGAACAATTTGGACAACACAGATGTACTGCAACTATTCCTGAGTTTACCTGTTCTCCTTTCACCTTGAAGGATATAATTGCATGAATCTCTGGTCACGTTTTACCTGAGATTCAAGGAGTGTATCCAATTCAACCCCATTTCATCTTTGCATTTGGTCTGTCCATTTTATCCTGCTTACAATCTATGATTTTAACATACGAGCTAGACGAGGTTAGACGACTGTTCCTGGTTGGTGAAGACATTTGCTTTACTCAGGTTTAACCCTTCATGTTTCCTTTAAATTCTCCAATTCTGTTATCGGAGAATTCCTAAATATTAATATTGGAAAATCTTCAAAATAAATGTTAACATGTTATTTGCAGTAAATATTTTGTCCTTAGACAGGCATGGCAGTCTATAACGTGAAGCTTGACCCTTTTATGTATTTCTTTGTAATTATTTATTCTAATGCTGATCTTGCTTTCCATATTCTAGTTGGAACATCCATATTCGCACTGCTATCTTTGGTACCCCTTGGTAAATTGTCCAGATCTTGAGAAGTTTCAGAACTGAGAACAATACATTATTTTCTCGTTGTTAATGTGTGCTACTTTAGTTTTGCATTTCTTTATGTAAAGTTCTGCACTTGTTTTTTTTCTTTTTTTTTTCTTGCTACTACCGTTTCTGATTGAACTCAGAACTTGTTTCTGCATTGCCGACGGAAAACACCAGTTTCAAGAAATTCGCTTATAGGTTAAGGTCTGTGTCTGAAACTAGCTGTACTAAATTAACTGCATTGAAAGCTCCGTCCTATCTCAGGGACCATCTTTGTATTGTTCTTTCATTCAAAATTGCACTGTGAAGCAGACAATATATTTCAATGTATTGCTCATTCAGCCAAAGGACTCACATTCAGACTCGTAAGTTATTTCTAACCTATTTATGCATCGCGTGTTGTGATGATCAGTAATGATTACTGGAAACTTGCGCCCTCTTTGAAACGAGTTATATCCAAAAGTTGTACGCCTAGGGTCGCCTGGAATTGTGAATTTCATGTTTGATAAAGGCTACGACATCGATGCGCAACCCAAATCGATAGTTTTCTTATCTTGTTCTTCATCTGGTAGCAACTGTTGATAGAAGAACAATCTCATCAGGAAAGTCTACATCATTCAAGTGAGACCATATAGTCCACTGTATACATAGAATCGAGGGGAGTATATCTCCACTTTAATCACGATGACGATACTAATGACCCGATACGATACGTATCGCGATACCCTTCTGTTGGCTGTTTAACAATTGCATGTCATCGAAGTCACTTAAATCGTACTTGTATAATATCAATCTCGTAAAATTTGAAGAGTAACTTAAACGGTCACAGCTCTTTCTTAAATGCGAATATTAGCTCTTGTCCTGTGAGTATGAATCACTATACAGCCCTCTAGATTCACTTTTGCAGTAAGTATCGTATCTTGAGTATCTCGATACGGGGTGGAGGGTGTGTGTGGTTGCGATACGATATGTCGTATCGCCAAACAAAGATATCACAGTTTTCGATACGTATCGATGTATCGCTTCATTCATACTATATTCTATACTACTGTAGTTTGTCTTTTGACCCTGTTCAATATCAGGGTAAACTGGAGGGGTGGGGTGGCTTTAAAAAGCTTCACAAGTAACCCTTTTCAATCATTATATATGATGAGTATTGCTGATTGTTTACAATAGTATTTATTAGATTCTGCGGTATTCGATAGCGTTAAGTTAGCTTCAATAAGATAGGTCCAGGCTACAAAATAGCTTCTCAAAAGTAAATTTCTGTAATGAAGAAGGGTAGTTGTGGAACACTCTCCCAGTTATTGCTTTGCAACCATGGGTAAAGTAAATATATGGTCAATTCATGATGTTTCCCAAGGAAAAACCAGCTTGCTCGTCTTGTGTTTCTTACCCAACGCCATTTGTATTCTTTTCTCAGATATTTTAGTTTATGTTTCTTCAGGTACCGATAGCAAAATGAAGTCTCCATGGCTCCATTTTGGTAATTTTAGTGAGAAAATATACCTTTTCTTCCTCTCACATCTACTCATTAAAGGTAGAATACCAAATCTACTGTCATTTTCATGTCTAATTAAATACCTTTTGCAAGTATGCTCTCAGGACATGGAATCTTCTCGTGTTTTTAGATTCTTTATGGCTTTCCTGATTTCTTCCTTACTATGCCTGTTGGTGTTTAGTTGTAAGAATGTGTCTACTGAATAGCTCTCGTGCATTTTTTGCTACAGTCTATTAGGCAGTTCTACGTCGGTTCTTCCACCTGTTTACACACCGTGCTTCCACAGATTATTTCAGCCTACGTCCATCTGATACCGTCAACATCAAGCGCGTCCTTTGAAACCAAGTAGAACATGTGCTGAACATTTTTAGAACATGCGGTGATCATATTTTAGATTTATTGTTTTAAAACAAAACACCATTGCATACTATGTTTGCAAAAAAGACAAACATCAAACTTTCAAACTGAATTCATTCCGTCATTAAACTTGAACATTTTAGCGAGGATGCAAACTTACGTTTCTGACCTGAGCCCAGTAGTAATGAGAAGATACATCCAAGGCCAGTGCCCTGATTCTTTTATCATTGTTTCTAAAACCAACACCCCACCCCCACAATAAAAATACAATTTAGAACCACGATGACACTACCACAATCCACCAATCTTTGTTTCTTGAAATCCTAGGCCACCGTAACCCTAATATAATTTTAAAAAAAAATCATACGACATCATTTCTATACTAGCTACCAATTTAAAAAAAGATCGTGAACTACCATAACCCCACTATCCACCATATATTTTCGAACAATATAGGATAGGTGAATAGATGCTACATTTTGGAAAAACGGGGAATGTATACAAGTTCTGAAACTATACTGTTTTCACTGGTTCTAAGAAAATATTTTTCTTGATCTGTGATTAAATGCTAAAGCTTTTACTCGAGCCTTTGTTCAACAATTTATCCCTCCATTACAAGTAAAAACATGAAACTAAAAATACTCAACATTAAATAATAATAATAATAATAATAATAATAATAAAATATTAATAGAGGTTATAGCTTATTTTCTAATTCGTACAAAACAAGTTTAAGCAAATAATAGTTACACAGATAACACATAAACCTCGACACCTAAATCTCGACAACGACACACAAACCTTAGCGTCATGGTGAGACGCTATAACATTTCTTTTCATTAAGTGCGTATAACCCCTCAATTCAATAAACAATTTTTTTCTATCTCAACCCTCAAGACCCCAAACTCCAATCTCCAAAACATCAACACCTAAGTCTGTGGTTAGACGCTATAACTTCTATTCAGTCGGTGCGTGCGTATGGCCTCTCCACTGAATGCACAGCAGTTTCAAATTGAAATTATGCAAATTATAAACAATATACCCTTTGGCGAAGCTCCGACCAGAGAGGAACACTAAACCAAGACAAGATAATCTACGTACACACAGATAAATAAGGTATTACAGGTAAGAAGGAAGCAAATTTCTACATTAGATATTAATAGGCATGATTCTAAGAATGCGGTATATATACCTTTATAAATACATTAAACAAAAGCATTAGCTTGTTTATTGTTTAAGTGCAGAGTAATTATTTTAAACAAATAAGTTATTATGGAATTGTAAGGCTAAATATCTTTCAGTAATAATATAAAGTCACACTCTACGATATGAATTTATCACCGAAGTTACCACCGAGATGCATTTTTTAAATACGATATAGACAAATATGTATAGCAAACAGTTTGCACTTTAAGAATTTTCTTGATTATTTTATTAAATTTTGTAAAAGGTTTAACAGGATATGGCGGAAGGACAAGTGGTGGTGGAGGTGATAAGATAGATTCATTAGCTGACAAATGTAAAACAGTTATAAAAATATTTACAACTATTTGCTGGAGTAAGCTAAAAAGGAATCAGCAGCATTTCCTGGTGTTATCGGCAGTGTAATAAGCTGGCTTTTTACATTTACCGTCATAATTGTTTTTTTTTTCTTTATTGGCTGATAATGCCATTTTGTTAATTTTTCGAATAATTAGCTTGTTCTTTTTGAAATTTTACTAAAAGGTTTATATTTGACAATAAAAAGAATTTTTAAAAAAGGGCGTTAAGTGTAAAAACAAAAATCTATTTACAAAAGTAAATTAGACCAGCTTCTGCAATCGTAGTCATAATTATAAACGCTTGTTTATTTATTTCTTGATTAATTCTTTTTTAAATCAAGAGCTGTTGCGGTTGTGATTACAATATTTTTCCGTCTTGTCTACATAAATATTTCACACTTTCTTTGCTCTTTTTTTCTTTGTCTATATTTTGTTGAATTGTTACAAACTGTTTATCAGCTGCTGTCATTATGTTATTTACCACGTCGGTAAATATGGCAGTATTTATTTTATGCTTGACATTGAATTACTGGATTTTCCGAGTGAAATAATTGTGATATTTCACTGGAGTGAAAAAATATCATATATTTTCACTGGCAGTCAATATACTTTGATAACATTATGACTAAGAAATTTCAAGCTTTTGTAAGACCCTTGAATGGTGTAAAGGTAAAGATGGCCGCCTCGTATCCAAACGAACCGGGTTCAAATCCAGAAATATGGAGAAAAAAATCATTCTTTTTTTTATTTGCTGTTTTACCTTGAATTGGGAAGGAGCATTATGTAACTACTGATATTTTATGTGCAAATATATACAAAACAGAGCAGAACATAAACGGTAAACCGCTGACATTATCGCGCGAGATACAGAAAGAAATCAGCTACTTCAGAATGTTATACAAATTGCTAGACAATACGCTTGAGCATAAAATAAAAAGAATATTTGCTTGCTCCGAGAGATATACGGATATATTTCATCTCGTGAGTGAAAAACTTAAGTATTTTCACCCACTCGATGAAATATATCCGTTATTCACTCGTTTCAAGCAAATATCCTATACTTATTCCTGGATTAAATGTAGCTGACGATGTTTTTAAATTGTTCTTGTACCGAATCATGCAGTTCTTTTCATCACCATATCACTAGGTCACAAAACTATACCATCGCCACCAAAAGCACAGTTTAATCTAATTTTTGAATCTGAAATATATTGCTGAAGGTTTGTCGTCATGTTTTCATCCGAGACATACTCTTGTTCGCCTAAAATAAAACGGCTTGTTACAGTGTCCCGAACAGTGGAAATAAACTGCGTAATAGATGTTATATTTTGCACTTGAGCACCTAAATTGCATATCACACAAGACCTGCTACTTGGTTTAGTCTAGTTATTCCTTCTTCAGTTAGTCCATTACTATCTTGTAGAATACATAAGCCTATCTTATTATTTCTTCACTTGTTAACATTTTATTAATTTCTACAGCATGCATTTTGTCCAGTATTTAACTGCTTCAGCTCGTAATTACAATGACGTTTGTAAGTATCCTTTGCATTATCCGGTGTATGTTCTCCAAAACCCTGATGGACAGTTTTATGTGCTTCTGGGCCATTATCAATCAAGTCTTTTTTCTCTTCCAATAATATATCAATCATGAATTGGCGGAATATTAAAGCTATCAAATATTGTGGTAAATTGTTTTTGATCATTATTATTGTTTGTTGGATTAAAAGCTTGATCACCAGGAAATGGTAATGAGCATTCAGACAACAACTTTCGTACCTTCAAGTAAACGTGAAACCTATATATTGATTTTAGTAACTCAGGTATACGACCTTATTGGTGTCTCCCACTTTGATATGATAATTGTCAATACCATATTCCGCATCCTAATCTTGCCATCCATGCTACCCAGTTTAACTGATTTCGCCAAACGTTTATCACGCTGCGATTTGTATCTGTTCAAAGAATCATCATTGTCATGTTTTAATGTATAATTGTCAAATATGTTCAATGGCTTGTATGAGTTTTACCTCTTTAAATATTGTATATTTCATTGAACACATTTTTGCATTAAATTAAGTTGCAGGACAAGAATAAGGTGCGTTGCTTTTTAGTTTGTTAACTCTTAAGTCCATTTTTTATTTATCACAAATTTTAATACCTTAATTAAATCATGATCTTTGTTCGTAGGACTCTGTATATAGTTTATTTTGTCTTGGTGTATTGTTGCCCTCTCGTCAGGGCTGCTCCATACACTTTATTGTTTATAATCTGTTGTTTATTGTTGGGTAGGAAGTTACAGCATCTAATCACAGATATGGGAGTCGATGTTTGGGTATTGGGTTGGAATGTTTAGGGTTGAGATTTGAAAATACTGTTTATCGAGTGGCGGGGTTATACGTACTGGCTGAAAAGACAGCTATAGTGTCTAACCAGAACGCCGAGGCTTATGTGTCGTTGTCGAAGTATGCGTGTCGAGGTTTGTGGGTTATTTGTTTAAGTAATATTTGTTTAAACTTGTTTGTTGTGAATTGTTTTAATAAATGGATAAATTGTGTCGATTGAGCTCGAGTATAAGTTTCAGCGTATTATTTCAGATAAGCATATAGTTTCAATAAAGGCTGATCTAGGTGGCCTAAGATTTAAAAAAAAAAGAAAAAAAACAAATGGTTGCTAGTAGGGTCATAGTGCTTCGAAATTCTATTTATTCTATTTCATTTTGTTCGTGCGAGAGGTAGGGTGTTGGTTTTAGAAAAAATAAGATTTCGCGTAGTGGCCTAGACACCTCTTATTACTACTGATCCCACCGTACACATATCACCTTTTCGTCAGTTTTGCTACAACACGCGCTCTTAACCTTGATCAAGTGAATGATTATCTGATACCAGAGAATCTCTTCCATGAGTGTGACTATAGAAGTAATAGCCTATTATCATATATACATAAATATATTTATTTAGCATTTTTAAGCTTATGGAAATTCACACATGTAGGTATACTTCAGTATTGTTTTAGCTTAATTAATGTATTTACAGTTTCAGCGACTTTAAAAAGCTAAAAGATACCATCAAAAATATAGTATACTTTATTCTTGAAAATGTTAGGGTGTTCTGAGGATATAACTGCCTCACTTTATATCCATGTATATCTAGCAATCCACCAACATCTCTCCATATACTAGCTGCCTCACTTTATATCCATGTATATCTAGCAATCCACCAACATCTCTCCATGTATATCTAGCAATCCACCAACATCTCTCCATGTACTAGTAGAACGTGTTAGTATATTTGTGTTTCCTTCAATCTGGTTAAAAACTACCTTTCAATCTCATTCTCCTTTTGTTTGAAGATTTGCCTAAATTTATGTACATGTCTTCCTATATTTATTTTGTCTATCAGTTTGTCTTGATATAAATCTGTATTGAACCATCTCAGAGCTCTCTATATGCCTTTGACACTTGGAGTCCAGGATCCTCAGTCTCCAGAAATTGGGTATTCGGGTGAGAAAAGAGAGAGTTCATTAGCAAGCATAACAGCATTACAATCATGTAAAATCAATAAAACCTTGATATATTAAATCTTATTCAGTATAATTATTTCTATAATTTTATCTCATTTAAATATTAATCTTATCTTTGACACTTTTTGAATATAAGATTTCTTTATTTCTGTTCATTCTTCTAGCCAAGAAGAATTGTTTCCTTATAAATTCTTATGCAAGCTGTACATGTTGGAATTATTTAAATTCTCATATTTTATTATGGAAACTCTACAAGGAAAGATTTTTAATCCCTTGATCCCCACCCCCTCCCCAGTTCCGTGTCTCGAATTGTCAAAAATGCTATTGATTTTTCTAGTACATCATGAGCCTCATGGTCGTGACGGCGCTGATTCTTTATTTTAAACAATCTGAACCAGCATTAAAAAAAAAAAAAATTATTTGCTAAAAATAATTAGTTAGATGGGGCTGTAAAGTCATAAATCATCTCTGCACAATTAAATTTTATTGGTGATCTTCGCAATAATATTACAATAGCCACACTTTTGTTCGCTGTTCTGAATGATAAACCGCATTTATAGGAAATCATTTAAACAACCAGTTGATACAGCACAAAAAACAGAGGTATCAATAACATATATAAGGTATTTTCTCAGAAATTCATCCCTCAGCTTGCTTTATTTTGATTTACCACATAATTTTTAAAAAGAGCAGTAAGAAATATATGCAGAAATCTAAAAGAAATAGTATGTTTCACAATTGAATATTTATCTTGGCCCCAAAAATCCACAAAATCCATCTCCATATCCGTCATAATGCGGAAAAGTCCGTATATGTGGTCAGCCTATTTTTTAACTAAGCTTCACAAAGTTCGTACATGTGGTCAGCCTGTTTTTAACTTAACTTCAAAAAGTAGTGGATGAGAGATTATGATTGTTACAGGATAGAGTAGTGACTGCATCAATATAAGGACAGTGAGAGAGGGTATTAAGTAATAAAGTATGTATGCCTAGTGAACGTATGCTACTACATTACCACGACAACACTGCTAATACTACTTCACTTTTGCTGCGTTTAAAGGGAAGCAAATCATACAATAACTTGTTATTTCAAAAGAATTATCTACCCTTATGAGTGTGTACGGATCTGACAAGATAGTTTTGTTTCTGCTTTTTTTTTAATATCAAATATTATTGTTTATTCGTCTGCACTAAGTTAAAAAAAAAAAGCATATGCTAAATTACCTGTGTCGTCGACGCCGTCAGCAGCTTCCTCCAGCTGAAGAAATGATACTAGAGGGCATTCTTTCTTCGTTCATAGTTATCTATTTTTCTAACACAAATTACTTTGTTTATTTATTTGTTTATTTTTTTTATTTAGTTTAAAGTTTTAGTTTTCTGGTATAACTTACGCGTAGTATCTTCATGTACTACTTGGTTCATTTACTGTTGTTTAGAACTTTTGCAAAAGACTATAGGCCTTATGACTTACTTTTCACATATCAATGATTTATTTTTCGGTTAACCCAGTAATCGATGTTTGTCTTCTTGGCAAATCTCTGACGTGGACATGATATACTCAAAGGACTTGGTCGAGGTCTTCCTCACATAATTTAGAACTTTCATAGAGAAAGTGTGTCACAGTGATCTACCTTTTTCCCTTTAATAACTTTGTTATTGATAGGTGGACAAATGACACAGTTACACTTATGTTTTACTGTCATTTACTTCAGCTTGATGGAGGGTATATACGATGAATTTGGTCTGGATATTCCTTGCATAATTCTAGCCATCCCTCAATACAAAGTAGATAACATTGAACTAAAGTTCTTACACTAATGACTTTATTTAACGTTGGTGTGGGGTGGGGTGGGGTGGGGGGCTTCATCAATACTGGTATCTGGAGACGTTTTGTCCGACTGGTGCATTATAAAGTGTGGCGGCACACCAATAGGTGTATTTTCACAAAAATACATGTACGTAATTGGGCCGTTATCTTTGATTATCAGTGCCTGAATAGGTCATTTATTTAGAATATTGGGTTTATTAATTCGCAGTGGATATTTGGCTCAAATTTAACTCTGATGATTATATTAGAGACTTTACATCTGCTTTGACATGGATATGTTGACATCACAATTAACACTAAACGGTCATAGTAAGTTAGGTATATCAGTATCTAGTTTTCTGACTAGTACATGACGAGGTATATGAATTTAAATTTGCTGTAGTACATGATTAGGTACCTTGATGAGACTCTGTAGGTACCTATCAAAAATACTATGGAGTTCCTTCCCATCAGGAGGTATAAGGGTTAACACAGTGTTCAAATATTTATTTTTCTTGGCATAAGTGGATGCAATGAAGTAATCTGAATCTACAACGCGTAGAAGGATTTGCGTGACATCATACAAACAAGCACGTACACACACGTGCACGGCTGCACAAATGGATAGGCGTATCACATGATCCCATTCTTTCATCAGAAAAGTGCGAAGATAACAATTGCAACATCAGACAAACACTAGCGATGTATGTGTGTGTGTTTTATGTGTGTGTGTGTAAAAGTTTGTTTTTGGCTGGTCAGGCAGTTAGTCGTTGACACAATCAAACCAGAAAAGCTTGATCCTCAACACAGGGTATTTGTAAAGTTGACTTGTCTGGTTTGATACAATTTGACTGAGAAAAAAAATGAATATGCTTGTTATTAAAAATGTGAACTCCACCACATTTGAAAAGTAACTCAAATATGAGAAACACATCATTGATAGTTAAATCTTAAAATAAAATTCAAACAGCAAAGTGTGGCGTATTCGAATCCAAACGCTTTGTAAATATTACATCAGAAGTCTCTCTCTCAAAAATGGTTTAATTGACTCCATTTTTTGACAACAATTTACAAGATCACTGTCCAAAATCTTCTCTGTATTCCATTATATTTATAGAAAAAAGTTGTTTGTTATAGTGCCCATCATTATGTGAATATAATCATCACATTCTATGACAGCAATGCACTTCTTTGATATTGTTTACAAAGAATGAAATTAATACAAATCTGTATCTGAAAATTATACCACAAAATTCAGAAATAATATTGCTTAATGGTATAGATGGCACTACGTATATTTATGTACTAAAATTTGATCGTTAAATAAGAAAAGAAAATCCAGTATGTAAATTTGGGTCCATTCTATACATGTACATAACTGAGTCATTTCTAAATCAGTGATAGAAGAATCAAAATGAAGCTGGCCAGTAGCATACCTTAAATATCTTTTGCTCCCCCAAACCTAAGGGGAAAGAGAATTTACACAAAAGAATTTTAAAAAATTAAAATAAGTATATAAATTCTGGTGCAGGACATTTTTTTATTACCGTTTCTGCCCGATATAAAAGATATGCGGTGAAGCAAGGCTAAGATCTATAAGTGACACAGATTGTAACAAAAAGTAACGACTTTACAAACCTTGATTTTTTCTGGTACTTGGAATATTTTTCCCAAAGGAATGAAATTTAAAAGTAGGTTTTGATCTATCATATTCGAACAATTGGTAAACATCTAGATGGGACAAAATGCTTGTGCATGATTTGTCTGGGACTCCAGTTTCATTTTTATTAGTACTGTAATATCGGGCCCCGGGTGGCCGAGTGGTCTAAGGCGCTCGCCTTTACAGATCACTGACATCACATCTCTGTTCGCGTGGGTTCGATTCTCGGTTCGGCCAACGTGGGTATATCAGAAAGCTTGGCAGTAGCTTCCCGTGGATTAGTGGTTCTGCCTGGGATTTTCCCGGGTTCTTCCTCCATTAAATGTACTGACAGTCGTGGCATATTTGCAGGTCTACCAGGATTTTGATTGTTTATTTGTTTGTTTTTTTAAGGGCATATTGGGTAATGTATTTAGTCATCAACATTAACCAGGTTTGCAGATATTGTCTCTCGCAAAATGAAGGCTACATCATTTAGAACTACGTTTTGAATAAAACAAATCGAGAAAGTCAATTGCATAAGTTCAAAATGGCGACGCCCACTTCAGAAAATGCGTTATTCTTTAATTCGTTCAATCTCTTTAATTTAAGCCTTGCAGATCACTTGTACATTTCTCTTTAAATGTTTCTGTTTAGTATTATATTTGTCTTTGTAATATCAGCTCTCTTCTGTTAATCACTGCTGGAATATTTGCTAGAGCTGTCCCGATTAATAAACTTACTGAACATTCACTATCAGTGAAATGACCAATTAGCGATTACAAATTATGTAACTAATTTTGGTCTACATTTAGTTTCTTGCCATTACCGCTGTTTCACACTTTAGATTTTAATGTAGGATTTTAGAAAACAAATCCTTGGTTTTTGAAGAAGACAAATTAATCAACTATTGCTCGATTATCAATCCGTTATTAGAAACTGATGAGATATCATGAATTTTTTGCCCTTTGCCAACGCTCAACATTAGCTATATTGCCTTGTATTTGTCGACAATGGTGTTGTCTGTTTTTGTAGCTTATACCTGACTCAATCGCTTTCGAAGCCCTGTAAAACACGTTGATTTCCATTGGACAAAGAAAAGGAAAGTTTTTAAAATCCGTAAAATCAATATTACCACCACCAATAATTTATTTTGTGTCATGTCTGTGAGTATGTTTAAGCTAGCGAATCCTAGATGGTAACGATACGGTGTCAGTAACGAATCACTAAACATTAACGAAGCGTAGGCTCCTAATAAATTAAGTATGAGAGAGAGAGAGAGAGAGAGAGAGAGAGAGAGAGAGAGAGAGAGAGAGAGAGAGAGAGAGAGAGAGATACATAGCACAACTTTTATATATTTGGCAAAGGCATGATCACGGTTAAGTATTGTACAAAATCAAGCTGTCGACATCACTGTTAATTAGTTACCTACAAACAGATATTTGCAAGAATCACATGACAAGCAAATAATTCATATTTCAACAACAGTAGCAACTATTCACAGTTAAGTGGTAACAACGAAGGTTAAAAGCAATTTCTTCTATCATCATCATCATCACCATATCGATGCCGTAGAGTCCACTACAATGAGAAAAAAGATCATTCTTGTTGTAAGCTAAATCAGGTTATGCTAGATAGTTCTTTACAGGCTGGTGTAACACTCATTCTACAAAATTAAACTCTAAGCGTGTCTTAGTTCAAAACAATTGTAGGGTATATGTGGGATATTGTTTTGTTAAAAAATAAAAAAATAAAAACTGAAGCGTTTATGAAAAGGTGTATAATACCGTTATCATCACATTACTCACCTATCTGTACTGGACGCTATGTCTCTAGGGAGAGAAAAAAGGACGAGTGAAGAATAGCCACTACGCTGATAAAGTCAATGAGCTGTTATTGCATCTTAGTGTAGTCCAAAAGAAAATCATTAATATTTTTTTCTCGGATTTTTCCTGGAGATTTGCTAAGCTGTGAAAAATGTTACTAGCATTAACCAAAAAGCTGCATTAAAACCTAAACAGAAAATAAAATGCTTATTGACTTTTCCATAGGCTGACAAAGCAGACAGGTGTTATTCGGCCGAATCTGGAAAGGTCACTTGCATTAAAAATTCCAGTCATTTCATTCAAATACAACTATTTCCGGAAAATGCAAAATAACCTATGCTGATTTTTATTTTTATGTTGTGTCTAGGTTAGGTTACATTATATTGTTGACGTAAATAAGATAGTCTTGGTGCATCTGAACTTACAGCTAATGCACGGAATTTCGTCAAAACTGTAGTAAAATGAAGGAAATATATAAGAAACTTACTTAGTATACTGATACCTTTAAATGCCAAGTAAGGGAAATAAATATAGTCATAATGTACAGGAACTGTATTAAAGTAATGTTGACGAAATACATTTGGTAAAATATGTGTTAATCAATAATTTATGACAATAGCAGCAGTACTCATTCTTCAAGAAATGCATCAGTTTCTGACGTAACTAGATGTACATTATATTGTTGACACTGTAGTTAAAAGTTATTTGTAAACCTTTGAAGATTTTTAAAATCGATTTTTTTCCCTTTATGTATATCGTATCTTTTTTTTTTTTTGACAGTGGTTTTAACAAACAAACGCCATTTGGTCATTGACGGATCACTTCCTTAGTACTAGATGATAAACTGATGCAGAGGCCAAAATTAAATGTGTGATTTTGTTACCTGCATTCGTATACTTAGAGTTTCTACGTTTGTCTTACAGCTTGCACACATAATGCGATCACAAACAAATTTGTCCAGTGTACACAGCTGGTCACGTGCTTATCTTAAAATAGTTTTTTTAACGTTTCACGCGATACTTTTTCTTTTACTCTTTCTGACGGTAGGGTGTGACATAACTTTATTAGTGTGCGAGATAGCAGGATGCGAAATGACTGTGATTCGAAATGACCTGTACCCACCTCCCACCAGATTGTGCAAATATCTGGACACAAGAAAGTTAATATCCTTAATAATTACAGTAAGCTCGATGCCCAGCAGAGTAGAAGTATTTCGCACATCCAATCCAACGCACTAAGCACTGTCTCTGTTACCAATGTCCCAAAGTGCACAGCTACTGTCTACTGGCATTCAAGCCTGCCGCATCATGAACCCCTACCCACATCTGGAGAAGGCCAAAATATTCCCGGGCCAAAGTCACATGTTCACAATGAATGAAGGAGTCCACGTACATTTCCATAATCAACAAAACAACATGCAGTCTAAAAACTTTGTGCAAATGTCCCAGCAATCTGATTAAAATCAGATCTCCACTGTCTTACACCTAGGACAGTGGAGATCTGATTTTAATCAGATTGATGTCCTAGCAGACGGTAAATTCATCGCCCACAAGACAAGCTGGCAGCAGGTGGGGCCATCGCAATCTACTAGGTTCGATACTTGTGACTTACAGCTTTTAAACAGTATAGACTATGTGATCCAAGCCAAAATAACTAACAAGATAGTCTGGTTCCCTGCTTCATATGCTCCCTGCGTTGCACTCGCAGGGAGCATATGAAGCAGGGAACCAGACTACTAGCAAGAGGGAAAACGCGTTTGGCGCACGCGCAGTTACTACTTTCGTACTCAAACTTCCTGTTTATAAATCTACACTCAGTTACCGATCATTTGAGAGGTTTTTTGCTGAATTTGATCGTTTTCAACCGATTACAGACCTGTTTTGAAGTGTTTGAAGGACAAATAGAAAGATAAGGAGGCTTTACAATCAATTTCTGATGTGATAAATTGATTTTTTGGTACTATTTCCATCTGGATATGACCGATATTTGTGACTGGAATTCCCCACATAAGACGATAAGCTCCCCAAAAATTGAGTATGCACATAACCTGACGTCAGATTTGTCCCATATTTCGACCCAGTTCTTTTCATGAAGTGGTTTTTGTTTTAGGACTGTGCCTTATTTGGAGCCACTCACTGAAACAAATAGAAATATTCTGTTACAGTTATTTAGTTTAATTTAAATTGCCGTCAGTTTATAAAGAAAATAATTTTTGAATTTGGCCTAAGACTAAGTGTAAAAAAGTTTAAAAGGCGTGGCATGTTCTTAAATTCTAAAGCTATGTATAAAGACATCTAATATAAATTAGTGTCAGTAGAAAAACTTCCTGTGAATGCAAGGATGTTTAAAGAGTCCAAAATACTGTTATTTTATACAATTAATTATTAGAAAGAGTTGACATTTATTACACGAATATTTTCTCATGATTTTTTTAATATTGTTCACTGTTAGTTTCCATGGAAACTGAAAATTATCATATTTGCTGTGTACCTATATTTTTGGACTGCAGAAAATGATTTATCACACCAAATTACCCTTGTATGCCAATTTCTAGTTTTTTTCACAAAAAGAGACAAAAGTTATTAGGAATTCATTCATTAAATGACCCATGTTTCCCTGCTTAATTACTACACAAATTGTCATTGTTTTAATAGTATTAGCTCTGTTATTTTTCCGAAAATCAGAGTGGTATATCTCTGGGTATATTTAAGATATTTTCAAAATTCCAACTGTTTTGAGTTTGTTTTTACATTTGCTTTATCATCAAAGTGGTTTTAAATTGATTTGCCCCCCCCCCCCCAAAAAAAAGCAAACATACAAAACAAATTGTTATGTACTCAGCCCAGGCAGCGTCATCACCTATAATACTTGTATACTACCTACCTCACCGGTATGTAGCCCACACCGGTTCAAACGGATGAGAGTTATCTATGATACCAGTGACAGTGAATACAAGTAGCATTTGCCATAAACTAATACAGTAAAAAGAAACAAAGTGTTGACATTGTAGCTGAATTTACCATTAACTTCAGTTTGTTGAGTTTCGTCTTCAAGTCCTCTTGAACGTGGACTTAAAATTCGCGCGTTGTAATCATACGCTGATTTTGATGTCGATATTCTGTTATACGTTTCAAATATTTATTGGATTAAACTTCTGGAGTTACAAATAAACATTTTATTTTTCTTCATGCATGTACAATATTTTCATTCAATTCAATTAAATGTGTAATGATTTGTTCTATACAGAACTATGTTTATGTTAAGTTTTGTCTTGCGGTAGTCAATCAGCTGATCGATTAATGCGCGATAGACGCTTGTTCTTTTAGGTGGCGCTCTACAGTTTCGCAATTTTCATTAGATTCTTAAAGAAAAAGAATTTCCCAGGTTTTGAACACTAGTTATGTTGGCAATTTAAAAATAACCATGTATATCTTATGTATTATTAAAAGAACTTTTAATTCTCTTTATTTTTGTGTAGGATTGATGGGTTTTAGAGTGTACAGCTTCGTCTTGTGCACCTATAAAAAAACTGCTAGCTCCGCTTAGTCATTTTCACTTCCTAGACTTCAAAGATGAATTGTAAAAGACGAGCCGGTAACGTTTTTTACTTTTTATATATTTTGAAATTCAGTCATTGAACTTTCAAAAGCTGGTATTACCTATTGTGGCAAAATTCATTTTCCCTGTTTTAATAATTGCTAAAAATAGTGTACTTTGGACTAATTCAGGCTGATTTTTGAGTACATGCGAGCGGTCATTTTTGTCAGCTGTGTGCTTAGATCATGTACAGTTTCCACAAGTACAATATGTAAAGAAATTTCAGCCACAGTACATGAAAATAGTATAGAGGTATGCAAATATTCTCTTCCTTGTGCATGTTACAAATTCAAACAACTTCACCTTACACCTGTCACTCTCTCAGAAGTACATAGTATCTGTAGAACGTCTCCGTAAAGACCACATGTATTATTATTATATGGTTTAATTTTGGTTGTATAGCTGAAACATTTACGTCGCAAGCATCTAAACAGTCTTTTTGAATAATTCAATTGTATTTTTCCACAGAACATTATTCATTAGTAGCAAAAGTCCCACACAAGCCCAGCGTCCCCTCTCCCATGATAAAAAGTGAGCTATTTTAAAAATGCACATCACATTTTCTCAACAATAGCAATCAATGTTATGCTAAAAGACAGGAACATGAAACTTGCCACAATCATTCCTGCGATGTCACTAATAAAATTTACAGTTTGAACAGGGATGTAGCAGATCAGGTTCACAGAGGTAAAATGGTCAAAGGGTAAAAAGTTTGCTAATTCTTCTAACAGTAGTATATGGAAGAAATCGAATCTGCTTTGTCGTCATTATCGTTTTTTCCTTAATTTTATTACAAATGAATGAAACGAAACATTTTAATTTAACTTGGTGTTACTCCTGTGTTGTAAGACGTCTAATTTCCCCATAATTAAGGTTATTGTACACACAATACTGCCACAATGCATATTGTGTAACCAGGAGCAAAATAGGCATAATTAGCTTATTTTCATGCATAACATCAATGTTAATATACCATTTTATTGAGAGAATCATACATGATAATATAAGAAAGAGAAAAGCAATTGCACACATTTTCATATTTGTTTTAAGGTGGCGCTCTACAGTTTCTCATTTTGCAATGGGTTACATATTTAAAGAAAAAGAATTTCCCAGGTCTTCCTCACTTGTTATCCTTGCTATTTAAAAATGACCTTGTATATCTTGGGTATTATTAAAAGAAACTTTAATTCTCTTTATTTTGGTGTATGATTGATGGGCGCAATTTGGGTTACAGAGTATACAGCCTGGTCTTATTTCAGATGTGCACCTATCAAAAAACTGCTAGCACCGCTTGATCCGTTGCAAATTTTGATCTGAGGTCAAAGGGGTGTGTGTGGGGTGTGGTGGTGGTGGTGGTGGAAGCATTATTGTTGTCATTATTATGGAGTTCATGAGTTGATACAGAAACAGCTTGATCTAAAGTACAATGGGAACCGATTGAGAACTGAAAGTAGTCTCCAGAATTGACCAATGTGTATAAAACTCCATTGCAGTATCACCTGAGAATTTATAACCAAACACATGGCAGAAAAAGTAGTCAGTTCATAACAACTGGAATTATTATAATGTAGCATTGTGCCATTATTTATATTGTATGAAAAATGACACATAAGTGTTGTGCTTTACAAAGGATGTGGCTTCATAGTATGTGCATAATAGCGTGCAAGACAGTACACTGTTTTCTACGACCCAGAGACCTGGGGGATTTAAGAAACAAAAGATACTAGTGGTTTAGCATATCAATGTGTAAGGCACTACCAATTTCTACTACAGTTCAAGGACCTGGAGTTATTTGTTTTTTTTTTTTTTTGTTTTGTTTTTTGTGTGTGTGTGTCTGTGTGTTTTTTTTTTAAAAGTTCGTGGTCCAGCTCCTGCATATCAACGTATAAGACGGCACCAATGTAAACTACCGCTCACTGACCTTATAGTAATTGTTTTGTGTGTGTGTTTCTAAAATATGAGAGGCCCAGAAATGTTCTCATGTGGGTTACGAAATTTAAAATGGCAAAAATAACCGTCTGTTATAATTTCGTTTAATCTGGTGGACTGTCCAGAACTCTAAAATCTATACTACTGGAGTTATTGTGCTAAACAAAACGGACGAAAGGACGGAAAGACGAACGAATGAACAGGCCCAATTTTATTACCCCCCCCCCCCCCGGACGGATGGACAGACAGGATATCACAATATCTTCCACGAAAGAGTGGGGATAGTAATAAAGACAGGTACTTTCAATAAACTCTGTAAAAGATGTGCATGGCTCCTCCATAATTTTAATTTCTTTGATTTTCCAGGTAGCTATTGTTCAACTACTGTTATGCTATTATTAGATAGAATATCATGTGACGTAATTGTATCAGTGGGTGACATGGTGGTCATCACAGGTTTGGTTTAGAGTAGCTGTTAGACATCTTTTTCTTTTTCTGGATATTACGAGTTTTATTCCTTGAAGTGATTACTTCTGGTAAGTACATCTTCAACAATTCTTCAATATTTGTAGTGTTAAAATCTAATAACTGTGTTAAATAAAGCATGTAAAAAGTAATTGCATTAAATCAGGAAGTTCAATCTGTGTTTCATATTATGTGATCGTAACAACGGCCTTTTAACAAAACTGATTTGCAGGTGATATTTACAATCTTAAAAGGTCCCAATATTTTCCATATTTTCATAAAATTCACCTTCTTAACACTTAGGAATAAATTGATTGGAACTTTGTTTTGAGAAAAAATATCAAAGACGTCAATAGCTATGATTCAAAATGGCGATACATGAACAAAACGAAAGTAAATATTTCTAATAGCGTGAAATAAATCGTAGGGGAGTAGTTACCACCGCAATCTTTAATTACTTTTCGTGATCCTGTTATGTGTATGGAGAGTGCATCGCAGATGTATATCAAAGTTTCAAACTGCAGATGAAGTCAGTAGAACGTGGGACAGGCTAAATTGTTTTAAGTGAGAACTTTTGTGCGAAGGAATGTATTCCTTATTGACAGAAGTAATCGATAAAAAGAATGTTTATTTTATCCAGCTTAAACAATTGTTTCATTTGATTGAATAATAATAAAAGAACAATAAATTAAATAACGACGATGATAACAATGATATCATTCTCACCACAACCACCACTACCACCACCATCATTATCACAATGACATGAAATCCAAGTCGTTCACAAATTGTTCACCTAGTTGACATCGATATAAATCAAAATGTCATTTCAAACTGATTCTCGTCAAATTCTTTAAAGATTTAGCCAGAGCTTTATTAAGAGTTATGTAAAGATTTTTGTGCTTTTATGCATGCTCGATTATTAAATGGCTTCCTGATATAATTTTTATAAAATGTACAGGCATTTGGTACTATATTCTGTGTCCATTTGTAGTCCCGTGTTCATAGAATGTTAAAAGCAGACAAAGTGTATAATAATAGGTGTTCTAGACAAATTCTACGAGTCTTGCAAGTTTATTTTGATATTAAAGTTCATTAAGACGTCATTTCAGACCTAGTCTCTTTTATGTATTAGTTTATGTAATAAAATCAAGGTAAATTACCTTTGCCATTACTGTCTTGTTAAATCACACTAATTATATTATCAGTTACAATTTGTAAGTACTTTCCTTGGCGTTTGACCTAAAAGATTGCCACATCTATAAAATATCTCTATGGCATCATTTTTATTTCACCTGCAAAAACACACACATTGATGACCAAGTGAAATGTCGACTGGCTAGCATTAATCTATGGCTTTATTTTCTTTACTATAACAGAATTGTATGTATGTGTCCTACTTGAGAACTAACTTCCTAACCAGAGTAAGTCGTCGTGATCTACTTTTCATGTTCTAATTATCATGTTATGTCTCTGTGGCAGGATGCATGTCCGAATAACCTCTGCGTGGATAGTCATACATTGAGACATTAATAGAGCAGGTCACTATGAAAAAAGTTTCACACTTGAGAGCAATTCTATATTTTATACGTCTATGTCCATTTTGTTATTAAAACTACACTAAAAAAGGTCATATATAAAGTATGCGTTTCCGGAAAAGTTCTCCACTGAAAAAGAAATTCGATAGGTAAAATCAGCATCATACTAGTGTAAAATGGAGCGAAGGGATGAACTTCCCGAGGTTTTTGAGGCTCCTCTGAAAGGTACACGGCGTATGTCCCTTAAAAGGCTGATACTTAATTTAACCTAAAAGTGTGATAAAACTTTAGTAATTATCACCGTTTATATTTGTTTGTTTGTTGTGTTTTTGTGGACTTATTTGTCTGCATGTTTTTTATTATCTTTTTAGAACTTTATCTGTATTGTAGTATATGAGATCTAAACAAATACAACTGTATAGCAACTGCCAAAGGTAATTTACATAGATTTGCAAGAGATCACAACCAATTGTTATAGTCAAAGTCATTAAAACTGATTTTGATTTTAAAATCTATCAAAAAGACACATTTCTCATTTAAAAAATGTAAATTTTGTTAATTTGTTTTACTTCCCATAATTTCATAAGAATAGATCAATACACGAGAGAGAGAGAGAGAGAGAGAGAGAGAGAGAGAGAGAGAGAGAGAGAGAGAGAGAGAGAGAGAGAGAGAGAGAGAGAAAGAGAGACTGAGATGAACGGATGAGCAGTTTGAAAGAAAAAAGACAGAAAAAGGGACAGACAGATGGATATTAGCTACTGATATATAACTTCATATTTAAAGGTAAAATGCAACTACAAGATTTTTTGTGTACAAACGATTACTTCTACAGAACACGCGTACTACGTACTGCACACAGGAATCTGATTGAAAAATCTTCCAGTATTTTATGCAACAGACTATTAAAAAAAAAATATTCCAGACTTGATAACTGGTATCTTATTCTCAAAAATCAACAGGCTGAATACAACTGAAATGTTCTATATATCCTAGTAGTCCATAGAATATATTTAATTTTGCAGTTACTCAGACTACACATACTATAAAGCTGGAATTGAATCATTTGCTGGTAAAATATATTAAAAATAACTCTAATACTACAAAACAAGTGTATTACTTATTAGTCCAGATTACACCTCCTAATGCAGTTTTATTGTTTATATCCTGTAGACAGATTAGTTTATTTAGGAAAGAAAGAGAAGAGTAAGTACCCATTGTGTGAAACAGAGACATTTATAGCACACACTCACCAGAAAACGAGCAGAGCAGCTGTTCATTATAACACAACCCATCCCATCCCTCTCTCTACCTGAATAATTATTGATATATGTTCTCAGTTTCTCAAGTTATTGGTTTACAATGATCTTCAACAGCGTCAAACTTATCAAAAATTTCAATTGTTTTTATACCTAATAAAGCGCCAATAATGTCTACGTTATCAGCCAATCAGATTGAAAAACAAATTTGAATGGTCGGAAATCTTAAAGGTTTATAACGATAACTGCACCAAACGTGTATTTAGTGCAGATTATGTTACCTAATTGTTTTCACGACTTGTATTCCAAGTAAAAACGTTTGAAGCACGTCTTCGTTAACGAATGAATAATATATCAACAGATATAAAATAAAATTGTCTGGTCATTCTCCGTTGCCTGCTGAAGTGTTTATTGTTGCTGTGCAAAATTTAGTTTTTTCATAAATAAATCCATTACCAAGCTCCGGGAGCAAACACTGGATGAATTTATTAATTTCCTGCTGGTCAAAACCGAACTTAGATAAAACTTTCACTCATTCTGTGTAGGTTTTCGTTTAAACGCATGATATGAAATTTATGAAACATCACTTCTCTGTCTGATAATAATGAAATATTTGATGCAGATGTGTGGAACAGTTCCGCAATGTATCTTCCACGCCTTTGTAAACTCGGTGTTCTGCCCAGGTCCATTTACCGTTGCTGTCCTGATACGCTATAATTTCAGCCCGCGATGCTTTTGAACCCGCCGACATGCTATGCACCAATGTCGATATGCTTGCTAAGTTTCCTGCGAGCCTTTAAAAATTACTTTTTTAAATAAACATTATTTCACCTAATTCCAAGCCATACCACTCCAGTTACATTTTTTCTTACTGCTTCTTGGTTATAGAGAATACAATGCAAATATATCTACTTTCTAACAAACTTCGTTGAAATGTTTCGCTTTTATAGTGACAATGCGCCTTTAAAAAAAAAAAAAATTGTGACGCTACCGCGTGCTTGCTCCAAGGCTATAAAAAATGAATGGAGATGGAGATCACTGTATTACTGCTACTACGATACACATATAATAGATTGTAATAGTGTCCTAAGAATTGAACACCATCTCCCCCCTCCCCCCATCCACATTCATCTCACCTGTAGTTAACTAAGTGATCAAAACCAAAAGTTAGCAATATGGAAGATTTACCATCTAATCCACCGATTTTCACCCAAGCATATGAAATCTTCTATTCACCGTTGAAAACTGACTTTCACTTCTTATGATCTTTCTGTGGGGAAATCACGCTATCTGCATCGGAATAACCAATCTCTGATCGTCGTAGCCAGGTCAAATATGGCTAGCCGGGTGCTGCGTAATTGTAGGTTGTTTTCTTTTTAAGGTGGCAAGTCCACATTTCAGAATAATCGTTAAATATTTGCACAGCTTAAAAAGTAATATGTCACATTTTTTTAGCCGAGCAGTGGAAATAATAACGGCTACGTGAGTAATTATCCTGGATTATCTAAATTACATACCCAAGAAGAGTAATATGGCTTTGAATTAGATGACAGGATGTTTATTGAACAGGTTAGTATTTAAAGGTAATCGGGAAACATTAAAATGTATCGGCACGAAGCATTGCGTATCGGCGGTTCTAAAACGTCGCGGGCTGAATTGATAGCATATTGTGACAGCTACGGTAAAGGCCATGGTGATAACACTGTAGTAGTAGTTCTCGTTGTGATTGATCTCGTTCTTGTTATTGTCCGGAAAATGTGACGAGGAAATTTTTTGAATAAAAATTGCATCTTACCCATGAGTTAACATAGTATACTCTCTACAAGAACACACAAAAAAATAGTTTGATCAATAAACCTTAACTTAAGTGGGTGCTGCACTATTAATGTCTCTTTTCTGTGTTTCAAAGTAAGAAAAGGAGCAATTTTTATCTTCCAATTTTACCTGTTTTGAAAAATAAAAAGTGTTGGATTATTCCTTCATTTATCTTTGAAATATTTTTCCAACAATAAACAACTATTTGCAATTGGAATGTATTACATTATAAATTAAGTGGTGATATTTTTAACCAGGATATTGCTGCATTAATTTGCGTCATCGTTTTATCAGAATTACAGATTAAAGTATACAAACCTTAGTCAGTGAGGTATTTTGACAATCTTCATAATTGCCACAGATGAACTTAACACCGCATTATGTCTTTGACATTTGGAAAAAAATATATCTTAGTTTCATGGTTTATTTAAATTCAAAGACTATGAGTTTTGCTTTAAATCATGTTATAACTTTGGAAAATAAAGAATACTATTTAAAATTAAATATACTTATTTTATGTTGCATTGATTATATTTTTTTCTTACTTGTATGATGATAAAGCTCGTGTTTGAAACCATTGTATGATCTTACCGCGCACTTACCCCGATGCAATCAAAACATTTCTGGAGAGATCAGGGCAGCTATCATGAAGTTTAAACAATGTGGAAAGGGCGAGGATTGTTCATTTGCGCAACAATTAGTATATAATAGTATACAGGGAAGTTCAGCGGCAAAGTACTAAATTAAAATATATTGCCATAAGTAAGCTAATTCATGATGACAATAACATTTTTGGATATTTCCAGTGTACACTGCCTTTTGTGTTCATGAGAGAGCAACTATAGGTAAAATTACATCCTATATCATCAACTAAATGTGGCATTCTGATCCCAAACAATCTAAACAAGGAGGGACATTTTTTCATGTGGGATATGTAACCATGTACTTATTAGGATCAATTGTACAAAGGTAATTAAAATGAACTGTTTGAACATTTCTGGTGCATTTTTAAGAGTGTCATTTAACAATTATTAAGTAGAATGGTTCATTAGAATGCGATATATGCTTATGCTACAAAATTGCATTCTGTTAATCAATATCCTAACTACAATTAACAATAAAAAGGAATGCATTTTGTGTTAGACTTAGTTCATTTTGCTATTTTCCTACAGCCAAGTTAATAAAACAAGGGGAAAGTATATTTTATCCCTTCGACATATATTTCTTATCACATTTTTCATTCTCTGGCAGCTTAAAATGGTTTAGTAGACAGACTGATTTGGCTATACTATAGAGTCTTCATATCCATACTCTCATCAAGTACGATATAACTATGTTTATAAACAATAGTTGTAAGCCATGTATGTGTTACTAATAAATCACAGAAGCACATAAATTAACTGCTTGGACCCATGATAAAAAGTGTAAATGATCTACAGGCACAATATGCACAATATCAACTAGAAAGATGTCTTCATGTGTTTTGAATAAAGGCCTCATTGTGACTTTTAAATATATTTTCTCCGAACAGAATTTGAACGATATCTGCCATTTAAACTTTTATATGGTGTAGTAATACATACATGGTGATATTAATGAGCATCGGCCCACAGAGACTAAAATGTGCGTTTTGTGGAGATAACATTTTAATTTTTTTTATTTTTTAACTTGTTAAATTTAAATTCTAACTTCATAGTTCCATTTGTAAAGTCACTATGCGTAAAATATAAAAATTTGATGTCGCTAGCTCTAATAATAAGCATGACATTCCAATTGAAAGTTGTAAGGATAACACACTGACAGGACTCAGATCACAATTATTTTCCCTATATAGTCCCTACATTTGTTTGTCAGTATTGAACTTTCCAGTGTGTCAAAATCCTAATAAATCATATGTTAATCTAACGTATATACAAATGAACTCACAATAAAGTTCTGGTCAACCTGCATTTTTTTTTTGTTTTGTGAGAGGCTGAAATGTAACAAAGCAAAGTGCCATGGGTTATATATTTCACTTCAGGGCCAGCATTAATGGCTGATTACTCACTGTGCACTGTCGCCAAAATACATACATACAATCACAACATAATGCTCATGTTGTAAAAAATAAACGCAGTTTCTTTCAATCAATGCCTAGAATTCCCAAATCTAAGCCAAGGATCACCACCAAAAAAGAGTGGGAAAATGCTCTAAAATAGACTGGGACTACATTTATCGGTACTGACCCGGAACTAATAATATGACCTGAGTCTATCACAGTCATGTACTGCTTACATCCCTGATTCGTTAACTGCCGCGCAAGCACAAACGTGAACTTCCCTGGACACTCGCCTTGTCGGCAACCGCATTTGCATATGAAAAAGCTGTCTCGCGATAGTACAAAGGTAGTGGGGCGTGTTGCGAATCTCTGTTTTCTTAGATGTATCAGTGTGAACTAATATTAATCTTATCACATACCGAAGTAGTACAACTAATGCTTATTATCATCCTGTTGCAATTCATCATTAAAATCTCATTCTGTCTGTAATGATAAGTTGATTTTCAGTGAGAAAATCAAGTTAGTTACTAGTCGCATTCCAATATACCATACGACGCCAGTTTTGTCATGTGATTTCCATCATCACGTGATATTTAGTTAGACTTTTCGACTTTCGGAGATACACACATTCGACTTTTCCTTCATATGTTTTTCTCATGCCTGGCTTTTACAAGTTTGTCAATAGAGTTTAGTGATCGCTCTTTTAGTGGTTTTCCATAATTGTTGCATGCAAACAGTGTCGGACATGGATTTGGGCAGTTGGACCGCCTTCAACAAAATGTTTAGAGCATACTCTATGGTGTCTTTTAGGGGAATAAGGAATCTCGGTGATTGTAACCCAGCCACAATTTTGGTAATTTGGGGTTCTTCTTTTTAGTCGTAAATGAAACAATAAATCAACGGCTTTCATCCACTGTTTTTTTTAAAAAAGGTTTTCGTCCGTCTGCCGTGCAACCCTCCGCTATACACCAATAAGATTTTTAAACTTACGCGTTCTGCTCCATGTTTACCTCGATAAACCGGAAGTAACCATGGGTAATAATTTTGATAAATCACGTGATCATCTCACGCCTTTGAAACTCCTCACAGAAGTGGAGTTACATACCAGAATACGACTATTTCCTTTCATAATTAATACAGCTAAGATATATGTAAGCCACAATCCGATAACCATCCTATCTTTAATTCTGATGGCTTCGGCAGATTTTCCCCAAATGGTGACAGGATTGTATCTTTCAAAACGGGCGTGCTGTTGGATTCGCCAGTTACATCAAACCCGAGGGATTTGGCTCCACGCGCTCTTTCCAATAATTCAGTTTTATTTCCAAATGATGGATGTCCACATTTTCTCAAAAAGTTCTACAATTCTTTCTTTTTCATGTATTGTAGCTGGTTTTCCATTCTTCAGATATATGTACAATCTAGTGCACCGATTACGTTATACAACTGTAAGTAGACCGTTTATCAAAGTTATTTTACAAACGGTGAACTGTGTACTGTGAGTGGGGTTAGAAATCACTCAGCACTACGTCAGTGTTAACATAACTAAATACAAAACACACGGAAAGAACGAATTCATTAGTGATGATAGCAGTTTTCGTCTTGTACAACAAGCCGGATTACCTACCGGAAGTAGTAAATACCAAATACGAGAGTGTTTTTAAGGGAGATAACTAAGTTTCCGAAAGCCGCTATTTTGCTTGATTGCCCCTTGGTCAGCCCCACGCCATTCAAGCCAGATAAAGGTGAACTCCCTAAGTATTGGGGATTTCACCTATTCAGTGTCCAAAATTGGGTTCCAGTCTACACGTGTATCTTTAAGACGTATCCTAGCGAAAAATGCCGTTTGTAAGGAACACAAATTTGCTACAGATTTTATCAGTTGATTCTATAGTAGGCATCTGAAAATGGAATTAAATATCAACAGAATGAATGTCGCTGGAACGTACAAACGTATATCACATTAAACCACTTTAATATATTGCGTGCACACAGTTCAGCGGTAACTAAGAAATAAACAATGCCACATAGACATAGCACAACTAACTAGGACATGAAAAGTAAACCACCTTAACCTAATTTTCCTGGAGAGAGTTGCTTCTCGAGAAGGACGTAAACATCGTGTACAGATAACAAATCACTATAAACAAAGCTAAACAACTGAAACAGTCTCTTGATCATGAAAACATGCATTGTAGGCGAGACACACACACACACACAAAATATGCTTAGAAATACTGAAAAATTGAATTCACCAATTATTTTGTGCTATTGAACGAGACAGTGATTGCAAAATATAACTTACAGCGGTTTTATAACAAAAATAAAGCTAAAAAATGGGTGTGGTTCAAAATGACGTTATAATGACCTAAAATCTAAACATACAAAATGCCAAACATGTACACTTTATCTAGCACAGCTAGTAATATACATAACCGGTGTTTGATCTATTTTAACATGCCATGCACACAGGAAACAACATTTCGCCAAATGGACACAGACTACTAGAGCCTGATTGCCATATTTTGCATGAATTGATCAATCAGCTTTTAAGAGGAATAAAAAATGTTTCTCTCGTTTTGGTAGTAACGGCCCAACGTGATAAAGTTTCACATGATTTTCGCAGCGGTTTAAAGACCTTGATGTAAGGATGCTATATGTTCTGTTTCAAGAAGCGTTTTAAAGCCGTATCTAATGGTGGATCAGCACTGTTTGCTGAAAGATGTTTCACAAAAATACATGTACGTAATTGGGCCGTTACCTTTGATTATCAGTGCCTGAATAGGTCATTTATTTGGAATCTCGGGTTTATTAATTCGTAGTGGATATTTGACTAAAATGAAACTCTGATGATTATATTAGAGACTTCACATCTGCTTTGATATGGATATGTTGACGTCACAATTAACACTAAACCGTCATAGTAACTTAGGTATATCAGTATCTAGTTTTCTGACTAGTACATGACGAGGTATATGAATTTAAATTTGCCTTTGTACATGATTGAGTACCTTTATCAGTCTCTGTGTTGCAGGTCCCTATCAAAAATAATATGGAGTTCCTTCCCATCGGAAGGTATAAGAGTTAACACAGTGTTCAAAACTTTATTTTTCTTGGTATAAGTGGATGCAATGAGTCTGTATCTGTAACGTGTAGAAAGATTTGCGTTACATCATATAAACAAGCACGCACACACACGTGCACGCCTGCACAAACGGATAGGCGTATCACATGATCCCATTCATTCATCAGAAAAGTGCGAAGATAACAACTGTAACATCAGACAAACACTATCGATGTGTGTCTAGGTGTGTGTGTGTGTGAAAGTTTATTTTTTGCGGGTCAGGCAGTTAATCGTAGACACAATCAAACCAGAAAGCTTGATCGTTAACACAGGGTATTTGTAAAGTTGACTTGTCTACTTTGATACAATTTAACTAAAAAAATAATGAAGATGCTTGTTATTAAAAATGTGAACTCCACCACATTTAAAAAGTGACTGAAATATGAGAAACACATCATTGATGGTTAAATCTGAAAATAAAATTCAAACATGCGCGTGTGGCGTATTCGGATCCAAACGCTTTGTAAATATTATTTCGGAAGTCGCTCTCTCAAACATGGTTTCAGTGACTCCATTGTTTGACAACAATTTTCAAGATCACGGTCCAAAATTTTCTCTGATTTCGATTATATTTTAAAAAAAAGCTGATTGTTATAATGCTCATGAGTTTTTTTTGAATATAATCATCACCTTCAATGACAGCAGTGCACTTCTTCTTTAATATTGTTTACAAAGAATGAAATTAATAAAATTGTGTATCTGAAAATTATACAACAAAAGGCATATATAATATTGCTTAATGGCATACATGGCACTACGTATAGTTATGTACTAAACATTGGTCGTTAATTAAGAAAAGAAAATCCAGTGGGTAAATTTTGATCCATTCTATACATGTACATAACTGAGTCATTTCTGAATCAGTGATGGAAGAAATAAAAATAAAGCTTGCGAATAACATACCGTAAATATCCTTAGCTCCCCCAACCTAAGGGGAAAGAGAAGTTACACAAAAGAATAAAAATTAAAAAAATTAAAATTAGTACAATAACTCTTGTTCAGGACAAAATTTATTTTTCTCACCGTTTCTGCTTGATATAAAAGCTATGCGGTGCAGCAAGGCGAGGATCTATAAGTGATACAGATTGTAGCAACAAATAACGACTTTACAAACCTTGATTTTTTCTGGTACTTGGAATATCTTTTACCTAAGGAATGAAATTTAAAAGCAGGTTTAGGACTATCAGGTTGGAACAATTGGTAAACATTTAGATGCGACAAAATTCTTGTGCATGATTTGTCTGGGACTCCAGTTTAATTTGTTATTAGCACTATATATGGGTCCCCGGGTGGCCGAGTGATCTAAGACGCTCGCATTTACAGATCACTCACATCTCACCTCTGTCCGCGTTGGTTCGAGTCTCGGCTCGGCCAACGTGGTTATTTGAGAAAGCTTGGCAGTAGCTTCCCATGGATCAGTTGTTCTTCCCGGGGTTTCCCCGGGTTCTTCCTCCACCAAAAATACTGGCCGCTATGTGTAAGCCTATCATGTGCTGCAAAATGACGTTAAATCCATTCGGAGCTATCTCGGCTATTTCTGCTGGACAAAACTATTGCTGTAGATGTATGTCGGCGTAGTAATTTACAGAAAAATCATACATTTTGTTCGCCGGAAATTTCTCCGCATAAAAGAAACCCCAATCTATCAGGACCAACTTGGCTATTTCTGTATTTGGAGTGACTGTAGTATTGGCCGAGATGTTACGAATGAAGAAAATAGTTCGATCAATCGTAACTTTTCGATCAATTCTTGTTTCATCAATAGCCAAAGTGGTCCAAATGGGAACTCTCCACATACATTCGAGGTATGATCCGTAGGATTGACCTCGAAGTTGTGAATGCGTTAAACCCACAAAACCACAAACCACAAAAAGTACTGAATATATTATATTTTTCTAACCACCGTTATTCTATTGTTAGATAAAAGAGTTGTACAATATGTACACAGTTCAAATTTTTGACGTAAGCTGTGTTGTGGGTTTTATCCAGTGTAGTGTGCAAAACTGTGAATTCCTGTTTTCTTTTTTTCTGAAATTTGCGTTTCTTCGCTTCTTCATCTATTAAGTTTATTCTGATACTTCACTTTTCAATATTTAAAGTCGTGAAACATAGCCACAAAGAGATTAAAAAGTCGTGGCATATCTGTGTAAATTTAATTTTACAGACAAGGAAGGTTATCATGTCTTCTACTGCAGGTCTGCCAGATTAACAATGCGTTTTGATTGTTTATTTGTTGTTTTTGTAAGGGCATATTGACTAATGTATTTAGTCATCTACATTAACCAGGTTGTCTTTTCGGATGTTGTCTCTCCCAAAATGAAAGCTTAAATCAATTAGATCTCTGTTTTGAATAAAACAAATTGAAAGAGCCAATTGCGTAAGTTAAAATTGGCAACGCCGTCTTTAGAAAGTAGGTTATTCTTTAATTCTTTCAATCGCTCTTTAGTTTAATCCTTGCAGATCACTTTAAATTTCTCTTGGAGTGTTTCTGTTTAGTTTTATATTTTGTCCTTTGTTACGACTAGAGGTAATGTAACAAAAGAAAAGACTCAAACAAGCTTTCAAGATTTAAAACACAAATATTTAATTTCCTAAAATATTAAAATATTTCAACAAACAATCAAAGTGAAAGAATTAAAAATAACTTACAGTATAGAATATCCGTAAAAGTCCTAAATTGTTCTAAAGTTCACTGACCTGGAAGTTAATCCAAATTATTCCGAATGAAGAACGTTCTGAATGAAATCTCTAAAGTGTTGATGTACTAACAAGAATCAGTTATATCCAAATATTATTAATTCCAAACAACCCTTGTGAATGTGGAATATCACACAAGTTCTAGAAATGTTTCCGATAATTCCAACGGAGCTGAATAATTCTTAAAGTTGAAAGCAGTACTAAATCCAGAATGTACTGTATAATAATCTCTGAAGCAGAATACCACACAAAATGAACCAATCTCGTTTATGACCTCTCAAGCTGACGAACTATGCTAGAATGACGAACGCTCCAATTACATCCTTTTATATAGTTTCTTAATCTGCGTCACTGAAATACAAATAAAACCCATTTCTTAATTCCGTCTTAAATCAACATCTCGGTATTTACGAATTTATTCTACTTCTAGTCAACAGAAAATGAATCACTCTCTGTAATTACGAAATCTCGGTCAGAACATTGAATGCAGGTCAAAAGGACAACCTCACGCGCTGAATCACGTGATATGACTCATGCTTCAACCAACAATATTGATTTTACCGTATATGTGCACTCTGCAAAACGACACCTATTAGACTATTATACACAAGTCATAAACTAATAAAACTATAACATTATTTAAAGAAATGATACATAATTCCATAACACCTTGTAATATAAACTCTCTTCTGTTAACTACTGCTGGATTATTTGTTAGAGTTCACTGTACATTCGCTATCATTGAAATGATCAATTAGCGATTACAAATGATGTAACCGATTTTGGTCTAAATTTAGTTTCTTGTCATTACCGCTGTTTCACACTTTAGATTTTTATGTAGGTTTTTAGAAGAAAAAAAATCCTTAGATTTTAAAGAAGACATTTGAATCGACTTTTACTTGATTATCGATCCGTTAGTAAAAGCTGATGAGATATCATGATTTTTTTGCCGATTGTCAACACTCAACATAGCTGTAGAGCCTTGTACATTTGTCGACAACGGTGTTATTTGTTTTTGGAGCTTAGTCCTGATTAAATCGCTTTCGCAGCCCCGTAAAACACGTTGATTTCGATTGGACAAAGAAAAGTAAAGTTTTGAAAACCCGTAAAATCAATATTACTACCACCAATAACTTCTTTATTGTCATGTCTGTGTGTATGTTTAAACTAACGAATCCTAGATGTTAGAGGTACGGTGTCAGTAACTGATCACTAAACAGTAATGAAGCATAGACTCGTAATAAGTTAAGTATGGAAGAGAGAGAGAGAGAGAGAGAGAGAGAGAGAGAGAGAGAGAGAGAGAGAGAGAGAGAGAGAGAGAGAGAGAGAGAGAGAGAGCACAGCTTTTGTATATAAACTTAATTATTATTTAGTTGCTTAATTGGGTATTTGGCATCACGGTTAAATATTGTACAAAATAAAGCTGTCGACATCACTGTTAGTAGTTACCTACAAACAGCCATTTGCAAGAATCACATGACAAGCAAACAAATCATGTTTTAACAACAGCAGCAACTATTCACAGTTAAGTGGTAACAACGAAGGTTAAAACAAATTCTTCTAACATATATATATATATATATATATATATATATATATATATATATATATATATATATATATATATATATATATTAAATCTGTGCACGCACCACGCACAATCCGCAATCGATCTAGCCGCGCCGACGTCGATGTGGAGTTCACTCCAATGCCCCCCACCCCAAGCATTCTTGCTGTAAGCTTCATCAGGTCTTGCTAGATAGTGCTTTACAGACTGGTGTAACACTCATTCTACAAAATTGAAGAAACTCTAAGCAGTGTCTTAGTCTACAACAATTTTAGGGTGTGTGTGGGATATTGTTTAAAAAAAATAAAAATTGAAGAGTTTATCGAAAGATATATAATACAGTTATAATCACATTACTCACCTATATGTACTGGACGCTATGTCACTAGGGGGAGAAAAAAGGACGAGTGAAGAATAGCCACTACACTGATAAAGTCAAAGAGCTGTTATTGCATATTAGTGTAGTCCCTAAGAATGTCATTATTATTTTTTCTCGGATTTTTCATGGAGATTTGCTAACCAGTGAAAAATGTTACTTGCGTTAGTCAGCAAGCTGCAATAAAACCTAAACAGAAAATAAAATGCTTTTTGACTTTTGCATAGGCTGACAAAGCAGACAGGTGTTATTCGGCTGGATCTGGAAAGGTCACTTGCATTAAACAATCCAGTCATTTAATTAAAATGCAACTATTTCCGGAAAATGCAAATTAACCTCTGTTGATTTTTGTTTATGTTGTGTCCAGGTTAAGGCTAAACGTAAATAAGATAGTCTTGGTGCATCTGAACTTACAGCTAGTGCACAAAATTTCGTCAAAACTGTAGAAAAATGAAGGAAATATATACGAAGCTTACTTAGTATAGTGATACCTTTAAATGCATAGTAAGGGAAACACATATAGTCATCATGTACAGCAATTGTATGAAAGTAATGTTGATGAAATACATTTCGTAAAATCTGTGATAATGAATAATTTATGACAATAGCTGCAGTACTCTTTCTTCAAGAAATGCATGATGTACATTATAGTGTTGACACTGTAGTTAAAAGTTATTGGTAAAAATTTGAAGATTTTTAAAACTCGAGTTTTTGTTCCTTTATGTGTATCGTACCTTTTTTGGCACTGGTTGTAACAAACAAACGTCATTTGGTCATTGACGAATCGCTTCCGTAGTACTAGATGATAACATGATGCCGAGGTCAAATGTGTGATTCTGTTACCTGCATTCATGTGTGCCTAGAGTTTATACGTTTATCCTACAGATTGTGTACATAATGTAGTCACAAAAAAATTTGTCAAGTGTACACAGCTGGACACGTGCGTATCTTAAAATGTTTTTTAAACGTTTCACGCAATACTTTTTATTTTACTCTCTCTGGTGGTTAGGAGGCGATTAGATTTTAAAAAGATCCATTGTGTCAATATTTGAAGAAATGTATCGCCTGACTATATTTAATAAACACTGTATTTGTCTCATTTACTTCTTACGACATACTGTATAAAAAACACACACAATAAAACCCAAACAGAAAGCAATATTTTCTTTGAACATGTTCCTTTTTAAAATTTTGTTTTTTAAGCTGCTGCAAAAATTGTAAACGTAGATGCCATTTTTTTTATTGTTGAACATCAGTGGATTAATGTTTTCCAGATTTGTTTTGAAAGCGTTCTCTGGTACGTACCAGTATGCCAAGAGCTTAGTGAGAAAATAATTACATACATTTACATGTATTTATAACATGAGATATCTATTTGATATCAACAAAGTAGACTTGCGCATCTGTTCCTAAAAGTCTGCTTTGCTGCAAAAGGTAACTTTAGTTTTCTTTTTACTAATTTTTCAGGTACTACAATATCTGTTTGGATCAGTATCTTTGCTACTGTCCGATGTCATCAACAAACAAAGTGAAGAAAATATTTCCACCACAGCCACTGTTTTAGTCTCAACTTCAGTCTCAGAGTCGATGTACTATGCAAACTAAGATGGACGTCTGGAATAGCTCATTATCACCAAAAAGTATATCATTAAAAGAAAAAATTTATTCTTTAAAATCAGAAATAAATGAACAACTGAAACATCTAGCAGAAAACTTAGAGGCATTTATAGAATGCGCTGCAGAAGCTGAGCAGCTGGAAGCTAAATCGCACGGAAAAAACACAAGGTTTTGTGACATCAAGGGAACGGAAAACCAATGTTCAGTTGATAAGGAGGGCATACAACACAATAATCTGACAGACCATATTGCTAGGAGTGAAAGTGATCCGAATCTGAATCCGATAAGTCCGAACGTCCTGTCGCAACAAATGGAAGATATTCATGTGGGGAACACACAGGATAAGGTATAATATATGCTCAATCGATAGAGTTTTTTTTATTAATTACATCTGTAACATTTGAGTACAGTTGGCCCACCAGTTTAGAAGAAATCAGCCTTTAATTTCTCAATTATTTCGACACAAGAGGTTCCCCATTTTCTCATAGATGGTACTGCATTTGCGACGCGTAACGGGCACTTTCGGTTATTGATGTATTAGCGCTGTCAGGTCTATTGAACTCGCTGCACTTTCAGTCGCAAATAATCGGATACGTGGTTTCATAAAATGATAACGAGCAACTTATATCAACAAATTTCATTTATTCATAAGGCCTACGCTCATTAAAAAATAAAGTATTTCACGTCCTGTGATGGACGTATGACGAGCCTAATTAACTATGTCGAATGACTCGTTCTATTCTTAATCAATTTCTTGACCGGGTTTGTGAAATGCGATTCAGCATCTTAGATCGTATGCCTACTCAGACCAGGGACTTATGCATGCAAAGTCCTTGTTGATAGTAAGTAATAAAACAAAAACAAGAAGCAAAACATTAATAGTATTTGTATATTTTTCAAGTATAAATAAAGTTTCTCATTTCTAAATTTCTTTCAATTTTAATAAGTCGCAGACATTTGGAATCTTTAATTTGAGAAAACAGGATATTGTATGGCTTTTGTATAAATTGTGCGTGAAGAAGGGTTTGGTACTAGGTTATATTTTTGTATATTTTTCAAGTATAAATGAACTTATCTATTTCTAAATTTCATTCGATTTTAGAAGATTTCCTCTCAGAAAACAGGATTTTCTGTGGATTTTGTATAAATTATGCGTGAAAAAGGATTTATGGCTTATAAAGATACAGAAGTTTTTAATAAATACGGTGTGCAGTAAGTTAGGAAAAAAAAAATATTAATAAAAAAGACTAGAGAGACGGAATCTAAGCAATGCGTTCATCTCAAGCATACTCTTTAGCAAGATGCATCACCGGGAGAGATCTGGAGTTATTTCAGTTCGACACATTTGTGACATTCCAACTCATATGCACCATCTCTGGTGAAACTTCTTGTCCCTTCCTCTGAAGAGGTACCGTACCATAAATACACAACAATTTATCGCTAATATCACTTTCTTTACCTTTCTGATATCTGCTATAAACAATCTCCCATGTTCGTAGCCATTGCACCAAAACAAATTGAAGAGAAATTCTTAGAATGTTTCTCTTGTTATATTTGTTGGATTATAAGTTATGGACTCTAAATCGTCGCCAAAATAAGTATAACTTTTGATGATTTACTTCTGTTTTTCAACCGAAGTTCCAAAAACGCCTTTTATGTTATTTGAAAAGTAAACATGGACTGTCTATGTATTGCAATAAATATGTCAGACTTATGCATGCAAAGTCCGTGCTCATAGTAAGTAATGAAACAAACAAAAGAAGCAGAACATTAATAGTATTTGTATATTTGAAAAGTATAAATGAACTTATCTATTTCGAAACTTTCTCGATTTCAATCAGTGGTAGACATTCAGAAGATTTACTTTGAGAAAACTGGATATTAAATAGATTTTTTTATATAAATTATGCGTGCAAAAGACTTGATTGATTCTGATAAAGATGCAGAATTAACATGCGAACATGAATATATTAAGAATACCCATCTTAAAAAATATAGTGTGCTGAAATTTAGCAAAAGAAAAATAAAATTGAGAGAACGAATCTGAGGAATGTAGACTCATATAAAATTGCGTTAAACTCAAGCATAATCTTTAGCAAGATGCGTGAGTGCGACATCACAGGAAGAGAACTGGAGTTGGTTCAGTTCGTCTTTGAGTACCAGAATAGAATTAACATGATGCTGCGTCGCAATAACTAAATTTCGGCCCATAGTTTAATGACATGATGAGCCACAACTTTGAAAATTGGTACAATTGCATAGAATGTAATGAGTATTAATACAGTGATAACAAGTCTGAATGAAGGATGTTTCCTTTCAGGAAATTGACCCAGCAAGTGAAGAGAAGACCAAAGGACAAGAGAAAAATCAAGAAAGTGGAAATACGCAGGATGAAACAGATGATGATGAAAACTATGGCAGCACGGATCAGGAAGAAGGAAAGCTCGATAAAAATGAAATTTCTCAGGATGAGTCTTGTAGAGTAAGTCGTGCATCTCTCTCTCTCTCTCTCACTCTCTCTCTCTCTCTCTCTCTCTCTCTCTCTCTCTCTCTCTCTCTCTCTCTCTCTCTCTCTCTCTCTCTCTCTCTTCAACACAAATATTTCATCAGGAAGAAAGGCCACTATAAATCTGAGCGGTGCACTCCTTTATTTGCAAAAATTTAGAATCCACCAGTGAGTCGCACATATTTTGTGTGTGACATTCCAACACATATGCACCATCTCTGGTGACACTTCTTTTCCTTTCCCCTGAAGAGGTACTGTACCATAAATGCACAATAATTTATCGCTAATACGACTTTCTTTACCTCTCTCATATCTGCTATACCCTATCTCAGATTTTCTTAGTCATAGCATCAAAACAAATTGAAGGCAAATTCCTATAATGTTCCTCTTTTTTATATTTGTTGGATAATAAGTCATGGACTATAAATCCACGCTAAAATAAGTGTTCATTTTGATGGTTCAATTCATTGTCACCAAAACAAGATGCTTTTCAACCGAAGTTCCCAAAAAGTCTTTATTGTAATTTCGAAAGTAAACATAGATTGTCTATTTATTGGAATAAATGTGTCAGACTTATGCATGCAAAGTCCCTGCTCATAGTAAGTAATAAACCAAATAAAAGAAGCAGAAAATTAATATCATTTGTATATTTTTCAAGTATACATGAACTTATCTATTTCGAAATTTCTTTCGATTTTAATCAGTGGCAGACACCTAGAAGCTTTCCTTTGAGAAAACTGGATAGTATATTGGTTTTGTATAAATTGTGCGTGAAAAAGAATTGATTTACCGCTGGTAAAGATGCAGAATATTTCTGCGTACATGCCTATTTCAACAAGTACGATTTTAATAAATATGGTGTGCAGAAATGTAGTATATACAAAAAATTGAGAGAACGAATCTGAGGAATGTAGACTCATATACAATTGAGTTCATCTCAAGCATAATCTTTAGCAAGATGCGTGAGTGCGACATCACCGGAAGAGAACTGGAGTTGGTTCAGTTTGTAGTTGAGTACCAGAATAGAAACCAACATGACGCTGCTTCGTAAAAACTAAATTTCGGCCTATAGCTTAATTATATGATTAGCCAGAACTTTGAAAATTGGTACAAATGCATAGAATTTAATGAGTATTAATACAGTGATAACAAGTCTGAATGCAGAATGTTCTCTTTCAGGAAATTGACAAAGCATGTGAAGAGAAGACCGAAGAACAACCGAAAAATCAGGACAGTGGAAATACGCATGAGGAAACAAATGATGATGAAAACTATGGTAGCACGGATCAGGAAGAAGAACAGCTGGATAAAAATGACATATCTCAGGATGATTCTTGTAGAGTAAGTCGTGCATCTCGCTCTCTCTGTCTCTCTTTGTCTCTCTGTCTCTCTCTCTCCAGCGCAAATAATTCATCAGGAAGAAAAGCCACTCTAAATTTGAGCGGTGCACTACTTATTTGCAACAATTCTGCATCCACCAGAGACTCGCACATATTCTGTGTCTGACATTCCAACTCATATGCACCATCTCTGGTGACACTTCTTTTCCTTTCCCCTGAAGAGGTAGTGTACCATAAATTCACCGCAATTTATCGCTAATACTACTTTCTTTACCTCTCTGATATTTGCTATACCCTATCTCCCATTTTCTTAGTCATACTCCCAAAACAAATTGAAGGCAAATTTCTATAATGTTCCTCTTTTATATTTGTTGGATTATAAGTTATGGACTCTAAACCGACGCTAAAATAAGTGTTCGTTTTGATGATTTAATTCATTCTTGCCAAACCAAGATACTTTTCAACCGAAATTCCAGAAACGTATTTATCGTAATTCTAAAGTAAACATAGATTTGTCTATGGATTGGTATAAATATGTCAGACTTATGCATGCAAAGTCCCTGCTCATAGTAAGTAATAAAACCAAATAAAAGAAGCAGAACATTAATAGTATTTGTATATTTCTCAAGTATAAATAAAGTTTCTCATTTCTAAATTTCTTTCAATTTTAATAAGTCGCAGACATTTGGAATTTTTAATTTGAGAAAACAGGATATTGTATGGCTTTTGTATAAACTGTGCATGAAGAAGGATTGGTTTATAGGTTATAAAGATGTAGAATATGTCTGCGCACATACTTATTTTTTTTATTTTAAAAAATATCTTAATAAATATGGTGTTGAGAAATTGAGGAAAAACAATTGAGAGATCGAATCAGATGAGGCATGTAGACTCATGTAAAATTGCGTTAATTCCAAGCATAATCTTTAGCAAGATGTGTGAATGCGACATCACCAAAAGAGAACTGGAGTTGGTTCAGTTGGCCTTTGAGTACCAGAATAGAACCAACATGACGCTGCGTCGTAAAAACTAAATTTCGGCCTATAGCTTAATTATATGATTAGCCAGAACTTTGAAAATTGGTACAATTGCATAGAATTTAATGAGTATTAATACAGTGATAACAAGTCTGAATTCAGGATGTTCTCTTTCAGGAAATTGACAAAGCAAGTGAAGAGAAGACCAAAGGACAAGAGAAAAATCAGGAAAGTGGAAATACGCAGGAGGAAACAAATGAAGATGAAAACAATGGCAGCAATGATCAGGAAGAAGGACAGAAAGGCAAAAATGACATTTCTCAGGATGATTCTTATAGAGTAAGTCATGCATCTCTTTCTCTCTCTGTCTGTCTCTGTCTGTCTCTCTGTCTCTGTCTCTCCCTCAGCCAACACAAATAATTCATCAGGAAGAAAAGCCACTCTAAATATGAGCGGTGCACTACTTATTTGCAAACATTCTGAATCCACCAGAGGCTTGCATATATTCTGTGTGTGACATTCTACATCATATACACCATCTCTGGTGACCTGGGGACACTTCGTGCCCCTTCCTCTGAAGAGGTACTGTACCATAAATGCAGCACAATTTATCGCTAATATCAGTGGCTTTACCTCTTTGATATCTGCTGTACCCTATGTCCCATTTTCTTAGTCATAGCATCAATACAAATTGAAGGCAAATTCCTATAATGTTCCTCTTTTATATTTGTTGGAATATAAGTTATGCACTCGAAATCGACGCTAAAATAAGTGTTCATTTTGAATTAACTCAATCTTGCCAAACCAAGACACTTTTCAACCGAAATTCCAGAAACGTCTTTATCGTAATTTCCAACGTAAACATAGATTGTCCTTGGATGGGGATGAATAAGTGTTCATTTTGATGGTTCGTTTCATTGTCACCAAAACTAGATCCTTTTCAACCCACATTCCAGAAACGTCTTTATTGTAATTTCAAAAGCAAACATAGATTGTCTATGTATTGCAATAAATGTGTCAGATATTTGCATGCAAAGTCCCTGCTTATAGTAAGTAATAAACCAAATAAAAGAAGCAGAACATTGATAGTATTTGTATATTTTTCAAGTATAAATGAACTTACTTACGTCTAAATGTCTTTCAATTTTAATCAGCCGCAGACATTCAGAAGCTTTCCTTTGAGAAAAGTGAATATTGTATGGCTTTTGTATAAATTGTGCGCGAAGAAGGTTTGATTTATAGGTTATAAATATGTATAATGTGTCTGCGTACATGCTTCTTTTTAAACCAAATACCATCTTAATAAATATGGTGTCGAGAAATTGAAGAAAAGAAATTGAGAGATTGAATCAGATGAGGCATGTAGACTCCTATAAACTTGCGTTCACCTCAAGCATAATCTTTAGCAAGATGCGTGAGTGCGACATCACCGGAAGAGAACTGGAGTTGGTTCAGTTGGTCTTTGATTACCGGAATAGAACCAACATGAAGCTGCTTCGTAAAAACTAAATTTCAGGCTTTAGCTTAATTATATAATTAGCCAGAACTTTGAAAATTGGTACAATTGCATAGAATTTAATGAGTATTAATACAGTGATAAGAAGTCTGAATGCAGGATGTTCCCTTTCAGGAAATTGATACAGCAAGTGAAGAGAGGACCGAAAGACAAGAGCAAAATCAGGACAGTGGAAATACGCAGGAGAAAACAAATGATGATGAAAACTATGGCAGCACGGATCCGAAAGTAGTACAGCTGCACAAAAATGACATTTCTCAGGATGATTTTTGTATAGTAAGTCGAACATCTCTCTATCTCTTTCTGTCCCTCTGTCTGACTGTCTTTCAAGCACAAAAAATCATCAGGAAGAAAAGCCTCTCCAAATATGAGCGGTGCACTACTTATTTGCAAAACTTCTGCATCCACCAGAGACTCGCATATATTCTGTGTGGGAGATTCCAACTCATATGCACCATCTCTGGTGACACTTCTTTTCCTTTCCCCTGAAGAGGTTGTGTTCCATAAATGCATTGCAATTTATCGCTAATACTACTTTCTTTACCTCTCTGATATCTGCTATACCCTATCTCCCATTTTCTTAGTCATAGCACCAAAACATATTGAAGGCAAATTCCTATAATGTTGCTCTTTTTATATTTGTTGGATTATAAGTTATGGACTCTAAATCGACGCTAAAATGAGTGTTCATTTTGATGGTTCATTTCACTGTCACCAAATATAGATCCTTTTCAACCCACATTCCAGAAACGTCTTTATTGTAATTTCAAAAGTAAACATCGATTGTCTATGTATTGCAATAAATGTGTCAGACATTTGCATGCAAAGTCCCTGCTTATAGTAAGTAATAAACCAAATAAAAGAAGCAGAACATTGATAGTATTTGTATATTTTTCAAGTTTAAATGAACTTACTTATGTTTAAATTTCTTTCAATTTTAATCAGCCGCAGACATTTAGAAGCTTTCCTTTGAGAAATGTGGATATTGTATGGCTTTTGTATAAATTGTGCGCGAAGAAGGTTTGATTTATAGGTTATAAATATGTGGAATGGATCTGCGTACATGCTTATTTTGAAACCAAATACCATCTTAATAAATATGGTGTTGAGAAATTGAAGAAAAGAAATTGAGAGATCGAATCATATGACGCATGTTGACTCCTATAAAATTGAGTTCATCTCAAGCATAATCTTTAGCAAGATGCGTGTGTGCTACATCACCGGAAGAGAACTGGAGTTGGTTCAGTTGGTCTTTGAGTACCGGAATAGAACCAACATGAAGCTGCTTCGTAAAAACTAAATTTCAGGCTTTAGCTTAATTATATGATTAGCCAGAACTTTGAAAATTGGTACAATTGCATAGAATTTAATGAGTATTAATACAGTGATAAGAAGTCTGAATGCAGGATATTCCCTTTCAGGAAATTGATACAGCAAGTGAAGAGAAGACCGAAAGACAAGAGCAAAGTCAGGACAGTGGAAATAAGCAGGAGAAAACAAATGATGATGAAAACTATGGCAGCAGGGATCCGAAAGTAGGACAGCTGCACAAAAATGACATTTCTCAGGATGATTCTTGTAGAGTAAGTCGTACATCTCTTTATCTCTTTCTGTCCCTCTGTCTGTCTGTCTGTCTCTCTCTCCAGCACAAGAATTCATCAGGAATAAAAGCCATTCTAAATTTGAGCGGTGCACTACTTATTTGCAATAATTCTGCATCCACCAGAGACTCGCACATATTCTGTGTGTGACATTCCAACTCATATGCACCATCTCTGGTGACACTTCTCTTCCTTTCCCCCGAAGAGGCAGTGTTATCGCTAATACTACTTTCTTTACCTCTCTGATATCTGCTATACCCTATCTACCATTTTCTTAGTCATAGCACCAAAACAAATTGAAGGCAAATTCCTATAATGTTGCTCTTTTTATATTTGTTGGATTATAAGTTATGGACTCTAAATCGACGCTAAAATAAGTGTTCATTTTGATGATTTAATTCATTCTTGCCAAACCAAGATACTTTTCAACCGAAATTCCAGAAACGTCTTTATTGTAATTTCCAAAAGTAAACATCGATTGTCTATGTATTGCAATAAATGTGTCAGACATTTGCATGCAAAGTCCCTGCTTATAGTAAGTAATAAACCAAATAAAAGAAGCAGAACATTGATAGTATTTGTATATTTTTCAAGTTTAAATGAACTTACTTATGTTTAAATTTCTTCCAATTTTAATCAGCCGCAGACATTTAGAAGCTTTCCTTTGAGAAATGTGGATATTGTATGGCTTTTGTATAAATTGTGCGCGAAGAAGGTTTGATTTATAGGTTATAAAGATGTAGAATATGTCCGCGTACATACTTATCTTTTTTTAAAAAACGGTCTTGATAAATATGGTGTTGAGAAATTGAGGAAAAGAAATTGAGAGATCGAATCAGATGAGGCATGTAGACTCCTATAAAATTGAGTTCATCTCAAGCATAATCTTTAGCAAGATGCGTGTGTGCTACATCACCGGAAGAGAACTGGAGTTGGTTCAGTTGGTCTTTGAGTACCGGAATAGAACCAACATGAAGCTGCTTCGTAAAAACTAAATTTCAGGCTTTAGCTTAATTATATGATTAGCCAGAACTTTGAAAATTGGTACAATTGCATAGAATTTAATGAGTATTAATACAGTGATAAGAAGTCTGAATGCAGGATGTTCCCTTTCAGGAAATTGATACAGCAAGTGAAGAGAGGACCGAAAGACAAGAGCAAAATCAGGACAGTGGAAATACGCAGGAGAAAACAAATGATGATGAAAACTATGGCAGCACGGATCCGAAAGTAGTACAGCTGCACAAAAATGACATTTCTCAGGATGATTTTTGTATAGTAAGTCGAACATCTCTCTATCTCTTTCTGTCCCTCTGTCTGACTGTCTTTCAAGCACAAAAAATCATCAGGAAGAAAAGCCTCTCCAAATATGAGCGGTGCACTACTTATTTGCAAAACTTCTGCATCCACCAGAGACTCGCATATATTCTGTGTGTGACATTCCAACTCATATGCACCATCTCTGGTGACACTTCTTTTCCTTTCCCCTGAAGAGGTTGTGTTCCATAAATGCATTGCAATTTATCGCTAATACTACTTTCTTTACCTCTCTGATATCTGCTATACCCTATCTCCCATTTTCTTAGTCATAGCACCAAAACATATTGAAGGCAAATTCCTATAATGTTGCTCTTTTTATATTTGTTGGATTATAAGTTATGGACTCTAAATCGACGTTAAAATGAGTGTTCATTTTGATAGTTCATATCACTGTCACCAAATATAGATCCTTTTCAACCCACATTCCAGAAACGTCTTTATTGTAATTTCAAAAGTAAACATCGATTGTCTATGTATTGCAATAAATGTGTCAGACATTTGCATGCAAAGTCCCTGCTTATAGTAAGTAATAAACCAAATAAAAGAAGCAGAACATTGATAGTATTTGTATATTTTTCAAGTTTAAATGAACTTACTTATGTTTAAATTTCTTTCAATTTTAATCAGCCGCAGACATTTAGAAGCTTTCCTTTGAGAAATGTGGATATTGTATGGCTTTTGTATAAATTGTGCGCGAAGAAGGTTTGATTTATAGGTTATAAATATGTGGAATGGATCTGCGTACATGCTTATTTTGAAACCAAATACCATCTTAATAAATATGGTGTTGAGAAATTGAAGAAAAGAAATTGAGAGATCGAATCATATGACGCATGTAGACTCCTATAAAATTGAGTTCATCTCAAGCATAATCTTTAGCAAGATGCGTGTGTGCTACATCACCGGAAGAGAACTGGAGTTGGTTCAGTTGGTCTTTGAGTACCGGAATAGAACCAACATGAAGCTGCTTCGTAAAAACTAAATTTCAGGCTTTAGCTTAATTATATGATTTGCCAGAACTTTGAAAATTGGTACAATTGCATAGAATTTAATGAGTATTAATACAGTGATAAGAAGTCTGAATGCAGGATATTCCCTTTCAGGAAATTGATACAGCAAGTGAAGAGAAGACCGAAAGACAAGAGCAAAGTCAGGACAGTGGAAATAAGCAGGAGAAAACAAATGATGATGAAAACTATGGCAGCAGGGATCCGAAAGTAGGACAGCTGCACAAAAATGACATTTCTCAGGATGATTCTTGTAGAGTAAGTCGTACATCTCTTTATCTCTTTCTGTCCCTCTGTCTGTCTGTCTGTCTCTCTCTCCAGCACAAGAATTCATCAGGAATAAAAGCCATTCTAAATTTGAGCGGTGCACTACTTATTTGCAATAATTCTGCATCCACCAGAGACTCGCACATATTCTGTGTGTGACATTCCAACTCATATGCACCATCTCTGGTGACACTTCTCTTCCTTTCCCCGAAGAGGCAGTGTTATCGCTAATACTACTTTCTTTACCTCTCTGATATCTGCTATACCCTATCTACCATTTTCTTAGTCATAGCACCAAAACATATTGAAGGCAAATTCCTATAATGTTGCTCTTTTTATATTTGTTGGATTATAAGTTATGGACTCTAGATCGACGCTAAAATAAGTGTTCATTTTGATGATTTAATTCATTCTTGCCAAACCAAGATACTTTTCAACCGAAATTCCAGAAACGTCTTTATTGTAATTTCCAAAAGTAAACATCGATTGTCTATGTATTGCAATAAATGTGTCAGACATTTGCATGCAAAGTCCCTGCTTATAGTAAGTAATAAACCAAATAAAAGAAGCAGAACATTGATAGTATTTGTATATTTTTCAAGTTTAAATGAACTTACTTATGTTTAAATTTCTTCCAATTTTAATCAGCCGCAGAAATTTAGAAGCTTTCCTTTGAGAAATGTGGATATTGTATGGCTTTTGTATAAATTGTGCGCGAAGAAGGTTTGATTTATAGGTTATAAAGATGTAGAATATGTCCGCGTACATACTTATCTTTTTTTAAAAAACGGTCTTGATAAATATGGTGTTGAGAAATTGAGGAAAAGAAATTGAGAGATCGAATCAGATGAGGCATGTAGACTCCTATAAAATTGAGTTCATCTCAAGCATAATCTTTAGCAAGATGCGTGTGTGCTACATCACCGGAAGAGAACTGGAGTTGGTTCAGTTGGTCTTTGAGTACCGGAATAGAACCAACATGAAGCTGCTTCGTAAAAACTAAATTTCAGGCTTTAGCTTAATTATATGATTAGCCAGAACTTTGAAAATTGGTACAATTGCATAGAATTTAATGAGTATTAATACAGTGATAAGAAGTCTGAATGCAGGATGTTCCCTTTCAGGAAATTGATACAGCAAGCGAAGAGAGGACCGAAAGACAAGAGCAAAATCAGGACAGTGGAAATACGCAGGAGAAAACAAATGATGATGAAAACTATGGCAGCAGGGATCCGAAAGTAGGACAGCTGCACAAAAATGACATTTCTCAGGATAATTTTTGTAGAGTAAGTCGTACATCTCTCTATCTCTTTCTGTCCCTCTGTCTGACTGCCTTTCAAGCACAAAAAGTCATCAGGACGAAAAGCCTCTCCAAATATGAGCGGTGCACTACTTATTTGCAAAACTTCTGCATCCACCAGAGACTCGCATATATTCTGTGTGGGAGATTCCAACTCATATGCACCATCTCTGGTGACACTTCTTTTCCTTTCCCCTGAAGAGGTTGTGTTCCATAAATGCATTGCAATTTATCGCTAATACTACTTTCTTTACCTCTCTGATATCTGCTATACCCTATCTCCCATTTTCTTAGTCATAGCACCAAAACATATTGAAGGCAAATTCCTATAATGTTGCTCTTTTTATATTTGTTGGATTATAAGTTATGGACTCTAAATCGACGCTAAAATGAGTGTTCATTTTGATGGTTCATTTCTTTGTCACCAAAACTAGATCCTTTTCAACCCACATTCCAGAAACGTCTTTATTGTAATTTCAAAAGTAAACATCGATTGTCTATGTATTGCAATAAATGTGTCAGACATTTGATGCAAAGTCCCTGCTTATAGTAAGTAATAAACCAAATAAAAGAAGCAGAACATTGATAGTATTTGTATATTTTTCAAGTTTAAATGAACTTACTTATGTTTAAATTTCTTTCAATTTTAATCAGCCGCAGACATTTAGAAGCTTTCCTTTGAGAAATGTGGATATTGTATGGCTTTTGTATAAATTGTGCGCGAAGAAGGTTTGATTTATAGGTTATAAATATGTGGAATGGATCTGCGTACATGCTTATTTTGAAACCAAATACCATCTTAATAAATATGGTGTTGAGAAATTGAAGAAAAGAAATTGAGAGATCGAATCATATGACGCATGTAGACTCCTATAAAATTGAGTTCATCTCAAGCATAATCTTTAGCAAGATGCGTGTGTGCTACATCACCGGAAGAGAACTGGAGTTGGTTCAGTTGGTCTTTGAGTACCGGAATAGAACCAACATGAAGCTGCTTCGTAAAAACTAAATTTCAGGCTTTAGCTTAATTATATGATTAGCCAGAACTTTGAAAATTGGTACAATTGCATAGAATTTAATGAGTATTAATACAGTGATAAGAAGTCTGAATGCAGGATGTTCCCTTTCAGGAAATTGACAAAGCAAGTGAAGAGAAGACCGAAAGACAAGAGCAAAATCAGGACAGTGGAAATACGCAGGAGAAAACAAATGATGATGAAAACTATGGCAGCAGGGATCCGAAAGTAGGACAGCTGCACAAAAATGACATTTCTCAGGATGATTCTTGTAGAGTAAGTCGTACATCTCTTTATCTCTTTCTGTCCCTCTGTCTGTCTGTCTGTCTCTCTCTCCAGCACAAGAATTCATCAGGAATAAAAGCCATTCTAAATTTGAGCGGTGCACTACTTATTTGCAATAATTCTGCATCCACCAGAGACTCGCACATATTCTGTGTGTGACATTCCAACTCATATGCACCATCTCTGGTGACACTTCTCTTCCTTTCCCCCGAAGAGGCAGTGTTATCGCTAATACTACTTTCTTTACCTCTCTGATATCTGCTATACCCTATCTCCCATTTTCTTAGTCATAGCACCAAAACAAATTGAAGGCAAATTCCTATAATGTTGCTCTTTTTATATTTGTTGGATTATAAGTTATGGACTCTAAATCGACGCTGAAATAAGTGTTCATTTTGATGATTTAATTCATTCTTGCCAAACCAAGATACTTTTCAACCGAAATTCCAGAAACGTCTTTATTGTAATTTCCAAAGTAAACATAGATTGTCTATAGATGGGGATGAATGTGTCAGACATTTGCATGCAAAGGCCCTGCTTATAGTAAGTAATAAACCAAATAAAAGAAGCAGAACATTGATAGTATTTGTATATTTTTCAAGTATAAATGAACTTATGTCTGAATTTCTTTCAATCAATTTTAATCAGTCTCAAACATTTAGAAGCTTTCCCTCGAGAAAATATGATATTGTACGGATATTGTATAAATTGTGCGTGAAGAAGGATTGGTTTATAGGTTATAAAGATGTAGAATATGTCCGCGTACATACTTATCTTTTTTTAAAAAACGGTCTTGATAAATATGGTGTTGAGAAATTGAGGAAAAGAAATTGAGAGATCGAATCAGATGAGGCATGTAGACTCCTATAAAATTGAGTTCATCTCAAGCATAATCTTTAGCAAGATGCGTTAGTGCGACATCACCGGAAGAGAACTGGAGTTGGTTCAGTTGGTCTTTGAGTACCGGAATAGAACCAACATGAAGCTGCTTCGTAAAAACTAAATTTCAGGCTTTAGCTTAATTATATGATTAGCCAGAACTTTGAAAATTGGTACAATTGCATAGAATTTAATGAGTATTAATACAGTGATAAGAAGTCTGAATGCAGGATGTTCCCTTTCAGGAAATTGATACAGCAAGCGAAGAGAGGACCGAAAGACAAGAGCAAAATCAGGACAGTGGAAATACGCAGGAGAAAACAAATGATCATGAAAACTATGGCAGCACGGATCCGAAAGTAGGACAGCTGCACAAAAATGACATTTCTCAGGATAATTTTTGTAGAGTAAGTCGTACATCTCTCTATCTCTTTCTGTCCCTCTGTCTGACTGCCTTTCAAGCACAAAAAGTCATCAGGAAGAAAAGCCTCTCCAAATATGAGCGGTGCACTACTTATTTGCAAAACTTCTGCATCCACCAGAGACTCGCATATATTCTGTGTGGGAGATTCCAACTCATATGCACCATCTCTGGTGACACTTCTTTTCCTTTCCCCTGAAGAGGTTGTGTTCCATAAATGCATTGCAATTTATCGCTAATACTACTTTCTTTACCTCTCTGATATCTGCTATACCCTATCTCCCATTTTCTTAGTCATAGCACCAAAACATATTGAAGGCAAATTCCTATAATGTTGCTCTTTTTATATTTGTTGGATTATAAGTTATGGACTCTAAATCGACGCTAAAATGAGTGTTCATTTTGATGGTTCATTTCATTGTCACCAAAACTAGATCCTTTTCAACCCACATTCCAGAAACGTCTTTATTGTAATTTCAAAAGTAAACATCGATTGTCTATGTATTGCAATAAATGTGTCAGACATTTGCATGCAAAGTCCCTGCTTATAGTAAGTAATAAACCAAATAAAAGAAGCAGAACATTGATAGTATTTGTATATTTTTCAAGTTTAAATGAACTTACTTATGTTTAAATTTCTTCCAATTTTAATCAGCCGCAGACATTTAGAAGCTTTCCTTTGAGAAATGTGGATATTGTATAGCTTTTGTATAAATTGTGCGCGAAGAAGGTTTGATTTATAGGTTATAAATATGTGGAATGGATCTGCGTACATGCTTATTTTGAAACCAAATACCATCTTAATAAATATGGTGTTGAGAAATTGAAGAAAAGAAATTGAGAGATCGAATCATATGACGCATGTAGACTCCTATAAAATTGAGTTCATCTCAAGCATAATCTTTAGCAAGATGCGTGTGTGCTACATCACCGGAAGAGAACTGGAGTTGGTTCAGTTGGTCTTTGAGTACCGGAATAGAACCAACATGAAGCTGCTTCGTAAAAACTAAATTTCAGGCTTTAGCTTAATTATATGATTAGCCAGAACTTTGAAAATTGGTACAATTGCATAGAATTTAATGAGTATTAATACAGTGATAAGAAGTCTGAATGCAGGATATTCCCTTTCAGGAAATTGACAAAGCAAGTGAAGAGAAGACCGAAAGACAAGAGCAAAATCAGGACAGTGGAAATAAGCAGGAGAAAACAAATGATGATGAAAACTATGGCAGCAGGGATCCGAAAGTAGGACAGCTGCACAAAAATGACATTTCTCAGGATGATTCTTGTAGAGTAAGTCGTGCATCTCTTTATCTCTTTCTGTCCCTCTGTCTGTCTGTCTGTCTCTCTCTCCAGCACAAAAATTCATCAGGAATAAAAGCCATTCTAAATTTGAGCGGTGCACTACTTATTTGCAATAATTCTGCATCCACCAGAGACTCGCACATATTCTGTGTGTGACATTCCAACTCATATGCACCATCTCTGGTGACACTTCTCTTCCTTTCCCCCGAAGAGGCAGTGTTATCGCTAATACTACTTTCTTTACCTCTCTGATATCTGCTATACCCTATCTCCCATTTTCTTAGTCATAGCACCAAAACAAATTGAAGGCAAATTCCTATAATGTTGCTCTTTTTATATTTGTTGGATTATAAGTTATGGACTCTAAATCGACGCTAAAATAAGTGTTCATTTTGATGATTTAATTCATTCTTGCCAAACCAAGATACTTTTCAACCGAAATTCCAGAAACGTCTTTATTGTAATTTCCAAAGTAAACATAGATTGTCTATAGATGGGGATGAATGTGTCAAATATTTGCATGCAAAGGCCCTGCTTATAGTAAGTAATAAACCAAATAAAAGAAGCAGAACATTGATAGTATTTGTATATTTTTCAAGTATAAATGAACTTATGTCTGAATTTCTTTCAATCAATTTTAATCAGTCTCAAACATTTAGAAGCTTTCCCTCGAGAAAATATGATATTGTACGGATATTGTATAAATTGTGCGTGAAGAAGGATTGGTTTATAGGTTATAAAGATGTAGAATATGTCCGCGTACATACTTATCTTTTTTTAAAAAACGGTCTTGATAAATATGGTGTTGAGAAATTGAGGAAAAGAAATTGAAAGATCGAATCAGATGAGGCATGTAGACTCCTATAAAATTGAGTTCATCTCAAGCATAATCTTTAGCATGATGCGTGAGTCCGACATCACCGGAAGAGAACTGGAGTTGGTTCAGTTGGTCTTTGAGTACCGGAATAGAACCAACATGAAGCTGCTTCGTAAAAACTAAATTTCAGGCTTTAGCTTAATTATATGATTAGCCAGAACTTTGAAAATTGGAACAATTGCATAGAATTTAATGAGTATTAATACAGTGATAAGAAGTCTGAATGCAGGATGTTCCCTTTCAGGAAATTGATACAGCAAGCGAAGAGAGGACCGAAAGACAAGAGCAAAATCAGGACAGTGGAAATACGCAGGAGAAAACAAATGATGATGAAAACTATGGCAGCACGGATCCGAAAGTAGGACAGCTGCACAAAAATGACATTTCTCAGGATGATTTTTGTAGAGTAAGTCGTACATCTCTCTATCTCTTTCTGTCCCTCTGTCTGACTGTCTTTCAAGCACAAAAAATCATCAGGAAGAAAAGCCTCTCCAAATATGAGCGGTGCACTACTTATTTGCAAAACTTCTGCATCCACCAGAGACTCGCATATATTCTGTGTGGGAGATTCCAACTCATATGCACCATCTCTGGTGACACTTCTTTTCCTTTCCCCTGAAGAGGTTGTGTTCCATAAATGCATTGCAATTTATCGCTAATACTACTTTCTTTACCTCTCTGATATCTGCTATACCCTGTCTCCCATTTTCTTAGTCATAGCACCAAAACATATTGAAGGCAAATTCCTATAATGTTGCTCTTTTTATATTTGTTGGATTATAAGTTATGGACTCTAAATCGACGTTAAAATGAGTGTTCATTTTGATGGTTCATTTCATTGTCACCAAAACTAGATCCTTTTCAACCCACATTCCAGAAACGTCTTTATTGTAATTTCAAAAGTAAACATAGATTGTCTATGGATGGGGATGAATGTGTCTGACTTATGCATGCAAAGTCCCTGCTTATAGTAAGTAATAAACCAAATGAAAGAAGCAGAACATTGATAGTATTTGTATATTTTTCAAGTATAAATGAACTTACTTATGTTTAAATTTCTTTCAATCAATTTTAATCAGCCGCAGACATTTAGAAGTTTTCCTTTGAGAAAAGTGGATATTGTATGGATTTTGTATAAATTGTGCGCGAAAAAGGTTTGATTAGCCAGAACTTTGAAAATTGGTACAATTGCATAGAATTTAATGAGTATTAATACAGTGATAAGAAGTCTGAATGCAGGATGTTCCCTTTCAGGAAATTGACAAAGCAAGTGAAGAGAAGACCGAAAGACAAGAGCAAAATCAGGACAGTGGAAATACGCAGGAGAAAACAAATGATGATGAAAACTATGGCAGCAGGGATCCGAAAGTAGGACAGCTGCACAAAAATGACATTTCTCAGGATGATTCTTGTAGAGTAAGTCGTACATCTCTTTATCTCTTTCTGTCCCTCTGTCTGTCTGTCTGTCTCTCTCTCCAGCACAAGAATTCATCAGGAATAAAAGCCATTCTAAATTTGAGCGGTGCACTACTTATTTGCAATAATTCTGCATCCACCAGAGACTCGCACATATTCTGTGTGTGACATTCCAGCTCATATGCACCATCTCTGGTGACACTTCTCTTCCTTTCCCCCGAAGAGGCAGTGTTATCGCTAATACTACTTTCTTTACCTCTCTGATATCTGCTATACCCTATCTCCCATTTTCTTAGTCATAGCACCAAAACAAATTGAAGGCAAATTCCTATAATGTTGCTCTTTTTATATTTGTTGGATTATAAGTTATGGACTCTAAATCGACGCTGAAATAAGTGTTCATTTTGATGATTTAATTCATTCTTGCCAAACCAAGATACTTTTCAACCGAAATTCCAGAAACGTCTTTATTGTAATTTCCAAAGTAAACATAGATTGTCTATAGATGGGGATGAATGTGTCAGACATTTGCATGCAAAGGCCCTGCTTATAGTAAGTAATAAACCAAATAAAAGAAGCAGAACATTGATAGTATTTGTATATTTTTCAAGTATAAATGAACTTATGTCTGAATTTCTTTCAATCAATTTTAATCAGTCTCAAACATTTAGAAGCTTTCCCTCGAGAAAATATGATATTGTACGGATATTGTATAAATTGTGCGTGAAGAAGGATTGGTTTATAGGTTATAAAGATGTAGAATATGTCCGCGTACATACTTATCTTTTTTTAAAAAACGGTCTTGATAAATATGGTGTTGAGAAATTGAGGAAAAGAAATTGAGAGATCGAATCAGATGAGGCATGTAGACTCCTATAAAATTGAGTTCATCTCAAGCATAATCTTTAGCAAGATGCGTTAGTGCGACATCACCGGAAGAGAACTGGAGTTGGTTCAGTTGGTCTTTGAGTACCGGAATAGAACCAACATGAAGCTGCTTCGTAAAAACTAAATTTCAGGCTTTAGCTTAATTATATGATTAGCCAGAACTTTGAAAATTGGTACAATTGCATAGAATTTAATGAGTATTAATACAGTGATAAGAAGTCTGAATGCAGGATGTTCCCTTTCAGGAAATTGATACAGCAAGCGAAGAGAGGACCGAAAGACAAGAGCAAAATCAGGACAGTGGAAATACGCAGGAGAAAACAAATGATCATGAAAACTATGGCAGCACGGATCCGAAAGTAGGACAGCTGCACAAAAATGACATTTCTCAGGATAATTTTTGTAGAGTAAGTCGTACATCTCTCTATCTCTTTCTGTCCCTCTGTCTGACTGCCTTTCAAGCACAAAAAGTCATCAGGAAGAAAAGCCTCTCCAAATATGAGCGGTGCACTACTTATTTGCAAAACTTCTGCATCCACCAGAGACTCGCATATATTCTGTGTGGGAGATTCCAACTCATATGCACCATCTCTGGTGACACTTCTTTTCCTTTCCCCTGAAGAGGTTGTGTTCCATAAATGCATTGCAATTTATCGCTAATACTACTTTCTTTACCTCTCTGATATCTGCTATACCCTATCTCCCATTTTCTTAGTCATAGCACCAAAACATATTGAAGGCAAATTCCTATAATGTTGCTCTTTTTATATTTGTTGGATTATAAGTTATGGACTCTAAATCGACGCTAAAATGAGTGTTCATTTTGATGGTTCATTTCATTGTCACCAAAACTAGATCCTTTTCAACCCACATTCCAGAAACGTCTTTATTGTAATTTCAAAAGTAAACATCGATTGTCTATGTATTGCAATAAATGTGTCAGACATTTGCATGCAAAGTCCCTGCTTATAGTAAGTAATAAACCAAATAAAAGAAGCAGAACATTGATAGTATTTGTATATTTTTCAAGTTTAAATGAACTTACTTATGTTTAAATTTCTTCCAATTTTAATCAGCCGCAGACATTTAGAAGCTTTCCTTTGAGAAATGTGGATATTGTATAGCTTTTGTATAAATTGTGCGCGAAGAAGGTTTGATTTATAGGTTATAAATATGTGGAATGGATCTGCGTACATGCTTATTTTGAAACCAAATACCATCTTAATAAATATGGTGTTGAGAAATTGAAGAAAAGAAATTGAGAGATCGAATCATATGACGCATGTAGACTCCTATAAAATTGAGTTCATCTCAAGCATAATCTTTAGCAAGATGCGTGTGTGCTACATCACCGGAAGAGAACTGGAGTTGGTTCAGTTGGTCTTTGAGTACCGGAATAGAACCAACATGAAGCTGCTTCGTAAAAACTAAATTTCAGGCTTTAGCTTAATTATATGATTAGCCAGAACTTTGAAAATTGGTACAATTGCATAGAATTTAATGAGTATTAATACAGTGATAAGAAGTCTGAATGCAGGATATTCCCTTTCAGGAAATTGACAAAGCAAGTGAAGAGAAGACCGAAAGACAAGAGCAAAATCAGGACAGTGGAAATAAGCAGGAGAAAACAAATGATGATGAAAACTATGGCAGCAGGGATCCGAAAGTAGGACAGCTGCACAAAAATGACATTTCTCAGGATGATTCTTGTAGAGTAAGTCGTGCATCTCTTTATCTCTTTCTGTCCCTCTGTCTGTCTGTCTGTCTCTCTCTCCAGCACAAAAATTCATCAGGAATAAAAGCCATTCTAAATTTGAGCGGTGCACTACTTATTTGCAATAATTCTGCATCCACCAGAGACTCGCACATATTCTGTGTGTGACATTCCAACTCATATGCACCATCTCTGGTGACACTTCTCTTCCTTTCCCCCGAAGAGGCAGTGTTATCGCTAATACTACTTTCTTTACCTCTCTGATATCTGCTATACCCTATCTCCCATTTTCTTAGTCATAGCACCAAAACAAATTGAAGGCAAATTCCTATAATGTTGCTCTTTTTATATTTGTTGGATTATAAGTTATGGACTCTAAATCGACGCTAAAATAAGTGTTCATTTTGATGATTTAATTCATTCTTGCCAAACCAAGATACTTTTCAACCGAAATTCCAGAAACGTCTTTATTGTAATTTCCAAAGTAAACATAGATTGTCTATAGATGGGGATGAATGTGTCAAATATTTGCATGCAAAGGCCCTGCTTATAGTAAGTAATAAACCAAATAAAAGAAGCAGAACATTGATAGTATTTGTATATTTTTCAAGTATAAATGAACTTATGTCTGAATTTCTTTCAATCAATTTTAATCAGTCTCAAACATTTAGAAGCTTTCCCTCGAGAAAATATGATATTGTACGGATATTGTATAAATTGTGCGTGAAGAAGGATTGGTTTATAGGTTATAAAGATGTAGAATATGTCCGCGTACATACTTATCTTTTTTTAAAAAACGGTCTTGATAAATATGGTGTTGAGAAATTGAGGAAAAGAAATTGAAAGATCGAATCAGATGAGGCATGTAGACTCCTATAAAATTGAGTTCATCTCAAGCATAATCTTTAGCATGATGCGTGAGTCCGACATCACCGGAAGAGAACTGGAGTTGGTTCAGTTGGTCTTTGAGTACCGGAATAGAACCAACATGAAGCTGCTTCGTAAAAACTAAATTTCAGGCTTTAGCTTAATTATATGATTAGCCAGAACTTTGAAAATTGGAACAATTGCATAGAATTTAATGAGTATTAATACAGTGATAAGAAGTCTGAATGCAGGATGTTCCCTTTCAGGAAATTGATACAGCAAGCGAAGAGAGGACCGAAAGACAAGAGCAAAATCAGGACAGTGGAAATACGCAGGAGAAAACAAATGATGATGAAAACTATGGCAGCACGGATCCGAAAGTAGGACAGCTGCACAAAAATGACATTTCTCAGGATGATTTTTGTAGAGTAAGTCGTACATCTCTCTATCTCTTTCTGTCCCTCTGTCTGACTGTCTTTCAAGCACAAAAAATCATCAGGAAGAAAAGCCTCTCCAAATATGAGCGGTGCACTACTTATTTGCAAAACTTCTGCATCCACCAGAGACTCGCATATATTCTGTGTGGGAGATTCCAACTCATATGCACCATCTCTGGTGACACTTCTTTTCCTTTCCCCTGAAGAGGTTGTGTTCCATAAATGCATTGCAATTTATCGCTAATACTACTTTCTTTACCTCTCTGATATCTGCTATACCCTGTCTCCCATTTTCTTAGTCATAGCACCAAAACATATTGAAGGCAAATTCCTATAATGTTGCTCTTTTTATATTTGTTGGATTATAAGTTATGGACTCTAAATCGACGTTAAAATGAGTGTTCATTTTGATGGTTCATTTCATTGTCACCAAAACTAGATCCTTTTCAACCCACATTCCAGAAACGTCTTTATTGTAATTTCAAAAGTAAACATAGATTGTCTATGGATGGGGATGAATGTGTCTGACTTATGCATGCAAAGTCCCTGCTTATAGTAAGTAATAAACCAAATGAAAGAAGCAGAACATTGATAGTATTTGTATATTTTTCAAGTATAAATGAACTTACTTATGTTTAAATTTCTTTCAATCAATTTTAATCAGCCGCAGACATTTAGAAGTTTTCCTTTGAGAAAAGTGGATATTGTATGGATTTTGTATAAATTGTGCGCGAAAAAGGTTTGATTAGCCAGAACTTTGAAAATTGGTACAATTGCATAGAATTTAATGAGTATTAATACAGTGATAAGAAGTCTGAATGCAGGATGTTCCCTTTCAGGAAATTGACAAAGCAAGTGAAGAGAAGACCGAAAGACAAGAGCAAAATCAGGACAGTGGAAATACGCAGGAGAAAACAAATGATGATGAAAACTATGGCAGCAGGGATCCGAAAGTAGGACAGCTGCACAACAATGACATTTCTCAGGATGATTCTTGTAGAGTAAGTCGTACATATCTTTATCTCTTTCTGTCCCTCTGTCTGTCTGTCTCTCTCTCCAGCACAAAAATTCATCAGGAAGAAAAGCCACTCCAAATTTGAGCGGTGCACTACTTATTTGCAAAACTTCTGCATCCACCAGAGACTCGCACATATTCTGTGCGTGACATTCCAACTCATATGCAACATCTCTGGTGACACTTCTTTTCCTTTCCCCTGAAGAGGTAGTGTTATCGCTAATACTACTTTCTTTACCTCTCTGATAGCTGCTATACCCTATCTCCCATTTTCTTAGTCGGAGCACCAAAACAAATTGAAGGCAAATTCCTATAATGTTGCTCTTTTTATATTTGTTGGATTATAAGTTATGGACTCTAAATCGACGCTAAAATAAGTGTTCATATTGATGATTTAATTCATTCTTGCCAAACCAAGATACTTTTCAACCGAAATTCCAGAAACGTCTTTATTGTAATTTCCAAAGTAAACATAGATTGTCTATGGATTGGTATAAATGTGTCAGACTTATGCATGCAAAGTCCCTGCTCATAGTAAGTAATAAACCAAATAAAAGAAGCAGAACATTAATAGTATTTGTATATTTTTCAAGTATAAATAAAGTTTCTCATTTCTAAATTTCTTTCAATTTTAATAAGTCGCAGACATTTGGAATCTTTAATTTGAGAAAACAGGATATTGTATGGCTTTTGTATAATTTGTGCGTGAAGAAGGATTTGGTAATAGGTTATAACGATGTAGAATATGTCTGTGCACATACATTTTTTGTTGTTAAAAATATCTTAATAAATATGGTGTTGAGAAATTGAGGAAAAACAATTGAGAGATCGAATCAGATGAGGTATGTATACTCATGTAAAACTGCGTTAATCTCAAGCATAATCTTTAGCAAGATGTGTGAATGTGACATCACCGGAAGAGAACTGGAGTTGGTTCAGTTGGCCTTTGAGTACCAGAATAGAACCAACATGACGCTGCATCGTGAAAACTAAATTTCGGCCTATAGCTTAATTATATGATTAGCCAGAACTTTGAAAATTAAAACAATTGCATAGAATTTAATGAGTATTAATACAGTGATAACAAGTCTGAATTCAGGATGTTCTCTTTCAGGAAATTGACAAAGCAAGTGAAGAGAAGACCAAAGAAGAAGAGATAACCAAAGGAGAAGAGAAAACTCAGGAAAGTGGAAATATGCAGGAGGAAACAAATGAAGATGAAAACAATGGCAGCAATGATCAGGAAGAAGGACAGCAAGACAAAAATGACATTTCTCAGCATGATTCTTATAGAGTAAGTCGTGCATATCTCTCTCTCTTTCTCTCTCTCTCTCTCTCTCTCTCTCTCTCTCTCTCTCTCTCTCTCTCTCTCTCTCTCTCTCTCTCTCTCATCCAACACAAATAATTCATCAGGAAGAAAAGCCACTCTAAATATGAGCGGTACACTACTTATTTGCAAACATTCTGAATCCACCAGAGACTTGCACATATTCTGTGTGTGACGTTCCAACTCATATACACCATCTCTGGTGACCTGGGGACACTTCTTGCCTCTTCCTCTGAAGAGGTACTGTACCATAAATGCAGCACAATTTATCGCTAATATCAGTGGCTTTACCTCTTTGATATCTGCTGTACCCTATGTCCCATTTTCTTAGTCATAGCATCAATACAAATTGAAGGCAAATTCCTATAATGTTACTCTTTTATATTTGTTGGATTATAATATATTTAATATAATATAATTTGCTTATAGTAAGTAATCAACCAAATGAAAGAAGCAGAACATTGATAGTATTTGAATATTTTTCAAGTATAAATGAACTCACTTATGTTTAAATTTCTTTCAATTTTAATCAGCCGCAGACATTTAGAAGCTTTCCTTTCAGAAAAGTGGATATTGTATAGCTTTTGTATGAATTGTGCGCGAAGAAGGTTTGATTTATAGGCTATAAATATGTAGAATGTGTCTGCGTACATGCTTATTTTGAAACCAAATACCATCTTAATAAATATGGTGTTGAGAAATTGAAGAAAAGAAATTGAGAGATCGAATCAGATGAGGCATGTAGACTCCTATAAAATTGCGTTCATCTCAAGCATAATCTTCAGCAAGATGCGTGAGTGCGACATCACCGGAAGAGAACTGGAGTTGGTTCAGTTGGTCTTTGATTACCAGAATAGAACCAACATGAAGCTGCGTCGTAATAACTAAATTTCGGGCTTTAGCTTAATTATATGATTAGCCAGAACTTTGAAAATTGGAACAATTGCATAGAATTTAATGAGTATTACTACAGTGATAAGAAGTCTGAATGCAGGATGTTCCCTTTCAGGAAATTGACAAAGCAAGTGACGAGAAGACCGAAAGACAAGAGCAAAATCAGGACAGTGGAAATACGCAGGAGAAAACAAATGATGATGAAAACTATGGCAGCAGGGATCCGAAAGTAGGACAGCTGCACAAAAATGACATTTCTCAGGATGATTCTTGTAGAGTAAGTCGTAATCTCTTTATCTCTTTCTGTCCCTCTGTCTGTCTGTCTGTCTCTCTCTCTCCAGCACAAAAATTCATCAGGAATAAAAGCCATACTAAATTTAAGCGGTGCACTACTTATTTGCAATAATTCTGCATCCACCAGAGACTCGCACAAATTCTGTGTGTGACATTCCAACTCATATGCACCATCTCTGATGACACTTCTCTTCCTTTCCCCCGAAGAGGCAGTGTTATCGCTAATACTACTTTCTTTACCTCTCTGATATCTGCTATACCCTATCTTCCATTTTCTTAGTCATAGCACCAAAACAAATTGAAGGCAAATTCCTATAATGTTGCTCTTTTTATATTTGTTGGATTATAAGTTATGGACTCTAAATCGACGCTAAAATAAGTGTTCATTTTGATGATTTAATTCATTCTTGCCAAACCAAGATACTTTTCAACCGAAATTCCAGAAACGTCTTTATTGTAATTTCCAAAGTAAACATAGATTGTCTATGGATGGGGATGAATGTGTCAGACATTTGCATGCAATGGCCCTGCTTATAGTAAGTAATAAACCAAATAAAAGAAGCAGAACATTGATAGTATTTGTATATTTTTCAAGTATAAATGAACTTATGTCTGAATTTCTTTCAATCAATTTTAATCAGTCTCAAACATTTAGAAGCTTTCCCTCGAGAAAAGTGGATATTGTATGGCTTTTGTATAAATTGTGAGTTAATAAGGATTGGGTTATAGGTTACAAAGATGTAGAATATGTCAGCGTACATACTACTCTTTTTTAAAAAACTGTCTTAATAAATATGGTGTTGAGAAATTGAGGAAAAGAAATTGAGAGATCGAATCAGATGAGGCATGTAGACTCCTGTAAAATTGAATTCCTCTCAAGCATAATCTTTAGCAAGATGCGTGAGTGCGACATCACCGGAAGAGAACTGGAGTTGGTTCAGTTTGTCTTTGAGTACCGGAATAGAACCAACATGAAGCTGCTTCGTAAAAACTAAATTTCAGGCTTTAGCTTAATTATATGATTAGCCAGAACTTTGAAAATTGGTAAAATTGCATAGAATTTAATGAGTATTACTACAGTGATAAGAAGTCTGAATGCAGGATGTTCCCTTTCAGGAAATTGACAAAGCAAGTGAAGAGAAGACCGAAAGACAAAAGCAAAATCAGGACAGTGGAAATACGCAGGAGAAAACAAATGATGATGAAAACTATGGCAGCAGGGATCCGAAAGTAGGACAGCTGCACAAAAATGACATTTCTCAGGATGATTCTTGTAGAGTAAGTCGTACATATCTTTATCTCTTTCTGTCCCTCTGTCTGTCTGTCTCTCTCTCCAGCACAAAAATTCATCAGGAAGAAAAGCCACTCCAAATTTGAGCGGTGCACTACTTATTTGCAAAACTTCTGCATCCACCAGAGACTCGCACATATTCGGTGCGTGACATTCCAACTCATATGCAACATCTCTGGTGACACTTCTTTTCCTTTCCCCTGAAGAGGTAGTGTTATCGCTAATACTACTTTCTTTACCTTTCTGATATCTGCTATACCCTATCTCCCATTTTCTTAGTCGGAGCACCAAAACAAATTGAAGGCAAATTCCTATAATGTTGCTCTTTTTATATTTGTTGGATTATAAGTTATGGACTCTAAATCGACGCTAAAATAAGTGTTCATTTTGATGATTTAATTCATTCTTGCCAAACCAAGATACTTTTCAACCGAAATTCCAGAAACGTCTTTATTGTAATTTCCAAAGTAAACATAGATTGTCTATGGATTGGTGTAAATGTGTCAGACTTATGCATGCAAAGTCCCTGCTCATAGTAAGTAATAAACCAAAATAAAAGAAGCAGAACATTAATAGTATTTGTATATTTTTCAAGTATAAATAAAGTTTCTCATTTCTAAATTTCTTTCAATTTTAATAAGTCGCAGACATTTGGAATCTTTAATTTGAGAAAACAGGATATTGTATGGCTTTTGTATAATTTGTGCGTGAAGAAGGATTTGGTAATAGGTTATAACGATGTAGAATATGTCTGTGCACATACTTTTTTTTGTTGTTAAAAATATCTTAATAAATATGGTGTTGAGAAATTGAGGAAAAACAATTGAGAGATCGAATCAGATGAGGTATGTATACTCATGTAAAACTGCGTTAATCTCAAGCATAATCTTTAGCAAGATGTGTGAATGTGACATCACCGGAAGAGAACTGGAGTTGGTTCAGTTGGCCTTTGAGTACCAGAATAGAACCAACATGACGCTGCGTCGTAAAAACTAAATTTCGGCCTATAGCTTAATTATATGATTAGCCAGAACATTGAAAATTAAAACAATTGCATAGAATTTAATGAGTATTAATACAGTGATAACAAGTCTGAATTCAGGATGTTCTCTTTCAGGAAATTGACAAAGCAAGTGAAGAGAAGACCAAAGAAGAAGAGATAACCAAAGGAGAAGAGAAAACTCAGGAAAGTGGAAATATGCAGGAGGAAACAAATGAAGATGAAAACAATGGCAGCAATGATCAGGAAGAAGGACAGCAAGACAAAAATGACATTTCTCAGCATGATTCTTATAGAGTAAGTCGTGCATATCTCTCTCTCTTTCTCTCTCTCTCTCTCTCTCTCTCTCTCTCTCTCTCTCTCTCTCTCTCTCTCTCTCTCTCTCTCTCTCTCTCTCTCTCTCTCGTCCAACACAAATAATTCATCAGGAAGAAAAGCCACTCTAAATATGAGCGGTGCACTACTTATTTGCAAACATTCTGAATCCACCAGAGACTTGCACATATTCTGTGTGTGACGTTCCAACTCATATACACCATCTCTGGTGACCTGGGGACACTTCTTGCCTCTTCCTCTGAAGAGGTACTGTACCATAAATGCAGCACAATTTATCGCTAATATCAGTGGCTTTACCTCTTTGATATCTGCTGTACCCTATGTCCCATTTTCTTAGTCATAGCATCAATACAAATTGAAGGCAAATTCCTATAATGTTACTCTTTTATATTTGTTGGATTATACTATATTTAATATAATATAATTTGCTTATAGTAAGTAATCAACCAAATGAAAGAAGCAGAACATTGATAGTATTTGAATATTTTTCAAGTATAAATGAACTCACTTATGTTTAAATTTCTTTCAATTTTAATCAGCCGCAGACATTTAGAAGCTTTCCTTTGAGAAAAGTGGATATTGTATGGCTTTTGTATGAATTGTGCGCGAAGAAGGTTTGATTTATAGGCTATAAATATGTAGAATGTGTCTGCGTACATGCTTATTTTGAAACCAAATACCATCTTAATAAATATGGTGTTGAGAAATTGAAGAAAAGAAATTGAGAGATCGAATCAGATGAGGCATGTAGACTCCTATAAAATTGCGTTCATCTCAAGCATAATCTTTAGCAAGATGCGTGAGTGCGACATCACCGGAAGAGAACTGGAGTTGGTTCAGTTGGTCTTTGATTACCGGAATAGAACCAACATGAAGCTGCTTCGTAATAACTAAATTTCGGGCTTTAGCTTAATTGTATGATTAGCCAGAACTTTGAAAATTGGTACAATTACATAGAATTTAATGAGTATTAATACAGTGATAAGAAGTCTGAATGCAGGATGTTCCCTTTCAGGAAATTGACAAAGCAAGTGAAGAGAAGACCGAAAGACAAGAGCAAAATCAGGACAGTGGAAATACGCAGGAGAAAACAAATGATGATGAAAACTATGGCAGCGAGGATCCGAAAGTCGGCCATCTGCACAAAAATGACATTTCTCAGGATGATTTTTGTAGAGTAAGTCGTACATCTCTCTATCTCTTTCTGTCTGTCTGTCTGTCTTTCAAGCACAAGAATTCATCAGGAAGAAAAGCCACTCCAAATTTGAGCGGTGCATTACTTATTTGCAAAACTTCTGCATCCACCAGAGACTCGCATATATTCTGTGTGGGAGATTCCAACTCATATGCACCATCTCTGGTGACACTTCTTTTCCTTTCCCCTGAAGAGGTTGTGTTCCATAAATGCATTGCAATCTATCGCTAATACTACTTTCTTTACCTCTCTGATATCTGCTATACCCTATCTCCCATTTTCTTAGTCATAGCACCAAAACATATTGAAGGCAAATTCCTGTAATGTTGCTCTTTTTATTTTTGTTGGATTATAAGTTATGGACTCTAAATCGACGCTAAAATAAGTGTTCATTTTGATGATTTAATTCATTCTTGCCAAACCAAGATACTTTTCAACCGAAATTCCAGAAACGTCTTTATTGTAATTTCAAAAGTAAACATAGATTGTCTATGGATGGGGATGAATGTGTCTGACTTATGCATGCAAAGTCCCTGCTTATAGTAAGTAATAAACCAAATGAAAGAAGCAAAACATTGATAGTATTTGTATATTTTTCAAGTATAAATGAACTTACTTATGTTTAAATTTCTTTCAATCAATTTTAATCAGTCTCAAACATTTAGAAGCTTTCCCTCGAGAAAATATGATATTGTTCGGATATTGTATAAATTGTGCGTGAAAAAGGATTGTTTTATAGGTTATAAAGATGTAGAATATGTCCGCGTACTTACCTATCTTTTTTTAAAAAACGGTCTTAATAAATATGGTGTTGTGAAATTGAGGAAAAGAAATTGAGAGATCGAATCAGATGAGGCATGTAGACTCCTATAAAACTGAGTTCATCTCAAGCATAATCTTTAGCAAGATGCGTGAGTGCGACATCACAGGAAGAGAACTGGAGTTGGTTCAGTTGGTCTTTGAGTACCGGAATAGAACCAACATGAAGCTGCTTCGTAAAAACTATATTTCGGGCTTTAGCTTAATTATATGATTAGCCAGAACTTTGAAAATTGGTACAATTGCATAGAATTTAATGAGTATTAATAGTTATAACAAGTCTGAATGCAGGATGTTCCCTTTCAGGAAATTGACAAAGCAAGTGAAGAGAAGACCGACAGACAAGAGCAAAATCAAGACAGTGGAAATACGCAGGAGAAAACAAATGATGATGAAAACTATGGCAGCAGGGATCCGAAAGCAGGACAGCTGCACAAAAATGACATTTCTCAGGATGATTCTTGTAGGGTAAGTCGTACGTCTCTCTCTCTCTCCTTCTGTCTGTCTGTCTCTGTCTCCGTCTGTCTCTCTCTTTCTCCCTCTCCAGCACAAATTATTCACCAGGAAGAAAAGCCACTCCAAATTTGAGCGGTGCACTACTTATTTGCAACAATTCTGCATCCACCAGAGACTCGCACATATTCTGTGTGTGACATTCCAACTCATATGCACCATCTCTGGTGACGCTTTTTTCAATTCCCCTGAAGTGTTAGTGTACCATAAATGCATTGCATAAAGTCATGCATCTGTCTGTCTTTCTCTCTCTCTCTACAACACAAATAATTCATCATGAATAAAAGCCACTCCAAATTTGAGCGGTGCACTACTTTTTTGCAAAAATTCTGAATCCACCAGAGACTTGCACATATTCGGTTTGTGTCATTTGACACCCGTATGTTCCATCTCTTGTGACCTGGGGACACTTCTTGCCCCTTCCTCTGAAGAGGTACTGTAGCATAAATTCACCACAATTTATCGCTAATATCAGTTCCTTTACCTCTTTGATATCTGCTATATCATATCTCCCATTTTCTTTGTCGTAGCATCAAAACAAATTGAAGCGAAATTTCTACAATGTTTATCTTTTTATATTTGTTGGATTATAATTTATGGGCCCTAAATCGACGCTAAAATAAGTGTTAAATTTGATGGTTTACTTCATTCTTACTAAACCTATGTATTGGAATAAGTTTGTCAGACGCATTTTTATAAAGGGTCAGAATGATTTAGATTTCTTGTGGAAATTTATAAACTAGTCATTGCCCCCCCCCCCTCAATATGTTTGCCTGTTACTAGGTATTGATATCTATGTTTCTCTGTGTGCAGCAATGCCTGACCTTACCCCCCCCCCCCCCCCGTGCGTGTGTGTCTTTTGCTGATAGGAGCGGTGCATGCGAGATTTCTAATTATTACTGTGAATATAACTGCGTGGAAGATAACGGAGTTCAGCCCCAAATCACTTTGATCTAAATCAGGGTAGCATGGAGAATGTGGCAAATTGAGTTGCTGTGCTCCTTCAGAAAGTCTCTCACGACGGCAGATTTATGCACCAGTGAGTTGTCCCATCGTAGATGGATATATATCAGGTACCGTTGCGTGGACAGGTGGTTTAGCAACACTTTGGAGGCATACAAATGTACTAGCAGAGTCAGGCACAGGTACCTGGACCATCTGAACTTTTAAATCGAAAAATAATGTTAAAAAACTACGTCGAGCGATGTTTTGGTCTCTGCTCGTTGTTTCCCGTATAAACATTATTTGTTTCTCTTGAGTCTGGTTCAGAAAAGTAAATCCACCTATAGATAATCTCATTCAAACGTTTCTGGTCATTTTTTCATGTTTGGTGAGTAGCTGTTTGGTAATTTAAATCCTAGTCAGTTTTTGATCAGCCGTAAACAAATGTATTATCAGTCTTGCACAAACCTTTCTGATCTTGAAACGATTCTTCAGTATATTAAAAACAACTGACGAATTAATGTCCGTGATAATAGAAATATCTTCCACTGTGCATCGAATAACTTGACCGATTGCCGTTCACAGCAGCCACTTACCGCTCACCAATCTCAGAAAACGTTCTTCCAAAAAGTGGTTATCTTCCATGGACTCGACCATCTTTAAAACGGCGAGGCCACTTAAAAAGTGTAGGATATGATGGAGAATTACATCTGTAAACTTTATTCAAGTCGGTATGGATATCAGTAGGAGAGTAAACTAAGAGCGCCCAGAGTTTACGGCATGCTCTTTGCTCAGTAGAATTGTTCTCCTTCAAGATTTTTAGGCCATGATCATTTACTTATATTACGTCACACGCATGTATCTGGCGTACTGCACATGCAGCTGCAGATCATTTTGTGTATCGATCTGTACAATAGTGATTGACATGTTCAAAGAAAGAAAAAAGTTATGGCAAAATATTAACAACTTTTCATATTGCATATGTAAGATATTCCAATATTATGATGTTACGGTTAAATAAATAGTATCTAATTTCATTGTTATTTATTACTGCACATTCATTTATAGAAGAAAAAAATTCATGCCCCACAGATAAAATTGGGTTTTAGCTCATGATACACAAGTTATTTTGAACTGAAAAAATATTCAAAAATTGCTTCTTTTTAAGACTGCTTTGATATTGTGTTGTTCCAAAGTTATTCGAATGTAGGTTACAGTCTGTGCGGGGTCCACTCATGGCTATAAATTTACTTAATAGGCATTATAAATTAAATTGTTCTATTAACAAAGAGAAGAATATTATCAATGGAACTATACATTTCCAGCAGATGTTATTTTTGTCGTTAATGCTACTCGTGTCTTTTTTCTATTGTAAATGAACTTTGCTATCAGTCAGTTATTTTTGCTTGCTTAGTATTATTACTCCATTCACACTGTGTTTTGTTTCATCACAGCAGGAAGCACCCTTGGCCGAAGATCTCAAAGGCATGTAATACCAGACTTATACAAAACAAACAAACAAACAAACAAACAATTCGCAATTCCAACGTATAACTTGCACGTAATGTTGAATATTGTAACTATTGTTCAAAGTGAACCACCATAGAAAGTAAAAAAAATTGCTTTAACTTAACCATGTAATTTGAGTTCACTTCTTTATCTATGGTTAAAATGAATTTTTGTCGTCAGAGTCAATTAATGAGACACTATTGTAGTGATAAAAAAAAATGCATGCACGCGTATACCTATCAAATAAAATGTGATTTCCTTTGGGTCTTGCATGAATATATGGAACATGCATTTGTCTGGTTGACGTTATCATTAGAAATCTACTTTATGTCTCCTTGTAATTATATTTGTGGGTTGTTTAATAGTGTAGGCAATTGTGTATATGTGATTATAAGGTTATACAATATAACATCGTGCTGGCATATTACTCAGTATCTAGTTAGAGATACAAATGCATCAGCAACTACAAGAGAAAGACATATATTCATGTTCCTTTTCAAAAGAACCGATACGGTCGGGAGATAGTAGGTTGCTTGACTGTGCAAGAAATGTTTTAAACTATCAAACAATATTTTAGGCTTCTTAATCAAATATGTATTTTATAATTAGCTGGCAAGTGTAACCTTTTATGTTGTTCAAAAAAAATTAATTTTCCTTTGCAAATTGTAGACAAAAGCATAAATAACTATCTGGTGTAAGAGATATCTGTCATGATACTTTGGAAAGTGGTAAAAAATTAAATCACGTTTTTGCAACTAAGAAATGTTTATATGGCTCAGGCAATAATCCATTTAAGGTCTCATAAAAGAGGACATAAAGGCAAATGAGATGAAGAACATTGGTCAACGCACAGATGGAACTGAGAATCTGCGAATTAAATGTCTTAAACGTAAAAACTGGATTGATACTGACTCTGGCTTGATCACTATTCTCAAGGAACAGTGCACAATGTTTTTGAGCAGTATGGAATATGGCAAAGGCAGCAATGATGAAAGTAAATGCTACCTGAACTGGTCAAATGACCATTTTCATCCTAGGAATTATAGCTGTATTGTATTTGCATTGCCATTCAATGTGTCCGTTCATATTGTACCTTTACCACCGAGGAGCTTTATCGGACAAAACGATAACATGTATCAATATGAGTGTGTCAGACTCGCAACTTTTTCTACATATCGAGGGCCTGGTTTTGGAGTAATATTTGCTGAAGCAGGGTTTGTGTTTGACCCTGCAACAAACATGGTGGTGTGCCCATGGTGCAAAAGTTCTGTTGGTAACAATGTCAATCTAATAAACATGCACCTTTCTGACTGTGTGATTTTACAGATGAACATTTCATTTTCTAATGCTCCTAGCCCACCAATTCAAGCTCCAAATCGTCGGGCTTTTAGACAGGTTGGTGGTGTAAATTATCCATCTGCACCATTACAAATGCCGAATGGGCAGTCCATTGGGAGATCTTGCTCCAGAATTCGATCAAACCAAACAGCAGCATTACCATTCATTGGGAAGAAAGGTGTCAAGTCCCAAGAAAAACAGGCAGGGAGAGGATCAATAGAGCCAAATAGTGGTCTGAATAGTCATCAAGCAACAGCACCAGTAGCCAATGGAAGGCCTAACCAAACGGACAGTTCTAAACATGCAACACTGATACCTAGCACATCCAGTGGGTCAGGCAACTCATCAGCGGGTTCCCAATATTCTTACAGGGGAAGAAACTGTACCAATTCAACAGAAGTGACTGGGTCATTAAACCGAGGTCATCAATCTGCATCAGAACACAATGACATTGTACCATCTGGGTCGTCCAAGCGAGCTGATTACTCGACTGATTCAGCTCATATGGTATTCTCTGAGCCATCATCTAGAGGAAATGGGAACACTTGGGTACGTCTAAATTATATTATTACTAGGTCCTTAAATATAGGCAGGCCCAGGGTAGAGCAGTTGTTAGCATTTAAGACATATTGATATTTAGTTCAATGCAAACCACTGACTACATGTATTTGATTTGCAACCCTTTTGAAAATTACTAACAATGTCATGGGGTCTGAAGATAGTAGGGAAATGTTGATAGGAGGCATCTTAACTGTAGTGAAGCAGTATCTGATCTCAGTAGAGTCTGCTATTTCTTACATCGCTGGTCATTGAGTATGATATGTTATTTCAGTCTCGACTTTTTATAGTAGTTCAATGTAGGCTTAAACATTGCTTAATTCTTCCACGCATCGTTCATTTAGCATTCTCCAATGAATAGCAAGTGTATTAATATATCATGCATAAATTTAATTGTGGGTGAAAACTTCCATGTATTGCAATTATTAGTCCTTGAGTGAGAGACTTTACTTTGCTATAGTTGTTTGAAAGTAACGCGAAATCTTCATAAGTTTGACACTTGTAGCAATCTTTCTTGCATCCATCCAAGTCACTCAATGCATCATCCAGGATACTGGTCCCAGTTTCACTAAAGATCTCAAACTTCCTTCCTCAGATTGAGATATTTGAATATTCTTCCTATTGATTGGTTGGTAACAGTGATTTTTCACAGAATATTTAGCAGGCATTAGGAATCAAAACACATTCGTAAAATCGTGAATATTTCTTAAAGGATTCTTGTCTTATCTCTGAGGAAATTTTGAAGATTGCCTCAAATTTTAGGAACTCCTCAAATTCTTTTGAACAAGTAAAAGGTTTCTATGTGTTAAATATGAAAACTAAGAGGTGATTTTGCATCCATTCACCAAACTCTACCGCTGACAAAAACATTGATATTGTCGGGAAGTATCATAAGCAAGATAATGTAAAATCTCAATCTGAGGAGAAATTTTGAGAACTTTAGTGAAACCAGGATAAGATTTCTGAAAAAAAGTAATTGTGTCTTCGCGTGTCCTGACATTTTCAAATAAGATGTCCAATAGGAAATATGTACATGTAAAATGAGCTGCAAGCAAGTAACTTTTCATTTTGAACTAACAAATACATGTATTAATGTAGGAACTAATTTATATTATTTGAAAGTTGTGTCACCAGATACACCATGTTGAGGACTGAAACTTCAATAATGCATAAGATTCCCTGTCCTAATAATGGAAGAATCATACATATAAGTAGTTGGTCTTTGTATATACTTCAAGAATCATGACCCAGTAGAGAGAGGACACAATGAAAGAAGACCAATTGCAAAAAGCAGCCGACTAACCAGATCTGTAAATGCAGACTCCATGGAGGAGAGACCACCCAAGTATCCACAGTACGCTGAAAAGAACAAGCGAATAAACTCCTTCCATGGATGGCCAGCAGAACTGAGACAGAGACCTGAGGAACTGGCTGAATGTGGATTCTACTATACAGGTAATTGCAGCTGACTCATACTCACCTAACGGGGCGTATAATTTCAGTCATAATATGAAGTACGCATTTATTGCCCCCCCCCCCCCCCCCCGAAAAATATTCTTCACATACAGGTTTTACACACATTATGAGCAGCCCACCATGAATATATTAGGTCCTAATTTGTTTGGATACATACTAGTAATACGTGCCAACCTGGGGAAATACAGGAATTAACATTACACCATAGGGTTACAGTATATGGCACTCAGGGGACAAGGGGATATCCTATGTTAAAATTGTCCATATGTTTAAATGGATGGGTCGCTCTGGAGACAAAGGGGAATTGAAGATAGGATTTATTTTGTCTCCAGACTGCCTTAGAAATTGAGGTCAGATGGGGCAGTCTCAGACAAGGAGAATTGAACATAGGATTTGTCTTGTCCCCAGACTGCTCTAGAAACTGAGGTCAGATGGGGAAGTCTATGGTCAAGGGGAATTATACATATGTTTGAGTACAATACCTATGGCTGAGAAAACGAAGACAATGTATTGGGGTGCGCCAGCTGCGGATACATCGTATACTCAGAGTGATAGCACTATGAGTACGACTACTACTGCGACTGTACCCAGGATTCATCTTCCGGAAAAGGATGACTTCAATTTACCTTTGACTGATTTCTTATCGTCTCCGCAAGAATTTTTGCCTGCGACTGTAGTACTACCTTCACCTCTTTCGTCATCATTACAATTGTTGGATGATTTCAGAAAGAAACAGAGTGAAGAATTGGAGAGTTTTGTGCCCGACAGAAAGAAGAAGAACAAGCATTTGTTCAACATCAAGAAGAAGAAGAGGAAAAAAAGAAAACCAGGAAAAGAATAATAAGAAGAGAAGAGGAAAACTTGGAATTGTGAATGGCAGAAGGAAGGAAGTGAAAACGAAACGGTGAGTCTGTTACAAGACATTTTGAAGGAGTTAAAGTATCTAAGAGAAATGCATCAGACTTCTTTAGCTCAACCGAAATGAAAGAGACCTTTACGATCCAAGATTTCTAAACAACCTTCTATCACTACATCCACTCTCACCGGCACTGAGATGCCAGCAGCAGCAGTTACTAACACTACCAATGCAGCAACAGCAGCAGGAGGAGTAGGACTTGGCCGTGGAAAAGGATTAAGGCAATTAAAGCTGATGATGTCAAGTCCATAATTTCTTTTTTGTGATTAAAAAAAAAAAAACGCCAACGGTCCTTTTCAGGCCCACCTATATCTTTTAGAAAAAAGATACTACTCAATGATTGCCAAATCAAGTAAAATTTAAATCTTTCCCATGATATGATGTGTGCATGTGCGAGAGTGTTTAAGTATCTTATCCATACTAAAAGTTTCAAAAATCAAGACAAAGAGACACTCACGTTTCTTTTTCTTTGGTATATTCTCTTTGAACAAGAATCATAATGACAATTTCATAACACATCACAAAAGTCCATTTTCTTCTTTCTTTCTTTTACTGTCTATCTTTACTTATGAATTTCTTCACTGGCATGGGTTCTTCCTCTTTAGTGTCTTTTAGTTGTCTAGTCTTCTTGGATTTCTTGACGGGTATGGGTTCATCTTTTGTTTCTGTTTCTGAAGAACGCTCCTTCTCCTCCTGCTTGATCTCTTTTTTCTTGGGACACTGCCTTTTTCTTGACATTGATAACATGCATCTTCACTCTTGTCTCTCTTTTCTCCTGTCTTTCCTTTTCTTTGGCGTTGTGGACATTTTGCAACCCAATGTCCATTTTCTTGACAGACATAGCAAGTATCTTGACTTTTACCTCGACAGGAGTAGTCAGTAATCTTGTTAGAAGTATACTTTCGAATGACTCTCTGTAAATCTTTGACGAGAAGGGCGATCTGTTTTGACTCTTCCATATTTTTTTTCTTCACAGTTTGCAAGCTGAATGAATATATACTCTTTGGGTGAGAAGCTCTCTCTATATATAGGGAGAGAGTGTGCAAAACTAAGTAAAATCCAATTTTGGAATCAAGATGAAACGACCACACTTTGCTGAGAAGAAACCAGAAGAAGAAGAAGCCAAGAGACAGCGACGACTTTCGGTGTTGCCACATACACTATCTGAAGTAAGTGAGTCTGAACCAACACCCTCTACCTCCTCTGCCACAAGGCCAAGAGTGTCAAGATCCACCAAAAAAGAAAGTCGTTCAGTATATCCTGAAGATTATTTTCACATTCGAGAGACGCACAAAGTGACTTCCAGACAATTTAGAACCACTGCTTACACGTATACATTGAAAGTTAAAGAGTTCAAGTCTCAAGTGCCACCAGAGAAAGCAGCAGGTTTCATCACAGATGTGTGGGTTTCATTGTTAGAAACATTGAAACTTTCAATAAATCACAACAGTTTGAAGTCTCCTGTCTCGATTGAGCTTAGTACACTGGCAGAATTAACACCGTCCACAATAATCGACAAAATTCAACACGTCCAACAATTCAATGACGAATTTGACATGACCGATGGAAAAGCTACACTTCACATGACCCACGTTTCACCTCCCCGAGGCAGTGGACGACGCAAAATATTATTGATGGATGAACCCCGCAGTACCAAAACAAGTATTGTCATTGACAACTCAAGATCAGATGTGCTTAGCCCGGGCTATCGTCGTGGGTCGAACATATGCCGAAAAGAACGATACCGCAGAATGGAAAAGATCATTGGAGAGCATTAACAAATCTGACAGAGCCAAACAACGAAGAGGAACAGAACTCCTTTTGCAACAATCAGGCATTTCGAAAGAGACCATGTGTGGCATTTCTGAAATGCAGAAACTTCAAGACGTCTTAGCCCTCGTTATACGTTGAAAATATATCCTCAGGTCGTTCGCAGAGCTCTCGAGTTTCGAGGACCAGATTTCCCAGACGGAAAATACATTCATGTGTATCATCACGAGCATTGTGATGCTATTAATACTATCACAGGATTTCTCAAACACACTTATTATTGCGAGAAATGTGACCAAGGATTTTGCAATCTGGAGTAACACATTAATTGCGGAGAGAGATGTGGTTGTTTGACGTCCAAACCATGCATTCCTGAAGGAAAAAAAAAAGAATTCATTGTTTTTGAGATTGTGCTTGACATGTAGAAATCTTATTCGAACCAATAACCCAAAGGCAGACGTTTGTCCAGGAAAGAAAAAATGCCGTTTTTGTGACGAAGTCATGGACTTCTAGCATGCTACATTCAAAAATATGAGAATGAACTCGGGGAAGACTTAAAGGAAGACCAGAACAAGAACAAAAAGAAACAAGTGGATTTTATATATTTTTTGTTTTACTTTTAATGTACACGACAGACTGGCATTCACATCCTTAATTTTATGCGTAGCTCATCGTGCTTGTGAAAAGTGCATACAAGAACCTATATTCTTTCACTGTCGCACTTGTAGTAAGATTCCAGGAGGACGTGAAAAAATGTTTCGAGGACCCCGCACTCTTCCCGATTTTGCCGAATGGATTTTAGATCGTACCGATGACAATTGGAGTGAAATGGACATTTAACGTTATTGACATCGATACTCTACAGTCATGGCCTCACAATTTCTCGGTTTACAACGGACAATTTCTTTTGAAACATTATTCAGAACAAGAAACAGAATTTCCCACAGTCATCATGAACGGAGATAAACTGATCTACTTGAAAGTGGGACAAGTATAGTTTCAATATACCATTCGTAATTGGGCCTTGCCTTTGAGTAAAATGGCTAAAACGTTTGGAATGACAAAAATGGACAAAGGTTATTTTCCACACTTTTTCAACACCGAAGCACATTTGCCTGACGTTCACTATTACGACCCTGACGGCATGCACACAGAACAACGAGAAGCATTCTACGCTTTGTACCAAACTCACTCTTCAAACCCGTTTGACTTTCAAGAAGAAATGTTGAAATATTGATGACCCGATGTGGACATTTTACGACGTTGCTGTGGAGAATTTCGACAATTATATCTGGATCACGGATATATAGATCATATGAAGGAAGCTTCAACCATCGCTAAAGCATGAGGATTAGTCTATCAAAAGAAGTTAATGCCTGAGAACAAACTAGCCATCGAACCCCCTCATTCTTATCTCTCTGTCAGCCATCGATATTCCGTCAAAGCTTTGCGCTGGCTGCATTACTTGTGTAAAAGTGAAGACAAATGAATAAAACATGCTAGAAACGGTGGGGAAAAGAAAATTGGAAGCCTATTTGTGGATGGCTTGTATTTAGAAAAACCCCAGACGGTGTACGAATATCAGAGATGTTTATTTCACGGATGCCCCACTTGTTTTCCTCAATGAACCTGAAAAGTCAGAATCCTCCATGGAAGAGTGGTACGAGCAAACATACCAACGACGATTGAGGTTAAAAAGTCGAGGATACCAGGTGATAGAAAATGTGGGAGCACGATTACGATCGACGTCTCAAAACCGGTTCAGAATTTAGACGCATTTCCGAAAGTTACTACGTGGTAGATATCGAACCTTTGAATCCGAGCGACAGTTTGTTTGGAGGACGAAACAGCAACACGTTTGCTGTAAGACGTGAACGAATCTCAAGGAAAAGAAATCAAATACATTGATGTGTGTTCCTTGTGTCCTTGGGGGTGCAAATATGCTCGATTTCCTACCGGCCACCCTGAAATGTTGACAGAACATATCGACGTGGAATACATTCGCCAATACAACGGGTTGATGAAATGCAAAGTCTTACCTCCAGCCAACTTGTACCATCCTGTCTTACCACATCATTGCCAAGGAAAACTGATGTTTACTTTATGCCGTATGTGTGCTGAAACATGGAATCAAGACCAATCTTGTCGCCACAGCGATGGAGAACGCGCTTTGATAGGAAAGTGGGCGAGTGTCGAATTGTTTCATGCTCTAGATCGTGGATACCGCTTGTTAAAAGTACACGAAATGTGACACTTTTCTACCACAGGACAATACCGAAAGGATGACGACTCGAGCCCAGGGATTTTTTCCGGCTACGTCAACGAATCCCTAAAATTGAATTAAGGAGCTAGCGGCTATCCATCTTTGTGTCAGACTTCAGAAGACAAAGAGGCATTCAAAGAACGGTACCACTCCTTAGAAGGCATCACACAGGAACACGTGAAAAAGAACGAAGGAAGACGATCGTTTGCCAAAGTCTTGTTAAATTGTTTGTGGGGAAAATTGGCGCAACGTCCGATATTACCCAAGACGGAATACTTGGCAAATCCAAGTCGCTACTTTTAACTGGTAGACGACAAAGGAAAACTCATGAAACAGGTGGAAATTTTCCGTGAAGATCAGATCTGGGTAAATTACGAAGAAGTGATACAGTTTGCACCCCCCGACGAGTGTGGAAATGTCATCATTGCAGCGTACGTGACAGTCAATGACTGTTTAAATTTTATGATGCATGGGAACATTTAGGAGATCCAATCATTTACTTTGACACGAACATTTGTATATACATTCATCGACCGTATAGCCAACACCAAGACATCGAAAGGCACCCAGAAGACACTATTGTAAGTTTTCCTAGCGGTGGAGCCAAAAATTACGGATACCAATACAGAGACCTACAGGTACAAGTCCATACCAAATGCAAAGTCAAAGGACTGACACTGAACTATCGATTGAGTCAAGTAGTCAACTTTTACGTCTTGAAAGAAGCCTTACAGTTCGGAAAAGATCAAGACTTTCGCGTGAAACAATTGGATCAACACAAAATTGTACGTTTACAAAACCACCAAATCGTCAGTCGACCTTTATAAAAAGTCTGTCAGATTGTCTCCCAGAAACGAGTGCGACTTCCAGACTACAACACTTTACCGTACGGACACGCTGAGCGCCAGTATAAAAAGGGGAATGTTCCAAGAGAAACAATTCTTTGCAAATACAAACGCCGACCTAGAAATATGATGAATAATTCAACACAGCAGCCGAGTAAGGGGCCTACTATGGACTCCAATTTCAATTTTGAGGTCAGCACACTTTCACCGATAATGACGAATTCGACACAGGAAGTGAGTGAGGGACCCACGACAGACTCCAAGATCAATAATGAACTCGAGCATGATGTTATGCCTTGCGAACAGAGCGATGCCGTAATATGCGACATCAGCGATGCTGCACGACCTTACCGCTCCTCTACCGTCAAAAGTGATTCCTTTCGTGTGTCTTACCGCTATACTAGCGAAAGCGATGCAGCACGACCATGCTGCTTTACTGGCAAAAGTGATGCGAGCGTGTACCTATCTACGGATCACATTCATGCATTCGCAAACCCCTCTGGATACAACTAGCTCATCGAGATGTACAACTCAAAGAAGAATACACGTTGCCTGTGACACTGCCTGGCTATTGTGATTTTGAAAGTCGTCTCAAGACGTTTAAACAATGACCCAAAGATCTGGATGGAATACACAGTACCAAAACGTTATCCAGAGCCGGATTTGTCTACTCGGGACGAGGAGACCAAGTACTGTGTTTCAGTTTTGGTGTGAAGGTCCACGAATGGGAGTATAAAGACTCGGCTTTCTTAGAACATGCCAGGTGGTCTCGCTATCGCTACCTTCCTTTGGTGGGGCATAATTGATTATTATCCTCATGGATACTTTGGAAGAGAACATTCGTAGTTTACCTCCTGAGCTGCGAGAACACATTTACAAAGTCCTCGTACAGATTCAAGTGAAACGCAAAGAACAATTGTATCCTTTACGACATAGACGTTTGAACCAGTGGTACTGAATGCCATAAGAGGATTGATTGTTTTAAAAGTATTTAAATGGTCAGACATTGATCAACTACCCATAACAAAGAAAAAGTTCGATGATTTCTACCTACAATGTAGCAGTGGTACACAGAATTCCAGAGGACAAATACTTAGAGGATTACCAAGAAACGTATATTTTACCACCAGACACCGTTTGGCAAAAGTATGACTATTTCCTAAAAAAGAAAGACATTCCAGTGAAGGACTAATATAAAAAGCTTACCATGCCACGAAATTTGTCCTCAGAGTTGCAAAAAAGTTTCTGGAAGGAAGTCAATGACAGTGTTCAGAACTTAGAGGATTACCAAAACCTTTTACAAGAAATGTTTTCACATACGATTCCATTGAATTGTGGACGACGTGTGGTGTGTGTGTTATTGACAACTTTCCTCGGATTTCGTTTACTAGCAAATTCGTTGTGGACCATTTATGAATAGTACACGCAGCAACAAGACTACCAAAACTTTATCTGTGCACGAAAGACAAATTGTGTTAAAAGAGTGGAAGAATAACGATGAAAACAAGTTGTGTACCTACGTGTGAGGATGACATTCGCAAAACTTTATCCACGCCTCATACTTACCAAGAAATGTGTATAGCTAGTTGATTACATCAACATATTTACGACTGGGAAGATGTACGTGACTGGAAAATCTTGGCTTCGATGCTGGGATGCAAGAGGTGGCTCATTATGCCAAAGACATTATGTGTCACTAATCTAAGAAAAGAAGTTAACTTAAAACCAGTGCAAGAAGAAAAGTCAGAAGTGAACTTGGAATTAGAAACAATTTTAGAAACAGTGGTACAAGAACACAACATATAGGAAGAAATACTTAAAATCCACGAAAGTAGTAGTGTACAAATAGAAAAGAATGAGGAAGAAATGAAATTCCCGGAGAAATTAGAGACAATGAATTCTACATAGACTAGAAGTACACCAGAGCGGGTAAATAGATTTCGTATGACACAAATAGACCGAGAATATTCTACACTTACTTGTTTATATGCAGCTTTGGTGATTTTAATTTGTGCCTTACTGATGTCCGGAATTATTTATGCCTTATGTGTTTTCGTATTCTTGAAATGTAAATATTTTTTCTGGATATTGTTGTTACACATTTTGTAAAACATTAAACGTGTATCAAATGTATAAAATGTCTTGTGTCTTTAATGGTAATCTCAAAATTCTAAACACCATGGTTATGGCTGCATCCGCCTCCGTTCTCAAAGTGATTGACGAAAAGTTAGATCGTCAAAGTTGGGAGGCATTATATCTTCGCGATCCCTTTAACATGTTGATTGCTGGACCGAGTGGTTCAGGCAAAAGCGAATTTGTCAAACGTTTGATCGAACACAAATCACAATTGTTTCATCGTCCACCACAATATATTATGTAGTGTTACATAGAGTGGCAGTCGGCTTACACATTATTACTTCAAGAAAGTCAATGATAATCCATTTCATTTGTAGAGGGCATTCCTCGAGAAGACAATGGGATCGTGTCTGACTTTAATCAAACACATCTTGTCATCTTCGATGACATATTAGGAGAAGACGAAGAAGAAACTAAACTTTCGTTTACACTAAAAAAAATCATCGCATTGCTAGCATTATTTACATTACACAAAATGTATTTCAACAAAGTAAAGCACATCACACCATCAGTCTAAATGCCCATTATGTGGTATTGTTTAAAAGTTCAAGAGATGAATCTCAAGTGCAAGTGTTAGCGGAACAGTTAGGAGCACCTTGACTGAATTATGCCTATGACGATGCCACTCAAGTACCTCATGCGTATTTACTCATCGATTTAAAACCGACTACTCCCTATTTTTTCAGATTTCGTACCAATTTGTTTCACAATTGGTGTCAAGAAGGATGTCCTGTCATTTACACATCACCTTTGGCGTCTGTCTGAAAATAAAAACTATAAAAACATCATTTACTCCTTTTCTTTCTAACAGTATTCAACGTGACATCCTCTCAATATCATCCTCCTGCCAAACTGATTCGTGCACTGTTGCACTGTATGCCATTAGTCGCCAAATAAATTCACAAATACTGTCACATTTGTTAAAAGCTAGTCTCAAAGAAGTGTTACGATGGTTTACTTTGACATCACGTCAGTTACCACAAGGCATCATTTACATACCCCATCAAAGCAAAAGATTTTAGTTTTGAAAAACAGAAACCAGCGTTGTCACAACTGGCAGATCCATGAATAGATACACCCCCCCCCCCCCCCAAAAAAAAAAAAAAAAAAAAATCATTTTGAAACCTGGTGAAAGTGACTTATTAGGTGATGTCATTATTCGTTCACTTTTAAAACTTTTGGAATCCTAATGGCGCAGCACCAAAAAAAGACAAGTTGAATTGTAGATACAAATTTTAACATTACATTTTCCCTTGTCCCCAGACTGCCCCATCTGACCTCAATTTCTAGAGCAGCCTGGGGACAAGATAAAACCTATGTTCAATTCCCCTTGTCCACAGACTGCCCCATCTGACCTCAATTTCTAGAGCGGTCAGGAGACATGATAAATCCTATGTTCAGTTCCCCTTGTCCCCAGACTGCCTCATTTGACCTGAATTTCTAAAATAATCCGGGGACAAAATAAATCCTATGTTCAATTTTCGCTTGTCCCCAGAGTGACCCATCCATGAAAACCTATGGAATATATTAACACAGGATTTCCCCTTGTCCCCAGAATGCCATATAATGTAACCTTATGGCGTAATGTTGATTCCCGTATGTCCCCAGGGTGCTATATATTACTACTCATATTATTCCCTATTCTATTAATCATATAATTGCTATCCTTATGGAAGTGAATAATTCGTTTCAAGAAGACCATAGATTATAATTCAATAACATCCGTAAAATAGATTACACTGATTCATGAAAAACCTACACATTCAGTGGAGTAGGCATGAAGGTTTAAATTACAAAGAGATTTTTCCCCCTGTCAATATAACTCAGGTCCTCCCAATAAAGTAATAAAATTTATATAATTAAATCCTAGCATTTGAGTCCATAGGTGAAGATTTCTTGACTTTGAGTGTGCGATGATTAAAAGTAAAGTCGTCATATTCTGTTTTATCTGATATCTGATATGCAGGCGCATATAACTTGGATTATGGTCAAAAGATGAAAATATATTACCAGGCACATAGATATAGAAACAGTTCTCTACACTTCAGGACACAGAGACGGCGTTCGTTGTTTCCACTGTGGTGTCGGCTTAGAACAATGGACGGATGAAGATGATCCGTGGGGTGAGCACGCCCGTCAGTCATCCTCTTGTGTATATGTCCGCAAGCTGCATGTACAGGAATGTGTCTCTATGCAGTCAGCAGAAGAAATATCCAAGAGGGTAAGACAATCAGATGTGCATCTGACAACCTACTATTCATTTTGCAGTGTCTTTTAGGTTCATTATTGTAACTCATTAAAAAGAATAATGCATGCCCATAGTTAGGTAAGGCCTAGGAAAATGCAAACAAGGGATCTTTTCCAAGTTGTTTAATCTGCGATTTTTCCACATTGCAGACAACAGAGTCACAGTTCAGGAGCTTATGTGGCGAATTGTCCCACCAATTGCAGAATCAAAAGCTGCATTCATATCAACTTTCTTATTGCTACACACACACACACACAAAAAAAAAAAAAAAAAAAAAAAAACCGTGCAGCACAAAATTACAAAGCCTAATATAGCCTCTCAGATTTATTGAAAATGTAGCAAATATTCTCATCCATTAGTCACTTCTCAGTTTCTTTCAGTCGCCACTTCAGAATATATACAATAGCTGAAAGTTCTAAAACAGATAAAACGCGGGTTAGTTTACAGATATTACTGTTTTAAAAATCAGTTAAATCTAGTTCGTACACATAGAAACATACGCTGTACGTACATTCATTTCAAGTAAACGGGAGAGTGTTGCTTGGTTTTCAATAACATTATCTTTCTAAAATGAGACTCAATAATAAAATTTGTTTACTCCATACGAAAAATTTTGTTTATGCCAGTTACAGACATGTAATACTTTGCAGACACAAAACATATTTGTCAGAGCATATGGAGAGGTAGGAGCTGTTTTTAGTCGTACTATTAATGGAATTTTCCATGTTTATCGATCAGAAAGAAAAAAAAATTGTCATTTTACCAGACACGAATAATTTACAGAATGCATGGTATTTGTTCATGATAAAGACTCAATTGCTCCTTAGTTCACTTAGGAGACATGGAAATATAGCTTGACTAAAATAGCTGCAACTTCTTATATAGCAAGTTGCCGTGTATGATCCCTGTGTTATTTTTAGGATTTACATACTAAATGTCAATTAATTTATCATATAATGTCAACGACAAAAAAGTAATGGCAAACTTGTACAAGAAAAGTTATCCAAGGAAAACATGATTCACAGAGACCGCTGGAAATTCTATGAGAAGATTTCTCGCAGAATAAGATATCTCATATATTCGAAAATGTATACGTGACTTTGGATGCCATACAACTTAAATAAGGCGAAAAGAGATTGCTATCAAATAAAATTTATTATGTCTGCAATAATAAAGATAAAGGTAGAAATATTAGCAGCAGCACCGATAATAATAATAATAAGAAGAAGAAGAAGAAGAAAAATAATTAGAAGATAATTTCTCTTACTGCTGCTGATGATGATGACGATGATGTCACGACGACTGAAAATTATATTTACTACAAGCATTATTATTTTTACATGTTTAGTCAGGTGCTATTTGTGTTTGGTTTAGCTGAGTTTAAATTTCAGTTATTTATCATCCAATAAGTTCTGACATCTCATATTAGGAATAATGGACGGCACGGATGAGGGTTTTTTGGTAGTGTCTTAGGTGAAGGAAACTAGAGAACCCAGAGGAAACCGCCTACTTTGGATGAACGAACACTTATCTCTACACGTGTAGGGACAAGTGACTGAACCCAGAATTGCATTGGTGCAAAGCAAACGCATTGAATCTGATATTTTGATATAAATGATTTAGCAAAATGATGTGTGTTCTGCTTCAGCTGGCTTTCATACAGCTTTTACAGGAAGTTTAAAAGAACTAAATTATCCATGAGCAAAGAAATCCAACAGTTACTTGGAATTATTACGCCCCTGTTGGTAGCTGAGCGTTTGAATCTACGTCAATTAAGTGATGTTCACCACAGCCAAACTTGCTACTCGAATACTGATAACAATGCAAAAGGTATTTTGCATGACAAGTAATCCAGAGTTCAGCCTCACCTAAAATATGAATGTATTGTCCATGATGGTTTTATATGCATCTAGTGTCAATTTCAAAGCCAAATTTATTGTATGTGCAATAGCCACTTACAATAATTTATCTAGAATTCTGACTGAATTTCATCTTAATTTAATATTCCTTTTTCCTCCCATTAGTGTAAGGGGAAAAATAGTAATTTGGACAATGTAGCTCAAATACTGGAGGTGCTCAGATTTATCCACTAGTTCTTGCACTCTGCTTTGAAAAATTCTCAATCACATATGCTCAGTGATTTCAATTCATCGGTAACAGTTCTTAATAAAAGAAAACATTAAGTAGTCATTTACCTGTTATTTTATTTTTCTTTCTTTATTTATGGGAATATATTTTGTGATCTTATTCTCTCCTTGTACATGCATTCAAATGTGTATGATTTATCGAAACCAGAATTTATAAGAAAGACACTTGACTCAGAAATGAAACAAACTATACTATTCTTCTCTGATAAGGAAGCAACAGGAAATAGCAGTGCAGAAAATGAGGGTATCCCAGATGACCACAAAGAAGTTACTGCGGATGCCAAAAACAAAGGCAAGTCTATGTAAAGTAGCGAAGAGTACACTGATTTCGCAGAATACTCATTCCTATGGTATAACTAAACAAAGACTGTATCATATCGTAGCCCTGAGTCTGCTGAATATGAAAAGTGATGATGGAGTTGCCACATCTTCTACCCAATATACAGTTTATATCCGTTTATATCGTAACCATGACAATACATAAGGAGCAATAGTTATTACATACATATCTCATCATATTCGGTTATGTTAAAACATAGATGATTCGACTTTATATGCAAAAATATATCTTCCATGACCTTCTTGTATATATGACAGGCATTAGCCCATGTGAGTAAAATCTAACGAAGACCTCAAAAAATATATTTCCAAAATGAGCCCGAAGAAAAGATACCCCATTTCCTGCGACTCCAGACTCATTGTGCTTTTCACGATTCGATGATGGGGTAGAAATAAAGTATTGTGAACAAAACTTTAAAAGTATTTTATAGAGGAATATTTTGAAACTTTTTATTAAACCTTTCTGCTTCGCTCTGAATTCAAAGATTTTCCGTAGCACCAACAAAATAGAAATTAAATAAAAATGTACTAGATCAACATACATTAGAAGGCGTTAACCTTTGTTTCTATTATACCAGAACATCATTTTCAGATATACAGATAATGAATCTAAGTATTTGACTATCAGTCTGGTATCATTCATGAGTACAGAAGGCTAATTTGCGATTAAGAAAGCAGAGTGGCTTTGGCTAACTTCCTCGGAGAATTTCTGGCAAGTCGGGTAAAAAAAACTCCAGACTTCCTGGACAGGGGTTTGTGCTGTTACTGGCAGTGTATTGTGATAAAGGAGACAGTGATCGAGTCCCTTGAAATGCCATATCTTCCTTAATTATTCTCCATTTAAGTATGGTCCGAAATATGATACATTCTGAATGTCATAAAAGAGGCATAATCCCATTAAAGTATTAGTTTCTGATGTGCTGCACGTCCCTGTATTGCTTTTATTACTATGCTTTAAGGTCAGTATGTCAATTCATACGTGTACATGTATTCTTGACATCAAAGCATATTTGTAAATATAAAGTATCAGGTAAGCTTCCCCCTCCATTTTTATGGGTTTGTCCACCATTCATAATTAAATGGGTTTTAGCAGTGTTGCCGCTCTCCAATTAATAGTTTAGGCTTACAATTCAATATTGAATAACGATTTTCGATATGTACCATGAAAATTAATTTCTGGCTTATTTTGTTCCAGCTGCAAAAGACGTAGCCATTGCATTGTATCAGAACTGAGTTACGTGAATAGAAAATCCTATTAAACCTTATACATGCAAACTATTTTGACCAGAACAGCGGACAAAGTATAAATTTCCGCCAATATTGTATTGATTAATGCAATATGTTGCGCGATGCCATTAGTAGGCACGAGTAATGTCCATCAGCCATATTGGTCAACCAATTTGCAACAACCTCCTAGTTGTGGTTGCATTGCTGCATATGATGGCAGACATGTACTGTTCTTGTTTTTGAAGGATCCAGCGTGTGATGAAATCAATCTCTTTGGGCAATAAGCATGCATACAATGGAAACTTAGTCATATATATATATATATATATATATATATATATATATATATATATATATATATATATATAGAGAGAGAGAGAGAGAGAGAGAGAAATAAAGTTATTCTTTCTTTCAAAATAACAATGCAAATGCAAATACATATTTCGGTTGTACAACGCGTCATCACAATAATCCCAGATAGGGTGAATGAGATAAATCCCCATTCTTGTCTCTTGTAAGATAGTATTAGCATTCAAATATTACAATTGTCAATATAGTATATTTATTTTTAAATGGACTGTATTATTTGTCCATGTCTCTGTTAAAAGAACAGTGTAATTTTCTTTAAAAACTATAGTAAGTTCTTCATACTGAAGTGTATTTACCCTACGAGTCACTAATCCTTGTACATTTAACAAACCACAATTGATTGTCACATTCTCGCAGCTGTCCTAATGAGATTCATGAAGAAAACCATGAGCAGTTCCAGGACTGTCCTTGTCAAAAACAGAATTTGCTGATGATAGTGCGCAATTACATGAGCTACATTTGCTCGATTCGCTCTAGTAGAATTTGTAAAAATAGGTTTTACATCGCCTTTGCGATGATAACTAATTTGTTTCTCCAACTCCCTGTACCCGAATTTCATGATCTATTCACACTGCATCAGGTGTATCAGCAACAATTATGGACTGACATAACCTATTGTCAAGTTCATGAATTTTAGCTATATTTCTTGCAGTGTGGCTACCACTCTATCGGGATGAGAATGCAGCTGGCTTTGTAGGCTTCTTGTTCTTTAATCATTTGCATAATGTACACTGATATAATCGTTGTACACATTTAAATTTATAGCCATGGGTGAATGTGTTATGCGGCACAACATTAACGTTGCAACGTTTAAACAAATTTATAAACGTGTTATATACAATAACCGAAACGATGCCGGTGAGTCAAAATGATAAGAAACTCAACCTTTCCCCCAATCTGCACATTAGGCATACAGCTGATGGCTGTTTGTCTGTTTGCATGTTAAACATTGACAATGTGCATGCCGTACCTCGCTCAACTTGTGATTGTTTCATTCCTTTACATATCTTACCTCTTGTTATGACAGGATTCAGTTTTTAAGACATGTCTTTGTTGAATATATAAGTCCTTAGGATAGTCGTGATATTGTTTCGTACTGCTACATATATCTTCATCATGGAAAAATCGATAATACAACCGGGCGTACTGCCTGGACATGCGCATACGAAGCTTTTGTAGGATCTACAATGACTAAGAAACTGCAGCGGCTTACAAACTTGAAACGGTGTTTCTTTAAAATAAAATGTTGCTCATCATAGGTAAATAATGTAGCTTTAAGAATTTTGTGTCAGCAAGATCAGTAAATCAACCTGATATGTAATGTTGTATAACGTGCGGCACAACCAATTCTTGTCCACTTAGTCTCTTTCCCAGCAATACCACATAAGATGTGAAAATCACCCATACTATAAGAAAAGAATACACAGTAAAATCTTACTCAACAATCGTCTTAGCAGAGATATGGGTGTCTATCGTTTAATAGGAACAAACGAGTATCTCAAGCGTCACTGACATACAGGTGCATGTTTGTTTTCACGTTTACCGATTTTGTAAACGTTTACGAGCCGTAAACTAAACTATGCTGTTTACACGTGTAAACGTCGCAGCCTTACACAACATCCTCACCTCGATCAATGATAGTATTTGCAGTATCTGTCTCCAACTCTCTGTCCACAACGTACCTGTCCTGTACATTAGCATCAGCATTAATATCAGCCAGGAATCGTGTGCTGCTGGACGTAGGTAAAGTTGATGTGATAACCAGCACGTAGATTTTTAATGATATCAAACCAGTCAGGGAATTCGTCTGTTACCACTTTTCCTTTCATTACAAGCTTAGCGGGATATTTCAGTACCACACGGGTGTTTGGCATTATACTGCTCTCTTGCACTCGGGGCCAGATTTTGTTTTCTTAATAGCACAGAAGCATGCGTATTGCCAAATGCTAAATAACTTGGGGCAGAACTTTTACGCTCGGTAATTTCTTTTTTGAAGGTAAGTATAGATGAACAGTGTCTTGTGGATTGTGGCAGATCGTTCCACGAGTCTATAAGTTTTGGTATATACGATGTTTTGAACAAAGAGGTTCTACATTGATATTGAACGATGTTGTTTGAGTTTCTCAGATTATTGGGCACTGTGTCTCGTGAACAAAGTGCGATTAAATCAATTATATAATCCGGAGACTGGCTGTTGATAATTTTGTAGAAACTTCAGAGTTCTTTTATGTTTCGCCTTTCTGTGAGATTAGGCCATCCAGTTTCAAAATAAAATGCTTCTCTGCAAGCAAAGTTTGGTAGTGCAGACACTATTCTGGCTGCTTCAGGCTGTACTTATTCAAGTTTTTCGGAATCTGAGTTAGTACAGGAAGACAATATTTCAGATTCCAGAATTGGGCGAATATCATTCTTATTTATGTTTGTCAGTTTATGTTAGTTAAAGCCAGACTTGCTCTAGTAGAAGTTTCAAATTTCCTTTCTGCAATTAGCTTTCTGTAACTATTTCAGCTATATAAAACAGAATTACATTTGAATTATTTTTTGTGTTCGTCTAGTAACACATCTCTCAGAGGCGAAATCATTGCGATAGGAATAAAAGGGGTATTACCTGTGGATGGCGTTGAAACTTCTTGCATACAAAACCAAACCAAGAACACATTGCATATCGGGGTTAACATTTTAGACCTATTGTATCAAAGTTTCAGTCGATTACAATAGCCGATGTAGAAGTTATATCACTTTCCAAAGTTTCTGCATAACGCCTTAACATTGTCGACCATGATGCCACCTGTTATCTGCTTACGAAGGCGAGGCAGGAACTCGTAGCATTTGCGAGTACAAACGTTTTGACATATTATCATAAAGTTTCATCTGAATACAGCTACTTATGTAAACGACATGTAATATTTAAAACATAAACGTCATTGTTTACGACACTATTACCGCCGACAGCGCCACTGGAAGGGTGATACCCAAGTCTCGTCATTCACAATAGAGACAAAAACTATTTAGATGAGCCTTGCCTGATTTCAAATTATATTCTGATTCAGTCTGACATGTATATTACCGGTTGAAGTTACCATGCAGCAACATCGCTTCTTCCTGTTTTATGCTCTATGTGCGGTTGCCCTGGAAACCAGTAAAAGAAAAGCACATCGACAGGGGAGTTAGCAACTACAACATCAGTTTTAAAAGTCAGCATACACCTGGCTATTATACCATACCATATTCAGTTTGTTATACTATACATAGGGTATCTCGTAATTTAGGGCCCTTTTAGCACGATGATCGTTACTTTCATGAGAGGTTGCTTTCAATGGAATTTTAGTCAGATATGTGTAACTTTGCCACTTAAATCATGCGACCTGTAGAATAGATAGAGTAGACTTACAGGTAAGCAAATACATGATGACGCATCATTTATATAAAGAAAATATGGACTGGCCCAGAAACAGGGTGGTCAGTTCAACATACATGCTAGCCTTGCACTACGCAACAATTATAAGTTCCACGTGTACACACCGACCAGATCGATTTAGCTTCTAAATGCAGGAACATTTTGTAATGTGCAGGTAAATACCGATCTGATAGCCCATTCGGGTTTTGGAAAAATATAAATATTTATGAAAACAAAACATCGACTAACCTAGAAATATCAGCTTGAGGTAGATGCTAACTCATCGATACGCAACATTTGTAAGTTGCACGCCTACACACACATAGTACACAGACAACTCGTAATTCAAGTGCGATTTTTCTGTTTACCTTTTGTCTGTAACTGGAGTTCCCTGTTGATAAATGTTTGAACTCTCCCATATTATTAAATTGTACCATCAAATCTGTGTAAGACTATACATCCAGAATTTACTAATGTGGCTACGGAGTCGAGTCCACTTGATTTGACCTAACATGCATTAACATTTGTGTGTAATAACATCAAGCAATAGCCAGCTCGCAATTGTTAGTCTGTTAATTTTGGACCTGCAAATCCAGTTTAATGCTGCTTTTAAAACAAACATTCTTTTCAAATAAAAATTGTTTTCCTAATCATTTAAAAATTATTCAAAATTAGCTTTTTTTAGGCTTTCTCTAAGAGAAATCAAAACAAGACTTATACAAGTATTCTTCAGCAGCGATTAACTATATAGTATATCTAATATGTTACGATTTATGTACCGAATCTTTGACTGCTCTCCTGATTAAGACACAATCAGGACATTTGCCAAAAAAAAAAAAAAAAAGAAAAAAAAAAAGATTATTATGGTTTCATTCTGGCAATACCGTATACCAGTCCCCAACCTATTTGTGCTTACGGGCACATTTGTGAGTTTATGAGAGAGTGGCGGGCACCAACCAATTTACTTGACCCATTTAAAAAAAATATTATTATTCATTATAACCTCTTCCGCGGGCACACAAAAAACATTCGGGACCACTGATTTATGTGTTGAAAACTTTGATCTATTATATAGCATTGCCATGCTTTCAAACACACAGACACAAAGTATAGTCATAGTGAATTTACCTGATTGTACCCAAATCAACAGCGGGATTTAAGCAGAATCACTTCTTAAGCCGGTCACTGTGTTCTTGCTAGATGCTTTTAAATGATATGCATTATTGCTCACTATGGGCACTTTCACGGAATCTATTAGTTTATTCGTTGATAAAAGTCTTTCATTTAAATCACATATTTACCTGAAAGACACTAACGGCATCCATTTCTTGTACGCGATTTTTGTCGACATCTTTTGTGATTGGATGCAGTTGTACAAGGCACATAATTTTGATAACCAGCTTTTAGAAATCTGTCCACCAATTTTTCAGATTCATTTTACCAGTTAAAACAAAATGAAAATTGTACATACTTTTAGTTGCTAAAAACAGAAAATCTTCCCCATCTATTTTATAAATGGTCACTACTTTAAGATTGTTTAGAAAATATGAAGAACCCTATAGGGGTACTAGTATATATTTAACAGAAACAAAAGAAAGCTCGACACTCACAGAGGGAGCTGTTGGAGGGGTGGCTGCATCAACCACGTATTTTTGCCAAGAGGAAATTCAGAAATACTTGCTGACGGATGCGGCTCAGAGTGTACTAGATATGGGCTACCAACCCAAGGTGGTGTTACAGGCAATTGAGAGAATGCTGACGAAAATGGGTAAATTTATATCCTTATGCATTTTACAGCATATGTAAAATGATAACACTTTGAAGTTAGGGGCTCCAAGAGTGATATATATTTAACGGCGTCGCTTTTTAAAAGATTTTATATGCATTGACGGAAACATGTCTTTTTTGGGGGGTGGGGGGTGGAGGGTAGTTATGACTTACGTAAATAACTTTGTGATTTTAAATGAAGCTCGTATGCATAAACACATCAGTTCTTTTTTTGGTAGAAAAGCACAGTGATTTGTTCAAGACAATATGAATATTTCAACAGTAATTTGTTACATGAATAAATTGGTATATAATATAGAACTAATATTAAATATAATAAATCATATTCAGGGGATTGATATCCCAGTCCAGTAATATATTGTTCAGCAAGCATGATGCTAAGTTATATATAAACATAACTAATTATTTAATTTATATGTGGAATTTTAACACATAGAATATATAGTTTATTCAGACACGAACATTAGGTGGAAATGTAATACATAACATAAATTTTATTTTAAATATGAACTGTCAGCTACCTATGGATACTGTTACACGCGGTGTTACGCCTTGGTTGAGCTGTCAGGGGTCACTCTGTGTGCCTCTTTTCTGATATGATGTTCAGGATATGGGAATTGTTTAAATTTGGGGTGATTCCAGTAGTTCGGGTGGGAGATCAAATTAAAACTTTAAAACAAAATTTAAAAAAAAAAAATCAAAATTAGGCATATTTGTCGCATCACAAATAAGTCGAATGTATTACATTAATATTTTTTTCCCATTGTGCTGATGTCATTAGATTCGTATATAGTATTTATTTAGACGGATTAAAGACTGTTTAAAACAAATCTAAGATAAACGAAGGCGTGAAAATGTAAATTTGTGTAAGCAGTACTAGTACAGTAATAATGGATAACATTTGATTAGCTAATGTCGTCATCATATGTTCTCTATATTATATTGACCGACTGACTATGCTTCTCCAAGTCATTAACGAATCTTCTTCACCAGTTAAAATTTTCATTAAAAATGTGCACATGCACTTCCAAAAATTATAAGGTTTAAACAAACAATCGGTAAACGGCTGATTAAGTAATGCTTCATGTGTGGCTCTCTTGTTTCCAAAGGCAGATTCACTAAGTCTTTATAAACTTTAATTGAATTCGACCACCGGCATTTCCATCAATTAGTAGAAACATACCTTATATTACCTCTAAGAGGGATGTATGTACGAGGAATTTTACAATGAATAAATTTTCATTAATCTTAGATTTGTCTTTGACCGTTACATTCTATATTTAAACGTGATATAAAGTAAAGACCAACATTTATGTATGTGGTGATCCTTTAATATAATAGGGTGCACTGACTGTTTTATATAATAGGAAGTGAAAGATTGACCGGAATATCGATCATGAAAGCTGTGTTTGACATGGAAAAAGACGAAGACAAGGCGAAAAGTCAACAATCACCCTTCTCCTCCCAGACCAGCACAGGTAATGAAGGCTATACCAAGGAGACACGTTTCAGTTGTTGTAAAAGAAAAGCTTTCCGATTTGATTGTGTTAAATAATTCAAGATAAGATATAATTATTATACCGTCTGCCTCTATTAGGCGGGGTTATTTAGGAGCCCTTGTCTGTTCCTCCATCCGTCCGTCATACGGTCCGCAGCTAGTCCCGAAGTTTTTGATGTATTTCTATGAAACTTGGTACATATCATGGTCATCGTCTGAAGATGCACATATTGTTCAGTCGTTGTGTTCCATAAATTTTACAAGAGTTATTTCCCTTTTCGACTCAACACTGGATGCAATATATGAGACGTTCTTGCAATATATGAGACGTTCTCACAATTTGCAATTAATTACTATGAAACTTGGGACAAATTATGGTCATCGCCTCAAGATGCGTATATTATTTACTCATCGTGTTCCCCAATTTTATAAGAGCTATTCTATTTCCAAGGTGCTATTAAACTTAGTACATACTGGTCATCATCTGAATATACGCTTCATATTCAAGCATTGTGTTCGAATAAGTTTACAAGCGTGTTTGCCTTTTTCGAGATATAACTGGATGCAATACATTACACTGCCTTGTGACAGCAACTGTGTTGCAGTTTTGAATGGATTACTCATGAAACGTAAAAAGTATATATTTCGTAATCTGAAAATGCGCATATTATTCGATCATTATCTTCCTGTGACTTTTGTAAGAGTTATTGCCCTTGTTGGATATTAACAATCTATTGACGGCAAACAGTCACACAGTATTTAGTGGATTACTACGAAACTTGGCACATACATACTTAATATTTAAGCGTTGTGTTTCAACAATTTTTGCAAGAGTTTTCCCCTTCTCGACTTACATCTGTAATATAAGACAGTATAGTGACTACCATTAGTCTCACATCTATCCATTGACTTCTGCGATACTTGGTACGTATGTGGGAATCATCTGAAGATGCACATATTCAGATATTATGTTATTGCAATGTTTGTAAGGGTTACTGACCGTTTCAGTTCATAGCTGGATGCTATATGGTAGAGTATTGTGACTGCAATTAGTCTCAGGGTATTTGACAGATTTAAGAAAGTCATGAATTGCATCCGCGTCCAAAAGCAGATTTATCGGTGCATTACAACAGATTAAACACCACATTTGTGATCAGCGGTCGCGTAATGTATTTTTCCATTGATGATACTGTCAAGCTTGAGTGTATCAAATGAATACACAAACAGCTGTATAACCACAAAAGTCATACGTAGACTACGAAACGATGCATGTGTCTATTAGTGTTTTGATATGAAAATCTCAGTCTTTGGTAAACTTTGGTAAAGTTATTATGAAATGGTCGACCCAGAAATTAATGAAAACATTTTTTACTTGGTGGCGAATGGGGCTGGTGTGGGATGTAGGGATGTAGGGGGGCTTGCTGTATTTTTTATGAATTACTGCTGTGAATAGGGGACTTTCATGTATATCGTTCAATAATGTAGTATTTATTTCAAATTACCACACATCCTGATTATTCAGTCTCGTATTTTTGACTCTGTATGCATTCTTTAAAACAATAATCTCTTTCAATATATTTTAACATCTATTTTCATTTAGTTTTGAGAGATATATGTGTTAAAGTTATTATAAAGAAACGTTTTTGCTTTCATACACTTATCAATGGTTAATATATAAATTTAACCGTAATTTCCTTAGATTTGTGAGGCAATCATATTTGAATTCACTTAGCAATGTATGCCAACCTGTGTGAAACAATTAATAGTTGTCAGTTGAATCCGAAAAGGCTTCAGCTTCGAAAAATTATCCCTTGTATATTTTGGCAGTTTTTACATTTGACGAACGTGAAATTGACGAACCAGCGTTTTAGAGACAACCCAATTCTCAATGCCAAAGACAGATCCAGGGGGCCAATTCCAGTGGAGCCCAAAATTCCCATCAAACGACTTCTTTTATTTGGAGGGGGCAATATAATTAAGTTTTGCGGTGGGGGTGGGGGTGGGGCAGAATTTCTCGCTACACCACTGGACAGATCAGATCATAATAATTGATAGTGCCCACTTTAGCAGGAACTGAAGAATCTGCATATATGTACTGTCTATGGCTGCTGAACTACCACTTAATGGAAGCATACGGTCTACTTTATAATGCGATTTCCAGCAGGAACTCTGCAGAGACCGTCGTTGCAATAAGAGTTGGCGTTCGATGCAGTTTAATTTTTGTTGGCTGGTTTAGGAAACAAACTTTCTCCTGTCAGTGAACTGTCGCTGCTGTAGGAAGATGGTGTTTTCCTTCTGCGCCGCAGAGACAAACGCAACTCTCAGTCCGAGTCGGTAGTATTTAGTGGGCTGGATAGTTACAACAATACACGCATAAGTATAGGTACATATTGTATCGTAGATCTGTCCAAGAAGGGCTAGCACAAATACTTTTAATCTATGATAGTTTTTCTCTTACAATGCACATTGCTTTCTATTCAGACAAAAATGGAGATAAGGCAGTGGGAAGCACCATTAGCAATGGATCTGGCGCTATACAGAAGATTACCTTGTGCAAGACCTGCCTAGACAACACAATCAGCGTGGTTTTTCTGCCCTGTTGCCATTTGGTGGTCTGTCGAGACTGCGCTTCTGCGTATCGAAAATGCCCCAACTGCAGAACACTAATTAGTGGACCATAAAGACATGAATTTACTGGTGTTTTTGTGATGAAATATGGTTTGTTGGTGAGATGAAGAGGCCCATTTTTCTTTCTTTTAAGAAGGGAAAATCTGTTTAAATGTTTTCTAAACATAGTGTTGCATAAACGTATATTAGGTTAAAAATGAATTTGTCATCTTCACTATCATTCCAAATTATCTTATTTTGTACTGTTGGCACATAAGGAGACAATTAAAATGCAAACACAATTTTTGTGACTTATGAAATTTTGATTTTATACTGTATCGAACATATGTAACTTTTTATGTTTCTGTTGAAAAGAAAGTAATTTAATGTTAATTACATTATGCCCGGATACCGAAGAGCTTGTGTTGAATAATTATTGCTTTTTTAGAAACTTCTCTAGCTTCTAGTTTTCCCGTAATAGGTTGATCACTGGGTCCGGGAACACCATCCCAAGGCCACCTTACAATCAGACATTTCTATTTATCAGATAATCTAGGGACAATAAATATGATACAAATATAACAAAGGAAAGAACAGACGCACACGCACACATGCATAATGAATATAGCAAGTAATATCTTTAGGTACACAATTCTTACACAAGTTATATATTCATGATTCAGGCCCGCTTTTAAAGAAATTTGTCCTTTTTAAAATTTAATCTCAGTGTTTTTTTCAGTGTTGTTATACATTTCAACTACTTGTTAAAAAGCATAAATGGAAGGATTTTCCATATTGAATCTGCACGTATATTTAACCAAAATAAGCAAGACATTACACAAAATGTTCAATTGTTCACTTACAACAAATATTTATTTTTGGGAGAAATATACAATATTTGGACAACAAGGTGCAAAATGTTTAATAAAACGGTACAAAAACTTTGAAGTAATATCGCAATCACAGTTCATTACTTTCGTTCTCAGTATTACAGAAAGTATACTTGCTGTCTTCTAATATGTTAATTATTTTCAAGAAATGATTAGTAACAATTATTCTCCGAAATAATTTAAATTTTAAAAGAGATCGACTTTGTGTCATTAGTATAAATCTCATACCACCCCTCGCTACATATATTTGTATTTAATACTTGCACCCAGGTTTCTTGCTTAGCAGTATGTTGCCTTTTTATTTCATCGTAAAGAGATCTTTGTAAATAACTTTTAGTGAATTTTGTTTTTGCAAGTTTTTTTTTACTTTATTAGCAAAAGTATTGTGTATTAATGATTTTGATAGCATCTTTCCATGCATTTGGATTTCTTGATATTAAGGAGAGATATTTCAAGAAATCTTTTGCATTAGTTTTTCGTTTAATCATTTCAAAAGGTATTAAATTACCCGGTCATCTACTAAATCATTAATAATTTTAATCCCGGCTTCTGCCCAGGATTTATATTGAGAGAGCAGTCTATAAGGGACAAAGTTTAAAACACTTTTCGATAAAATATTCATTTGGACTTTGCGGTTCCTCTTTCCAATAAGATATTGCCAAAATGACATTTCTCCAAAAACTGTTTTTAATGAATTTACCAAATTCTTATTATTTTCTTCTCCCTAAATTTCAAATATCCTTTTTTATTTCTGAATATAGTTTTATTGACTCAATTTTGTTACGAATCATCTTCATTTTCCAGCAATATTTTAACCCAATTTATCTTACAGTACCTAATAAATGAATAAATGTGAGGCATATTTTGTCCTCCCTCATTCTCAGGAGCTACTAGTATGTCACTTTAATTCTCTCTACTTTACCATACCATACAAATTGATACAAAGTACAATTTAATTCTTTTTCAACGTTTGATGTTGGATTTGGCAGTGCTTACTAATATGTATGAATATAGGCAAAATAAAACAAGAATTCATACAACAATTACATTACCAACAACTGAAGAATGTCTTTGACACCAGCGTGCCAGTATTCTTTTTGCAGTCGCAGTTTTCTCCTATAATTAATTTCCACCATTTGTTGTACATCTAAAGAAAACTCGATGCAAAGGAGCGTACAGCTAGAAATATACCAATTTAGGTCCACATCGGGACATATTCTTTCATTGGAAAATTTCTTGTCTCCAATACAAATAGTTCTTTTTTTTTTCTTTTTCTTTTTTTGGATGTTACGTTTAAGTCCAGATAATATAAAAAAAACTTGCAAGATATTCATAGTTGCTTTGAGAGAACGTTGAGACCTATCAAAAAGAACAAAAGCATCATCGACACACTGACTTAATTTATACTCACTGACATCAAAGATCAGTCCCCCATACATCCACTTTTCGCTTTAAATTTATCGCTAAAATCACAACACCGACAATAAACAAATAAGGCACAAAAGGATCTTGACAACATCCTAAAGAATGATCACATGTGTCCATTATTCTTAACACAACTTTTAGAGTTATTACAAAACAGTTTAAACTACTTACAAACAGAATCACCAAAGTTAAAAGATTGTAAAGCTTTTTCTACAAAACTCCAGTTAATTGAATAAATTTTTTCCCTGATCTATTAGCAAAAATAAACCATATATATATTCGTTTGCTAGTTGATCTAGTTCTCCCCGTCTTCGTTTTCTTATTTGAAGAGTGGCTAATACTCGAACAAAATTTAAACTTATTTTTGACCTTGACAAATTGATTCCGCGGGAGTTTTTCAATTCTATATGTACCCCCAAATGTTATTTGGTTCGTTAAAACGGTCGCGTATGTCAGTTTTAGTGACTGTATATGGTGTCATTTTTTTTTATAAAACATTATCCACTGATTAGAATTTAATTTGTTCCCTAAAGTCTTTAGAAACTTTTGGTTCTAATTTTCCCTCCTTATTCCTCGTCAAACGAAAGTTGCGTTGTATTATATTTTACCGTCGTCCATCAGGGCAAGCGGGTGTCCTTTTTTGATATCCAGATGAAAACTTAATTTCTAGTGAACAGATTCAACACGACTTATCTGATTTATTTCCATCAGCCTAAAGAAGAAACCTATTGATTTTAGGATCAGTAGCTCTAAGGTCAATGCCGTTGTGGCTAAACATAGATTCTGCATAAGTATTTCGTTTCCAGATGATAAACTAAATTCTAGTGAGCAGGTTTCATCACAAGTTGGTGCATTTGTTACCTTTAGCCCACGAAAGAAACCTGCTATATATCATCTCAGTTCAAGTCTTCCAGTTATAAAGGACTTGCATGAATTAAATACTTCCTCTGTAGAGTTAGGAAGGTAGCCTTTGCAAACACTATTTTGTATTTTCCAATTCGGACTGTTTCACCCATTTTAAATGTAGGTATTCCAAATGTATATGTTGTCATTTAAACGAATACATTGATTCACACTTTTGACGTGTTTTCTTCTTTGCATAATTGAACAGAAGTCATGTCTCTTGATGTGTAAATAGTTTTATTGTGGCCATCAATTAACTTTATGGTTTCATTTTGAGTAAAAGACTTCCACATTCTAGTCTTTAAAGTTTTGTTAAACCGTTCCCCTACAGACGACGGTTTGTCTGAGTAAGTTGAAAAGTATTCGGTGTTTTCCATTTCCAGCAGGTCCCTCCTTTTTTGCTCTTAAATTATTTTCCCCCATCAAAGTGTATATTTTAAGGCTTTATCTCGTTGAAGATTTCTCTAAAGGCATTGTCCATGTTAAATCCCTTTTCCGTTTTCCCTTTTTCAGTCCGAGCTTTTTTGAAAAGATGCCTGTCACTGTCAATGTAATTGTATCCACTGTTGTATTTTTCATATGCTTGCATGCCAAAAATGTTTGCTTGCCGCAGGTTATCCGTGCGACTAACACGAACTCTTTTGTAGTTAAATAAGTTTCTCTCTTGTTTGTGTCATGTCTAAATAGAGTATTGAGTTAACCATTCCTTCAGTTCAGCGTATTTTATTTTAATTTTGTCACGTTTAATGTGTTTCCACACTTGTTTGATATCTATGTAAGCAACTGGACTTTTGGGATCATGGTAAAGATGTCTTAAATACTGTTCTTTGTCGATTGTCTTAGATGTAAAATTTACTTTTGGTACACCATTTAAAACAAAATAAAAAAATACCCAGAGAATACTTCATGCTTGCTAATTTGTGTTCAGCTGAAATCAACAAACTGACAGAAGATCCATCTACAACAATAATTTTTTTCTTCATCAATTTACAACGTTTTTATAAATGTTTTCAAAGGTATGAATGATTCTATATTTAGGTCAAATTTTGCCATTCTTATGATTGAATTCAAAAGAGATACTTCACATACTGAAACACCACATGCTATTTTAAATCTAACTTTGCTCTCCGTAACTTCTATCTCTCTTTACCTTGAAGCGTTGTCTATTAACCTTGTTAAGTTTCCTGTAATTTTAGATGTATGTGTGTATTTACTCTCATCAGATACGTAATTTATTTCTTCTTCATACCGTTGTAACCGTCTTGCTATCAGGATTGATGTTACTTATCTCAATGTTAGCATCATGTAATACGTAGATCAGCATCTTTTCTACAGCAGTGAAATATATATTTCTCTTTTTAAAAATAAACAAATTAACATTCTTATTCTCTTGAATGTTATGTTGTAATACAACTAGCTTCGACCTCACTTGTATTCCATCCAAACTTATAAACAAACATACATTATCTTTTAATACCGACATTTTTGCTTTCATGTTAAATTTATAAAATATTTCTATCACCTGTCTGAAAACTATTGAATTCAATATAATATCAAATGGTCATGTCCAGGGCGGGATTAACCCACAGGCTAATAAGGCTATAGTCTTAGCCTCTCAATTTTGTAGGCTCTCCTTTAGGCTCCCCATTCCATATTGAAGTAACAGCCGAGCGACCTTCCCTCCTATTAGGCTTAGGCCCCTCATAACCTGAATCCGGCCCTGGTCAAGGCTGTGTATTTATCGAAGCGTAAATTTTACCTAATCATTCACAAAGTAAATAAAGTTCGAGGGATTTTATGTCAACTTTGTGAGTGGTTAGGTTAAATTTACTCTTCGATAAATACCAAACCATGATTATTTAATCCTTATCATTTCAATTTTCCTCTTTTCTGTCATCAAGTCAACGGATTCCATCAACAAATTTGATTTTAAGTAGCACGCAGTTTTCATTGACAAAGCAAAAATGCAATAGTTTATTAAGGTACAGTTGCTCTTTAAGCCTGCCATATGCTTTGCTTCACTAAAAAGGTGAGTATTGGAGTGCTGAAAGGACTGGATAATTGTAGTGTTTCAACTTCTAATCGGAGATTTTATCTGGGGTCGCAAATTTTGATCTTAGGTCAAAGGGGGGAAGGCGTTAATTTTGTCATTGTTATGGAGTTGATGAGTTGATACAAAGCTTGACCTAAAGTACACTGGGAACCGATTGAGAACCGAAAGTTGTCTCCAGAATTTACCAATGGGTAAAAATTCCAGATCAGTATCACCTGAGAGTTTACAGCCAATCACATGACAGAAAGCGCAGTCAATTCATATAAATTGGAATTATTATAATGTATCTTTGTGCAATTATTTATATTGTGTAAAAAATTCACTTGATTTTTGTGCTGTGCAAAGGATGTTACTACGTAGTCTGTGCATACTAATGTGCAAGACAGCACACTGTTTACTACGATCCAGAGTCCTGGGGGATTTTGAAAAGATGGTACCAGTAGTTCAGCATATCAGTGTGTAAGACATTTCTACTACAATCTAAGGACCTGTTTTTTTTTAAAGTTTGTGGTCCAGTTCTTGCATAACAACGTATAAGACAGCACCAATGTAAACTACCGGGTAGGCATCTTGGGTATTTTTTTCTAGATATGAGTGGTCAAGAAATGTTCTCATATGGGTTACGAAATATAAAATGACAAAAAATGACTGTCTGTTTTAATTTTGTTTAATCTGGTGGACTGGTCCAGCACTCTGAAAACTATACTACTGGAGTTATTGTGCTAAATAAATCGGACGGAAGCACAGAAGAATGAACAGGCCCAATTTTATTACCCCCCCCCCCCAGTTTTCTACGAAAACGAAGACAAAAATGCAAATTGACCTCTGACCCCTCTCTGAGTGACCTTAGGGGAGGTGTTGGAAAATTATACATATCTCGCATAGGGGATAGTAATAAAGACAGGTACTGTCAATGAACACTGTAAAAGATGTGCATGGTTCCTCCATAATTTTAATTTCTTTGATTTTTCATGTAGCTGCTGTTAAGCTATTATTAGATACAATACCTACGATATACGAAATATTCTGGTCATCACCGGTTTGGTTTCAGCTATTATTAGATACAATACCTATGACATAATTGTATCAGTACAAAATATTCTGATAACTGGTTTGGTTTAGAGTAGCTGTTAGACATCTTTCCGTTTTTCTGGACATTACGAGTTTTGCTCCTTCAAGTGATTACTTCTGGTAAGTACATCTTCAACAATTCTTCAATATTTGTAGTGTTAAAACCTAATAACTGCGTTAACAAATTCAATCGAATAGACTCGAAATGGCGATACATGTACAAAAAGAAAGTATATATCCCTAATAGCGTGAAATCAAATAGTAGGAGAGTAGTTACCACCGCGATGTTTAATTACTTTATATTATCCTGTTATGTGTATGGACAGAGCATCGCAGAAGTATATCAAAGTTTCAAACAGCAGATGAAGTCAGTAGAACGTTGGACAGGCAAGATTTGTTTTATGTGAAGAGAACTTTTGTACAAAGAAATGTATTCCTTATTGACAGAAGTAATCGATAAGCAGAATATTTGTTTTATCCAACTTAAACAATTGTTTCATTCGATTTAATAATAATAATAATAATAAAACAATAAATTAAAAACAATGACGATGATAATAATGATATCATTCTCACCACCACCATCATCATTACAATGACAAGAGGTCCAAATAGTCGACATTGATATAAATCCAAATGTCACTTCAAACTGATTCTCGTCAAATTCGATAAAAAATGTAGCCAGAGTTTCTTTTTAAGAGTTGTATAAAAAAAAATTATGTGCTTTTATTCATGCTCGACTATTAAATGGTTTATTTATATTATTTTTATAAAAATTAGAGGCCTTGTGTTACTATAGTCGGGGTCCAGTTGTAGTCGCATGTTCATAGAATGTTAAAAGCAGACAAAATGTATAAATAATCGGTGTCCTAGACAAAATCTATTAGTCTGGAAATTTTATTTTTAAGGTCATTAAGACCTCATTTTAGACCAAGTCTCTTTTATATCATAGTTTGCGTTATAAAATCACGGTAGATTACCTTTGCCATTACTATCTTGTTAAATCACACTATTTATATTATGAATTACAATTTGTAATTACTTTTCTTAGCGTTTGGCCTGACAAAATTTCCGCACCTATTCGAATGTCCGTATGGTATCATTTTTCTCTCACCTGCAAAACACACATTGATGATCAATAAAACGTCGAGTGGCTAACATTATTCCAAGGCTTTATTTTCTTTACTATAAATAACTGTATGTCTGTGTCCTACTTCAGAACTAGCTTCCTTACCAAAGTAAGTCGTAGTGACCTACTTTTCATGTTATAGTCATCATGCTTTGTTTCTGTGGCAGGATCCATTTACTAGTAACCGCTGCATGAATAGTCATAAATTGTGACATTTATATGCATTTAAAGCAGAACTACACAATAAAAATATACTACATATAGAGTAGGTAACTGTGAATAAAGTTTCACACTTGAGAGGAATTCTACATTGTATACACCTATGTCCTTTTTATATATATAAAACTACACTAAAAATGTATCTAAAGTATGCGACTATAGAAGCATCTTGATAAAGTTTAAAGACAGTTTTTTATATGTCAAAGACCTTCCAATAAAGTCATCACCTGAAGGAAGGGTGATAAGTAAAACCAGCATCATACTAGTTTTTTGAGGCACCTGAAAGGCACACAGTTTACCTTCATTTTTTTTCAATTATGTTTTAGAACATTAGCTGTATTGCAATATCTGAGATCTGAACAAATACACGTGTATAACAACTGCCAACGGGAATTTATATAGATTTGCAGAGATCACTACCAATTTGTATAGTCAAAGTCATTAAAACTGATTTTGATTTTACAAATCTATCCAAATAAAACATTTTCTCATTTTTTTTAAATGTATTTTTTTTTGTTTTAGACTTTTATACTTTCCAATACAAGAGAGAGAGAGAGAGAGAGAGAGAGAGAGAGAGAGAGAGAGAGAGAGAGAGAGAGAGAGAGAGAGAGAGAGGGAGGGAGGGAGGGGGGAGGAACAGAGATATGAACGGATGAGTAATTTGAGAAACAGAGAGAGGGACAGATAAATCGATATATACTACTGATACATAACTACATATTTAAAAATAAAATGCATGCAACAGCAAGGTTTTTTGTTTACAAACGATTACTTCTACAGAACACACGTACAACGTAATGCACTCATGAATCTGATTGAGAAATCTTCCAGTATTTTATGTAACAGAATATTAATTTAAACAAATAAATAATATTCCAGACTTGTTCACAGGCATCTTGTTGCAAAAAATCAACCAGCTGAATAAAACTTAAATGTTCTATATATTCTATTTGTCCATAGAATACATGTAATCTCTACAATTACTCGGACTAAAATACTGTATAGCTGGACTGGTATCGTTTGCTGATCAAATGTATTAAAAAAAAACTAAAATACTACAAAACAAATTTATTGCTAATTATTCCAGATTACATCTCCTAATGTAGCTTTATATTGTTTATATCCTGTAGACAGATTAGTTTATACAGAGAATAAAGAGAAGATAAAGTACCCATTGTGTGAATCAGAGACATCTATAGCACGCCTCCCCCCCCTCCAAACAAAAAACAAAAAAACAGGAGCAGAGCAGTAGTTAATTATAACACCACCCCACCCCACCCCACCTCTCTCTATCTCTGCCTGAATAATATATATATATATATATATATATATATATATATATATATATATATATATATATATATATATATATATATATGTTCTCAGTTTGTTATGTTATTGGTTTACAACGATCTTCAGTAGCGTCAAAGTCATCCACATTTTCATTTGTTTTTGTACCTAATAAAGCGTTAATAATGTCTAAGTTATTAGCCATTCAGACTGAAAAACAAATTTGAATGGTCAGAAATCCTACCGCTTGGTAACGATAACTGCGCCAGAGGTGTTTTCAGTGCAGATGATGTTGCCAAATTGTTTTCACGACAGATATACAATAAAATTGTCTGGTCATTCTCAGATAGAGTTATAACACTGCCAGTAGACTCTATGGCCGGTCACGTCACTATGTGTGTCCAAAGACAATATCAGCATCAAAGTTTGCGTATAGTATGGTCCCGATGGATGCTGAATCGTACTCAGTACTAAATCTCAGAAACTAATAGCATGCAGATAAGAATATTAAGCTCCTTCCATACCTTACACATTTCTTTCATTCTTTCGATGTTACTGCCTTATTTTTTCAAAAAACATGAAATTGGACGGCGTTTGCAATGGTGAAGCGCCATGGCTGGACTAGTCTATGTTTACGACGTGGGAGTGCTCAGCTTCTGGCTATTTCGGCCAATTCTGGGAGATATGAATTGTGTCCATTTAAAGCCTTATGAGTAATTCCCCTTAGTTCTTTTCTTTGGATGTAAAAAATTGACGAATAAATATAGAACTTCGATGCAGACCATACTATACCAGCAGTCGGGCAAAGGCAGGTACAACAGATAACGGCTAGTACAACAGATAACGGCTATGTGAGTAATTATCCTGGATTATCTTAATTGCATACACAAGAAGAGGTAAGAACAGATGTCACTTGAGTAATATGGCTTTGAATACGATGACAGGATGTTTATTTAAAAGGTTAATTTTTTTGAGGTAATCGGGAAACAATAAAGTGTATCGGCTCTAGCGTATTGCTTATTGGCGGGTTCGAAAGCGTCGCGGGCTGAAGTGATAGCGTATCGGGACAGTAAAGGTCCTGGGGATAACACTGTGGTAGTAGTTGTCGTTGTAATTGTGATTGATCTTGTTCTTGTTTTTTTTCCGGAACATGTAACAAGGAAAATTTTGTGAATGAAAATTGCATCTTACACATGATTTGCTCTTATATTTGCAGAGTATACTCTCTGCGTGAAAAAAATAGTTTGATCAGTAAACCTTAACTTAAGTGGCTGCTGCTCTGAGAATGCGTCTTTTCTGTCTATCCAGGTTAGAAAAGGAGCACTTTTTATCTTCCAATTTTACCTGTTTTGAAAACGTGTAAATAAAAAGTCTTGGATTATTCCTTTACTTACATTTGAAATTTTCCAACAATAGACAACTAGCTTGCAGTTGGAATGTAATCAGTGAGCTATTTCTACAATCTTCATAATTGTTACAGACGAACTTAAAACCACATTACGTCTTTGACATTTGGAATAAATATAACTTGGATAGTTTCATGGTTTATTTAAATTCAAAGACTAAGGAGTTTTGACAGTAATTCATGTTATAACTTTGGAAAATAAAGAATACTATTTAAACATATGTACATATTTTATATTTCATTTATATTAATTTGTTCACTTTTATGATGATGATTTTTACGCGTGTGTGAGACCACTTACTCGGATCCAATAAAAACTCTCTGGGGAGATCACTGCAACTATCATAAAGTTTAAACAATGTGGAGAGAGTGAGGTTTGATCGTTTGCGCAACAATTAGTAGAGAGCAGTATACTGGGAAATTGGGTGGCAAAGTACTAAATTGTAATATATTACCATAAGTAAGCTAATTCATGATGAAAATACCATTTTTGGATATTTCAAGTGTATACTGCTTTTTGTTTGCTTGACAGATCAGCTATAGGTAAAATTACATCCTATATCATCAACTAAATGTGACATTCTGATCCCAAACAATCTTAACACAGAGGGACATTTTTCATGCGGGACATGTAAACCATTTACTTATTAGGATGAATTGGACAAATTTAATTTAAATGAGCAGTTTGAACATTTCGGGAGTATTTGTAAGAGTGTCAGTTAACATTTATTAAGTATAATGGTTCATTAGAATGTGATATCTGCTTATGCTACAATGCTGCATTCTGTCAATCAATGTCTCGACCAAAATTAAATATAAAAAGGAATGTATTTTGTGTTAGTCTCAGTTTATTTGCTGTTTTCCTACAGCCAAATTAATAAAACGAGGAAAAGTATATTTTATCCCTTTGACATATATTTCTGATCACATTTCTAATTCTCTGGCAGTTTAAAATGGCTTAATAGACAGACTGAGTTGGCTGTACTATAGAGTCTTCATATCCATACTCTATAGTACCATGTAATTATGTTTATATGCAATTATTGTAAGCCATATAAGCCGATATGTGTTACTCATATACCACACCATCATAAGCACATAAATTAACTGCTTTGACCTATCATGAGTAGTGTAAATGACCTACAGGCACAATATGAACTAGAGAGATGTCTTCGTGTGTTTTGAATAAAGCCCCATTCTGACTTTCAAAGATATTTTCTCCGACAGAATTTGAACAAAATCTGCCATTTAAACTTTCATATGGTGTAGTAATACGTACATGGTGATATTAATGAGCATCAACCCACCGAGAATAAAATGTGCATTTTTGGGGGATAACATTTTCAAAATTTAAATTTTTAATCTTGTTAGATTTAAATACTAGAAAATATTTTTAGTTTTTTAATTTTCAATTTCATAGTTCTATTTGTAAAGTTAATATGCATAACATGGCAAAATTTCATGATGCTAGCTCTAATAATAAACATGACATTCTAATTTAAAGTTGTAAGGATAACACACTGACATGACTTAGGTCACAATTAGTTTCCCTATATAGTCCCTACATTTGTTTGTCAGTGCTGAACTTTCCAGTGTGTCCAAATCCCAATTAATCATATGTTAATCTAACGTATCTACAAAGATGAACTCACATTAAAGTTGTGGTCTTAGGTTAACCGGCATTTTGTTTGAGAGGCTGAACAGTAAACAAAACATCGTGCCATGGGTCACAGATTCCACTTCTGGGTCAGCATCAATGACTGATTACTCACTGTGCCAAAAAATACACACAGACAACATAATGCTCATATTGTAAATAATAAACGCTTTCCTGTAAATCAATGCCAAGAATTTCCTAATCTAAGCCAAGGATCACCACCAAAACAGAGTGGAAAACAATGCTCTAAAATAGATTGGGACTACATTCGTTGGTACTGACCCAGAAGTAATAATTGTGACCTGAGTCCATACACGGTCACCGGATCTTTACATCCCTCACTCGTTAGCCGCCGCGAAAGCATAAACGGGCACTCCCTGAACACTCGCCTTGTAGCCGCCTTCATTTGCATATAAAAAGGCTGTCTCGTGATAGCACAAAGGCAGCGGGGGTGTTGAGAATCTCTGTCTTTTAGATGTCTCTGTGTGAACTATTATTAACCTCTTATCACATACCTAAGTTGTACAACTAATAATTATTACCCTGTTGTAATTCATCATTTAAATCTATTCTGTGTGTAATGTTCAGTTGATTCTGAGTGAGAAAATCGAGGCAATTAATTTCCTTTATAATTAATAAAGCTAATATATATGTGAGCCCCCTATAATGCTTGATTGTCCCTTGTTCAGTCCCACACCTTTCAAGCCAGACAGAGGTGAACTCTCTAAGTGTCGGGGATTTCTTCTCATCAGAGGCCATAAGTGGATTCAAGGCTACACATGTATCTTTAAGATGCATCCTAGCGATAAAGCTTAAATACTGTTTCTAAGGAGCGCAAATTTTGCAACATATTTTATCAGTTGATTCTACAGCAGGCATCTGAAAATGGAATTAAATATCAACAGCATGAATGTCGCTGGAAGGTACAAACGTATATTCACATTAAACCACTTAAAAATATTACGTTCACATAGTTCAATGATGTGCATACAGCGGTAATTGAGAAATTGACATGCCACATAGACATTGCACAAATAACATTGAACTGTCGCTCGATCACCAAAACATGCATTGTAGGCGAGACAATAAAATGTGTCCATACATTCTAATTGACGCAGTCGTTTTTCCATGCAAAATGCTTAGAACTACTGAAAAAATGTAATTCACCATTTTTTGGTGCTATTGAAATAGATATTGATGGCAAAATATAACTTACAGAGGTTTTATAAGAAAAATAAAGGTAAAAAATGAGTGTGGTCCAAAATTACGTTATATTGACCTAAAATCTAAACATACAAAATGTTAAACATGTACAATTTATTAAGCATACCTAGTATCAGGTGTTTTGATCTATTTTAACATTCCATGCACACAGAACACAACGTTTATCAAAATCGACTCAGACTACTAGAGCCTGATTGCCAAAGTTTGCATGATGTAATCAAGCAGCTTTTAAGAGGAAAAGAAAAATGTTTATATCGTCTTAGTAGTCGCTGTCATACGTGATAGAGTTTCACATGATTTTCGAAGCGGTTCTAAGACTTTGATGTTAGGATGCTTGCTATATGTTCTGTTTCAAGAATTTTTCATTTATTTATTTTTTTCAGCGCCAAATGTATCTGATGGTAGATCAGCATTATTTGCTGAAAGATGTTAATACCTTAAGTCTCGCTATTAAATTATTTCCAGTTCTACTGTGCGCTTTTTTGAGAAGATTCTGTCTACATCAGCATCATTGATATAAATTGGGACGGTCTTAGTGTCAAACGGTTCTCTGTCAATTTTTTTAAAATTTTGATAAGCGTTGTTGTAAGAAGTTTGACTTTTTTCTGTAAATTTAGTTATGGCAGATGTAATTGATCTTGAATGTACCTTTACCTATAAGATTAAGCATGGATGTCAAGTTGATAGCCAAAAATAGACACTGGCAACTAATTTCCCCACATGGCTGTTACGTTTTATTTTTAGCCTCTGCCTTTTCCTTCTTTGTCTATTGTAGAAAAAAAAGAGATGTTACTATACAAATGTTTATTATTTACTTAATTTGGGATACTTTTTTGGAATTTTTTTCTTGAAATCTAGGTGCTGTATATAGATAGTTAGGTAGGCAGGTAGATAAATAAATTAGGTAGGTGTGCACTGTAAAATCAGCAATATTAGTTGAGGATATAATTGGCTTTTTCGTGGGTAACTAATGTCCATGAAATTAAATAAATTTCACTTTCAAACGTGAGCACACACTATGAAGAGTAAGCTTTCTATTGCTGACGTATTGTCAATAAATCAAATGCTATAAAAATAACTAAATATTGTGAAAGGAACGGTGCTTCGTATTATCATTTAATATTTTGGTACCCGAGGATGTTTAAAGAGCTGATAGCAGTTAGTATTAGCATTGCAGACGAACGTTTCCTTTGTAAGTGAGGTATACAAGTAAGGATTGGGCAAATAATAGATTTTCATCTTTGGATGAACAAATATTAAATTAATACACTTTCTATTGTAAGTACGGGATCTTGTATAAGCTTGGAAACAAAAAGCTTTGATTCCTTGCAGTGAGGAATAACTAATCTGATTGACGAAGAGAATGACAGAGACAGTATTTTACATATATCTTTTATTGTATAAATAATTCATATTGTCTGTTTTGTGATCCATGGAACGTAAAGTCCAATCGAGGTCAGGAAATTGTATTACCAGCATCTACTACTACTACTACTGTTATCATCAACACCACCATCACCACCACTACTATTACTATTTTGTTTTACATGTACAGCTCCACAATATAATTTGAGGCACTTTTTATTGTCTCTTTACCATTACGTTCATACTTTTTATATTAAATGCAAAGACCCATTACAAGCGGATTAAAATAAAGTCTTCTGACTGTGCTTAATTTTGCTGCACCGCACGAAGATCTAAAAACATCCCACTGCTGGCAGGGAGGGGATAGAGGACATGCTTAGGAGAACTTTCAATTAGCTAATTAAGCAGCAGCTTTCTGAATTTTTGTATTGGTCGTTCAAAAGTCCACTGAAAGGTCATCAGAGCGTGATGGTTCCCAATTAGATGTTGTCAGATCTTGATCTTGCTGTGGCGTGACATGCGGAAGTGAACCTGGAAGATCTCATTATAATCAGGTTGGCCCTAATACATAGTATATATTCTAACTCAAGACGACCTAATTTATCCCTAACAACAGAACTAGGACCTGCCTGAGATAATCTAAGTACGTAAATATGGCGTGAATTGTTTTTAAATCGGTGCGTCATACCCACCCCAATCCTCACCCCGCATTCACGAATTAGGATTGATAAAAAAAAATATTTAAAAAAATACCAAAACTTTTACAACTATGGTAACGGGTACTTTCCCAAAGTTCAAATAGCTATGCTTCGAAGCGTTCTTTGACACATTTCCAACATATACCAAGAATGTCGTAAAAAAAGAATTACAAAATGAAGTTTGTATTACAAAAACATGTCACTATGAAACAGACTCTTGCACTTCTTCATAATTAACCTAAATTTCAGAAAAGATTATCCTTGTTTCCTCTCGTTTAACTTCAGGTTCTGCGGTATTTCTTCAGGACACTGATTGCTGTTTGAAGCTCTCCGAAAAATTCCAAGTCATCAGTATAAAGTAAAAAGAAAAGAATCATAATAATGGTGGGTACATTTAGTCAGCCAGAGAGGGTGGAACAGTTCCTTCTCAAGCTAAATATATGGAAAATATTGCTTGCAATCAGAGTGGTACTGTTTCTATTGTTGGTAGTGCATGGAGTGGAAAGCAACCCCGGTCCACGAAAGAGAGGGACAAGAGCTAGAGACCGTCTGCCAAACAGACTGTCTGACAGCGTTTACCCTGAAAGAAAGTTGGAAAATCGAAGTGGAGCTGAACATTTTAGTAAATCATCCAATGGGTCTAATACTACTGAAACCGAGCAGCGAAGACATACGCATGCGAGGTTTCAAGCCGTAACTGTGTCCCTGGAACTACATAATTCTAAGCGTCCATCTGAGACTCAGTCTCAGCCTCCAACTGAACGTCAACATCAGCCTCCATCTCAGGCTCAGCCTCAGTCTTCATCCCAGGCCCAGTCTCAGCCTTCCTCTAGGATCGAGTCTCAGCCCCTTTCTCAACGTCAACCTCAATCTAAGCATCCATCTCAGGCTCTGTCTCAGCCTCCTATTCAGACCCAGTTTCATCCTCCTTCTCCTGCTGAATTGCAGCCTCAGTCTCATGCTCATTCGCAGCCTCTAAATCCGTTGACTCCAGCCGAAACTGCGAGGGACAATGTGGATAGCTCTGTATTGCTGGATATCAGGTCTAAACTAAAAGGCATCGACGATATGCTCCAAAGATTGGCAAAAGATCACAGAGATACAAGTGCTTTATTGAATTGTGGGATAGAAGAGCTTAGACAAAAAGCGGATGGTTTGGAGTCAAGGTTACAAAAACTGGATGGAGAAAATGAGCAGCTGGGAACTCAGTTACGTAATGGAAATCCGACGTTGCACGGCACTGAGAAAAATAACGAGAAACAGGGCAAAGTGTTGATAACTGAGGACAATTTTGCCAGAGTAAACAATGCATCTCTTCACTTGTTCTGCCTATCTGTCTCACATTGATATACATAATGCACGCGCGTAGGCTTAAACACACACATGCGCGAGCACTCAAATAGCGGATTTAGACGGGGCGACTCTGGTGGGGAATCCTTTACGATTCCCTAATAGGGCTATTTGTTCCCCGTTTCCTAAAATCATAAATCAGTGGTTTACGCACATATCATCAGGCCCGTTATTCTTAAGCACACACTCTTTAGTTAAACTTATGACCTGCCTCTGACATAAACTTACGGTAACATACATAAACCATACTGCAATCGCTCAGATATTTCCATTTCCTTTATATTCTTTCTGTGACATTGTCTTTCACTTTGCTTTCTTTTTCTCTTTGATGCATCTTTTATATATCGAACCACATTTGATGAAACGTTTGTGTGATACTTTTTTGCAAGAGTGTTTGGATTATAGGTTTTGACGCATAAATAAAGTCTAGATATCATATAACTGTTAAGACTGAGTTCAAACTTGAGATTTTGTTTTTACCAATCACAAATGACGTTGCTTCTGAAGCTCGTTTCTGATTGGTTGATAGTGAAAACTCAATATCAGACACAAACTCAGAGTTTTATCATCTCCAGCCCAGATCTGTATCAGAAATACAAGTTAATTTTAAGCGTTTATTTCACAATAATGTCAACTGAAAAGTGTGATGCTTAACAGAGAGCTCAAATGCTTGTATAATGTCTTGACGTTTGTAATAGAGTGCTAAAGTTTAAACAATGGGAACATTCAATTGAATGAATTTGAATAATGAAACAGATTTAAGCGTGTAAATAACGGATAGGATTCTTCAAGTATTATATATTTTAACACTTTGTCCACAAGAACAAACTTTCTTTTGAATGTCTAACAGGCGGACTGATGCAGAAAACTAGCTTTTTGATATGTTCACCTCAGAATATAATATCTGTATTTTATAGCATTTGTGTATATTTTTTTCTTCATATAGTGTTAACATTTCTTTTTGACAGTCTTACGACCCACAAGTGTACAAGGCGAAAAAGCAAGACAGTATAGAAAAATCAAAAAATTGCTGCAACAGTAAGGAAAGATATTTTTCTACTTATGTTACAAGTTCACTCTTTGGAATGTACACGCGTATTATCACACGATCGAGTCACCAACCTATTGTTTTTTTGCGATTCCCTAATATTTGTAACAATCTCTAGAATACATACACCAGTGAATTTTTTGTTTTTGGATGAATCGATCATATATTTGCTTACTGTTTGAAGCATTAAAGGACCTTTTAAAATTATTTCATACTAATCGAAATGTTGCCAAATATTCAAATGTACGAATGCTTATTTTTTATATTGTGCATCAAATGTAATATTTCCTGTATAGGTGAATATCTCACGCAAAAGTTTTCGACTTGACATTTAATTCAGTATACCTCGATTGTACAACTTGTTGGCAGATAAAGAATTTAAAGGTCTATATATTTTATTTATTTTAATAAAAACTTCATCGCTTCCGGAAAATACCCGACATATGATTCACTGTGCCATACTTCTCACATAGGGTTACCTCCCTTTGTAGGATATAATGCCACTGCATCAATGCTGTAAATTTCTTTTCGATAACTTTATGACACTTTATTTAGATTATATTTACTGTGGTGTTTGCTCTTATGTGTCTTTAGTTCAGAATCTATAGATTGTGCATAACGTTCATATCAGAAACAACTTCAAAGGTTCGTTATTTTCAGTGATGGAACACAAGGCCGGTGACGTTATAAGGTAACACGCAAGCAGACGTAATAATATATCAATGTAATGCGTCTGAACCGCCAAAAGTAGTTTTGTCCTTACCCTCGTATTTCATGGGATTTGTATGTATGAGTAGCAATAGTGGGAACCAGTTAAGCTTCTCGTATACTAATCCGCGAAGATTATGAACTTAAGCTTAGATGACCTTGAGGTCAAAAGATAGTAACAACAGCGACATATTCTGAAAGAGCATGAACTGCGAGGAACCAATGGGAACATGATCGGCCTTTTCCACGTGGTCGAAAAAGAAACATCGAATATAATTCGCCGCCATTGAGAACTATATTCGGAACTAGTTTTGTTCACATGGCACAATATGCGTCGTAAGGAGACAAAGTCACAATCGGAACACTGTAGGCCCTTTCTGTTGCAACATATGGGGTGCACTCCGCTGGAGGTGAATCACCATAACCCATACAAATTATGTGTATTCCTACAACAACATCCGATGTTGTTTCTCGACTTGACGGAAATGACGGAGCAATGTTCAATTGTAATTGTGTTTGTCCACGTTTCTCTTGTACTAATCAGCGGTGTATCTGAACTAAGGCTAAGATATACTTGGAATCAAAACATGATTACCGCAGCGTTATGTACCGAAAGAGTATCCGCTGTGAGGAGATTGTAATTGGACTTTTAAACAAATGAATTCACAGTACCCCTCACCTTCCCACATCACTCGGTGTGACACACCTTCCCACATCACCTCGGTGTGACTGAGCTGGTTGACAAAAACACACGATGAGCTGATAAAGGCGGTGATAAAAGAATGCGCAGAAACTTAAAACTGAATGAAAATGTTTGATCTACGTCGTGTAGTTTCGTATGATGAAACATTTATCCATATTTCCTTTGGTTAAAGCAGCATGTTGATTAGTTTCCACGAATGACAGTAATTATCTCTGTAGTTAACACAGTTTCCATGTTTTTCTGCCCACCACATATACATCTGAATGACCAGTCGCGTGACCTCGTGACATCAGTATCAGTTTATCATATCGTCAAAACTGATTGCATGCCTTTTTAAAAACCAATACGTAGGTTTAGCCACAGCGAGCAATTTATATGGAACCAAACTCGGCCCTTCAAACGAAAGAGGACTAAATCATCAATCCTATAACCTGATACATTTTTATCCCACCACAATGCTGCCGACCACCAGGTTCAAGTTCTTTATTGACACAAAGCACAAAGTTAACTTCTCGCCTTAACATGACTTGTTTGAAAATTTATTGGTAAATGTTTGTCTTGATTAGATATGACACTCAATATCTGTAGACTTATTATTTTAGTTTCCTATAGCATATCTCAAGGACAATCTGCAACTCGTGTTCTTTTATAGAGTGGAAAGCATAAAAATGGAGGGGACGGATTACTGCTTCGATGAAATCGTCTTCAAGGATGAATCGAATCCAACAGAGAACATGGTAAATAACATAAATATTGCAATTTAAAATATGATTCGTAGTAACTGGACTTTACACTATGTTCTGACGGTCAACGGTTCTCTCAAAAGAAGATAGTTTGTCTTTTAGTGGTCATAGTGGTTGAAGAATAATAGGCACATAGAGAAACCACTACCCAGGCATGGATGGGTCAGCACTAACTCTTGCACATATCATTCCTGGTGACTGAATCAGGTACCTAAGAAATGTAAAGCCATAACCAAAATTGCCGTAATATTCAAGCTGATCCTCCGCCACCATCCCGTTACCCTTTGAGTTGAAAGTAAAGCTAATATGAATTTACCGCGAACGAAATATGCCTGACGTAATTACAATATCCAGGCACATGTAGGACAATTGTAATTCATTGACTTGGTGTTCAGACGATAGAGTATTGTTCAAAATGTCACAGAAGGAAATTAGTGCTGATGACATGCGTGAATACCAAAGGATATTGGGACATTCTGATGTTCATTGAATTGAGAAGGATACAAATTTTACAGATTGGGAGTGTCTCATAGTTAATTTTTTTTAAAATATAGAAATGTCTCTTGATAGTTTAATTGTATTATGACTACATGTATAGATATTGTGAAATTGACACGAATTATTATCACAAAAGTTTTGACTGTCTGTTAGATACTTCAGATCTCAAAGTAATTATATGCATCTTATTCTACCTTTCTTTGTTTCATCATAATATGTGACAATCATGATTAACACAGATTCTAGAATATTCTCCTCATGTTGGCAATCAGGGAGTTAAACAGTGCATATTCCGATTTTGAGAGATTTCAAGTAGGGTTCTAATGAAAATAGTATTATTTGATATATGTAAGTGATATAAATTATATAACAATGTATATAAATGTAAGTGGTAGAATTTGTTTATTTTGCCCCCCCCCCCCCCCGCACAGACAAAGCCAACGACAATATTCACATTCTTCAGGTCATGTAGAATTCTAAATAAGAACAAATAGTTGGTTGTAATCACACGTGGATTTCTTTTGACAGAATGACACAAAACTTATTATTCTCTAATCATGCTATTTCTTGCTAATTTTGGACATTAAAGTTAGATGCTTTTGTTGTTCAAAATGTCTTCATTGTTTTCTGTACTAACCTGAACTTTGATGTGAACGTTTAAATTATATTTCATGGAATTATTCAATTGACTGACACTAGTTTTTTTCTTACAGCTGCCGGAATCGTTCTCGATCGAGGACATCAAAGGTAATTCACATTCAGATATCTATCTATCTATTAGTTATTTTAACATATACCAACGACCACCTATATACAACAACAACTATTTTATTACGAATGAATTTCATCAGTCGCATTCACTTTTACTATGCATGTAATTTCCATGTACTCTCTGACAAACTGTCTAAAGTGCTCATTCACAACAATAACGTTACTGGATGATCCCCGAAAAGCAATCTTGAATTTGTAAGCGGCCGGTAATCGGCACCGGCACTCGTGGAACTTGTTTTTGTACATTCTCTGCATGACGAAAAGTTCATATTAGTTTTGAAATATGTTAACGTTTTCACGCATTTACTATTAATCATGTACATGCACACACACACACACACACACGCGCGCGCGCGATCAGTGCAAGCAGATAGACATTTACACATGAGCTGACGTACCTGTTAAGCCTAAATAATTTCTGGAGAATAATGAAATAAATATATTTTTGATTACAACACATGTCTAAACAAAACAACGAAATAGGTTCTAAGTTTCTATTTGCACAATTTACACAAGATTAATATAGATAGAAACAAATCTGACTGATTGCATTTATTTTATTCCGCTCAAAGAATAAACATGAACTTTAACTAACCATGATTTTTCAATAAACAAGGAAGCAAAGGAAAATGATGCCTCACCATAAAATAATCATTCAATATGCATAAAGCTAAATGAGACAAATGAAATTCATTACAACTTGATTATTCTGTCATCACCAAATTAAATAGGACACACACCGACTTGCAAGCTGGCCAATAAAACCCCGTATGGCCTGGAAGAATAATAAACTTTAATTCCAGGTAAGTACCATATATTTGTTATTCGCAAGAGGAAACAAACCTGGGCGTGTCAATACACAAATATTTCCCTGAAATCTACTTAATTCCAACAGAATCTGGTTCAAACCTTAGAACTATAACAAAGGAATAACACACATATGAGAGTCAAAGCCATAAAGATAAATTCTCCGACAATAGGTACACAAATATATCTGTGCAACTTCAAAGAGACCGCTTTGATGTAAAAAGAAAATGCATACACTTTTTAATGTAAACCACCATCTTTTTCAACAAACAGAAATCTGTCTGCTTTTTTTGCAAACATCAAAGTATTATCTTTTTTTAAAAAATAAAAATAAGCTTGGCTACTTAAAGAAAGTTGAATTAAAATTGGATTCGCCTCGAGCCTAGAATAGTTTCATTTAAATGTACTATTTAAGAATTTACTTATATAAATTTTAGCCCCAGACTTGTAGATACAAACAAATATAAGATTTATATAATCAGAAATCATCTCTGGCACAAATATTTTCAAGGTCATTTGTACCTACTAAAAAGACATGCAATCAAAAAGACCGATATTGGCCTTTGGTTTATCTGTGAGGGTGAAATAAGTCAGAGTGGGATTCTTTTTCCTGCCACACGTATCTAATTTAAATAATTTCTGTATCTTGAGCGAGCGAGTGTACAAACGGTCGGTGGACCAATGTTATAATTCTTATCAGCTTCCTATTTCTACCTATTTGCATTGTTGTCGCCCTTACCTTATTGTCTCCATATTCGTGGTTAAAGGCTCTAGAAAAGAGGTAGTTGCGATCACGGCAACTGTGATTTTCGATTTAGTTTACATGTATTTATCAAGTTTTCATCACCTGGCTGCAGGTGCTTCCTCGTGGTTTATTTGCCAAGAACTTCATGGTTTCTTTTAATATTTATAAACCGAAAATACGACGAATGTATCTATGTGAACGCAAACTTTGAAGAAAAAAAATTAACTAATATCATTTTCAACACATTTTGCCTAATAGATATGAAAGATACACGTACAACTCTTACAGTAATCATCGCGTTATCGCATTATTTGCATGAAATAAACAGTTACTCGTCCTACGTATAAAATAGTGTAGAATAATTTCTCATGCAACATGTAGGCAATATTTCAGCTCATTCCCGTGATTTTTGTCTACGGAGTTTAGGTACGGAAACAAACGCATGGTAATTTAGACTGTGCTATAAAAGACCAATAATTTGTTCAGATCTGACTGCTAGTATTTACTAACACACGAGATAATTACTCTAAGAAATGAGACAAATTTGTGATAAGTTTAAAGTTAAAATTAATTCCGACAATATATGTTCATTTCAGATACCAGCAAGTTCTTCAACAATCGACCAGGTGATCAAAATTTTGGTTGACAAAATTGTGAAAATAACCGATTGATGTGGAAGACACTATCTTATTATAGAGGAGGGCAATGTTGGGGAAGTATACCAGAGAAATGATTCGAGAACGACGCGATTAATCAGAACTTAGTTGCAAGTTGAGAATTTGTAATAGATGGAATACAATAAGTTGTAGAGAATATGAACCATTATCTCACTCGATAAAAGTTTTGAAACAGGAAATACCCATACTTAACCTTACACATGATGGAGAATTGAGATGGATTAGGGCTTACTCCACGGACGATGCACATCTCATAATGTTTGTAGCAATTAAAATATAAGATAAATTCATATCCCAGAAACAGGATGCGCATAGCAAGTTAAGAGACGTATAGTCTGCTTGACATCTCTTGACTAAAGATGGGAGATAATAGTTATATGCGGTTTCACAAGCACCGGAAGGTGATGCAGTTGTCAGCGAAGTGCATGGGACTGTTTTGCTGGCCTAGCTACTGCACTAATTCACCCTTAATGAGCACATGGTTACCATTAATTTATTAGACTGAGCAATACATTGTCTGTTCTTTCTGTGTGCACAACCAGTTGTGACAGATGGACATATAAATGGTGATAGCAAAAAACAACATTTTAAAACTTCAAAGTAAAAAATTATAGTAAATAAAAACATGTACACGCACACATCAAAGCTCTTACTGATGATTGAACTTATTTATGTTCGATTACTTTTATATTATAGATTTTTTCCCTGTAATTTTCAATTTATTTCAATTATAAGGCCTATAACCGTCCAGCAACCAGACAATACTCCCTATTGGATATTTCGTACACTCAAATTATACTCCCTATTGGATATTTCGTACACTCACATTTTACTCCCTATTGGATGTTTCGTACACTCAAATTTTACCTTTGTGTTTCTACTAAAAATATTAATGAGTCATTGATGAATTCTAGCTCTTTTCAGCTAAATTATTACGTGTCTTCGGAAAACTATGCATCAGCAATGGTTTTTGTAAAGATTTTTTTAAACGCCCAAATTGATTAAATCAGTAGTTTAATATATTTGTGGAGCAACATGTCACCCTCGGGTTATGTACATATAAATATTTACACATGATCTGTTTTTAAATATTTTTCTGTTATTCATTTTGGAGAGAAGCTAACTTAAAACTTTGAGTATATTAAACACAAACTAAAACTTAACATGCAATGAATCCTAAATCAAGACCTAACTTTACGTATCATTTTGATAAATGTGGAGCCATGTTACCTGTTAAATAGGATAAGTAAAAAGGAGTACAATTGGAAACCTCTTTCTTTAAAAATATTTTCTTCAAAAATGTTATATCTGTTTCCCGTCTCTATGCCATTTTCTTGTACTAGAGATATGACATTAAAGAAATAGTACAATATTCTTTACACCTAATCACTATATGTTTACTACAGTATATGTCCAGACTGTATTCAAGTACGATTGTTGTGATTTAACTCACATCCTGAGAAAATGTTATTTCAGTTTTTACTGTTACCCATCATAAATGACGCACTCTTTTGTCGCCACCAAGACCTTCGTGTAGAAACGATCCCATAGAATACATCTGACTATGTATAACAAAAACTTCTACAGCGTACATTACAAGTGGAACATAATATGAGCAGTGTTTTGGACCTTGCCATATCTCGTTTGGGAAAATTCATGATCACGCTGTAGCATCACAGTAAGCTGTAGTAATTTTATATTTCAATATGCACAAAACATTTTTAAAATAATTGTCAATTTGGAGTTGAACTTGTGTGAAAAATATACAGTGGTTTGTTTGATAAGACAAAATACTCGCGTTTTATTATCGTAAAAGTTTGGATTAAGCTGTAGCAATAATGGTAGTTTTATGATATTAGCAAAGAATTGTACCTCTACTACTCTAAATATGTGGCACATTTAAAAAAGGAATTCTTAACAGAAAAAATGAATGAAACAAAAGTAAAAAAGTTGTGTGATATGAAAATCTGTGTTAACATAGGATGAATATCACAAAAGAAAATAAAACAACTCCTTGTCAGATATCACTATTGCATAAAACTGTTTGGCAGCCTATTGGAAACATAATTTTTATTTACAGAGTCAAGTAATATGTGCAATTGAAATCTGGAATGCTTTTTATGTTGGTATCTTCTAAAACGTTTTCACCTATACTAACCCCCCCCCAACCCCCCAACCCCAAAAAAAAAAAAAAAAAAAAATAAATATATATATATATATATATATATATATATATATATATATATATATATATATATATATATATATATATATATATCTATATATATATATATATATTTCAATGTACACTTGAAATTAATACTTGGAATACATAGTAAAACGGTATTCTTTAATTTAGCTGACTAATTATAAATAGAAACTAATTCAAAGATCTAGTATCTTTGAACCAACATCTTCATAACTTATATCACATCGAACTCAGTGGTACCGATTTCTCAACTCTATATTTATTTATTAGTTTTTTTTTCAATAGATACCAGATTTCATCAGAATACCAAAAGCAAACATTGGGACATAAAAGAAACTCTTGCCGATTCCATGAAACCTTCAGCACCAACAAAGGACGACGTTAGAGATTACCTTTATAGAGATTTTCTGCCTCAGATAAACCAGCACTTAATCACTTTACCTACCGAACCAATTCCTCCAAGAGATTTCCACAAGTGTGTTACCCCAATAAGTGGGGTTCAGAAAAATGAATTATCTCGCATTCTTTTTTGCCAGCGTTGTGGCTTCGTAAAACATTTAGTTATTGAAGTTTTGGACACTATCACGCATGGTAGCGACTCTCAGTCATACCAAATGGAGCGGTCAGGTAGAAAAGTTAACAGCAAGAGTTCTTGGGTTTCATCAGGAGACTATTCACCTAAACTCATTGGAAAAAACTACATATTAGCACAGGAACAGTCAACCCGTGCTACAACGCGATTAACAGACAATACCTCATCTTTATTTCGGGGACAGGTATCAAAGGTATCATCTGACCTCATTACTCCATTTGAACAAGAACTGAATAAGATCAACATAATCAGTGGAAATTTGGGTGCAAGAAACAACAAAAATTTTCAGTCATCTCGGTCGGTGAAATTTTGTACTCAGAGAATTTGTATGCTTGTCAGAAGATTGGCTAACGGTACACCAGTGCATAATTCCAGAGCTGAGTTGAGTGCATCATTTTTATGCCCATGTTGTGGAGCACTGCTAAATGATCTAATCATGTGGTTAGTGCCCATGCAACACATGACCAAAATTTACGAAGCAAGCATACATCCGGTTAGTCCGACCACTGGAACATCAAGACTTCGTGATGCGCAAGTAAGCAGACATTTCCATTTCAGTGATGCGTCATGTCGACGTATTGAAAATAGTTCAAGTGATAAATGTGGTATCGCGAACTCAGGAAGAAAACAATCACTCGATTTTGAACAAGATGTAATCTACAATAGAAAGGGAAATGAAATGGTGCCTGAAAGACGACCAGTGCACAGAAAAACTCCTAGACGAGTTGTCATGGATGCTTGTATATCATCTGCATCAGAACAGTTGCAAAAAGAGCCAGCTTCACCATTGGAAGGGTCACTGCAATCAGGAAAAGACCTATCGGGTCGATTGAATCACAACACACCTCAGAAAGAATTACCTTGTGACACCGTCAACCAGAAGAATGAACATGTTTCCGTAACAAAACCGTTAGACGTAAATACAGTTGTGCAGCACGTGAACCCCTTATCTGCACTTGAACAGCTAGAATGTGAGCACGTAGCCAGAACAGACGAGTTTTCACAGAACAACAGCGAATTAGCTATTGACCAAACAGTACAGAAGAATGAATATTCGCTTGTACCAGAGATGATAAACGGGGCATCTTCATTTGCATTTGACCATTCAGAAAATAAAAATGCCAATCAAATGTACGACCAATTGCCAATACAGAAAAAGGTCGATACGTCTGCCCAAGAAGATAAATGTTCGTCCGCACCAAAAAATCTCGAATGTGAGCAAGCAGTAAGAATGAATGACATTGTAACTAGACTAGAAACACCAGCCAGTGATTTAACCGTTCAGGCAGACAACGCTTTGTCTCTGCAGGAAAAATTAGATAGCGTTAGTGCTATTCAGATGAATGCGCCTTCATTTTTATCTGGAAATCAAAATATTCAACCAACTCCCGGGATGAGTTATCTTTCACCCTCTAGTCTAAATTTCATAGACAAAAGGTTGGAAAGTGATGAAGCCGACCAGAAGAAACAACTTTCGTTCACTTTTATGGAACCAGATAGTAAACCGTCAGTTCTTATGAATGAACCGTCACAAGCGCAAATAGAAGTGGCTAGCAATGCAAGCATCTGGACGAATGATAGCTCATATGTTTCGGACGAGTTAAAAAATAATTTAGGTTCTGAGAAAGACGAACGTTTCAGCACACCTGTAAAGGGCAAAAGTAAAATGGCCAAAGGAATCAGCAACCATTTTTGTGAAGTGGTACAGTTAACCAGTAATCTAACTGAACAGCCGAATGACAGAATTGCGGACAAACTACCTTGTGATTCAGCTGTTGAAAAGGAGAACTGTTCAACTATACTGGAACAACTAGACTTTGAGTCGGCTACTCATACAAAGAATCAACTATCGTCACAAAAAGAGCCAGATAGTGATCTAAAATTCCAAACTGAAAATCAATCACCTGTACAAGAGCAGTTAAAAATCGACCGATTACAGCATGCAGAGGAATCTTCTTTTCCTCAGGTGCACTCAAAAAACAAGCCATTTATTCAGAGGATGGATGACCTGTCATTACCTAAAGTAATCGCAAATGAATCTGCTATCCTAAGGATCGATAACTTAACCGACGAACCAGATACAAAGAGTGATAACCCTCCATCTGTAGCGGAAGGGTTCGAAAAGGATATGGCTGTCTGGAGGGATGGACCTACATCTGTGCCAGAAGCGCTTAAAAGTGAGTCGACTTTCCAAAGAAAAGACATGTCTCTTGTACATGAACATATAGGCAGTGATCAAGCAATTCAAAATAACGAACTCTTATCTCCAACATAGCAATTGAGAAACAAAACAGACAGACCAGAGATACAATCAGCCTGGCAGAATAGTATATCTCCACCCCCGTTGGTGCAGTTGGAGTGTAAACAAGCAGTGAAGAGGTTGGACTTTTTGCCTACATTGACGGGATCATCTAGTATACCAGCAAAATGGGAACACTGTACAAAGGGATCATCCAGTATACCAGCAAAATGGGAACACTGTACGAAATATACAACTACAGAGCCGATATCTGGAGTTGATGACTGTATTAGCCCTCCTCAGGTACAGTTTCTTTATTCTACTCGATGAATACTTAAGAAGAAGCTAACTTTATGTAATATATGCTGAAAAGGAATCTGTTTCTTTCCTATAGTGATTGACGCCACATATACATCAAATAATAATACAGAACAAATGAGTTAAAATTAACGTACATATTTATTCCGTCAGAGTAAATGCCGATATTAAAAAGGGTAATTGAAATATTCGCGTGACAATCTCTCTGTGTTGTAAACTAACTTTACCGATATACTGAAAGAAGTTATTATCTTAAATATGCTTGATCCGACAAACTACAAGTACTTACAGGTATATAAACTAATATTTACCTGACAAAACTAAACGAACCAAACAATTCATAATTAGTCAAAAATAGTTCGTATTATGTCACACTATCTTCTTCCTGTTAATAACAAAATTATTTGTCTTCAAGTTACGCATAGAGAAATTTTTGTTTTTGGCACATTTGTTTTTAAATATTCAGTAACGCAATACGTGTAAGTTTGTCAAACTTAAGATGTTCTGTAGTGCAGCCAATAGTTTACATCATGAATTTATTTCATGATGTTGTATGTAATGGTTTATTAATTGTATGTTTTCTTCCTCTGATTTGTGTTACTAATTTTTAGATTCCTCCTGACTCTGCAGTGCAGGCTTTGTTTGAACACGGGTACGATCATCATACAGTTAGGGAAGCATATGGCAAAATTCAACAGAATAAGTTACCTTGCGATGTTTTTTTTAAAGAGTAAAACCTACAAAATTCGACCCGTATACAAATTGAAACAGATTTTTCTTTTTGCTGGGGGGGGGGGATAATTTTATTAGTTCTGTTTTAATTCAAACTGAGGGAATTTCAGAAAATATTAACGAAAGAAAATAAACTTATTCGAATATTGAAGCTTTATCTTCCCTTACGGGCGCAACTCAGCCCAAAAAGTAAAATAAAAAATAAATAAATAAATAAATAAAATAAAATAAAATAAAATAAAAAAACCCTAATCAAATATCACCCTTTATTCGATAGATCTCATACGAGACTTCCAAAAGACTTAAATCGTTTTCAAACCGAAACCCTGCCCACACACCCACACACCCTTCCCTCTCTTAGAATATGTATTTTACAGTATATACTTTATTAAAAGACTAATGACAATTAGTCATGTTTAGAAACTCTCTGTAGTAGTTGGAAAATAATCACACAATGCAAGTTTTTTTCCCTATGCTCAACTTATTTTTTCTTATTCAAATAATCAGACATTTAACTTGTCAGTTGAAAATACATCGACTTTGAACATATTAAATTATGTACAACAATGTTAAATCTACGAATTACTGGACAAGGTATACTATTTATATATAATAATCAACTGTAGGAGTTTAAGAGCAAAAGATGTACTTATGCTTATAAACTTTAATACTCGATGGCTTTAACAATTGTGACCCTTCGTCAGAATATGAGATTGTAATAAAGTGACGTTCATTTAGTAGTAAATCTAATCGTATATTGAGTATTATTGTTAGGCTACCAAACTCTTGAAGTATATATGAATTTATATCAGTGCCTTTAGAACAAATATAATTATTATTCAACTCCAGAATCTATCAACATACAAAATTTGGAGGCTTATCTTCCATTCTCTTATACGAACATTTTCTGAACATATGCATGTGAGTTATGGTTCCTATATAAAGTGAAACTAAATTCATGATATTTAGTATACTAAGCCTTCTTTCTTGGCACAGGTATGTTATTAAATTTTCTCTTATGTTTTACATGACTCTGAACTTACTTTATTATTCGAAAAGTGTCTTAAATTATGCAAGTGTACATTTCATAATTAATTTCCTACATACTTGTTACTTATGAAACTGAAGCAAATTAAATAAAGTTTAATTGGACATGAATTTGGGACTAAGGTAAAAACTTATATTTCTCCTGGTTGTCACACCGCTGTCAGATACCAATCAGTCCTTTTTTGTCTTTAGGAAGTGGAAGTCCATGCGCAGCGGACTTGATGGGGGCCATACTTGATACGGAACATAAGGAAAAGGAAACAAGAACAGATATACAAAAACTAGAGCCAAATAATTTACTCTACTTGCTTTTTTTGTTGCTCCCTTCAGACTTCCTGTGTATTCCTATTTTATATATTTCCTTATAAGTGCACAACATTCAATAACAAATATTCGTTAACCAACCTTGAATTTCCGTGAAATTAACCACATTTGGTTCAATGTTACTTTAAAAAAAAATATCTATTATCATTTGAAATAGACCTGGTGTGATAATTTTTGTCGTAAGGAAAACTCGACTGCTATACTGAGTGCAAATTGCACACACTGTACTTTTTATTTAAAACAACGATGCTTATAAGCGAAATTATAGTTTATTAACACTAGCTCATGGCCGAAGTATTGGCAGTATACAAATTCTAATCATGACTATCTGCTAGAGAAAGTAAATCATGTCTTAAAAGCACAAATACAAACAGGCGGCTCGAGTGAATCATGTCTTAAAAACACAAATACAAACAGGCTCGAGTAAATCATGTCTTAAAAACACAAGTACTGGCTAAATTAAACCAATGACAATCTAATTCCATTTTCCATTTTTTTAAATCTTGCATTTACTTGCAGATAAATGCCATTATTTCCCCTCTAAACATACCAGTATATACCAGATTATGTTAAGATTTGCCTCTAACAGTTTCTTCTCCAATACGCAGATAATGGTGCTGAGGCGGGGACCCTGCCTACCAAAAGAGGTAAATACAAAGCTTGCGTAAATTCCAGCAAGGCGAAGAAGGGTACTGCTTTTTCGTGGGATTCCCAAGAAAGTAAAATTTGTTGTACCACACTGACTTTCGTCGTGTTTCTGCCGTGTGCCCATATGATGAAGAATTGCCCACGTTGTGCATCAGTCTTAAGGAAATGCCCAAAATGTAAGAAGACTATTACGAGGATAATTGAACCAAAATTCTAACTTGTTGAACAATGAACTAGTAGTTCATAATCTGGTCACATCTGACTGTTTCTCGCAATTTTATATAGAGGTTTTGTATTGACCATGTTGTCGTAGTATTGTTTCTTAAGTCACAGATTATCCGATGTCCATCAGACGCCAACATTTTACTTTCAGTGTATGGCCCATAAGAATATAATGATTCAGTCAGACATGAAAACTGATGTGAATTGTGTAAAACTTTTTCTTCCAAACATTGTAGGTATATGCGATTATTACTGTATATACACAATTTAATGAAATGTATGAAGTTTTTGAAAGAGTCTGATGAGCATTATGTGTACAACGAGTACTAATTTTTAATCATTATGCTTTTTAAAAAAATATTGATATATAGGTAAATGACACATATATGTAATACATTACACATTGAAACGATATTGAAACCACTTTCCAGTAAGACAAGAAATATAGGCAGATCTAGACAACTTATTATGTGCATTATTAAGCATTATTACCAGAATAAATACGTCATATACTATATATATATATATATATATATATATATATATATATATATATATATATATATATATATATATATATATATATATATACATACCTTTGTGTGCAAGTATCAGAGATTTAAAAAAAAAACCGGTTCCCGGCCGTGACTAACAAACTAGCTAAAATGACTGTTATCTGTACATGTAGGACATTGTACATAAGGAGGTCATAATTATTTCATGCAAGTTTTGGTTTACTATGATTTTCCATTTATTTAAACACTGTGTAACAACTGTAAAAAATGCAAAAACTTATCTCCTGGATTGATAAAAACTTTTAACTAAACGATTGCTTTAGAGTCTGTACTGTAGACATCCATCAGTCTTTTACACCATTTGCTTTATAACTATATTGTGTGGCGGTGTTTCAGCACATATCAAACCTTGATAACAAAGAATAAAATGTGTAGCCTTGTCTGTGATTAAAAACACAAAGTAAAAAGATAGTAGCAACAACAATTAAAGTATCATCCTTGGAAACATGACTGATGACCTTAACCATCGGACTTTATCTGAAATGCCCATCAATTAAGTGTTGTGTATGTGAATGGTCGAGGTAGTAAGTCTGCTTGTTGTCAGTTAACAGCTAATTTTTAATCATTTTCAGTAGAGTGGAATAAAATAGTGTTGTTTGGATGCAATCCTATAGTATCGCTTTCTAAAAGAAAACATTTTTTTTCAATAAATAAATGGTTTAAGATAGGCATGGAAGGATAATACCCAAACTGAAGCAATAGCAAATCCAGAACCAAATATGCCGCATTTTTCGGTACATTCAATAACTAAGCATATTGATGTTTTCTTTTTGTTACAACCATTTATATCTCCTTTGAATGCTCTTGTATAAAACTTCAAAAATATCTGGTCACTTTTATGGCAAAAATGCATCGGGATGCCTGATATATTTAACAAATATTGCATAGTGCTGAGGTATATAAACCATGTTTGGGTGACTGACAGGTTTATGGAATGATCTGTCCATAAAAATTCGTGAGGCCGTTCAGCATCATGCAATATTTATTACATTATGCTGAATGAGTATCGGTCCATGCCACTAGTAACGGCACCTATCGCCCAGTTGTCATGCGCCAGCCCCATAACGCAGACGGCCATGCGCGCATCCCAAAAACAGATGGAATTAGGTCGAGGTTAAGGACTCACTCACTATGCACATATATGCATTTATGTATAGGTGATATCAAAAGAATAATAACAGCTTACAATAAAATAGAGGGTAAAGATGAGGTTAATTTGTCTGATGTTTTCTGAAACAGTCATCGATGTTATGATTCCTACATGCATCTGAATTTATAGTAACTATAGATTCTGTTTATTCTAATTTTTTTAAACATGTATAGAGATTTATATTCCTGCTTTTCCGTGTGTACTTACATGCATAAGTGAGAGCATAATGTGAAGCAACTCTGTCTGAACTGTACGAGATGGGGGATTCAAACTTAGGATAACTTTGTAGATATGTACAGAGATCTCAAAACTGTAATTCACTCCTGTTGTGGCTATAGTTTGCTGGGTATGTTGAAGTTTTATAACTGAGAAAATGGTGGAGTTGATGCAGCTTTACTGCTAACTGTAGTTCAACAAGTAGGTGGTCTTACAGCATCATCAGATTTATCTTTTACTTAAAAAATGCGTGGATAGAACCACTTAAAATATCTATTCTCATCCAAGGTATTAAAGCTCGAGATTACAAGGGCAATTTTTGTCTTTGTGAGTGATTACAAATACTTTTAGTGATGTCGCTCTGATTGTTATACACCGTATTCATGTTCAGGAACTTTTTGTGAGAGATTTAGGATGGTTTTTTATATGTCATGAGATCCTTCTGTTTACTAATCATTCTAAGTCAAAAGTTTATTTTCCTCTTCCTTCCATTTTATATGTGGATCAGATCCTTTCATTCGTGTATTAATTTGCTGGTGTGTTATCTGCTATATAGCAAAGGGGTTGTTTCTCCGTCAAATATAGTACCTGATCATATTAACATTTGGATTATTCTCTGCTACCTCCGAATCCAGCCCTTACTGAAAGACGACAAACTTCTTTCTGTATATATATCATAATGACAAATTGAATCAACTCTTTCTACCCACGAGGTGGCTACCGTTATACCCGTATGTAACCAGTTTTCAACTTTCGCTTAATGCTGTAACACGGATCCCCAGGAATCCAATCTATCATATCTCTAAATTGATCCATCTACTTCTTTATTTCAGCGGTATAGTAAGTCAAAATGTTGTTCATATGGTACACAAAACATTTCGTGAAATTCCAGTGAGTTTATTCAGATTTTATATTTATCGAACCGTTCGTTATTGTCACATGTGACTTCGATCTCTAACATACAATTTCATTGTTGAAAATTTTCGACGCTGTACTGTTCAATAATTATACTTCTGAGTCGTATTGTTCACTCGGGTTGACATTTATTTCAACAATTTATGTATAATTGCTGTATGCACTTGTTTCTTGTTTTCTGTTCTTTATTAGAGAGATGACAATGAAGTGTAAGAAGTGGAAGCGCTTTAACGTCGTGGAGAATGTACTCGAGACTAGTCTTCTATGTATTAAGTACTCATCAACACACAGGTGCAACGTGTGTTCTCTTTGGTCGGAAAATACGTGGTCTAACGTTTTGAAGAAACAGCTCAAAGAATGCACCCCCCCCCAAAAAAAAAAAAAAAAAAAAAAAAAAAAAAAAAAAAAAAAACAAGCACTCTCCATTTCATCACAGCAAGAAATTATTACCTTACGCCACACGTCAAAATCGCTGATTAGTCCCATGGGGGATGTCGAAAAGCACCCCCCCCCATGGAGATGCAGAAAACAGCACCAAAACATACCATATAAGAGAATGCAGTAGAAACAAAAGGCGATTCCAATCAAGCATTGGAATCGTGTATGATTTTATTGATTTAAAAGGCTTTGTTGTCGAGATTGTCAACGAGTGGAAACGTCGATTTGTCTTTGACTCCCACTGGGGATAAGCCTATGACCCCGCCCATGAAGAGTGAGGGTTCACATTTAGATATCACCCCGCCTAGATGTGCGAGGTTTTACAGCCAAACGTATCTCTTCCCGTTAGACTTGAGCGTTTACAAGTATCATGTACCCCATCCGTGCATGAAAATATTCAAGCCGGATGTGAAGGTGTAAATGTTGGCTTATACGGCTGGCCAAACTAACCAAACCGCAATTGGACTTGTACGGCCGGCCATCAGAACGGTCAGCTGAACTGCAAGCCATACGGGAAGGATCTAAATTTGAACTATATGGCCGGACAGCCGACTGGTTGAAAAGGCCGACCAGCAAGGCAGATATCGTCTTTCGCACGCCGTACCGACTGCTGAGCAACAAGTCCATCAATATGAACGAACCATGTATGATTACAGTGGTCAAGAGTCTGTTATCGCTGACTGGCGATCAGGCCGACTGGCCGTCCGTCCACTTATTCGGACATGAACGGTGTCTTACGCCGAACAGACCGCACATCTATCCGGCCGGCCGAACCGACCGACCGGACTTACCATTCCTATGAAAATACATAGTGAACCGGTTTTACTTATAGAGCCGGACCGGCATTCTATAATGCGACCACTGACATAATATCCAATGGGCATGATGATGATGCATGCCGACGATACTTCATCATCACTACCTTATGGAATGCTGTATCCCTGGACACAGGGTGTACAAGTGGAAGACAGACCCCAAGTTGATGAAGGGGATGAAACAGAAATAGCTGAACATTCCGATCCAACAATGAAGAGGATGACGGAATTGAGCTTCAAACGGCGATAGAGGCAATCTATAGGATTTTGCCTGCATCGGAATGCCGCCCTCCACTATTCATCCTTTTTACCTAAAATGTCAAGGCCTCTGTAGATGTAAATGATGACGACGACAGTCCGTCCTTCAAAACTCTACCACAGTCGTAAAAAAGTGCAGAAATATACCGGGTGTGTCCCAGAGAAAATTCGCGACCCCGGTAATGCAAAAGTCTTCTCGATGAGTCAGTTCTCACCTCAAAGGTATAAATCATACACTGATGTATACTGCCCGGAAATGCTAAGTGTAGATAAGGATATTTCCGCATTTGGTATGACTGCCCCACCATACTATAAAGTGGATAGGCAAGTCTTTAATGCTTCTTCAAAGATAATAATTAACGTTGTGTCAACTTCCTCACTACTTGACTTAGCGCCTTGGCTATATTTCATCTAGCTGAGAAGGCCGGAAACGATCATGCTTGGGATTCGGTGAGACGTATTGCCAAGGGAGTGGATAAGGCAACCAAGCACACGATGATTAATACCCATACAGCCGCGTTTGCAATATGGATTTAATTAGAAGAGACGCACACTCCTGCACTTTTCTGCTTTTAAACAACATCACGCGGCAGTCTTGCGTACCCTCCCTTTCGGTTCTCCCCTTCTGTATGGAGGTTAAATTGATGAGGTGAGAAAGCAAGCGGCACACCTGCACCATCCAGCACAAGATCCCAAATTTGCACGACCCTTTCAGGGAACTTTCCTGAGCCGGGAAATTCGCCGTCAGAAATAGTCTAGGGGCAATTCTCAATGACAACAAAGTAACCGTGGCCAAGCGAACTATAGGAGGTCATAAGCCCCTACATTTCGCCAGCAGGCAGGGAGGAGGGGATAAAACAAAGTTTCTCCTCCTCGAAGCCTTCCGCCAACCGTCAATGACTTACCGTTCTTCCCGCCCGCTGGCGATCCATCCGTGGGTGTCAGACTCCTTCTTTTTCGCCAGACTTGGACCAACCTTGTTTCCTGAAAACGAATGGGTGATCCAAGTTATGACGGAGGGTCTCCAGGTCTCGTTCGTCTGGCCCCCTCCACTTTCGTCGTTCCCCTTCATGACAGAAATCCCAAAAGATCGCATGAAGGAGGATGTAATACAGAAGGAGATAAAGCTTTTACTTATGAAGCGGGCGGTTGAGGTAGTACGAAAACCGTATTCACAGGGCTTCTATTCCAGGATCTCTCTGGTCCCCAAGTCCAACGGAAAATTGAGACCCGTAATAACCTAAGCAGGCTCAATCAATTTATTTTGAGCCCAAAATTCAAGATGGTGATGGCAAAGTCTGTCCATCTTACAGTGTGACGCGACGAGTACGCGATCAGCCTCAATCTGTCAGACACATACTTCCACATACCAATTCATATAGCGTCACAAGATATCTCCGATTCGCATACGTGGGGACAGTATACCAATTATGTACTCTTCCTTTCGGCTCAATCTAAGTACTTGGATCTTCATAAAAACGCTAGACTGCGTAATAGCCAAGCTCATAACGACCTTCTCCTCATCAACGACGGCATACGGCATACCTGGACGACATACTTCAATAAAATTAGGCAAGTTCGGTCTCGGCCGACGATATGAACAACCTTCTTTCCCTCATGCGCAGTCAATGTGGAGAAGTTGGACCTTATCCCCTCTCAACATTTTATCCATATTGGTATGGAGCTTTAAGACAGGTCATCTGGTACGTCTCCCTCACAAATGCATCGAAAGCATAGTTCATGCGTCAGAGAGGGCGTCAAACAAGACGTTTATTTCGGCGAGAGAGTTCCTTCAGCTCCTCAGCTTATTCGATGCTGCGGCGGACTTGATACACCTTGGCCGCCTATACATGTGCTCCTTACAGATGGCCCTTCTGGCACAATGGCGACCGATCACGGGCTTTCTAGATCCCCACATTACGATCTTGATCAATATCAAAGTCTTCCTTATGCAATGCCAAGATAGGAAGTGGCTAACGGCTGGAATACCTCTAGAAAACTCTCATTCTGAAATTATGACTTGTACCGATGCAAGTTTGTCGGGTTGAGGAGCTTACTTGCTACCGGACTTTGCGACGGTCATTGACAAATGGATGCTTCAAGAGAAGGCTCTTCATATCAACATCTTGCAAATGAAAGCCATTCTCAACGCCTCCCACTCTTGCATGCAAGGACAGACGGTCATGATAATGTCGGACAATTCAGTTGTGGCTACGTACCTCTTCAAACAAAGAGGACGAAATCACCAGACCTTTTTATCAAGGAGAGGACAACTGCTTCAAACAGAGTGGTCTCTCCACCTGTCAATATTCAACCGGGTTTGTGCCCTATGTGGCGGCTTGATGATAGACCTATTTGCGACAAGGTGGAACAACAAAATGTCCACCTTCGTTTCCCCATTTCCAGGCCCAGAATCAAGGACCGTCGACGCTCTTTCAATCAACCGGGATGGAGTGTGGACATACGCCTTCCCTCCATCAGTGTTGATTCCAAAAATAATTTCGAAAATGAGGGGTACAGACTGCAAATTAGTTCTGATTGCCACTCTACAATGAGTCAAATCGTGGATCAACGATCTGCTTGCCTTAGCAACACACGTACCCAGAAAGTCATAGCGACTTCCACCTTGCTCAAGCAGCCAAGTTCGGCACTATTCCATCATTTACCGAGAAACTCCTCCTTCACGCTTGGCTCTTGTCAGGGATGCCCTGCACGAAAAGGAGTTCGGAGCTTCCATTGTGGAGAGGATCGAAACTGCTAGAAGGCCCTCCATTCTGAAAGCATATGAGGGAAAATGGCGAGTTTTTAATGACTGGTGTCACATCAATTGCCGTCACACCACTTTCCGCATCTATTCCCCAGCTGCCTAACTTCTTTATGTTTCTCTTTGAGGTCAAGAAGTTAGCTCCTATCACACTAAAGGGATACCGTTCCATGATTTCAGACACGTTTAGACATCATGGAAGGGACGATATTGGACTCAACAAGGATCTTTCCGACTTGCTGTCCAATTTCTACATCTCCAGACCACGCTCACTCACCTTTTTTTTCAAAATGGAATCTCTCATGGGTTTTAAGATGGGTCAACTCATACAAGTTTGAGCCTGTATCTTCCACCTCACTAAAGCAGCTATCATATAAGACTTGCCTTCTGATGGCGCTAGCTTCAGCATGCAGGGTGAGTGAGCTACATGCCCTATCCGTGGATCCAAACTACATGCAAATCCGTTCTGAAATTTAGTCATTTGAATGACGCAACACGGTTTTATCTCAAAAAACAGATTGCCGTTGCTAGGTAACCAGCAATTAACTATTCGCTCCATATGTCGAGAGAAGCGAAGCTGCAGGATCCCGTACGCGCTCTCAGATGCTATCTGAAGCGCACTGAAAGCATCCGAAACAGCCATAAAAGACTATTCCTACAACTGAAGCAAGAAGGCAAGACATAACCCTACAAGCGCTTGCCTCTTGGTTAAAAGGAGGTTATCAAATCTGCGTACTCTAAATTCTCTCACAGGATCAGGTACGACTTATCATAATTTCGGCTCATGAAATACGAACCATTTCCATGAGCCTGGCCTTTGAACGTAATGTCTCAGTTTGAAACATAGAGGGGTCCCGGGTGGCCGAGTGGTCTAAGGCGCTCGCCTTTACAGTTCACTCACAAATCTCACCTCTATCGGCGCATGAGTTCGAGTCTCGGCTCGACCATCATGGGTATATAAGAAAGCTTGCCAGTAGCTTCCCGTGGGTCGGTGGTTCTTCCAGGGGTCTTCCTCCACCAAATATACTGGCCGTCATGCATTGCCTATCATGTGCTCAACAATGGTGTTAAGCCCCACAAAACCAAACCAAACCAATCGAAACATAGTGGAGTCAGTCAGATGGCACGCTAAAACTACTTTCTCCAGCTTCTATCTGCGTGACATGGCCTCGCAAAGGAGAGAACTGAATCTCATTGGGATAGTGGTAGCTGCCCAGACAGTGACCACGCTCGATTTATGAAAGCACAACCTTAGATCCAGTCGGAAATTTGCAGCTTTCGCTGGATTCGCCTAGAAAACCTTTAGTAGTAAGACTATAATCAAGTGCAGATCACACAGGGAATGCTCTCGCACGTGTAATAACAAACCGTCTTTGGTTGTGCTAAACTAACGTTAGGAAAAGTTCACCCTTTTAGCAAAGCAATGATGCTCCTACTGGGAGACCCGGGCAGAGGTAAGATGCTCAGTATATCCTCTACCTCTTACCTATTCTCCTAATGTTAATGTGATCATGTCATGTATTTTACGGAGAAAGGAAATTGTTTTAGTAAGTTATTTTTCTCCAATAATACTTTTTTGATCACATTACTTAAAATCCGTCCCACCCTTTCCCGCAAAGTGAGCAGCCTATTATAGGTTTCGCCCAAGTGAAAACCGGTTACATACGGGTATAACAATAGCCACCACGCGGGTAGAAAGGAGAGGTAATCTGTAAGAGTTGCTTTCCTTTGTATGATAATATAGTTAGAAAGACGTTTTTCGTCTTTCATGGAGAGCTGAGGTTGCAGAAAGTAATCCTAATGTTAATGTAAGCAGGTAAGTAGTATAGAGAAACATAATTTACATTAAAAAAATGCTTTCTTTATGATCATATTTGTTCCAATTCTCTTCGTGTTCATATATTTCACTTTCTTTGGACAGCGGAACACGCATGCCTTAACATTATAATTTTCATGAGATTGTGTGTTGCCAACTATATTGCTATGGAATTACTTTCTTTATAATAGTATTTGTCTAATTTTCATTAATATACATATGCTTCGTTTTATTTGCATATGCGTCCAGACAATTCTATATTATTCAGTTTGTTGCATTTTCTTTTAGCAAGACCATATTTTCTTGTGACCGTCATATTCCCCACCCTGTTTTATGCATAAACTTCTTTTTACAAAGAAATGATCAATCTTGCAGTACCATTTATATATAAATTTTACCATGGTTAGACTACTGGAAAGTTCCCAAGAACATCCTTCTTTTTCTAGAGAAAGAGAACCAGCCATTATGTATCGTTTATATACTGATTCACTCTGTTGCTTTTTGTATAATAAGGGAGATCATTTCTTTCTCAATATTGTTTTCCTCATAATTTGCGTTTACATGTACTCCACATCTGGCTTATTTCAGAGAGAAATGACCATTATTCGTTATAATATATTAACTGTTTATTAGATGTTATACAGCAATATTATAATTATAACAATGATATACTGGTTCCCTTTCTTTTTTTGTGTATCTGTACAGATACTTCTTTTCTAATGAGGGAGGTGTGTGTGTGTGTGTGTGTGTGTGTGTGTGTGTGTGTGTGTGTGTGTGTGTGATTTGGGGACCAGGCATGCTATATCATTCGTATATATTATTTTGCGGGAGTTTTGCCAGCTATTTAGAAAGGGAATATTTTCTTAATTATTGCCTTTTCTATCAATCTGTGCGTGATTGTACATATACTTTGTTTTCCTATGTGGGGGAATCAGACTTGTATATTTCCTTTATTAATTTTGCCTGCTATATTAAAAGTAGGAATACATTTTATGACCATCTGTAGTCACATTTTCGATTTACACATACTTGTTTTATGTTTGTTTGGAGAGTGCTATCAGGCATGCTGTATCATTCACATACAGTAATACATATTGCTAAGCTTTTCCCCAATCTGTTTGTGTACATATACTTCGTGTTCTTACTAGAGGAGACCAGGCATGCTGTGTCATATTACATAAATTGCTGCTTGCCGTATAGCAAGAGCGATACAGACTATAATTATTTTTGTACTTATAAGTTTTTTTGTGGGGGTTTTTTTTTTTGGGATGGGGGGTACCAGGCAAGCTGTATCATTCTAATATATTTGATTCGCGTGTGTGTTGCCTGATCTTTTTTTTTTTTTTTTTGTACAACAAGGGACCAAGTAAAGTGCATCATTCCTGTTTAAATTGTCTACTATATAGCAAGGAAGATTTTTTTTATTAATACCGTTTTTTTTTCTTTTCATTTATATGCACTTCTTTGTTTTAGTGGGAACCAGACATATTGTATCCTTTTGTACATAGATTCACTGATTTGATGCTTGCTAAATAGCATGGGGAATACTTTCATACTGGCTATCGTTTTGTATATAATTAAATCTTTGTTACTGGTAAGTGGATAAGACAATCTTTTTTCACATTCATATATGTGCATGAACACGTTTTCCAGTGAAGAACACCAATGAATAATATCTCTATATTTCATCACCTGACCATTGTCTAACACCACATGACGTCAAAATAGCGTTTTGATTGGCGCACATTTTAACTTTTTTGTATGACGTCATCATATACAAGGTTGTTTGCTATTATTCTATCCTGTTAATTTCAGCAGTTATCTGATCTATCTATGTTTAACTTCATTCTTCGTTGTAAACCAAACCTTATACCATTTTTCTAAATAGTGAAACATTTTTAATATTTATTTTGTCCTTTGTATGCTTTATCTGTACCGACTAGGCATCATTTTGTTTTGAACATAAGCTTTGTAGGCAGGAATGTGAGAAGAAAGAAAAAAATCTTTCTTTATATATCTGTGTTGGATAAGAAAATTCTACCCGAGGTTTTGAATTATGTGTCAGAAACGAGACTTTGAAAAATTCCACCGTATGAATTTGACCTTCGGGTGTAATTCTCATATCCTTCACCAATGCATATAAAGGATTATATTAGCATTTAATCTGTATTTCTTACCTTCTTTGAGGTGAATACCCTTGTTTGCACTTTACAAGAGTATGTTTTTTAACTATGCTGTCTGCTTGCTAGGGTTGAAAGTTTAAAAAAATCGCTTTTAACTTCATCTTCTTTTGACGAGTACAATGTCTCACCATATTGGCTTTTGTTACATAGTTAGTGACCCTTATTGAGTAAATACAGGATTGAGACAGAAAAATGTCGCTACTGGTAGCACTACAACACCTTTAAAGGCCTATCTATTCCTTTTTGATCCCAGGATTATATAAATTCGCCCCCAAACCGTGACATATTTCTCAAAATTTTCTCAGCCTGGTAATATATGCTGTATTACGCTGTACGCTTTGATTTGAAAATGTCATTCTAGGAGTATAATTTGTGATTACTTTGAGATAATTATGCTGTCGAATTTATAATTTAGACTTTAGGAAAGTGTATTTACGTGAAATCAAGTTCCTCTGTCCCTTGTAGTTTTTCTTATTCCTTCTTATTCCTATTCAAGAGTTTAATTGATTTTGTTTTTTGTTTTGTATTACGCTTGTGCTAGTAGTAAAAGAGCTATAGCTATTAGTACATGCAAATACCAATATCATATTATAAATTATGAAACTTTTAAATTTCTGTTAGCTTTCGAACTTTTTTGAGATGCAGTTTCCAAATGTTAGTTACATATTTTAAGTGAATATATATATATATATATATATATATATATATATATATATATATATATATATATATATAAATAAATCACAAGCTAAAAGTAGGTGAACCGTATAATGGGCTATTTTTATATTTGCAGCTGTAATTCAATAAGTCTAAATGGACTGCGGTGAAAATGGGATATTGAATTTATAGCTTGTTGATTTTATTTAACGTATTAAGGGGGTGAAGTAATCGTATATAATAAAGTATGTAAGTTTTACGTGTTTATTTTTGACGCATTTGACAGTTGCATGAAATTAGTAAAACTTAAAAACGCGTATAAAATGCCCGTTATACGGTATGCTCTCTAATATAAATTATAGATTAGTCAAATAACATACGTGCTAATATTTGCTACCTATCAGACATTTTTTGTTGCTCTTCCCGCGCATGTGGTTGATTTTTTGGGACCGACCATGTAATTTTCGGGGTAGGATGGGGTGGGGTGGGTTAAGGTGGAATGAACCTTAGAGGTTTTTTTTTTCAGAAAAAAATTCCTGCCCCCAAATAGCTTGAAAAAAATACTCTTGCTCTGATTTGTAGGAAAAAGTACTGATTGTATGCTTCTGTGCTTCATATTAGGTCAAAACAAAGTTTCTTCATATAGAAAAAAAATTTATCATGGTTGGAAGAAAATCCCAGCTCTCTCTCTCTCTCTCTCTCTCTCTCTCTCTCTCTCTCTCTCTCTCTCTCTCTCTCTCTCTCCACCAAAGGTCGGTCCCTTATATTGTTTTGAAAGTGCTTCTTAGCGGAAGTTTTCATTTACAGCTATTTGTATGAACATAGGCCATATTTAAAATTATTGAATATACTTTTCTTTATAATTGATGTAATTACGATATAGTATTCAGATGTTAGTTACACATTGTAAGTAAATACTGCTGCATATATTTCACATCATGGTGTAGATAGCATGTATTTACTGCAGTAGTTCTTTTACATACATTTTCTTTTCATATCATAGAGGGGAGCAGGCATGCTTTATTCATATATACCAGTGGTGATATAGCAAGTGGGGGATACTTTCATTGAATCATCAGTGTTTTCTTTCTTTTCGTGTACATATACTTCATTTCTTTGGAAAGGGCTGAGATATTATGTACCGTTTGTAAATATTATTTGGAGGTTGTATTGCCTGCTATGTGACGAGGGTAGTACTTTCAGAATGGTGATTGTTTCTTCATTTCCATCACTGATACGCTAGATAACACAAACAGTTAGTTATTCCGTTCGGTTTAGAACAGAAACACGAGTCTCCGAGTGGGTCAAACTTTTTTACCTTGGAATACTCTATATGCAACTTTGAAGAACGTTGTCAATATAGAATTACTAGATCAGGGTACTTTCTATTTTATGAACAAGAACGTCAGTTTTAGGTAGTAAAAATGTTTCTTGTTGAATAGAGTATGAGTACAGATTGTGAATTTCGATTCTACTTTATTAAAATCATAACAAAATTACAGTTAACTATCAAAACATAGAAAATATTCGAATATCAGGACCTTTTCCCAGTGTCGAAGGTTCTTGATGATCGCTCTAACTTTTTTATTCCATTTGACGAGGAAAGAGTATATATCTTGATTTAAAGTAATTACTGGTATTCCTTGATTTAAAGTGATTACTGGTATTCCTTGATTTAAAGTAATTACTGGTATTTCTTGATTTAAAATAATTACTGGTATTCCTTGATTTAAAGTAATTATTGGTATTCCTTGATTTAAAGTAATTACTGGTATTCCTTGATTTAGCATACTTAGTCTATAATATATTAGCCCACATTCTTACAATGTTTGAATGTGCTTGAAAAATATGATGACATTTCAAACGTTAGGGGGAAAAATCTTCACCCGATTCAACTTAGGCAATCTCATGAGATTGTATTAATTGTTGGCTGATACGTTGTTGTTTTTTTATAAAGATTTTTCAATCCCAGAATAACCGGAGTATATTTATTTTTGTGTATCCATCTTCATATTTACCAGAGTGATTCTGTCTGTGTAAATATATATCATACCGACTGAACTCGCGTATAATCCAATACCAACTGCAAACTGCAGTGACCCAGATCTGCTGTCGCATAATGCACCGGCAGATCTGGATCTATGCAGTTTGTCAGGACTAATCAGTAGAAGAAACAACATAGATCCTGATCTGCCGGCGCATTATGCGACGACAGATCAGGGTCTATGTTGTTTGCATTTGGACCCGATTTATACTTGAGTATATACAGTAAGTTAAGGTTGCATGACTACCCTTGTTTGCAATTTACCATCTAAATGAGATTCTTATTAGCCTCGATTTCATTTACCTTGTTTTTGAAGACTTTCTTGATTCGCTCTCTTTACTTATATTCTATTGTATGTGGAAAGGGTACGTGTCCTAATTCAAAACGAATATTGCTTTTTCTTGACAAAGCACTATTGTTCTATCAAAAACATGATTCCAGTCCTAAAAACGTTGATGCCCTTCTGCTTGTATAATATCATGTTTCAAAAGTTAGGAAAACCCTTCACTCCATTTAATTATTTCATATGTGTATTGGAATGATTGCAGGCTAGTGTCATTTAGATTTACCTGACAGCGAATCATCAAAGCATTTCGGGTTGGACTATTGTGGATTTATTCGTGGGGTAAGACTTTTCATTGATAATATGGTAAATACACGCCACGATATTACAGACCAAAGAAACAATTATCCATGTGTAAACTCCAATCCCAAATCGGCAAATTTAAGTACGGCTAAAAATGTCATTTTTGCAGTATACGTTTTATACAAATTATGCTATCAGAGTTAAAATGTATTCTCTATGAATTGTAACTTTACGTTTAATCAAACTCCATTTCATTCCGTGCTGCATTTCTAATACCCATTCATCTTTTGTTTTTTTAAATCTAATTTATTACGTATATTTTTCAGTGACAGTTTTTAGTTCTTATTACCTGCAGCAACAACTATCATATTAGAAATAATAATTTTTTATTATAAGCATGACTTTTTTCGCAGCATATTCAGCTATGACCATGTCCGTCTGTCTGTCTGTTTATTACATTTTACTTTTCTTTACGATAACTTCAGATCTACTGCACCTATCTTTGTCAAACGTTACAAGAAGAAAAATTGTTTCTGCACAAAAATTTCAGTTCTAGACCATGTACCTTCGCCAACGTTGGGCAAAAAAGACGTCTATTGATTTGGGGATCAAAAGATCGAAGGTCAAGGTTATTGTGACTGAAAGTAGAAAATGTTTTTTGCACAATAATTCGAGACAATGACTTTACTTCCAGAGCAACATTGACCTGCCGTTGTGTAGGGCTTGTACTTAAGGCATGAAAGTGGCCGATTGTGGCTCAAAGAAAAATTGGTTTGCAGAATAACTTTGTTTTAGAGTAATTTCCTTGTCAATACTTTGTGGATAGTTTGCACTTAGAGCAATAAAGAAACCAATAGATTCTGGGGTCTAAAGGTCAGAGGTCACGGTCATGGAAGTCTAATAATAAATGAATGGTTTTTGCAGAGTAAATTTAGTTGAACTCCGCATATCTTGAGCAAATGTCAAGGTCATTGATACTCGTTGATCAGTAATCTCCAGAGTCAACCATTCCCTACTAGTGCCTATATTTATGGGTTACTGCATTTGTATGGGAAAATATGAACGAGTTTTCTGAGTTCGACGTCAGGAGTGCAGTATAGCTCAGAAAAAACGAGTTCATATTTTCCTATAGAAATACAGTAACCTTTTTATTATATACTCATTTTGCTTTTCTACCTAAGGCTGAATAATAAAAAGAACACACTACAAGAAACAAAGTAACTGAATTTCTGCTATATTCTAAAGTAAATACACAACCGAAGTTAAACCAATACACAGTAACAGTATTCATGCGCACATGGCACCGCCCAGTGACCTTTGAACTTGGTAGAGTACAACGCGCGGTCAGTGAATTGTTTCAAAAAGAAATCTCATTTTGGTCTACTTAAAATTGAAATTTTGAGTCATATTGTGAATGACTGCGCCATGGAACAAATTTCCCAGTTGATCTGGAATGGAGGAATTTTGTTTTTCTGTCGATTCAACTAAATTTTGCTGTTTTAATTGTGGTGAACTTACGTTATTAGCTCGGTCTATTACGTACGATGTACATGTAGCTAGAGGGACTGGCCTCGACAGCAAGCTAGCTTACACATGTATTACTGTCCTGCCATTTATAGTTTTGGAATCATAAGGTGGACAAAATATGAAATTCTTTTAATTGAAATTATCAAGAAGATGCAGGATTAAATATTTTTGTTAGGGAATATCAAATTCATTTCGTTTTGGAGTGCAGTACATTCTCCTTTGGAATGTGATTTCTGTTGGAAATGTAGTCTAGATTACAGTGCAATTTCGCGCCGTGGATCAGAAAGTACATTTTGAAGAAATTCAAGATTCAGAAAAGTAAGTACATTTATTGCCATTCTTATTACCAGCTATAGATGACATATTTATATGTACTGTAACTATATATACAAACAATTTCTCGACCAAAAAAAAAAAAAAAAAAAAAAAAAAAAACCAGGCAAAATTGCAAAGCGGCTGGGGTGTGAGAGCCCATTTCGTCAGCGGAAAATAAGGCTTCTTCGTATCGTGGCTTCTTGGCTCCGAGGCACTTGCTTTTATACCAAAACCCGCCTTCTTTAGTTGTATTTGTTCGAATTTAGTGCTTGGACTGACTTGTAAAATTGGCGGTCTCTGAGAGAAACGGAATATCATTTGGTCATAAGATGCCTTTTTATGCTATTTTTTTATAGACTCATTTTTTTCTCCATTTACTTTGCATTGTCAGAATCGTGCAGTATTTCTCCATACTGCACGGCTTCATACTGCACGACACGTGTGTCTAAAAATAGTATCGCGTGTTAGGAACTACTTTTTATTGTAAACAAACAATGTAGACAAATGTAGCAGACACCGGAGCTTTTGCTTTATTAGATTTGTCTGTGGATGAACTAAACAAGCTGTTTGAGAGTAGAGATGATAAAGCTGACGATGTGGATGAATTCATTGAGTTACAAAAGAATCTTTCAACCAAGCAAATGAATGAACGTGATATTCACAATGTACAGCGGTGGTTGTATGACAACAAACGTGAGGCATGCAGTATTGAAAATATCATTCTGATCATTTAAGCACTTATTTAACCGATGGTTCAGACTATGAACCGTGCTCTCTAGAGTCTATAAAAAAAATAGCATAAAAAGGCATCTTATGACCAAATGATATTCCGTTTCTCTCAGAGACCGCCAATTTTACAAGTCAGTCCAAGCACTAAATTCGAACAAATACAACTAAAGAAGGCGGGTTTTGGTATAAAAGCAAGTGCCTCGGAGCCAAGAAGCCACGATAACGAAGAAGCCTAATTTTCCGCTGACGAAATGGGCTCTCACACCTCAGCCGCTTTGCAATTTTGCCTGGTTTTTTTTTAGAAATTGTTTGGATTTATAGTGACAGTACATATAAATATGTCATCTATAGCTGATAATAAGAATGGCAATACATGTACTTACTTTTCTGAATCTTGAATTTCTTCGAAATGTACTTTCTGATCCACGGCGCGAAATTGCACTGCAATCTAGACTACATTTCCAACAGAAATCACATTTCAAAGGAGAATGTACTGCACTCCAAAACGAAATGAATTTGATATTCCCTAAAAAAATATTTAATCCTGCATCTTCTTGAGAATTTCAATTAAAAGAATTTCATATTTTGTCCACCTTATGATTCCAAACTATCAATGGCAGGATAGTAACACATGCGTAACTTGCTGTCGAGGCCAGTCCCTCTAGCTACATGTACATCGTACGTAATAGAACCAGCTAAAAACTAAAAGAGCAGAATTTAGTTAAATCGACATAAAAACAAAATCACTCCATTCCAGGTCAACTGGGAAAGTTGTTCCATGGCGCAGTCATTCACAATATGACTCAAAATTTCAATTGTAAGTAGACCAAAATGAGATTTCTTTTTGAAACAATTCACTGACCGCGCGTTGTACTCTACCAAGTTCAAAGGTCACTGGGCGGTGCCATGTGCGCATGAATACTATTACTGTGTATTGGTTTAACTTCGGTTGTATATTTGCTTTAGAATATAGCAGAAATTCAGTTACTTTGTTTCTTGTAGTGTGTTCTTTTTATTATTCAGCCTTAGGTAGAAAAGCAAAATGAGTATATAATAAAAAGGTTACTGCATTTGTATGGGAAAATATGAACTCGTTTTTTCTGAGCTATTCTGCACTCCTAACGTCGTGCAGTATAGCTCGAAAAAACTCGTTCATATTTTCCCATACAAATGCAGTAACCTATAAATGTGTTAAAAGTTCTTACCTTTGAAACATTTGTTTGAAATCCTATATGTGTGTTTAATTTTGTATTCTCATGTGAGTGTGTTTGGTTGGCGGTTTTATCCCAGTGATCTGCATAAACTTACGCTTTTATTCAACTGATTAGAATTGATCAGTCTATTCATACTTTTTTATATTTTAGTTTTCAGTTACTATATATTAGTTACAGATTTGGGTGAATGTTGGTGCATGCATACACACATATATACTGCTTGGTTTTCATATCATGTGCATAATACCTAGAGTGTTATTCCAGACTTGTATTACATATATCAGCAATGTTTGTATTATAAACATTTTATATTCCTTCCTTTTTCTGTAATGTTCTGATGGTGTTAAAATCAAGGTTTGTATGCATATTTTCACAGAACTAGAGCTATACTTACTTCAGACTAATTTAACTATGCGATGCACAATCAGAAAAGTATGCGGCGACAAACTTCTGCGCTGCTTGTTTGGTCTGCAGAAGTGCAATATACCGAGGTCATCTTCTGTTAATAAATATTTGGTGCTTCATTAGAGGACGTAACCCAACCATTTCATGGGTGAAAAATATGAATATAAAAACATTGTGGCTAATTTATCTATTATTTCAACAATTACAGAAGCACCAAAATTGTGACCGGTTTATGCATTTTAGCAAGATTAGACTTAAGAAAGGTTGAACTGATGCAAATAATTCATAGTTTTGTAGATTCCATGAGAGAAGGAATTTAGTCCCACGGCGAGACTTTCTGACTTAATTTGTCCTTTTCTTACTCTGACTGTAAGTAAGTTCAAGTCTATGTTCAGGCCTATATAAAATAAACAAATCTGCAAAAACCAATGTAATGGACGACTCATTGCACGTGATATATTCGTTTGTGTCTGGTCTGTTTGCTGACCCTTGACAGACTACAAAAACCTATTTTGCATCAAGTTTTGATATGCCAGATAAGTTTTATCCGACTGAACGTATACATTACTAATTATTGTCGAAGTCCTTGAGTAACTGTTTCTTAAAATTATCTAAAGTAATCAATATCGAAACCTTTTGAAGAATTACCAAATAGGCCTAGCCCAGAACGTTAAAAGGTTAGGTACAAGATGTGCTTGGTTGCTTCTCAAGGTCAACGTGTTGTCATGTGCATGACATTGTTGTACTAATCTATAAAACCGCACCAACTCGCATAGTACAAATATGATTACTATTTTTATAGCTCAAGGGTAATTTCTGTTACTGACTGTTACTTTTATGTGGATAATTAATCGTGACTTATAAATTTGTATATGATTTACACAAAGAGTAAGCAAAATTGAATCTGAAATTAAAATATTCACCAAATACTCAAACCACAGTTCACTCTCATGATTCAAATCAAGCAAGTGTTACAACATTAGGACTTGGGCTGTAATTTTTCGATATTTAAATTGTAAGGCCTGTCTGTCAAGGCACAGCAAAGAGCATAAACGTGTATATTCAACCCAAATAATCCTGTGTAAAAAGTGTTACCTTTCTTGCTCCGTTTATTTGCTTGCATCCGACAATAAACGCTTGTTTCGCTACATATTTTTGTGTGATAATATATGTTCCCTCTCCCGTTGCATTTGTAAAATCTACATTGTCCGTTGTATTCAGAAGTGGAGTTAGCTTGTTCCATTTTTGTCTATATATATTTGTCTCCCAGTCTCAGTATAAATATTGGCATTACTGTTGTTGCTAATATAATACTTGTAGAGCCCTACACGTGATATTTTAGAATTCTGTTCACTCCTTCATTAAGAAACTTTCTTCAACATCATATTATTTACTTTGATACCTTTGATACCTCATTGTCTAAACTACATTTTTCAACGGCCACAATTGGGGCTTCCACGGGGAAAAACACAAAGTAGCCAAGAGGAATTTTGCGACTGTATATGCATCATACAGAGGTCCATTTAAAAAATAATAACTGTTAGTCATCTATTGAGATGCCCTATTTTTACACGAAATTTACTTGCACTTACTGACCACTGTCGGTAAACGTAATATCTATCTATCTATCTCTGATTACATGTATTGGTAAGATGTGGCTGAGAAAATTAGTAAACTTTACCATGAGTTAATTGTTTACACAAATGATCAGTTTAAAAGCAGATAATTATTAAGATAACTTCCTAACTAAGTGCAAGGTTACCTAAAATTTAGTACGTGGCTGTGTTCCGTAAGAATACCCATTACGTTAATGTAATAATATTTAGTTGTCCAACTTATCACAACATTTTCAATTACACAATAAAAGCTTCTCCCTTGGATCCCGAATATCCGTCTGTAAGTACGCGAAATATAAACATATAAACATTTTGAGAGAGCGAGAGTTTTGGTAAACAAATCTGTTATGTGGAATACGTTCAATCTGAAGTTTAAGGTCGAATTTCCGAATGAAGGACAAAATAGCAGCTTTATGTGTGTGTGTGTGTGTGTGTGTGTGTGTGTGTTGTTACGACTCTATGGCTCGAACAGACGTAACAAAAAAAAGTGAAACCAACAATGTTTGTAAAAATCAACAAACAATTTATTTTAAATAATTAATGTGAAAATCAAATTACACTTACAGTTTCGTGTATTATAATCCAAACAATCCAACAATTATTAGTGTCCTAATCACAAGTCCTGTATATATAGAAACTATAAAATGTTTCAAAGGAATGAATGTTCCAAGTTAATGAATGTTCCAAATGAATCTTCGTAATGAACGAATGTTCCGAAGGAATGAGTCTTCGTAATGAACGAATGTTCCGAAAGAATGAGTTGTCGTAATGTTCCGATGTATCAACGATAATGTCAGATCATCTTTAAGTATTTAGAAGCATCCGAGAAAGTCCTAAATATAACTCCAGGTAGCTCTGATGAATGGTCCAATAAATAGTTCCTTTTGAATTATTCATACATCATGGCATTACATCATTACAGGATTCAAGCATGGCTATTATTTCAAACAATCTGATGATTCCAAAAAGCTCATAAAAAACAGTTCTTTTCAACTCAAGATCTAAAATGGAATGGAATTAATTCGTATTTCCAGGTCTTTTATACAACTTGCAAATGGCACATTTCACAACAGGAAACGTGTCATATTATGACCCAGAATGCAATACAAAATGCGTCTATTTCATCAGATACAGTAAACAACTCTGACCTTGAACAAAAGGTCAGTAAACATGTTGTTATTTGATTAATAGTACAACTAAACCAAACTTAAATATGACTCACTATTTGACACAACTTTAAAGTAGAGTCATAGGCCAAAAGTTTAAGCACACTATAGATTCCATATACATAATTCCGTAACAGAGTTCACATTTTCTTGCATGAAACAACATCGTATTAAATTTGCTGTTATTCGTGTCCAAAATTTGCAAGCTTTTATTGCTATTTACACTACCTTGCTCGATAGCAAATATAAAGATACTACTTAAGTTTCGGCACAAATGAGGTACCAATGCGGAATGGATAATGAATATGATAAGAATCAGTACGAAATATCCAGTGAGAAGGTTGTCCAAAAAGTATGTTCATTCACATTTTCATCGTTCTCGTCGTCGTTGTTTTCGGCAGCAGCAGGTTCTTCTTTATTATCATACTCGTCATCATCATCATCAACAACATGATGTTGTTCTTTTTCATTATCATCATCACCCGAAATGATTATGCAAGGCTGATGAAAAGTCCTGAAACTTAAAATTTATTGGAGTCGACCACTGCACCATTTAAAGAGAAAGTTTCCGATTTCCTTTTAATTCGAGCTCATTAATGTTCAACATATTAACTTTTTATGTGAATACTTACTTTTTTCATCAAAATGCTTCAAAATGTCAACAAATACTGTAGGAAATGTGTATGTGGAGTAACAGCAATCCATATTTATGGCAAGGTGTCCTATGCGTTTTGTAAAGAAAAAAATCTTCATGCGCGGTCTTTCTTCCTCTTCCTCCACCAAATTATTATAATTATTTTTATTATTATTATCGACCGGATAACATTGCTTCCTACAGCGGTATCAAGCAACCAGTTTAACGCATGCATATTTACTACTCGGTATACAGATGCATCCTCATTTTGATTACATGATTGATATTTATGGAGAACTGTGATGGCAGCAGACAGTGAGACTTAAGAAGCATTGTACAAAGATAACTAAAAATTAAAATGCGGGAAAAATAAAATTATATTAAAAATAAAAACAGAAAAGCATCAGGCAGTAATGGTTATGAAGCAGTGTGAATGAAAAACAGAAGCACTAAGATCTAATACAGTAAGGATTGGTATATCTGATGCCGTAGAATTTATTATGATCAATATGATAAGTATAATAAAGGCAATAAACATAATGATTTGTCCAAAAAGGCCTCATAATGTGACATTATTTATGAATTTGAATATGATGTAAACTTTACGCATTAAACTTAAACTGTGACAGTCTCCAGAATGCATCGTATATGCTAAACATGCGACTTAATTTGAAATCATATCAACTATTAACATTTTTAATACAATATAGTATTTCAACGTTACGGGGATGTTTACGCCACCTTAGAGGAACCCTGCCATTAATATTTGCAGGATTTGATTTCTGTTCAATCTCACAGAAAAGTATTTGGCCTGCATCATATTTACACACAAATTTGAAGCAAAAATATCAAGAGTTAACCAAAAACAAAAAAAGAAATGTACAAGGAATTAGAGAGATTATTCGTCGAAATTGTACATATCTGATATAAAAGGTTGTCAGCTACAAGTGTGATGAACGGTGAAGATGGTCAATTGTTCCAAAAAGGTATATTTATAGACAAGTGCCCAAGTAGCTTAAGTAAAAACGTATCTGGACAAAATACTTCAAGAATCAGCAGAATTACAAGGTCTTTCAGAAATGTCAGTGTATGATAACCAGTTTGGTGACTGCTATTCTACTAGACTAATTGGTGACTTGTGAGAAGCTTTCATTGTTTAGCGTTAAGAAATCCAAATGTGGCTGAAGTCAGTGCACCCACTTGTCAGCTATGCAGCTATGTCTGGTAGACTCTGAGGCCCTTTATTGTACAAAAGACAGTATACCCACTTGCCATATCACGTTGTACTTGTATCTTTGATCTATGCCTGTGCACCCAACAAGCTCGGCTCACAGGCAGTGTATCTATATGGCATCACTATATTAGTATTCGCAGCTCAGTTCCAGGCCTGGCACCCATGAGACTTGGAAAAGAAAATGACAGAAGTGGTAGCCAAGAGCTCATTAGCTGTTGTAACATTGATCTGGGGAAGGCTGTTATGCATAAATATATCCATCTTAAAAATGTATTAACCTAAAATAAAAAGAAACTATTGACGGTTATCAGTGAGATACATTGAAACCAGTCTATATTGGGTTCTCGAGAAAACATAAAAGCCCTTGACAGAAATGTGTCCTTGGTACAATATACAGAATCTAAAACACTTAATAGACCATTGTTACATTTCATTTGCAATTAGTTTAAGTGTCATTTGCATTTTTTATATTTAAAATGCATTTGCGTATTTATTATGAACTCATTGCTCAGCGCTTTGCGTTTGCATTTAGCGTATTTGTTCGTTTCAAGTATTTTGTGTCGGAGAACACACTTCTCGACTACTTTATCGACATCAGAGACACGACTCGCAGTTGTTTGATTCCTATTCTCTTTGTTAAAATGTCCTTATATCTTATTATATAGTGGAACTATATGCTATAATGCTAGTATATATCAAATGAGTAAACTTCACGAAAGAAAGACAATTTTTCAGCAACGCATCGTTGTGTCTTTGTTTTGTTCCATTTGTTGCATTGCATTCAGTAATATATATATATATATATATATATATATATATATATATATATATATATAATGCTATAGACATAATGAGTCCCGTTCTGAGAATTTAATATGGTGGATACGGATAAATGATTTCGCTGTTTCAAACATTTTTTTAACGTGTAACCAAAGTGTTGGGTGGCTATCTGAAAAGATGACACAGCTATTTCATCAATAAGTTGAAAAATACATCGAACGCAGTCGTGAACATAATCGAGTCATAGTTCTATAATAGTGGTTATTTATTGTATGACATAAAACAAACCATTTTATTTAACGTATTCTTGGCTACGAGTAATCTTATATCACAGGAAGTTTGCTTGAAGTGATTTTAAGATCAGAAGGGCCATGTATTGTCTGCACATTCATGGCTATGTCTTGTCAATATAACCATTCAGAAAGAATAGATGAAATTAATGATGGTGGATATCAATTCTCTAATAAATAGGAAATTAAAGGGGCTCAATTTCTGATTGAAATGGATAATGATTTGTTAAAGCCATATCTTTTAGCAAATGTTTTGTAATAGTTCCAGTTTCTTTTATATGCCGGGGTTGAAGAATGAGTTATGGAAGTTTGAACTAAAGATTCAGGTCTTAGCTTCAGCTCTTAAATTTATGCAGTTCTGGTACTAGGAGGCAAGTTTGATTAAATAGTGTCAAAGTCGTCCCTAATGTATGTACCTGCAGTCGAGAAAGAATATCAGCTAGGGAATTTAATACACCTGGAATATGCCTGAAATAAAACGTTAGATTTTATGGAAGTCAGCACGATTTTCTTATTAAACATATACTTCAACCATCTTTTGGTGTTTGTTTGTTTGTTTGTTGATAATGTCAACTGCTTAACTGCCTTTATGAGAGCGAGTGCATTGTTAGTTTATGTCCTCATACCTAGATGTCGAGGACAATGAGGCATCATTTTAAAGAAGCTATTATTTGCACGTTTCAACTCATTGTTCATGCCGCATAAAACCACTGGGACCAAAGTGCAGCACCGTATCCAGTAGTGCTAGAGGCATCTGAGTATAAATCGGTAGTAGTGGATGATATCTACTGTCGGCTAGAAAGAAAGACTTATTAATGTACCTTCTCAGGAATAGGCTCCAAGTCATGAGATCTGTCATTACTTTACTTGTGATGCGGATACGGGGATAAGGTTTAGATACACCTATTGCAGATCAATTAGGCGTCTGCTGAAGGTCCTACCTGGAAATATTACTTCGCATGCAGACTTCTGAATGCCAATGATAGACTTAAGATTTGCAAGCCGAGTTTGGTATTGGTTTGACGGTCAAATTAATTCGTTGCATTTGTTCATGTTTTCCAAGGGAGCCTAACTTCCATTGGAAGGGTATCAAGTTAAGGCCCCAGGAAAGTCATTATGGTACTTTGACCAAGTGTTTTGTCTTCTGTAATGGGCACAACTATGTTCGTAACTACACGAACAATTGTCACGACTTTCTTGACATTTTGCGAGGGTCTTCTCGAGGATCAAACATCGTGCAGGGTCTGAACTATATGATTAAATATTTTTCATTAGCTGTGTTAACGATGTCGAATATTGACCACTCGAGTTGCATCCCAAAGGATTACATTTGTCAAAATATAATTTGCTGTTCAATTTGAAACAAACTAGATGCACATGATATAACAAAGGATCCAGTGAAATGATTCGAAAAAACATTTGCAGCATCAGTCTTAGGCAGTATCATAGAGAAAGGTATTTTTTAAAGGTGAGATGTCATCGTTTAATTTGTCATAAACTAGTCTAATGGGAACAATAGGTATTTGATCATCCGTATCTTTTTTTTTCGTAAGGTAGGGGTAGTAACATAATGTGAAAAACTCTTCTGAGAATGGACCATCAGTTCTGCCAGCCGTCAGCTCTGGTTGCTATTTTTTCCTGGGCAATGTTAGAGTGTTGCTCCACATATACCAGATTATTAAATGAGTCATCACTGATAATGAATCCGTGTATCCTACATCAAAACCAAATCTAAAATCATTTGTTAATAGATTTTTGTAGTAGTTCATTGTAACCACTTGACCAATATTTTGTCCTTCAATTTTACTTAAAAATGTTGCTTATTGTCTTGATTTGGTGTTGCTAAACTGCTGGGGCAAAGAGGTTTGTTTACCTTGACCGATGGCATTTGTGCGAAATGGCTGGTTAACCATTTTTGGTAGATCTGCGCATAATGTAAAATGGCGGTTTAGCAGGCATGAATGAATAAAAGTAGGTTTAGGCAAAGGAAACACTTATAATGTAGTTTCTTCCGCACTATGAGAAGCAAATAACCTTCGGGGAAGGGGGACCTAATTTATGATGACTGATGGGGGATGGGGTGTTACTTGTCCTATCTGGGATACAGTCAAGAGATCACCGGTAGTAGAGTTCCAGATGATTTGAGCCTCATTTCGCCTCACCTTTCTCGACTAAATGTCAGAAATGCTCATCATAAAAGCTTTGGTGAGCTTTTCCTGACAACTAAAGTTATGACTACATCCAAGTGATATGTATGTAAGGTACTAAATTGTGGATGATTTTAGTTCAATATGGAAACACCATGGTTCCAAGCAGCAACCCACTGAATGAAGTTGAGGCAAGATTTCTTATATGTGGGAATCATGTTCAGTTCAGGATTACTGTCATGTAGGTCAGTTTGGATTTAGTACATCGGAAATAACACAAACGCTGCGGATACAATGACTATGTGCGAAATTCGCTCAAATTACCTACGGAATACAGTCAAAACACATGGTAAATCACTCGTCGTTTTGCCCATTTTCCCTTCTAAGCCATATACTTTCAAAAACTGTGTTACACGCGAAAGATTACAATGTATCTGGTCTCTCAAAAGTCAGTTACATACTATATATATACGTTGTTGGTAAATAATTAGTTCAACACCTTGTTAATAGGGTATACAAGAATATAACTTGAACCCATCATATCATACATGTTTTCCATTAATATGCACAAACCCTCGATTTTCACGACTTTTACATCAGGCTTGTAAATAATATTTTCTTAGGTTTCTAGAAGTTCATTTAGTGTTTACTACAAATTTTAAATTACGCTGAGTTCCATTGGTTACGCTGGGAATACAGTCAAATAACGATTTCTGAGTTTTTCTTTATTTTAGAAACTATTTAATTGTTCTAAATTTATAGGTAAGCCTCTGGAAGCATTTGCATTCGATTAAGTGGTGTTTGTACTTAACAAATGCGTACATGTCATGCGAAGAAACCCTTATTATGACTGCATGCGCCAAATAGGAGACAAATCCAAAGTCCTCCAGCAAAGCAGATAAAGCAAATAATATTTCCGTCAAATAAAATGCCAAAGAGACAAAGAATTAAAGCAGAAAACAGTAAAAGCCTTTTCTTTAATATAAGCCAAAACGAACAATATCATAACGTCACCGGCAAATGATTCCGAATTTCTACCAGGAGCAGATTGATGGACGGATCCATCGATTGCTTCAAAACAAATGATAAAAGACAATTTTCTTGGACCAGTCTTTTAAATTTTGACCTGAGAACATCTGTTAACTGATAGGAGCATTTAAACTTTAATATTTCCTTCAGTCTCTTTCTAGAGATACGTTTCTATTCAGCCGGGTCAGCAAAAAAAAAAAAAAAAAAAAAAAAATGCGAGGGAATAAAAAAAAAAAAATGCGAGGGAATAAAAAAAAACAAATGTGGGGAATATAGAATGGCTATAGAATATTCCATGTTTACATTAACTGTTAATTTTGTTGCCAAATAAATGGAACGTGGGGGAAGAAGTGAACAAGTTAGGGAAAGTAAGAATGAAGAAATTACTAAGGTTGATATATCACCAGAGAAGGTAGCTTCACAAAAGAAGAAAAATTCACTTAGAACTGAACTTGAAAAACATTCAAAAAAAAAATCTAAAGCAGAAACAATAAAACAAGATCAAGAACTGAACAAGGACATGATAAAACAAAGTTTTTGAGTGAGAGAACTCAAGGTGAAACGAGTAGCTCAAACAAAATGTATTACCTGAGATGTGCTATAATTGTTGCATTAGGATTATGTATAAAATTCAAATAGTTCTGTTTTTAAAACTGCTGTATCTGATAAACCAAAACCCGTTAAATGAGTTTAAGAGTAGGAAAATCCATTTTTAGAAATGCTGAAAGTGAAGATCGCAAGCGACGTAAGATAGAAGCGCAAGCGAGATAGCTAGTTAGAATTTCACATTAATAAATAGCAAGGGAGACAAACAACAAACTTAATACTGTTTACAGTGGATTATTAAATTTGGACCTTACGGTTTGTTCCAGGGTGCTTTTAAAGATGTTGAAAATATCAATAGATTCACCAGCAAAAATATATTTTGTTGAGGTTATAAAGTTGAGATTTTTTTAAAGCCAGTTTATGATTGGTCATTTGAGACCACAAGGTATAGTACTTGATAACATTATCAAATAAATAAAGGCGTGCTAGTGGATCGAAGAATAATTTCAATTCAGCACTAATAACGAAACCAAAGAAGTTTGTGAGCAAACCTAAACAAACAAAGCCTGACAAATCTGATACAACACTAAATCAAAGCTCTCTATTTTGCGCATATAAATCGGAAAACAAATGCCAAGTGCTCCACCATTGTACCAAATAGTACCTACCGACAAGGGCCCTAATTGTAAGCTGATGAAAATCAGTGAAATTAACAATGAAGTGGTCAAAGAGATTGAATATTACAGAATTGTCAGAAAAAAGTACAAAACAGCATACAAAAGATTATAACTGGGTAGAGGTTAGCATGGGTGTTGTAGCAACCAGTTTTGGAGTCGCAGGAATAGCGACATAATTTATTATTCCTCTTGATTGTAGTGGATTTGGTGCCACGCTACTTGAGGTTGCTGCAAACGCTTTTAAAGAAAAGTTAGTAGAGAGTAAAATTTCAAAACACCTTTGCTATAAGTAAGTTAAGCAGCATTGATGATATAGCGAGTAGAACATTAAGCGATAATGAAAAAAATCACAAAAAATTAAATATGATAGGTACCATGTGCAACATATATAAGTAGATTCCGAATGCAATAATGAAGAAAACTCGTAACACAGAAAACCAAAGATGAAAGAATTAAATAAAACCTCTTTAAAGGGAGGGAAAGAATGAAGGAAATAGAAATTTTGGAGAATATTACAATTATAGCAGAGTTTAAGGATACAACGTAAATGGAAAATCTGTATATATTAGTTGTTTGTGTCTTACATGTTTTAATTCACCCTATTTTACCGGAAAGTCATATTTTAGAGTCGAAAGGCAACCCGAGAAAGAAATATATTTTACAAATCCAATATATAAGAGAAAAGGTAAATTATCCATTTCATTACAGAGATCACATTCTTGAGGTGGTTTTAACAATATTTCAAATGATCAAAAACAATATATTCTACTAACTGAAACATAAGAAGGAAAGAAAAACAGTTTTAATTGCAGGTGGATTTTATAACCTTGAAATGTACACGAACGAAGTCAAAAAGGAAATTACTATTAATAACGATAATGATGAAAGTATTAATAGTGAGTGCTTGAAACACAATTCGCCGAACAATGCTTACACAGTATATATAACCAACTACAACTATGAACTGGTATGATTAAATAGTGATATATATATATATATATATATATATATATATATATATATATATATATATATATATATATATATATTGACATCTACCGAACTGGATACAGTTTGGGGCTTTTTGAAAGCTAAAACTGTATACATTTTGCTCTACCAGATCAATAAAACAAAAAACTCCAACGGATATTATTCAATTTTACTAGAGTCTCTATATGCTAAAAATATTTTTCACTCTGACTGTGTCTTATACAATGTCAATGGAAATTACAAGCAATTGCAAAAAGGTAACATTAACAGGCTGAATCTCGGCATTAAAGATGAAAACGGTAAAGTAATATATCTTCACCGTGTGACTGTACCATATGCTTTATTCAGCTAGCTTAGGTAAATGAAATTGCTAATTTCATGTTAAGTAAATAACATGGTTGGATACATATCTTTAAGAGGTCCTTGTGATTTTAGTTTTAAATCAATCAAAAAAGAAGGTCAAAACCTTTCAATAGACCAATTAATAAACAATGACTTAAACTTAAATAACAGCCTTATTACATATTTAGGTGATCCTGTGAAATCATTGAATGCAGCTACTCGTCAGTTTGTACAAAGACGTGTTGACACACAGATGCGTAAGACTTTGGAGGATATTAATTTGATAGATATAAAATCATTTAGAGAACAAGTTGATAATAAATTAACAGACGTTGGTCGGAGTATGGCAGAGAGAGCAACTAACATGACCCCCCCCCCCCCCAAAAAAAAAACAAAACAAAAAAAAAACAAAAAACAAAACAACAACAACAGACTAACGGTAACAAGAAAAATATTTTAGATATTACAGGATTTGTTTAAGCAGAGATTTAATACAGTCTAATGCTACAAAGCATTGCGAACTGCAACAGAAAGACTAGGAGAAATGCCTAATATTGAACACCACTAGCAGCCTATTGAATAAAAGATAAACTCAGAGATAGATGCATTAGAAAGTAATATGGAAACAAAGAAATCTCTAGAAAACTATGGAGTTTTACATTCTCAACTTGAACAATTAACAAAACGATCAATAGATTAAAAAGTTAGTTAATAATTTTTAAGATGATGTAATTGAAATGGAAGAAAAGCAACTTCTAACACTACATTGTCGCAGTTGCAAACACATAATGATTTAACAGAAATAAAAAGATAGATAAAAACAAAAGCAAAATAAAGGTGAATTAAAGTATGATTAGATTTGTAAGAACGACCTACCATTTATTTATTACTCACTTAAGCAACAAAATAAAAATTATATATGATTAGATTTTACCAAATTTTAAAAATTAATTTGCTGCTGGAATAGAAAAATCAATAGATGATACCAAAGAATGCATTGATTGAAAACTGATTAATAATGTCAGTGTGGTACAAAAAACTATTGCCGAATGTGATAAAAGGTGAAACGATGAAAAAAAAGATTGTATTGATAGGGAACAAAAGTTTACAATCGAAACAAATTCATAAAAAGATGAAGTAAATAAAATAGACTTCAGCATTAAAGAGAAAAATCGATAAAGTTAAACCAGAAAAAGAGGCAAAATAAACCAAAACACACAGACACTCCAAACTGAATTAAACACAGACACTCCAAACTGAATTAAACACAGACACTCCAAACTGAATTAAACACAGACATGGAGATAGAGTATTGCAATAAATACTACAATTGATGAAATTAAAAATCGTTTTAATGGATTGGATGAAAAACTAATTACAGTTCATGGGTGTATGCTGCTTTATGATTTTCGCATAGTACGAGATGAATTTAGAAGGTTGTATGCAGATGGCGCAGTGTAAATAGAAATCTTGAAAGCGAAATATACGGTTTGTTGGGTATATTTCATACTAAAATTACACCTCAAACATTAACCACTACTACTGGATTTAACTATGCTCCATAACGTTTTGCTGAATACAAGTTACACACAATAAAAACCTTAAAGAACTATGTTATTCAAATAACAAAATCAGGTTTATATACAATTAGAATAAACTGAAACATTCTAACTTTACATGCTGTTAATCTTAATAATATATTAACGGTAAACACTAATTTTTGTTCTTGCTTATTAAAACCAAATAATAAAGATAATACATTGATGATGGAAAATGTAGTATAAAAGAATTACAAATATATTATTGGAAGGAAATAATATTATATTTTGTGATATTGATAGTGTTGTTGCTTTAAATAAAGACAGTGGCAGCATCACAATTTGTTACCATTAAACAAAAGATGGTAACAGCAGTAGTAATAATCGGAGGAGCAAGTGCTAAGGGTTTAGAGTTCACATGAAATAAGTATCTGCTTTAATTATTTGATCTAAATGGTACAAATGAAAAAACTAAATAAATAAAACATGATAATGTCATGGATGCATTTTAGAAGAAAACTAACGAGTTCCTCGAAACAGCAAAGTTACTTGATTAACTGAATGCAAGATTGAAAGAACAAAGGCTTGGTTACCTAACTGTTTCATAATTTGGCTCATGTTTTTGCTTTGTATTCTTATTCTCATCCTGATTCTGTTTTAGATAAGCCTAGACAACATAAACATAATGATTTTTACGAGGCTTCTGATGTGCTGAAAACCTGAGTGTGCATTTATTGCAACAGTAATGGGCGCCAGTGTTCTTTTTTCTGTCACAATCTCTTTACAATTTGGCTTAGTAAATAGAATGTCAACATAAAACTACTCATGAACAAAAAAAAAAAAAAAAAAAAAAAAAAAGATATAAAAAAGGCATCATCGTCTTACAGACACTCCAAATAGTATCAAGTCTAAACAAATGTTTCACATGGTAATATCCAGGTTGGGACCTAATGTTATGATTGCACCTATTCATATCGCTCAATGTAAAGACGGGTTGCTTTTAATACAGTTGTAAACAATTTGGGAAGAATTCTAATTATAAACATAGACATTTCTTATGGAAGTGATGATATTTTAAGCTGAATGATTACAACATTTCCATGACGTTCAAATATTTGTGGCTACCAGCGTCTGTTAGAACAGTCAAAATAGAGCAAGGTATCACTAATGAACACTGAGAAAGTTAGGATTAGGAGCGGATAATGCACAAAACACTGGTACAGAAACTGTTCAATGTTCAATTTATTGCATACGGAAGGAAATTTAGAGTGCCATTTGATTTCCAGATACAGACATATCTTTGTCCGCTGTATCCTTTTATTCTTCCTTAGGATTTGAGGTTGACAATTACATTGGAGAAAATATCTGGAGTGATAGAAAGTGCAAACCATGATTTTGAATTGGAGAATATTTGCCTACAGTACGATACAGCTGCTACTTATACAATAATGGTCAATTATGTAAACAAAAAGTACACGAATGGAATTTATTTTGTGATGATTATATAGCAAGAGAGGGAATGATTGATGGGTCAGTTAATACAGTTTTAACACATATTATACTTAATTCACCAAGAATGAGTTTTAAAAACGTCTTGATGCAGTACCAGAAGGACAGAGAAACTAATGATGCAAACTATTTCAATTCAGCTTTAGAAAATATAATGATTACTGTAGAAGGATTAGTATTTCTTTCCTTTTTCCAGAGAGGTATAAAATGAATCAACATTTACCATTCAACGACATATTTCTTTGACGACCAACAAAAAGCACACGGAACTTTGTAAAGTTAGTACTATTAATGTTTACATTGAACACCGTTGCATCTGGTTTGATTTAAGAAGTAAACATGATAATAGATTGCATGTAACAGGACATGAATTGGCTAATGCTCAATAAGGAATACACTTTAGACAAACAGAAAATTAAACGTAGATACACATAACGTGTATATTCATTTGTATCTAATACTCGGGTAAACATTCTGAACAATCAATTAAAATCTATATTGTTTTACCAAAAATTACCATTTTAATAAACGGAGTATTTGTTAGATGATGAGTGAGTTTCAGATATGATGTTTGGAAAGTGGGACAGATGTAAATAGAATGCTACCCTTGAGCAAGAAGCTATACAAACTTGAAATGAAAATGTTAGATTCATATTGGTATGTTACTGAAAAGATAAAAAGTCTATGGAAAATGTGTTTGAGGAAAATAATGTGGTACCTGTAGTTATGAGAGAAGATGCATTTGAAATATTAGGAAAAAATACCCACAAGAAATAAACTTAAAATTGGATTGGAACGTTTCATTACAAAGCTCTATAACCATATGAAAGTGTGTTTATATTATTCATTAAATAACGTCGTTATAGCAACTTAGTTGTAACGTTATTGAACGTAATATTGTATATTTCGTCATGATAGGACCTAATTAAAATCATCTCTTGGTGATTTATAGTTTGGTTAAATAGGCAGTCCTTACAAATCTCTAACTTTAAATTGTCTTTGATTGAAGATTTGGTAATACCTTTGCGCACTTTCTTTTCATCTTTGTCAGTTCCAAAATAATATAGCACACTTATTAGGCCACAAAATTATTGTATTGGTTCGTCTTGAAAATTCATAGTATCTTTTTATTCATATGAAGAAAACCAACATTATTAACTTTCTTGTAGTCGTAAAATATTTTCTTTTCTGTCATTACAAGTATTTTTTGTCTCTGCATGAATACTGTTACGACTAGGCTTTATGTAACAAAAGAAAAGACTCAAACAAACTTTCAAGATTTAAAATACAAATCTTTAATTTTCTAAAATATTAAAATATTTCAACAAACAGTTAAAGTGAAATAGTTAAAAATAACTTACAGTATAGAATATCCTTAAAAGTCCAAAATTGTTTTAAAGTTCACTGTTCCGGAAGTTAATCCAAATATTCCGAATGTAGTATTCCGAATGAAATAGCCTTCACTGTGCTAATATGTTGATAAGTTTAAGTATATCCAAATAATCCTTGTGAATCTGGAATCTCACAGTTTTAGAAATTTTTCCGGTAATTCTACGGAGCTGTATAATAGTTCAGATTAAAGACAGTACTAAATCCTAAATGTACTGTATTAATAATAAATAAATCTCCAAATAAGTATATCCCACACACAAACTGAACCAATTTCGTAATGACCTCTCTCTTCAAATGTAACTGTAAAGAATATCTAAACACAGGATTATTTCCTATTTATCTAGCATTAATGCGCATAATCGATATAAAACCCCATACTACGTCTTCAATAAACAGGATATTTCAAAATAATGCAACCCTCTCCGAACCAATCAGGAATTAGGTTATGCGTGATTCTGCTACAGTGCTTGAGTACCAGTGTTTTAAACAGTAAACACTGTATTGATTCATTCTTCGAATGTGACCTTAAACTATAATTCCTAGTCAATAATGTTTACTCCTAAAAGTACAAGAACGAGGTCGAAAGTTCTTTACTCTCATTTAGCTCGGAAAATACGTCACATGACTAAATCTACAAGCAAATAGGTGAAAATATCGATCGTATGTATACTCATAAGACGACAGCTGTTTAGACTAAGAACAGAGATCATAAACTAATAAACTATACCATTAAAAATAAGGAAAAATATATATAATTCCGTAACAATACACAAAGAAGCTGTATATGTTATTAATAATTTCATTTTACTACCATTTTGGTTTTTGAACTTGTTGCAAGAGAAGAAATACATGAGCAACTTACTTACTTCTAGTACTGTAAAGCTACCATAAATTGGTTTGGTTATTGTTGTGGTTTTATTGCTTAAACTAAGTAATATCATATATTTTATATGATTGATTTCCTTGGAAATAAAATATCCATTTGATGTTTAAAATAGTTATTTTCGTAAGTACAAAGTTTTACATTCGTCCTCTGTCTTAAGTTGTCCATCTATTTGCCTTTTCAAAGTCACTGTTTGACTTTTGCCTCAAATATGTATTCAATTCTATTTATGATTTTAGTTATGGCTCTTGATGTTTAAAAAAAATGTTCTCTGTCTTTTTTAGTTTCAATCCTAACTAAACATACAACTTCAAACTTTAAATTACTATATGGAGAACATATCTGTATTTATTCGTTTGAACGTGTATATAATTTAGGCACTAAAGAGTTTGTATCTTTTTTGTCTTCTATCAATTTCTTCTGTAATGGAGGTAAATCAGACTCTTGAGGAATTAATTTTTCTAGTGATTAAGGTTAATCTTTTAAATAGTCGTGAAATGTATTGGTACTTCTAAATCTATTTCCAAAATACCGCCAAATGTATTTTCATCACTCCAAAATATTAAAGTTTCTTCAATGGTCTTTATGTATTGCTTTGGTTGCTCATCGAAAGTTTTTTCACAGACATTAATTGGCACATGACCCAGCAATATAAATTGATGGCGTCTGGGTACATGACGTTGACCTGGACTTATTCTATCCTTAATCAATTATACTCGCGATTTGCGTTTGCATATCTGTTCGGTACCATGCTGATTCCTCTTCTAATCTCAGATTCAGTCACTAGGAACATATCATAATTTGTGAGCAAGTATAGTTTTACTTAACGTATTTTCAAACAGGTAGTATGAACTAGTTAAGGTGTACTATAATAATGTGCTCGATCTAGTTTGTATATATTCATGCAGACATTCCTCAACGCTTCAAAAATATCACGTAACGTTGAAGTATTTTTCATTACGTTGTAGTCATGTAAATCACCTAGAGAACTCAATTTATAATGTTATATTAAATCTTTAACAAAATGGCAATCTTCATGTATTATGCTTGAACTTTTGAGGCTGGAGTTAGATTTATCGATTGGTGGTAATTAATTTTCCTTAAACCTTTCAAAATCGTCCATGTATTTGTACAGATAAATATCTTTTCTTTATTTTGGTTCCATTCCTCCCAAATATTTCATTGTTTCTGTAATTTTAAAATCGCACAGATCTTTAGCAAGTTGTTCTAATGATTGACCCATAAACAAATAACTATCTTATATCTGATTGTTCTTTATACAAAATCTTCTTCACCATATTTTTCAAATCTATCTAGTATTAAATCATCACTAAATGAGATGTATTTTGCATCATTATTTGGTATTATTGCTTCTTCTTGATCTTGATTGTTTTTGACTAAAGTCTTCATAATCAGATAATAATTGTATCCTGACAAATTATGAATAAATAATGGAATACATTTAGATATTTGTCATTTACATTGCACTCTATAGGTGCAGGACATCTGGGATTTTTTCTAATTAAGTTATCATGATCTCTTACATTGTAGTTGGAGGCGGTAACTTCGTCTTTTGCTTTGGGGGTAACTTCCATAGGGTCGGCTATTTCCTTTTTACAAATATGACACATTTTATCCTCCATGAAAGAATTGGAAATAATTATAGTGCTTTAAAAAATTACTTGCTTACTATTTGTGTAATTCCATCATCATTATGCAATTGTGGAGAGGCGTGTGAAACTACACTTCATTATTTTTTAGAGTGTAACCGTTATGTAGATCAACGCGGGATCCTATTTCTAAATCTTAATCACCTTCTTTTCCCTGCGACGATTGACCTGTTACTTCAAAGTTCATCTCAAATAACTTATGATCAAAATTGTAAAAGTGTTTAAATTTGTTAAAGATTTTATCAAGGAAAACAGACGACGGTTTTGTTTTTCATCATATGTTTTGTAAATAATTACAGATTCATCTATTTCACTCATGATCAGCCCCCACCACCTCTCTCTCTCTCTCTCGAACTCAAGTATTATGCTAAGTACTTTTAGGTAGGGTAAGGGATCTACTTATGTTGGAAATTTTGTTTACCCGGCCCCAATTGTTTCTTTACGATATCAATAAAATATGTTTAAGCTAATACATGTGGACTTTTAATGCCTCTTATCCTCATGATTGAATATCATTTTAGCAGCCTTTTTGGTCTTAGTTCTTCATAAACACTTTCTGCAATTAATTGTGAATAATCGTAAAATTTATTTATACAATCTGTACCTCTGTATTCTCTGAAATAGTTTGCTTCGCTCATAATCATTGTATGCTGATTTAACATACAGGCCAAATCTTAGTGCTTTGTGTTTTGCTGTTTTTATTGTCAATGATGTATTCGGTTTTTGTTGACAACTGCATATTGGTTCCATATCACTTTAAAAATCACAATATAAACAAAAGGAACCTTTTCACTTTAACGACAGAATCCATTTCGAGGATTATATCTATTGTGTTATTTATTGTATTGCACACTGTTTTGTGTTCTTTAAATGTCAATTCAGAATAAATATAATTCAAACCCTTCTCACATAAATAGTTTTGGGTGCTTTTGCTTGCTTGAGATCATACCAGATTTTAAAAATTCGTTTATTCGACAATAATTATATTTGTCATTATCAAATACAATTAGTATACCTACATGAATATTTCTTTCTCTTTCTGATATGATATTCTAGATTGCTTTATAAATTTCTCTACGGTTGCGTAGACACACACACACACACACACACACACACACACACACACACATATATATATATATATATATATATATATATATATATATATATAATTTTGTATGTCTCATATTTGAAGTTTTGTTAAATCAATATTTATATTTGTCAAGATTACATTTTTGTGGCCTATACGAATGATTTGTAGGTGGGTTTATGATTTTTATGATTTATTCTAAAGCATAAAAAAGTTTATTTTCCTTATGTTGAGCATTGATACAGACTTTTTATTCATCTTTTGTTCATCCTAGTATTTCTCCACATGAATAGCATCTTACTGGCCGACTAAATTGTGTATCTACTATATCAAACATCCTTTCCGTTTCATTTTGGTTCATTAGGTTTATACGCAATGTTTTCTTTATACCAATCTAGGAAACGTAATATTTTTTTCTTTTTTCACTCAGAGTATAAAAGAAAACATTAACTGCCCTTTTACTGAACCCAAATCTTTAATTTTTCTACTTATGGTTCAACTTTTTCAAAAAAAAAAAAAGAAAAAGAAAAAAGAGACCAACAAAACATTCCTGGGTAATTTCATTATCTATCGCTTCAAATCTAAACTCGTTTAAATGCCTATTAAACGAGTTCTCAAGCCCTTTGGTAATACTTTAATTACGTTTGCCTAATAATTCTGTTTATCTCTATTTTTTCATTAGATGAATTAGATCAACATGCAATCCACTTGTGTCAGTTTTTTTAAAAAAATATTGAAGCCATCTGTTATAGTACTATTCTTTTTCAAATTAAAATTAGAATGAAATTTTATTTTCCTGTTATTGTGCATTGAGCCCCTTTCTGCAGTTTTCCCACATTGGCAAGTAATTCCTTTCCTCGGCAATATTTGTAATGTTCATATCCAAGTCTCTCGTTATCTGCTCTAAATTTCTGAGTAGAAATATCGAATATTATTAGTGACAATCGTGATTTTATTACCGTCTAAAATTTAGTTACAATACCAGCAGACATCTTGAGACCTATCAAGTAAGGCCGTCTACCGCATATACCATCTTATAGTTGAAATATAACGCTTTTGAAAATGAAAAGATTTTGTTTTAATTATTCGTAATGAGAATTTCGCTAATGTCTTAGATGTATTGATGTCGCTTAGTTCATCTTGCTACAGGCAAACTGACACAAACAGCCACTAAACATGAATGTGAAGGAGTATTTCTCAATAAGCCAACCACTCTTTTTACCCAGTATAGCCCACCAGAAAATGGATAATGTTTCGGAAAAGAGTATCGAGCAGTCGTTTTACAACTTGCTGAGACATTATGATCTCCAAAACCTTTTAAGGCTACATTTTCCTTTTGTTTTATTGCAAATCCTCTTCTCAAACGCATATGTGAAATTACTCTTTATATATCAAAGAGCATTATCTTATAATAAAACCAGAGTGTAGTAACTGTTAAAGATTAAAATATATTAGGAAGCACTTAAGGTAATTCCAAACTATATATATATATATATATATATATATATATATATATATATATATATATATATATATATATATATATATATATGCCGAGAATATCGGGTTTCTGCTTGAAAAGGTAGAATATTATTTTGATTTCCAAGTCTTATGCATTATTTTTATATGATGCTTTTTTTGGTTCTTCTATACAACCTGTGTATATACCGTATGTAACCTTCACTGAGTTGGTTATCTAATATAATGAATTCAACTCAATTTTACTCAACAAGAGTTTTATGTAACTGGTTTTGTTTCAATGAATATCACTATATAATGTATTGGAATACAAATTCCAAATTGGATTATGCGGTGCATCGTTCGTAATCAATGTAACTTTGTCTCTTGTGCAATGATGTCTACACTGACAACCAGTTATACTTCTGTTAAATGAATCAAGCCATTATAAAATAAACAATCATAAATACCCTTCCAATACATTTTGACAACCAAAAAAATTCAACTAAGCATGATAATACATCTAGTGAAATATTTCTGACAGTGTTGTGCATTCCCTATCGTACACGTATTTAATCACCATGCCACATCTCACGTTTACCCAATGACACGTCATGTGCTGGCCTGCACAAAAATAGCAGTCAAAACAAAATGAGAACGGGGCATATATTCCATGACCACTGACACAAAATTACTGTAGCTATTTGTAAGTTCATGATTACATTGAATATTTCTTGCTAAGTCAGCATTAAGTATTTTCCGAGATAATTTGGTACCTATTCACGACTGATTAAGATACATTTTGACTCGTTTAAAAATTACCGATAAATGCACTGAGACTTCTACTTAAAAATAAAATAACAGTTCTCTTTAGATTGTGTCTGAAAACATAAGTTCGTCACAAATTGTTTGTAATACATCATCTCAAAATGACACTACAATAAAAATTATTTTGGCAAATAATATTTGGTGTCTGAAAGCAAATAGCAATCAAAGACACATAGAAAATACATTATATTGTTTGAAAGGTATGATAGGTGCAGACACTACCACACAAAATAGTTAAAAAGGACATGGTGTATTGAACATACTTCATTATTATTATTATTATTATTATTATTATTAATTTGGAAATCTCAGACTATATATCATAACATTTATTTATATAATCTATCTATCTTTTTTTAACATTCACAGCACCCAAGTTCCTGAGAAACTGTTTCAGTTTGATAATATCTGGAAAGGGACAAATTGCCCTGGGAATGAACGGATGTGACATTTACGGCCAATAAACAATCTTACTGACGTGACATTTTATCAATAGACAACCCATAAACAATGCACAAAACAAATGATACCTGCCAACAATTTGTTGCATGGTATAACAATAATGAAGAAAAGTCACTGTGTTATTAACCGAATGAAAACATTTTACTTTAAATATAAGTATTCTTGGATTAAATATTACAAACATAAAAAAGTCAACAACGTTCGAACCGCACTGAAAAGCACTTTTATTCTAACGTGTAGTTTTGATCATGGTAAATGTACATTATCAAACTACAGTAATTGCTGGCAAATATATCAGAGTTTATTGGTGTTGTATTGCATATCAACAGATGAAGGTTATATTGTGCTTGGGCAATAGGAGTTATATAGCTTGACCAAGGATACAGTGAGGCAGACACAAAGAAAACATCTCGGTGACCAAGACTAGAGAAGTATGTGACGTCATTTCATTAGAACAGAATTTTGCATCGTTTGATAAAACAGTAAATTGTAAAAAGAAGATGAAATTGGTAAAGTGCTAGATTTTTTAAAATTAAAACAGTGATTGACTGTGAAACCTAATGAGTGGAAGGGAGAATTAAAGTACATGGTGCACCAGGAAGGCCCCTGAACATAAAAACATGTGTGCCAAAGAAAGAAATGATGTGGTAATGGCACGGTTGCACTGTCGGTATGAAGTTCTAAACAGGATAAAATATTCAAATTATCACAATCCAGATATTCTATAAATAAAACAACAGCATTTGCAACATGGTAACTCTATCAGTTGTGAAAACAAATATCATAAGATCTTTAGAAGTTCCTTACACAAGACTTGGAATCAAGTTAAAAAAGAAAAAAAAAACAAAAAACAAAACCTTTCTTGCTTTATTGACTTGGCAAAATCTATCTTTTTATATGTCAGACCCTGTTCTTACTAATACTGATAATAGTAATCCTTCTTAAGCTGCCATGAATTAAGGGACTAAATTACCCAAGTCGATTGACTGGCAATTATGCCTATAGGCAAATCATCACATTTCGACTATTCAAGTGCCAAGGCTATAAGAATCAAGTTCTTTGCTCAGAGACCCACAGTAGCCAACCCAGTTCATCGAGGCATGATTCAAACTGGCGACCCAATGACCATGAGTCCGGCATACTAACCACTGAGTCACTATCCAAGTAACAGGGGGTATATGGTGTCATTGCAAAACCTGCATTGTAAGTGTTTCCAGGACATTGTTTTAACCATCTAAACGTAAAGAAAACTTACTCTAGGAAACACTGTAGTTGTTTCGTGCTTAATAGTGTGTGTGTGTGTGTGCGCATTTGTGTGTGTGTGGGGGGGGGGGGATTGCATGTCATTAAAGGTCATGCTCAAGTTAACAGTGAGTGAGATCCACACATATTAATGAGGTGATCTTGCATCTTGTTACCCCCTTGGAGCCATTTTTCTGATTAGGTATTTATCAAACATGCAATATGGGTTTCTTCATCAAGATCTTGGATCGATTTGATATTGAACGATATCCACACATATTAACAAGATAATCTTGCATATGATTGTCTGACCTTGTTACCACTCTGGAGCCTAAATTTCTTATCTGATTTTGATCATATATCATCCAGATCTCAGATGGGTTCGATAATGAGTGAGATCAACGCATATAAATAAAGTGATCTTGTACATGTTTGGCTGAACTTGTTACCACTCTGAATACCATATTTCTGGTCTGATTTTGATCAGACTTAGAGTACATGCTTATATCATTAAGCTCTTGTACAGGTTTGATAATGAGTGAGATGCACACATATTGATAAGTATTGTCTACTCTGGCAAACTTAATTTTCCCTATTATAAAAACTGCTAAAGTTAGTGTACTTTTAACTATTTCAGCCTCGTTTTGATAGCACATTGGCGCAGGCCATTTATATCAAGTGTCATCTTTAGGCAGCCTGTTGTTCCCTAATGCCACATATAAATCAATTTCAGTCACAGTAAATGAAAGTAGCATAGAGGTATATCAACATTCTCTCCACTGTCCTTGTTGCAAATACACACAACTTCACCTTATACCAGTCCCAGTTTCAGAAGTATTTAATACTGTTGAGCAGAACCGTAAAGATCAAACAGGTGCTATTATTGTATGATTTAATTTTGGTGGTATAGCTATAACTTTGAAGTTGTGAGCATCTAAACAGTCCTTTTGAATAATTATTATGCATTTCTTTCACAGGGCAGTATTTGTTAGTCCCAAAGTCGCATACAAGAACACCCCCACCCCCACCCCAACCCATGATGAAAAGCGAGCTATTTAAAAATGCACATTGCATTTTCTCAACATAGCAACCAATATTATGCTAAAGACAGGAACATGAGACTTACCACAATTATTTCTGAGATGTCATTCATCAAGTTTACAGGTTGAATGGGGATGGAACTGATCAGGTTTCTCACAGGTCAAAGGGTACAACATTTGCAAATTCTTCTTACACTAGTATAAGGAAGCAAGCTAATCTGCCTTGTCATTTTTCCTTAATTTTGTTACAAATGAATGAAAAGAAACATTTCTGACACATTTTTCTTTCACTTCATTCAAGTTTTAAATTTAAGTTTATGTTACTTCTGTGTTCTAAAACATTTAATTTCCCCATAATTAAAAATATTTCACACACAATACTGCCACAAAACATATTGTATCAACAAGAGCAAGATAGGCTAATTAGCTTATTTGTTATTCATATCATCAATATTAATGTACCAATATATTGAGAAAATCATACATGATGATATGAAAAAGAGAAAAGCAATTGCACTTATGTTCATCTTTGTTTTAAGGTCGCACTCTACAGTTTCATACCTTGCACATGGTTTGATTTTTTAAGAAAAAGAATTTCCCATGTTTTCCTCACTGGTTATCCTGAATATTTAAAAAAGACATTTTATATGTTAGGTATCATTACAATAATTTTTAATTCCCGTTATTTTGGTGTATGACTGTTGGGTGTAAATCGAGTTATAGAGTATGCCGTTTGGCCCTACTTCAGATGTGCACCTCTCCAAAGACTATTATCTCCGACTGGTCATTTTCACTTGCTGGAATTAAAAGGTAAATTGAAGAAAAACCAACTAACATAATTCTTTTAATTTTTAAAAAAATGTATTTTATAGTTTATTTATTGCACTTTTAGAAATTTGTATTGTCTACTGTGACAATATTTTAATTTTCCCTATTTTAATAACTGCTAAGGTTAGTGTACTTTGGACTATTTCATGTTTATTACTCGAACACATGGGAGCAGCCATTTCGATCCACTGTCTGCTTTTGACAGCGTGTTGTTTCCCTCATACCACATACAAAAAAATTTAAGTTATACAGTACATGAAAGCAGCATAGGGTGTGTCAACAACTCTGCTTGTTGCAAATGCACATAACTTCACTTTCTACCAGTCCGGGTTTAAGAAGTACATAATACCTATATAGCAGAACATTACAGGTTTGTGGTTACATAATTATTCCCCTTGTAAGAACGATGAAAACCAGATATAAAAAATAAATTTTAGAATACAAGATGCATACGTTTCAATAGACCAGTTTATAAACATTAGCAAAATAATCCACCTTAAAGTTGAAATGAATAATTTGTAATTTATAACTAAGGAAAAATTATGAAATATAAATACTGTTAGGTGAAATGTACAATTGCAGGCTAGCATAAGCTACCGGTATGTGTAATGTGGTAGTGAAGGATCAGAACGTAGTTGCACAATTATATTTCATGTAAAACATGTCTCAGTTTATAAATTTATTTGAAGAGAATTATTTCTAAAAACTTTGCCACGTTTAAAATTTTAAAATATTTTGAAGCCTGTTTAATGTTTGGTGAAAAAATATTGCCTGTTGCTAGTAGTGCTATGTTAAAGTGCCTGAAACATTTGGCATTATATGTTGCCACATATTTTGTGCATTTTTGTATCATAACTTAAGTGCCATTCACACAGATGATTTTGAATTTATATTTTGCATTACTTTTAGAACAACCAAGGTTTTCACAAGTGGAACAAGTTTGTCGGACAAGAATCGATGGCAGTTCATCTGACAAATGAAGAATGAACCGAAGAGTAGTGCATTAGAAATGAAGAGGGGCCATTTTACAGGAACTGGTGAGACATCTCTCCCGGCATACACCATTGGGGATTGCACGTTACTGGGCTGGGAATATGTTTGCTGTATACCCTTTCCTCTACAAACTTTGGTATGGAAAGATGAATACGAGAATGTTTCTCTCTGTACCTTTGGAACAACTTTAATCTCAGAAATCAATAGGCTGGAAGATTGTTTTGCAAGCCGTGGAAACCGTAACAGAATTTTATAATGGATTAATAAATATGATAAAGTTGGTCACCAAACCTGTCGAACGTTTTACTTATGTCACAAGCAAACTATATCAATCGATCAATCGGACTCCTTCTAGCCTAACAACTTTAGTATCTACCAACCAACCCATCTCTTGATGTCTACCTGTTTAGGTACGTGTCGGTCTAACAATCCACGTACCTATTTTTCCTATATTGATCTATGAATCTGCCTCATTGCTGATTGTATCTGCATTTAACAAGCGGTCTCATTCAATATATGCATTCATCCATCATCGTTCTATCATTCTGCTATATACTTTTGGGACTTCAGTAACGGTAATGTATGCTTGGTATTAGTAACGTTCTCAATTGTTCATCGAAATATATAGGGAGAAAAGCGACACAAACTATGATTCACAAAACTTTTTACGAAGCTTTTTATTAAAGATTTAAACCCATGTATATAAGTTACAAACACCGAAAAAAAGTCATTCCATTGCTCTTAAAAGCCGAAAAGCTATTCCATTAGTCTTAATTAAATGGTCGGTCCCTTAGTTTTAAAGATATTTGTCATAAGGTTTATTCGTCAGGAAATTTAATATTCAGAAAGCTTTTTAAGACCAAACAAATGACTTTGTATGTGTTTTTAACCTATATAAAAGAGTTTCTGTCTTTAATAAAAAGCTCTGACTATTGAACTGACGAATAAACCCTATGACAAATATCTTTAACGCTAAGGGACCGACCACTTAATTTTATTTTATTTTTTTTATTTTTTTTCTTTTATTTTTTTTAAATTTTTTTTTTTGGTGGTGGGGGTGGGGTGGGGTGTATTTCAAAAAAATCTAATGGACATGTTCTTATCGCCATAAATCAGAGCATGAATATTTTGTTATTTTTCCAAGCTATTTGAGAACAGGAAACTCCCCCCCCCCCCTTCGACAATTAAATGGTTGGTCCCTAATGAATCATTGCATCAATAATCCTTCTGACTGTTCGCCCTACAATTTTTCAGCCAACGTACCTTTAAACTATATTCAGACAAAAGCGCTTTAAGTTAAATAAATTATAGACCAATGGACCATCTACATATCGTTTTGAGTGCATACTACAAGGATAAGATATTTTTAGTTTATACCTCGATATCGTGATCGGACAAATCGATTAGTGGCATCTGGATCTGTCAAGCGATTTAGTTTTAGCCTATAAAAGAGAGAGAGAGAGAGAGAGAGAGAGAGAGAGAGAGAGAGAGAGAGAGAGAGCAATCAACAAGGGAACGATCTAAACATGAATGACCTGTATTCAGAACAAGAGCAAACTCTTCCCAAAGTTTTAATTTTGGTCAACACAATGAAAAATGTCAAGCTTTTTCCAATTTTGTAGACTTTATACAAAATAAACGCAAATATTGTCCCATACCAAGACACAAAGAAGTGCAACAGTTAATTCCCGTCTTTTTCCAATTTTATTTTGACTTGTATTCGCGACTCCATCGTGTGCATTCTTATCAGATCAGCTATGTCTGCAAGATTAGATGTCTGAACAACCTGGTACAACAATACCCTAAATAGGAAATTCTTTGTTAAGCTATTTAAAGATACGAAAAAGCATGGACCTTCCCTAACTCGAAGATATTCATATTTGAACTGCCATTTATTATCATCGCAATCACCACCATTTAAGATGATGATAATTATGATCACTACGTTGACGATGAGTGTTGCTGCATTTCATTTTAATCACTATAAATCACGAGGTATACGTTATAATAAATTTGAAAACGTAAAACTACGACCTGTCTGTGATAGATCCACTTTAAAAAATTTCAAAACAAACAACAACAAAAACAAAAAAAAAAAAAAATAAAGAAAACGAAAAACGTATTTCATATCACTATGTGACCAATATATGTGAGACCATTTGTCGCTCATTTTGATGATCTAGTTTTCCACGGTGTGCGATTTGTTCAAAAACTTGTTCATTGAACTAAAGTTAAGTCATGCGTCAAGACTCTTTCTACAGTCTACATGCTCTCCTAATACAAGTTTAGGTGCCTTTTTATTTGGTGTGAATAGAGGATATTCATTAGATTACACACCAACGGACTGAGGACACACCTCCAACCGAAGACGTCCTCGGTTGGAAAAAGGGTACAATTTTGCTTCTACGAACAAATCAAGGGCATTCCATCAGTTTGGTTCGGTTTGGTGTTGTAAGTCAAAGCAATAGAAGTACGTTATTTAGTGCCGAATCAATTGGGGGGGGGGTAAAGTGTCTTGTCCAGAGGGACACACCAGTGTAGCCGACCCAACGAAGCTGATCCGATTCGAACCCACAGCCTTTCGGTCGCGAGTCCAGTACACTAACCAATGAGTCACCGCAGCTCCTAAAATTCGAGTCAGACATTCATTTATCTACAGAAAATCACAAATTATCTACAAAACGAAACACGTGTCACTTGTGACAGTAAACAAAAGCCCATTTTTAACATGTGCATGTAAAATTATATTTTTACTTTTTCGTTCACAATAGCTTTTTAAGTATCGATTATTAAAAAAATGCGCCTACTAGTAGTTCTTACCGTAAAACTTCGCCGCTTAACAACAAGTATGCTTTGCCTGTCGAATTATATGTATGTTTGTGCAGATAACAGTCATAATTTTGTAACGTAAGCAATGATCTTGATGCAAGATGTGGAGAATGATATCATAAGTGCAGAGAAAATGTTAACGTGCTTAACTACCCAAAGAACCATTGCAAGGCACTTTGTACTGAGCAGACTCCCACTGTGTCAATTAGTATGCCCCTTCAACACCAGCTTATTCATCGCTTGATGACAAGTGTTGATGAAGATACACCTGTAGTCAGGGCAATGAAAAAGACCATTGTTGATAGTCTTACACTGGGGTTGGTTAAAATAAACGTGTTACAAAATATTGTAATTGTAAGTACATTTAACAGAAAACAGCATGACAATTATTTTGAAGTAAAAAAAATTAAAATTTAAGAGAAAGTCACATTGTACGTTAATTATATGATATAAATATTAGAATATCACGAGTCTGTCCTGCAGAGAGCTACTGATGAGATTGAAGCATACAAGAAGGAAAAGGGTATTGGCTTTTAAGAGGATGCGCTGATTTGGTGGAAGGAACCTTCTGATTCTTTGTATATTTGTATAAAGAGTTCTTTGCATTCCTGCCAGATCTGTGCCATCAGAAAGGATGTTCAGTACAGATGAAGATATTGTAAATTGTCAGCTGACATGCATAAAACCAGAGCATGTAGATATTTTTGTTTTCTTAAAAGAAGAATATGCAAATTTAAAACTATGCATAAACTTACTCAAACCAAGACCTGTTTGAGATTATTTGTTGGTTTCAAAACTTATTGTTTAATAAGAACTTAGATGCCAAGCTACTTTTTGTAAAACATTTAAGATAAAGTGATCGTAGTAATAGTTAGAAGTTATTGAGAGAAATTGTAACAATTAATAAACCTAAGAAAGCGAGCAGTTGCAAGCAACCGGTTTTTCGTTTTATTTGCTACGAATTTCTCTTAAACTCCGACTGATTAAGAGTTTAACCTACGTTTTCAGCCAACCAGCTACTTGGATTTTGTAAGCTAGGAGCTGCCAACCGCCCTTAATTGTTAATCTCTCTCTCTCTCTCTCTCTCTCTCGATGATTAACATGGTGCACGTTCGTCGGAATTAAAAGTGGATCTTAGCTTATAAAAACCAGGTAATTGATTGGTTTAAAATAGAGGTTAAACTCTAAGTCACTTTTTCATTTTATAATTAATACATCTAATTCACAATAGGGCGATTCTAATCATGTTTTCATGTTACAATTATTTGTAATGCATGACATAGAATAAGTTATCTTTGCGTCTTACAATAGCATTCAGTTCAAATTTTTGGGTGATTCTTTTCATCTTCATGACTCCATTTCAGTATTGAATGATTTTACTTACGTCATGTGTTCACTTACTACTAATCTTTTATTGTCATTTTTACCGTTTCATCATGTTTTATGACCACGAATTAAATATTTACAAAGAAATTATGGTCATCGTTTGATGTTACAAAGCTGAAAAAGATTGATCTTAATTATCTTTTTGTAACATTTAATTCAAGATAGAGCGATTCTTGTGATTTTCATGTAACAAATATATTTCCATAGTTTAGTCATATGTTCCTTTTTCAGTTACTACCAATATTTCATTTTGATTTCATCTTGTGATAATTACAAAGCATAAGGTTTGCAAAGTTGAACTCCTTTTTATTTTGTTCATGAGTTTATTTCTATTATTTTTGATCAATTTGTACCATTAAAGAATCATTAATGAAGATTTTGTTAAATGATTTATTGATATTATAAAGCATGAATAGCAGTATGTTTAAGATCATAATTGTATACACAAACATGTAAGCGAAAATAAATGTACAAACGTAAGTTAATATGCCACTAAAGGAATAAAATGAAGTAGAAATGAATGTTTCCAATACATATTGATACATACTGCAATACAAAAAGGATGTATTGCAATGTATCGCAAAACGTTTTATTCTGGGCAATACACATCCCTAGTAAACATGTATTGTGTATGCACTTATCCATATTTTTTGTATAGCCATTACATAATTGTCAAGTGCCTGAGGGAAATGAACATGCATGCTTGGTACAACCCACAAGGTTCCATCAAGACGTATCCTATGGTAATGAAAATGAATGAAAGAGTGATTCACATCTATGTCATTTGAGAACAGTCTTCATTTACCTGATGACGACGCATATCTATGTGGCAAATACACACTTTCCAGCGACCTGTATATTCCAGAACGATGATGTCCATCTATTGTTTTTCCTCAGAGCCAATTATTTTGAATAGATGCAGATCAATGTACCACGTACAGTCCTCAACGCTAAATAAAAATGTCTGGTTTTGATACATATTTATTATTTATGTGGTCTGCACTGCCATCATAAGTCCGTCAAGCTATTAGTGACGGTGTTTATCTTTGTGATCTGTTGACGTCTCTCCATGTATCTGGATTTTGATGATTATTCAAGCGGCTTATATAAGAAGTACAGATCTGTCAAGTACCTGAGAATGATGTTACTGTATCTATGTTACTTGAAGAGCTCTTGAGCGAGAGAGATTTTTCAAGTAATTGAAGAGTCTGAGTATTTTTATCAGTTGTTTACTTTTTAAAGCTTGGATAGCATTTATGTATCTGAAGATGTTAAAGATATATTCTCTCCGAAAACCACTTTTGAAATATTATATGACACATTTGAATATGAAAAAAGTTTGCTTTGTAGATTACAACTATTTGAACTGGCTGTCTTATACTGTAGTACAAAAATCCAACCAGATCGTCCACTTAGGCTTGTTTACAGTTAGGTTTTTAGGAACTTCCGTTGTTTGGATACTAAAAACTAGTACTTATTACATTCACTGACTTTTGAGATTTTGAAAATAAGACTAACTTTCCCAAGACTGTAGACATGTACTTTTGTCAGACATCGTGAACAGGTGAGTGATGAACACCGTACAGAACATCATCCAAGCTACGTGAGCGACAGACATTATTACAGTACGTAATGAACACATCCTGCACACATCCACATCATACATCATTATGAAGTTTATTATGCCTACTTCAAGGTTATGTGTGATGAGGTACTGTATCATCAATACAGATATGCAGATACTTATGCAAATGACATGGTTGAACTTGCCTAGGTAGTTTAAAACAGTTGTCATATTGCTTCTGCTCAAAGGTATCAAATTCTATGTATGTTTTCTGAAACGTTTTGAATATACATACAAATCTGACTACCGTATATACACGCGTATAATTTGGGTCCAAATGCAAACAACACAGACCCCGATCGGCCGTCGCATAATGCGCCGGCAGATCAGGGTCTATATCGTTTGTTCTACTGATCAGTCTTTACAAACTGCATAGACTCAGATCTGTCGGTGCATTATGCGCCGGTAGATCTGGGTCTATGCAGCTTGCAGTTGGTATTGATTTATACCGAGTATTTACGATATGTAATTACTTAATATTGCAGTTGAGGAAATTGTCATAACACGAGGTAGCAATTTCCGTGTGTTATCTCTCTATCTTTCCTTCCTTACTATGACATTAAAATGTTTCCCAAGTATACAATGTCGTTTGGTCTTGTTGTTTAGACTTTAAAATATTAAAAATGAACAAAAGGATACTATCTGTTTTAGTATGGCTCGCCTCGAGATCAACAACGAGGTACATTGGCTTCCGGCTAAATCGACACGGAGGTTTGGGATCCGGTATAAATTTGAGTCGCTTGTTTGGTAAAGTATTAATTTAGTTCGTGCGTTTAGTTTCGGCCCAGTCAAGGCAATCGGAACACTAGGTGTCGTGGGAGTTACAGATCAACTGACACTGAGATCTGCCGCTTCATTTCAAAATTGTTTAGAAATATCACTGCGCTGACTAAAATGTGTATCCACCCATATCTCCATTCCCAGTCGAAACGTAATGAAAACGTTACTTATTATGAAGAGTTTCTCCAACATTTTCCCACCGAGTAATACAATGTTCAAGGCAGTTCACTTTTATTTGTCTGAGGTGTCATTTTGGAAAACGCTTACTTTCTCACGCAACCTTTTGAAATGTAGTCACAATCTTGTATTGTAAACTTATGTGTGAAATATAGAAAACTATTCGCGAAATATTTTCCATATTTTTTCATTCCTATATTTTCACACGTGAAAAATATATCCTTATATTTTCGCACGTGAAAATATAAAAGTTTCCATCAAGCCGTTCAACGCGTGATTGGTGTGCCAACAGAAGTTATATATTTTGATGAAACATTTGACTCGACGCCGTTTGCGTCTTTATTTATTATATACTTAAGTGTGAAATATAGAAAATTATTGGCGCAATAGTTTCATTGTATCAAAGGGTCAAAGGGGGGTATGGGGTTGGAGTGGTTTGATAAAGAGTGAGTTAAATCTTACAAACTACGATTCAGGAGTATGTATGGTATATTAATGAAAAGAAAATTTTATTTTCCAGCGTAAATACCGGGTATTCATAAATAATTTGCATGCAAAACATTGAAAGCTTCATTGCTTTCCTGAATGATTGGGTGGGATGCGAAGGGGTACATTATACGGACTACTTTTCCCAGCATTTCACACCTCTAAGACAATAGATCAATTATATAAACAACCCGTAGAAAAATGTGACGTGGGCGAGATCCGTCTAGTCTGTGTGTCGAGTAATTGACTCTTACCCACGACTAAACATTCATAACAGTATTGCGCAGGATTTAGTGATTTTTCATTGTTACTCTTACGGTAAGAGTGTGATGTATCTTTATCAATATATTAAGAACTTCGGGGCTTAAACAATGAAATGTATTTAAAAACGCGATAGATAGTAAGGTAACTAAGGTAAACATCGATAAGGAAGTAAAGTTATAAATAGAAACTGCGTAATTGAGTTTAAATCATCTTTTTATGCAGTTTGAAAATTTTCAATGAATTGTAGCCTTGGAAACCGCGGTCTAAATTCGCATAAAAGATATAATACTTAGAAAATACAATGAAATATCCCCAAACCTGCCCACATCCTGCAACCGGTCTCGTTTATGGCTAGTCCTACAATGTAAGACGTCCACCCTGAGCACCCAAACATCATAAATATCAGGGTGGACGTCTTATATTGTAGGACTAGTTTATGGCCACTTTTTTTTTTAACATATATAAATCAAATATTTCAAGCGTTTCAAAGTACTGGGGGAAACCGGCTCAATTAGATGCACAAATAAATTTTGGCAATGTGATTTTTTTTGGGGGTGGGGTGGGGAGGAGAAAAAGTGCTAGGGTCGGCAACGAGAAACAGGAACGGTCGGCCAACCGGAAACATTTTTTTTGGCCTAATTAAACCTCTCTATATCGGCTATTTCTATAAGTCGGCCAAATATTCTGGTACCAATAGTTACGTGTCATGTAGATAAGTTTCAATCTATTTGCTAAAGGCGTGAAATATTACAGGTATATAGGTTTACAGTGTACAGTAATGTCACTAGTGGAGTGTAGGTGCCAACACTTGCCATCTTTATCGCCAATCTGTCTAATCTCAGCTCAGTATCTGTACCTAACAAATTCTTCTATAATTTTGGTATGCTGTGGTACGTATCGCGATATGTACAGAAAAATTTGTTAATGTGTTAAAAATTGACACTGTCAAAAATTCCCTTTCTCCCTTTTGTATTTTGCAATTAAATCAAACAGTACATAAATGGAAATAGTAAAAAACGTAATATACCCTTTGTCCACAGCATTTTTGCTGTGCAGTATAATGGGTATATATCTACTCCCTCATTTCAACTTGTATGTATATATTGCTGTTTGTATATTATTAAATACATACTAGTAATTTCAACTATCAGCCTGCTCCTTAACTTCCAAGGTAATCATGCTACCAATGCCATTAGTTGAAGTACTGTCAAATCCCAAGTAATAAGTGACCTTTCTGGGTTTTTTTTGTTTGTATTAAACTAGTATAGTATTCCAAGGTTTGTGCAGCCTTGAAAAATACTTGAATTATAGGGATTTTCTTGAAACTCCTTTAGTTTGAAACAAGTTGGTTTATCATTGAAAAGTCCTTGAATTTTTCTAAAACCTCCTTAAAATTTCCAAAAACACTTTGATTTTATCTGAGGGAATACAGAAAGTTAAAATAAAATCTATCACTTTTTAAATTCAGAATTTATTTTATGTTATTATTTTCCCTAAATAATCAATAATCAAATGGGATAAAATTGGGTGGATGAAATGACACATGGTACGAGTAGTTACCAGGTGGAGTAGCATCCATTTGCTGTATGGTGTGCTAAATAGTTAAATGGTTTTTATTCTCCTTTTTTTTTACCTGTTTATGCAGTGATAAATTAAATAACATTAAGAAAGTTCAATTTCCAGATAAAATTACTCCAGAACTCTTGGTTGTCCTTTAAGACTCCTTAAAAAGTCTTTGAAAAACAACTCACTGTGGCTGTACGCATAGGCCAGAAGAGCTTATGGATGGTCTTTCGTCCGTTGTCCGTCTGCCTGTTAGCACAAGTTTGTTATCATATTCCTCCTAAACTTCTTGGAGCATTGCCATGAAACTTTCAACACCCATTCATCCCCATAGTCTTTTTGGTTGTAAATGAAAATGCTGCTGCTCTGACATCCAATATGATCACGAAAGTGACCATCTTGAAAATGATGTTATCACTACTCCTCCTGAATATCAACATGGATCTTTTACTGAAAGACTTCTCATGATGTCTAGTTAGTCTTAAAAGAAAATGGTGTTGATCTGTCATCCAATATGGCCACCACAGTGGCCATTTTGAAAATCTTATCACTACCTCTCCTGAATGGATGGTCATATCAACATAGGGATCATCAGAGAATCCCTGTATGTCGTCCCAACTAAGCTTGTGCAGAGCTCTGGTTGGCAGAACCACTATGTTAGCAAAGGAACAAGATGAACTCTCATACTATGCAAATGTATTACAAATGAAGCATGTGCTCACTGTGTGCAAAGTTAACTGGCCTTAAAAAGTATAAAGGACTGCCTGATCCATATAAACTCAGATCAGGATTGATAAAAGTTGTCCTGTCCTATTTGTTTGTGTTTGGTTATTGTTCTGTATATTTCTCGCATGGTGATATTTTCTGCAGGCCTTTTGGCATTTAGTTCCAAACCATCATTTGTTATTTTTATTACAAATTGGATTACTATTATTTATCACAAAACACTTTAAAGCAGTGTCATTAAATAATGGTGAGATTGATGAATATAGACTGCTGATGTCATTCTGATATATGGATTATATACTATTATATGTGCATCCCAAGTCTTCTTTATTATCTCTTTGAGCTGACCGGTATCAATAGCATTAATTAAATCAGCCTTTCTATTTTCTTGTCTCGCTTTTTGTGATAATATATTATTGTCAACAGGTAAAATTTGCTTGGTTTTGTGGTAAAAACGAAAACGGATAATTAATTAGGCAGAAATTATTGCTATATTTCAGAGCGTTGCTAGAACCAACAGAATAGTCAATAACAGAAGTATTTCGGAAAGTTGTAAAAACAACACATATTGTCAGCACACATTCCATTTAATAATATAAATATATTAAGATTATTATTTCTACATATGTCTGTCAGTATTTGGCCAGTGGTATTAATTTCTTGATCCAGTGTTATTCGTTTCTTAGGCAATTTATACTCGTCAAGAATTTTTGCAGTATTATTGAAAACCTTATGTAATCTACACCAAAATCCAAGTGTTTGAGAAGGAACTCATCTTTTTTCCAAATAGCCATTGACGTTATGAGCTCTGGCATTAAAATATCCCATTAAAACACATATTTATTCAAAGTACACATGATAGTAATTTAGGATGCAAATGCATCAATTTCATCTTGAGTATAAAACCTTGAATCTGATGGAGGAGTATAGACGACTTTAAAATATACATCATCGTTCGTTTTAGAACCAGTTTTATTGACTTTAAACGAAAGTATGTAATCTGCACAGTGAATGATAGTTACAAAAGGAGAGATATAATTATTTTGACAATATCACAGTAAGTCATCAAATATAGAGTATTCCTATGGTCTTTCTGCCAACCAGACCAGGAAACCCCCCACATGCACATGCCCATGCCCAATGACATCAAGATGATGATCGCTAGAGGGTGTTCACTAAAAGACATCTTATGATGTCTAGTTGCTCTTAAATAAAATGTAGCCAATCTAACGTCCAATTTGGCTGCTTCAGCAGCCATCTTTAAAAGCATGTTATCGTTACTCATACATGGATGGTCATATCAACATGGGGTTTTCACTGAAAGACTTCTTATAATATCTAGTTGGTTCTAAATAAAAATGGTGCCGATCTGATGTCCAATATTGCCGCCACATCAGCCGTCTTGAAAATCTTATTATTGTTATCGCTACTCCTCCTGAATGGCTGGTCATATCAACATTAGGTTTTCTAATAAAGACTTATAATGTCTAGTTGGTCCTAAATGAAAATGGTGACAATCTTATGTCCATTATGGCTGCTAAAGTGGCCATCTAAAAAATCTTATCACTACTCCTCCTGACTGGAACGTCATAGAAGACTTCTTATGATGCTTACTTAGTCCTAAATGACAATGTTGCCATTTTGATGTCTGATATTGCTGCCACAGTGCCCAGCTTGAGAATCTTGTTATCACTACTTCTCCTGAATGAATGGTCATATCAGCATCGGGTATTCACTAAACGACTTCGTATAATGTTCTGTTGATCCTAAATTCAGCTGGTGCTGATCTCACTTTAAATATGTAGCCATCTTCTTGAAAATCTTGTTTTCGCTACTTCTCATAAATGAAAAGCCATTTTGACATAGGGTCTTCATCAGAAGAGTTCTTATGGTGTCTAGTTGGTCCTAAATGAAAATGATTAATCCTCACTATAGCCACCATGTGGCTATCTTGAAAATATTCCTCAAATGGATGGCTATATCAACATGGGGTTTTCACTAATAGACTTCATATGATACCTAGTTGGTCCTAGATAAAAATGGTGCCAGTTTTACATCCAATATGTCTACCATGACGGCTTTCTTGATAATCTTGTTTTCACTATAGAATGGATGATCATCATGACATGGGTTTTCACCAAAAGACTTATGATGTCCACTTTATCCTAAATGAAAATAGTGCCAATGTCCACCACAGCAGCTAATTTGAAAATTTGTTATCGCAGAAGAATATTAGAAACAGTTTCGACACCCAGCAGTTAAAAGGAAGAAATAGTCTTGGATTCCTAGAAATTCTTTTTCCCCAGTAGAGCATCAGTCCCTTTGAGGGACTCTTGTATTTACATGACATTCTCTGGTGAGATATGGAAACAGGAGCCATAAAGAATTTTCATGTTTCCCTTTACAATTTAAAATATATGTATAGTGCTTACAGCTGTAAAAGTTGATTTGTCCAAAGCCATATAAGATGCCTCAGGTGGTGGTCAGATTGTTACCAGTGTTCTGATTTTAAGGGTTATAAATTCTCAGGTGAGTCGTTAACTCTGTATCATAAATCACTGTTTGATTCATGCCCACATGCATATTTACCAAATTAATGGGTGGAGGTAATACATGCTGTTATAGCTTATTCATGGGTGGCGAGAAGATGAACCCAACTATCCCTGGCGAGTTGTTAACTCTGCATCATAAATCACTGTTTGATTCATGCTAATATGCATATTTATCAAATGAATGGGTAATACATACCGTTACAGTTTATTCATGAGTGGCAAGAAGATGAACCCAACTTCTGATAACATGATATAGTTCAATATGATGTGATTGCTAAAATAAGTTATACAATGTCATGTATCACAAGTCACTATGAAACTATTGAAATTATCCTTTAAAGATTTGTATGAGGCTCCTTTGGAAAAAGTCACATAATTTTAAGTTAAATTCATAAAATGTTGTTGAAAATGTAATAAAAGTTCAAAGGCGATATCTTCCTGAGGAAGAAAGTATCCTTTATCATCCCTAAATTGTTCCACCAGCATCTTCACCTAAAGAGTTTGGTTAGTGGTACAAATACAAGTTTCTTTTTCCCAGTCATTATTACTACTGATTCTTTGTTGCATTTTGAATATTAACACTCCATATGCTTTGATATCACTTGTACCTTGTCTGCCCTTGATTGAGGCCAAGACTGTAAAAATGGATAATCTCATGTTTGTAATTTAGACCTTTTTTTTGATCATACATTCTGGTTCCATATTCAAACTGTTTCTGAATTTACTGAAATGTTTGGAAAAAATGTTTTTCAATGATAGGTATCCTTTTTCGTATTGTGTTCTTAAAGTATATGGAGATCGTTCAAAAATCGTACTGAATATGTAATTTTGTTGATGTTATCTGAAGGTCTTAATATTTGTCATTGAGTATTTTGGAAAAAGATTATCACAGCATCTGAATCCAGTACTTACTAACTATCATTGATTCGTTCTCTAAAGAGTTGGACCAACACTACATATGGCTCCAGTTTCTCTGTGGTCCAATCTTGAAATTAGTATACGAGAACTCTGCAAAAATGCTGAATCATGCCTTTCAATATACTTTTCAAATTAGCTGTATTAACCATCAATGAACAATACAAGTCATTTATTTCTCTATGGGTGGGCCACATTTTGTGCTTTTGTGAATTGTAAGAAAAATTGAAAGCGCATGATTTTCTGGATCATCGGTTCTATGGCTCCCTAATTCAGCCACAATACTAGCCAGTAAATCACCGGTACTGTGTTTGGGTAGGTATGCATCCAGGAGAATAGGGTAGGACTTAAATAGAAGGGGTGTGTAAATACTCCTAAGGCCTATATTGTAATGCACAATTTTTATATTATTATTATTATTATTATTATTATCAGAGAGCAAAAAAGTAAGGTTGTTGGTCAAAATGTGCATTGATAACTTACTTTTCTTGTCTTTTTATACATTTAAAAAGAATCCATATGACCCCTTTAAAGTCCACTGTTATGAATAGTAACATAGATCAAGGAGACTGTTGTTAATATAGTAAGTGCATTTGCATTATGTAAATATTCCTTTTCTTTGTTTGCCCCAAATTTTACGTTACCATGTTATACACACATTTTTTATTCTTCCCATTTTGCTTTTAGAATCGTCTTCCAAATTAAGAAGATTTGAACTTATGGCAGATAGAATTAGCTGCTAGAAGAGGATGGATCATTCTTCTCAAAGTCAGGGAGATATTAGAGACAAGGTGGGGATTTGATTTATATCGCTTTTAACGCACACTTTACAATATATGATATTATAAAATAAGTTAAATGAATCCAAATCAATGTGCTGGTGGCTGAAATCAACATTATATGACTAAAAGATGAGAATTATTTGATTATGTGATTGTTTAAGAGTATTTCTGCGCTCAGCATATTTTGCAACTTTTTTGCACCTTTAAAAGTATTGACTTGAAATTATATGTTTTAGTGGGTGTGGTTTTAATTGTCGTGAGCGTTATTATAAATTTGTGTCATAACCCAGGAGAAGAGTGAGTGGAGGAGAAGGCTTAGGGAGATATCTTAGACAATCATGGGGATGTCTTGTTGAGCTGCAGATTTCAAGTAGGATCTTATACTCAGTGATTTGCTTCATTTTAAATTCACCGATATCTTGAAAATTGTAGATAGTTGAATATTCTATAAAATCTACTGAAACAAATATAATATGATTCAAACTATAATGTTTGTATTGTATTTTCATGGGCCCAGTGGTCTTATTGCTAGTGATAATTATCATTAAGTCCCAATTTACTGCGAATAATATATGGTCTAAGAGTTGTTGCTTTATAATGATATGAACTGACATTCAAAGTTTACTAATCAAATAACATTTATTTTCCTTTCTTTTCTTTTGTTAAGCTTACTAATGATAGATTGTGGCATGCTTGCCGTATGTGTTAAGTTTCGTACTTTTGCTAAATATTTCTTTCCTGAGAGTGTCGGATCATGTCAATTAATTATAAGGTCTCTGCATGAAGAGTTCACATAAAAACTTTCTCATCATCGAAATTCAAGCGATTGATTTATATTCAAGATTAAAAATATGATCTCCTAAAAGTCTTCCATAGCTAGATGAAATATACATGTTATTGTTGCGCAGTGAGCATTCAGAACCTTCGTACACATTAGACAGATGGAGGATCTAAACATTAACCATGGATGATGATAAACTGTCAGAAAGCATGGTCGCTATTTGATACTATTGTTATATTCAAATGTGGTTATCAACCAATGTAAAACAATCGTGAACGGGTGTATGACAATCAGCCGAAAACACTGTTACTGGCATTAGATTAGAACCAGGTATACAACATCTACAGTAGCAATATACATTAAAGACCCCACGATTTTGACATTATTGGTATTCTAACATACACATTCAAATCATAAAAAAAACCAACACAAAACAAAACAAAAACAAAACAAAACATACTCAGATCAATGAATTGCACTACAATAAATACACGAATACCAAAAAAAATGACTCTATGTCTATATATATATTAGATTGCTTTTTATATAAGCATTGTGACATCAGTACATATGAGCCTAAAGAGCATCCAGATTTGCACTATGGATGATTGCAAGGTGTTACCAAACTAAATAAGTTTCATTTGTAAAGACTTATTTTATTTACTTTTGGTATATTTTAAAATACTTAAATTTGATGAAAAAAAATGATAAAATTTCAATATTTCTTGCCAAAATCTTCACCGAGATTGTTGTTTTGGAAGGAAGATACTCCAGAAAAGTTTAAAACACTACTTTTAATCTCCCAATAAATGGATTGGGAGAAAGTACACCACTTGTGTGCATCAATAAGGTTCATTATAAGAGGTTTCCAGATCTACGGAAATATAAGAAATATAAAGAAATATAAAACTGCACATATATTAGTTGCTTTGACATTGTCATACACACTTTGAAATCAAAGAATGCATCATAAACTCACTTGTATCTTGATTTCTAATTGTCGGAAGATATTTACACTCTTGAGTATGGTGAATCTTAGAATTGATTCATTTAGAGTAAATAATGTAGTATATGCTTCACATGTAACCACACCAGAAGCCTCAATGTATTAAGTATCATAGCTCTGTGTGTCATCTTAATGGACAAATCAAACTCATTTATTTTCATAGAAAATGTTGAAGAAATGTCTTAGTTTATATTTTGTCAAGACATACTTATCGTCACTTCTCTTAATAATGGTGCAATTGTCTGAAAAATTAGCATAGTCCTATTAATTTAGAAAAACTGAAGCACATGCATATTCCCTATTCACACTATAGTAGAAAACTCATTAGATAAACAAGATTGCAACTAAGTTTTGTTTACATCCACGTGAAGCTTCAAATAAATTGAAGGCAACCATTTGACAAAAATCTAAATATGAGGAATGCTACTTTTTTTAAAGGAAACAAAAACTATATTTTTCAGCATTGCATTCTTCAAATATGCACAACATAACATATTTGTTTCCTTATATCACTTACATGCAAATAATAATTAGCTGTGAGTGCATCTAGAATATTTAATTATCAAAATGATGTGTTCACCATGGATTTTCCCCCTTTTAGCTAGTCAAGGTATTACTACACTAATTTGTTCCTCATCTATTTCCTTCATTATGCCACATGTTTGATAAAATCAAATGCATTAGTTATAAGGTATAATGCACCAAGAATATTTAACTTATGTTAGACACAAAGGTGGACACAAAATATACGCAATTATAATAGGTTATGTTTCATTTCTAATGTTATGTATGATGTTTATATAATGTTATAAATATTTTTAGGAAATTATAAATGTTTCTTCACTTTAATATTTGCTTAAATCTTTATGTTTGTTAGGAAAAACATGTATAACTAGTGTCCTTGAATTAGGTTGTTTTGATCAATATGTTTTCTCAATTTGAAGGTCAAGGTTGATTTTGTTTACAGTTAAAATTCCATTAAGATGACTCATAATCTAGAACATTCTGTCATGTGACCAATCTTTATATATATCATGTTTGGTAGACATTTTGTTCAGTTCGACATTACCATCAGTCTTGTAAAGAGCTATTACAGTTGTGAAAATTCATTCCAAATTCTAAGAGAGGAATTATTTTAATTATTCATTGGATTATTAACAGTGCTCATAAACTTTTGGATTTTGGATTTTGATTGACAATTTTGGAATTTATGTGAACTTATTCAGAGATTTTGGATTACTTCATTTTGACTTCAGCACATCAAGATTTCTAGTACATCAGGACTTTGGAGACCATTAGCACATAATAACATTCAAGGACACATTCTATATTTAGGACTTGTGATTAGAACAATCATTCTTATTGGATTATTAGGATACATAAACACATTACTGTAAGTGACTTTTTGATTTTTCATTTTAATTATCTAGTAATAAATTGCTTGTTGATTTTTACTTGATTTGTTGGTTTCACTTTCTTTCTGTTACATTTTTCTTAGACCATAGAGTCGTAACAGAAATTGGGGGTCGTCCGGGATCTGAATTTCATTAAAGCATATTAGAGATATTAAATTTATCTTTGAAATTCATATTGATTTTGTCTCTGAATTTTTTTTGTCTTTGGCAAAGATTTTAAATAGAGAAATTTGTTTTGTGTGAAACCAACAAGCATTTACAATGGCATCTAATGCTCAGAATTTCATTTCAAAACCTACCCAGGAGGGGTTAGAGTGCATGAGAAAGGATGAGTTGCTCGAGCTTGCCAGAAAATACAGTCTATCTGAGGCAAAAGTATCATTGACAAAACAGGAGATAAAGATTATTTTGATTCAGTATTTAGTAGGAAAGGAAATTTTTGATAGCAGTGCTTTAAGTTTGAAGAGAAAGCCTGTATCTGGTTCTGACAGGAAATTAAGGGAATTAGAGTTAAAGAAACAGATTGATTTAGAATTGGCAAAGCTTCAGATTCAGAGAGAGAGAGAGAAGGAAGAGAGGCAGATCCAAATGCAGAAAGAAGAGAGGCAGATCCAAATGCAGAAAGAAGAGAGGCAGAGGGAGAGAGAAAAAGAAGACAGGCAGTTGGAGAGAGAGAAAGAAGAGAGACAAATGCAGATACATATGGAGAGAGAGAAAGAAGAGAGGCAAATGCAGATGGAGAGAGAGAAAGAAGATAGACAAATACAAATGCAGATGCAAAGAGAAGAAAGGGAAATGCAATTTAAATTAAGAGAATTAGAACTGGCAAACAGAGCACACTCCACTCCTTTAAACACAAGTTCAGGTTTTGATGTTACTAGATATATTAGGTTAGTACCCCCTTTTCAGGAAAAAGAAGTAGATAAATACTTTCTTCATTTCGAGAAAATAGCTGAAAACTTGAAATGGCCCAGAGAGCATTGGACTTTGTTATTACAAAGTGTACTTATTGGCAAAGCTCGTGAAGTCTACACTTCACTGTCAGTACAACAAAGCACTGATTATGATTTGGTTAAGGAGTACATCTTGAAAGCTTATGAGTTGGTACCAGAGGCATATCGACAAAGGTTTAGGAATTGTAGAAAAGAAACTGGACAAACTCATGTCGAATTTGCAAGGGATAAAGAACAACTATTTGATAGGTGGTGCTCAGCCAAGAAAGTTGATCAAGCTTATGATAACCTCAGACAGCTCGTATTAATTGAAGAGTTCAAGAGGTGCATCCATAGTGATGTTAAAACCTATCTTGATGAGCAGAAAGTGGAAACTTTGGAAAATGCTGCTCGTATGGCTGATGATTATTCCTTGACTCACAAAATTTCATTTGGCAATAAGTCGTCCTCTCAGCAGTTTTCTGGTAAAAAACCATTTCAATCTCATTCGAGTACTTCCAAATTTCACAACAGCACAACTGTTAGGAATCAAACATCTGATAAGACTGATCAGAAATCCTTATCTCTTCCTACGTGCACTTATTGTAAAACGAAAGGGCACGTTATTTCTGATTGCTTCAAGATGAAAAATAAGCAACAGAGTAAAGACAGAGCTTTTCCAAATGCTCTTATTTCTACGAGGTCAAGTTCACGGTCTTGTATTGAAAGCAATACATTTGTTGGGTCAAACAAACCCCAGTCTGATTCTATTTTAGAGGCTTATGAACCATTCATGTCAGAAGGTTCTATATCACTTATTGGTGATTCTGCCAAACCTATCCCAATTAAAATATTAAGGGACACTGGAGCTTCTCAGAGTCTTTTATTATCAGGTACTTTGCCTTTGTCTGAGGAGTCTTCTTCAAGTGAAAGTGTTCTTGTTCAGGGAGTAGAGTGCGGTTTTGTAAATGTTCCTCTTCATTGTGTAAATTTGGCATCAGACTTAGTTTCTGGACCTGTGACTGTTGGGGCAGTGACTTCTTTACCCATAGAGGGTGTTCATTTATTACTAGGCAATGACCTAGCTGGAGATAAGGTTGTGGTTAATCCACTTGTAACTGACAAGCCTTGTTTGGATCAGAAAGTTGATCCTGTCGAAACTGAAATCCCTGATTTGTACCCTGCTTGTGCAGTTACTAGAGCTATGGCAAAAAGAGCTCTTGAGATTGATGTTGATCAGGATATTATTCCTTTAGCTGACACATGTATTGGTCAGTTTTTTGATCAGGTCACCTTTTCCTCAGGTATTGATCAATCAAATGGTATTGATCACAGTGATCCTCTTTTGGCAACTCATTCTCTTTGTCATACTCAGGATGACAAACGACAATCTCTTGTCGTTGAACAGGAGCAAGATCCCGAGATATCTTGTTTGTTTCAGAGGGCTATTAGTGAAACTGAAGCCACACAAGTTCCAGTGTGTTACTTTATGAAAAATGGGGTCCTTATGAGGAAATGGAGACCACCTGATGTACCCGCTGGTGACGAGTGGTCAGTGAGCTATCAAATTGTTGTTCCTAAGTCATATCGACAGGAAATTCTTAATTTAGCCCATGAAACTCCTTTGGCTGGTCATTTAGGAGTCCGTAAGACTTATCACAAGATCTTGAATCATTTTTATTGGCCGAAACTCAAAAGTGATGTTTCTAAATACTGCAGATCTTGTCACACTTGTCAAATGGTAGGAAAACCCAATCAGAAGATACCTAAGGCTCATCTGCAACCTATTCCTGCATTTGATGAACCATTTAGTAGAATAATTGTAGACTGTGTTGGTCCTTTACCTAAAACCAAGTCCGGCAACCAATATTTGTTGACTATCATGTGTGCATCTACAAGATTTCCAGAGGCAATTCCTCTGAGAAATATAAAAACTAAAACTATTGTGAAAGCTTTGGTGAAGTTTTTTACACTTGTTGGCCTTCCCAAATCTGTCCAGTCAGATCAAGGGTCAAATTTTATGTCTGGAATTTTCCAACAAGTTATGCATGAATTAGGCATCCAACAGTTTTAATCTTCTGCCTATCACCCTGAAAGTCAAGGTGCTTTGGAAAGATTTCATCAAACTTTGAAGAATATGATTCGATCATATTGCTTTGATACAGAAAAGGATTGGGATGAGGGTGTTCACTTGTTGTTGTTTGCTGTTAGGGAATCAGTTCAAGAGTCGTTGGGTTTTAGTCCCTTTGAACTAGTTTTTGGTCATACTGTCCGTGGACCATTGAAATTATTGAAAGAGAGACTTCTTTCAAATGAAGACTCAAAGATTAATCTTCTTGATTATGTTTCTGATTTCAAATACAAGTTGTCAAAGGCCTGTGAAGTAGCAAGAACTAATCTTCACACTACTCAGTCAAATATGAAATTAAGGTATGACAGAAATTCACAGGAAAGGAGTTTTAAACCTGGTGACAAAGTTCTGGCTCTCTTTCCCATACCTCAGAATCCTCTTCAGGCTAAAGTTTTTGGTCCTTATACCGTTGAAAAGAAAGTAAATGACTTAAATTATATCATTAACACTCCTGGGAGACGGAAACAGAAACAACTTTGTCACATAAATATGTTAAAGGAATATTTTGACAGAGATAGCTCAGCTAATTATTCAATTAATTTAGTTGTACCTGTCCCACACAGTGAAGATATCAACGATGGAATACGATCAGACTATAGTGACTCTGGTATAACCAATCTTCGGAATTCAGAAATATTGAACAACCTAGACCAGAAACTTTCACATCTACAACAACAGGAAAGAAATGAACTTAAACAGCTATTACATGACTATGAGCACTTGTTTCCTGATGTTCCAACACGAACAAGTAAAATTTATCATGACGTTGACATTGTAGATTCTGCGCCTGTGAAACAGCATCCTTATAGGATGAATCCTCTCAAACAGAACTATCTGAAGAAAGAAATTCAGTATCTACTGGAGAATGATTTCATAGAACCAAGTAAAAGTAACTGGAGTTCACCATGTATTCTTGTTCCCAAGTCAGATAATACATTCCGTATGTGTACTGACTATAGAAAAGTCAACAGTGTCACCAAAACTGATTCATTTCCAATCCCAAGAATGGACGATTGCATTGATAAAATTGGAAATGCGGAATATGTCACCAAGTTTGACCTTTTAAAAGGATTCTGGCAAATTCCACTGACGGAAAGGGCAAAAGTAATTTCAGCATTTGCAACTCCAGATGGACTTTATCAATATAAAGTCATGCCGTTTGGAATGAAAAATTCGCCTGCAACGTTTCAACGTCTGATAAACATGATAACATTTGGTCTTGATAATTGTGACGCTTATATCGATGACGTCATTATCTACAACAACACCTGGGAAGATCATTTCGAAACCATTCGAAAATTCTTCGATCGACTCAGTGATGCGAATCTGACAATTAATTTGAGCAAAAGTGAGTTTTGCCATGCTTGTGTCACATTTTTAGGACATATTGTGGGACAAGGTCAAGTTAAACCTATAGAAGCTAAGGTCAAAGCTATCTCTGAATTTCAAGTTCCCATTTGTAAAAAGCAACTGATGCGATTTCTAGGTATGGCTGGATATTATCGGAAATTTTGTTCCAATTTTTCCAAAATTGCTGAACCTTTGACAAGTTTATTGAGTAAGAAAACCAAATTTCATTGGTCTGACAAGTGTCAGGAATCTTTTGACAAGTTAAAGGCCATGCTTAAGAATGCACCAGTTCTTTCTGCACCAAATCTTAGCCAATCATTTAAATTATCTGTTGATGCAAGTGATGTAGGAGTTGGTGGAGTATTGATTCAGGAAGACAAAAGTGGTGTGGATCACCCTGTGTGTTATTTTTCTAAAAAACTAAACAAACACCAGAAAAATTATTCCACAATTGAGAAGGAATGTTTGGCTTTGATATTGGCTTTACAGCATTTTGAAGTGTATGTTACCTCAGCTCTTTCTCCAATTATTGTGTACAGTGATCACAATCCCCTTACTTTCATCAACAAAATGAAAGACAAAAATCGGAGATTGTTGAGATGGAGTTTGATATTGCAGGAATATAACATTGACATTAGACACATCAGGGGAAAAGACAATGTGATTGCAGATGCACTCTCACGTGCCTAGAAATGTAATATTGCTTGATGTAATTAAGTCCAGTATCGTAAAACATGTTCTTATGGAATTTTGGTTATTGTAGTATTAGATGTACATTCAAAAGAAAGCTTTATTATATAAATCTTTCTTTTTCTTTATGAGGGGAGGTGTTATGTATGATGTTTATATAATGTTATAAATATTTTTAGGAAATTATAAATGTTTCTTCACTTTAATATTTGCTTAAAACTTTATGTTTGTTAGGAAAAACATGTATAACTAGTGTCCTTGAATTAGGTTGTTTTGATCAATATGTTTTCTCAATTTGAAGGTCAAGGTTGATTTTGTTTACAGTTAAAATTCCATTAAGATGACTCATAATCTAGAACATTCTGTCATGTGACCAATCTTTATATATATCATGTTTGGTAGACATTTTGTTCAGTTCGACATTACCATCAGTCTTGTAAAGAGCTATTACAGTTGTGAAAATTCATTCCAAATTCTAAGAGAGGAATTATTTTAATTATTCATTGGATTATTAACAGTGCTCATAAACTTTTGGATTTTGGATTTTGATTGACAATTTTGGAATTTATGTGAACTTATTCAGAGATTTTGGATTACTTCATTTTGACTTCAGCACATCAAGATTTCTAGTACATCAGGACTTTGGAGACCATTAGCACATAATAACATTCAAGGACACATTCTATATTTAGGACTTGTGATTAGAACAATCATTCTTATTGGATTATTAGGATACATAAACACATTACTGTAAGTGACTTTTTGATTTTTCATTTTAATTATCTAGTAATAAATTGCTTGTTGATTTTTACTTGATTTGTTGGTTTCACTTTCTTTCTGTTACATTTTTCTTAGACCATAGAGTCGTAACACTAACAATAGTTGCATTTTCATTAACTGACTGGAATTTTTAGTGCAAGTGTCCTTTCCGGGTCTGGTTGAATAAAACCTGTTTGTTTTCTCATCCAATGCTAAAGCAAAGAGATTGAATTCAATAAACATTTTACACTCTGTTAAGCTTTTAATACTGTTTTCATTTGAATGCAAGTAACATTCTTCACTGGTTAGCAAATATCCACGAAAGAACAGAAGAATATTAACGATTTTCTAGGGAACTACAATAGGATGCAATAGCAACTACTGATTTAATCAATTAGTGTAGAGATGCCTAAACTGTTCACTTTCTTTTAAATGCACTAGCCGAAGATTATTCTGGTCTTAATCTGAAAGAGATACACCTTACATTAATATTGCCTCTGCGACCATGTCTACGTGTATAAAAATAGTTTTCATACTTTACAAAATTCAAGAAGAATAATTGATCTTGTCAAAGAGAATTTCACATGGTGCATATATTTACTTGTTTTTTCTACTTTCCTTCAGATAGAAATTTTCACAGTACCCCCCCCCCCCCCAAAAAAAAAAAAAAAGAAAATACAGCATCATCAGTGAAAAGCATTTATTGACAGTTTCTTATAAATTGAATTATATTTTCTTGGAATTATATCATACATTATTTTGTGGCTTTGTCGCATATTTGAACTCCGTGTGTAATGATTGTACCTAAAGAGATGAATTTAATAAAACATTTCCTTTTTTGCTCCACAGATGTTAACAAAGATGTTGAACATCCACTTTTAAACAATTAGAAGGTACTGTTAATTGAAATGACACCTACTTCTTATAATATTTTGTTCAGTAATGTTCTTGTGTATAGTCTTGATATTAAACCTGTTGATATGCCAAAAATTCTGACAAATAAGGTAAAAACTCTGAGAGAAGATTTTGTTAAATACACATTAAAGTAGATCGATAAATTAAAGATACATGTTAAAATAGGAAAATAAATCATACAAGGGCATTTTATAAGATTACATAGAAATCATGGTGATGAGAAAAATACTTTTGATAGGTTTGATCTCTCTTCAAACTGTTTCAGATTGTGGCTTTCTCACACATAATGCTCTGGTCAATGTTCCAATTAGAATAGCAATTCCTCAGAATCACAATCACCTGCAGAAGTTCATCTTCTTGCAATTCAAAGATCTGATGGATCAAAATCAGTCAGACACAGCACAGGGTGAGTCATCTTTGATGCTTCCATCAAGTGAACAGAATCGGATCAACATTTCAAATATGCCTCACCAAATGCTGGTCACTAACAAAAGCTCACCACCAAATCAGCTGATGGCTTCAGAGAGACAAAAAGTATTGGACAATCTGCCAACTGTTTCTGCTCACGCACACTCCATGGAGGAGCCACCACCCAAGTATCCACAATATGCAGTTAAGAATGTGAGGATTAACTCCTTCCAGGGATGGCCAGCAGAACTTCAACAGAAGCCAGAGGAAATGGCTGAATGTGGATTCTACTATGCAGGTACAGTAGGTTTTGATATACACTCCAGTTTATATAAACCACTATCTACATGTATATATTAAAAACGGACTTCATTAAAATTTGGCTCTTCTGTGATAGTATTGTTACGACTCTATGGTCTAAGAAAAATGTAACAGAAAGAAAGTGAAACCAACAAATCAAGTAAAAATCAACAAGCAATTTATTACTAGATAATTAAAATGAAAAATCAAAAGGTCACTTACAGTAATGTGTTTTGAAATCCTAATAATCCAATAAGAATGATTGTTCTAATCACAAGTCCTAAATATAGAATGTTCCGAATTTACGGCTGTGTCCTTGAATGTTATGATGTGATAATGGTCTCCAAAGTCCTGATGTACTAGTAATCTTGATGTGCTGATGTCAAAATGAAGTATTCCAAAATATCTGAATAAGTTCACTTAAATTCCAAAATCATCAATTAAAATCCAAAATCCAAAAGTTTATGAGCACTGTTATAATCCAATGAATATTTAAAATAATTCCTCTCTTAGAATTTGGAATGAATTTTCACAACTGCAATAGCTCTTTACAAGACTGATGGTAATGTCGAACTGAATAAATGTCCACCAAACATGATATATATAAAGATTGGTCACATGACAGAATGTTCTAGATTATGAGTCATCTTAATGGAATTTTAACTGTAAACAAAATCAACCTTGACCTTCAAATTGAGAAAACATATTGATCAAAACAACCTAATTCAAGGACACTAGTTATACATGTCCTAACAAACATAAAGATTTAAGCAAATATTAAAGTGAAGAAACATTTATAACCTCCCAAAACACATATACAACATTATATAAACATCATACATAACACCTCCCCTCATAAAGAAAAAGAAAGATTTATATAATAAAGCTTTCTTTTGAATATACATCTAATACTACAATAACCAAAATTCCATAAGAACATGTTTTACGATACTGGACTTAATTACATCAAGCAATATTACATTTCTAGGCACGTGAGAGTGCATCTGCAATCACATTGTCTTTTCCCCTGATGTGTCTAATGTCAATGTTATATTCCTGCAATATCAAACTCCATCTCAACAATCTCCGATTTTTGTCTTTCATTTTGTTGATGAAAGTAAGGGGATTGTGATCACTGTACACAATAATTGGAGAAAGAGCTGAGGTAACATACACTTCAAAATGCTGTAAAGCCAATATCAAAGCCAAACATTCCTTCTCAATTGTGGAATAATTTTTCTGGTGTTTGTTTAGTTTTTTAGAAAAATAACACACAGGGTGATCCACACCACTTTTGTCTTCCTGAATCAATACTCCACCAACTCCTACATCACTTGCATCAACAGATAATTTAAATGATTGGCTAAGATTTGGTGCAGAAAGAACTGGTGCATTCTTAAGCATGGCCTTTAACTTGTCAAAAGATTCCTGACACTTGTCAGACCAATGAAATTTGGTTTTCTTACTCAATAAACTTGTCAAAGGTTCAGCAATTTTGGAAAAATTGGAACAAAATTTCCGATAATATCCAGCCATATCTAGAAATCGCATCAGTTGCTTTTTACAAATGGGAACTTGAAATTCAGAGATAGCTTTGACCTTAGCTTCTATAGGTTTAACTTGACCTTGTCCCACAATATGTCCTAAAAATGTGACACAAGCATGGCAAAACTCACTTTTGCTCAAATTAATTGTCAGATTCGCATCACTGAGTCGATCGAAGAATTTTCGAATGGTTTCGAAATGATCTTCCCAGGTGTTGTTGTAGATAATGACGTCATCGATATAAGCGTCACAATTATCAAGACCAAATGTTATCATGTTCATCAGACGTTGAAACGTTGCAGGCGAATTTTTCATTCCAAACGGCATGACTTTATATTGATAAAGTCCATCTGGAGTTGCAAATGCTGAAATTTCTTTTGCCCTTTCCGTCAGTGGAATTTGCCAGAATCCTTTTAAAAGGTCAAACTTGGTGACATATTCCGCATTTCCAATTTTATCAATGCAATCGTCCATTCTTGGGATTGGAAATGAATCAGTTTTGGTGACACTGTTGACTTTTCTATAGTCAGTACACATACGGAATGTATTATCTGACTTGGGAACAAGAATACATGGTGAACTCCAGTTACTTTTACTTGGTTCTATGAAATCATTCTCCAGTAGATACTGAATTTCTTTCTTCAGATAGTTCTGTTTGAGAGGATTCATCCTATAAGGATGTTGTTTCACAGGCGCAGAATCTACAATGTCAACGTCATGATAAATTTTACTTGTTCGTGTTGGAACATCAGGAAACAAGTGCTCATAGTCATGTAATAGCTGTTTTAGTTCATTTCCTTCCTGTTGTTGTAGATGTGAAAGTTTCTGGTCTAGGTTGTTCAATATTTCTGAATTCCGAAGATTGGTTATACCAGAGTCATTATAGTCTGATCGTACTCCATCGTTGATATCTTCACTGTGTGGGACAGGTACTACTAAATTAACAGAATAATTAGCTGAGTTATCTCTGTCAAAATATTCCCTTAACATATTTATATGACAAAGTTGTTTCTGTTTCCGTCTCCCAGGAGTGTTAATGATATAATTTAAGTCATTTACTTTCTTTTCAACGGTATAAGGACCATAAAATTTAGCCTGAAGAGGATTCTGAGGTATGGGAAAGAGAGCCAGAACTTTGTCACCAGGTTTAAAACTCCTTTCCTGTGAATTTCTGTCATACCTTAATTTCATTTTTGACTGGGTAGTGTGAAGATTAGTTCTTGCTACTTGACAGGCCTTTGACAACGTGTATTTGAAATCAGAAACATAATCAAGAAGATTAATCTTTGAGTCTTCATTTGAAAGAAGTTTCTCTTTCAATAATTTCAATGGTCCACGGACAGTATGACCAAAAACTAGTTCAAAGGGACTAAAACCCAACGACTCTTGAACTGATTCCCTAACAGCAAACAACAACAAATGAACACCCTCATCCCAATCCTTTTCTGTATCAAAGCAATATGATCGAATCATATTCTTCAAAGTTTGATGAAATCTTTCCAAAGCACCTTGACTTTCAGGGTGATAGGCAGAAAATTTAAACTGTTGGATGCCTAATTCATGCATAACTTGTTGGAAAATTCCAGACATAAAATTTGACCCTTGATCCGACTGGACAGATTTGGGAAGGCCAACAAGTGTAAAAAACTTCACCAAAGCTTTCACAATAGTTTTAGTTTTTATATTTCTCAGAGGAATTGCCTCTGGAAATCTTGTAGATGCACACATGATAGTCAACAAGTATTGGTTGCCGGACTTGGTTTTAGGTAAAGGACCAACACAGTCTACTATTATTCTACTAAATGGTTCATCAAATGCAGGAATAGGTTGCAAATGAGCCTTAGGTATTTTCTGATTGGGTTTTCCTACCATTTGACAAGTGTGACAAGATCTGCAGTATTTAGAAACATCACTTTTGAGTTTCGGCCAATAAAAATGATTCAAGATCTTGTGATAAGTCTTACGGACTCCTAAATGACCAGCCAAAGGAGTTTCATGGGCTAAATTAAGAATTTCCTGTCGATATGACTTAGGAACAACAATTTGATAGCTCACTGACCACTCGTCACCAGCGGGTACATCAGGTGGTCTCCATTTCCTCATAAGGACCCCATTTTTCATAAAGTAACACACTGGAACTTGTGTGGCTTCAGTTTCACTAATAGCCCTCTGAAACAAACAAGATATCTCGGGATCTTGCTCCTGTTCAACGACAAGAGATTGTCGTTTGTCATCCTGAGTATGACAAAGAGAATGAGTTGCCAAAAGAGGATCACTGTGATCAATACCATTTGATTGATCAATACCTGAGGAAAAAGTGACCTGATCAAAAAACTGACCAATACATGTGTCAGCTAAAGGAATAATATCCTGATCAACATCACTCTCAAGAGCTCTTTTTGCCATAGCTCTAGTAACTGCACAAGCAGGGTACAAATCAGGGATTTCAGTTTCGACAGGATCAACTTTCTGATCCAAACAAGGCTTGTCAGTTACAAGTGGATTAACCACAACCTTATATCCAGCTAGGTCATTGCCTAGTAATAAATGAACACCCTCTATGGGTAAAGAAGTCACTGCCCCAACAGTCACAGGTCCAGAAACTAAGTCTGATGCCAAATTTACACAATGAAGAGGAACATTTACAAAGCCGCACTCAACTCCCTGAACAAGAACACTTTCACTTGAAGAAGACTCCTCATACAAAGGCGAAGTACCTGATAATAAAAGACTCTGAGAAGCTCCAGTGTCCCTTAATATTTTAATTGGGATAGGTTTGGCAGAATCACCAATAAGTGATATAGAACTTTCCGACATGAATGGTTCATAAGCCTCCAAAATAGAATCAGACTGGGGTTTGTTTGACCCAACAAATGTATTGCTTTCAATACAAGACCGTGAACTTGACCTCGTAGAAATAAGAGCATTTGGAAAAGCTCTGTCTTTTCTCTGTTGCTTATTTTTCAACTTGAAGCAATCAGAAATAACGTGCCCTTTCGTTTTACAATAAGTGCACGTAGGAAGAGATAAGGATTTCTGATCAGTCTTATCAGATGTTTGATTCCTAACAGTTGTGCTGTTGTGAAATTTGGAAGTACTCGAATGAGATTGAAATGGTTTTTTACCAGAAAACTGCTGAGAGGACGATTTATTACCAAATGAAATTTTGTGAGTCAAGGAATAATCATCAGCCATACGAGCAGCATTTTCCAAAGTTTCCACATTCTGCTCGTCAAGATAGGTTTTAACATCACTATGGATGCACCTCTTGAACTCTTCAATTGACCTTCTCATGCACTCTATCCCCTCCCGGATAGGTTTTATGAAATTCTGAACATTAGATGCCATTGTCAATGCTTGTTGGTTTCACACAAAACAAATTTCTTTATTAAAAATCTTTGCCAAAGACAAATACAATTCTCCGAGACAAAATCAATATGAATTTCAAAGATAAATTTAATATCTCTAATATGCTTTAATGAAATTCAGATCCCGGACGACCCCCAATTTCTGTTACGACTCTATGGTCTAAGAAAAATGTAACAGAAAGAAAGTGAAACCAACAAATCAAGTAAAAATCAACAAGCAATTTATTACTAGATAATTAAAATGAAAAATCAAAAAGTCACTTACAGTAATGTGTTTTGAAATCCTAATAATCCAATAAGAATGATTGTTCTAATCACAAGTCCTAAATATAGAATGTTCCGAATTTACGGCTGTGTCCTTGAATGTTATGATGTGATAATGGTCTCCAAAGTCCTGATGTACTAGTAATCTTGATGTGCTGATGTCAAAATGAAGTATTCCAAAATATCTGAATAAGTTCACTTAAATTCCAAAATCATCAATTAAAAATCCAAAATCCAAAAGTTTATGAGCACTGTTATAATCCAATGAATATTTAAAATAATTCCTCTCTTAGAATTTGGAATGAATTTTCACAACTGCAATAGCTCTTTACAAGACTGATGGTAATGTCGAACTGAATAAATGTCCACCAAACATGATATATATAAAGATTGGTCACATGACAGAATGTTCTAGATTATGAGTCATCTTAATGGAATTTTAACTGTAAACAAAATCAACCTTGACCTTCAAATTGAGAAAACATATTGATCAAAACAACCTAATTCAAGGACACTAGTTATAAATGTTTTTCCTAACAAACATAAAGATTTAAGCAAATATTAAAGTGAAGAAACATTTATAACCTCCCAAAACACATATACAACATTATATAAACATCATACATAACAGTATGTTTCCAGGGACATGCCTCGAGAGTCATCTAGCCTTAGTGATGAACTGTGTATGTGTGTGTGCATTTGAAACATCTGTGTTTTGACATCTGATAGTGTATAGTAATCCATGATTGATAACTCCTTTGGAAACTAGAGATTTGGTGTTTGTATTCTTAATTCTGTTAGCAGCTTCTGTAATGTGTAGGGAATAAAGACATGTTGAGAAAATAGATAAAGTGCAAGGCATTAAATGCAATGACAAAGTTACATTTGATGTACTGTACCCCAAGACCAAATTCAAAGCAACCCAAGCCCCCTATAACTTTGATATTAACTCGTCCCGGTTTGAAAATGTAGCCCATATAGTTTGGTCGACCTGTATGTATACGCATGTTTGTATGTGTTCCTGTGTGTTTGCATGTTTACTTGTGCATGTATAGGTAAGTGTTCATGTAGGAAGGGAGGTGATCAGTTGCAAGTTTAGAAGTTTGATATGTTTCAGGTGTATTTTTATAAATGTTACAATTGATTTTATGTCTAATTTTGGGTCATAAAACTGATGACTCTGTAGAGATCATGTCTGGTCTCATCAATAAACACATGTAATTGGGAGATTAGGTGTTTTTGCCAATTCTGAACCCCACCCCCTTCGTACAGTTGGGCAGATTTGTGGCAGGGCTGGGGTTCAGAACTGGTAAAAATGACAGATTTTTCAATTACATTTGTTTATCGATGACACATGACATGATTTGCACAGAGTCTTTAAAAGACCCTGACAACACGCATAACATCAATTGCAAAAATAATTGTGACAGATTATTAACTAAATGGAAAAGTACTAATACTGATGAAAACTACACTTTTGTCATTTTCAGGATTCAGTGATTGTGTGCGCTGTTTTTCTTGCGGTGTTGGATTGCGACATTGGATGAGTGAAGATGATCCATGGATTGAACATGCACGATGGTCAACATCATGTATATATGTGCTCAAGATGAAGGGTGAGGAGTTTGTCTCCCTGGTAAAGATGGCTGTAGAAATAGCTGAGATGGTAAGACAATTAAATCTGCACTGCATATTGTTATGTATGATGTTTATATAATATTATAAATATTATAGGAAATTATAAATGTTTCTTGACTTTAATATTTGCTTAAACCTTAATATTAAGTATAATGTTTGACATGTTGATTCAATTTGTGGTCAAGGTTGATTTTGTTTACAGATAAAACCAGAATTTCATTAGAGTTTTGTGTCAAAAATCACATTGTGCATTTAGTGTTCTAGAATATTCTGTCATGCGACCTATCTTTATATATACCATGTTTAGTGGACAGTTTTTCAGTTTCGACCTTACCATCAGTCTTTGAAAGAGCCATTACAGTTGTGGAAAATCATTCCAAATTCTGAGAGAAGAATTATTTAAAATATTTATTGGATTATAAAAGTGCTCATAGACTTTTGGATTTTGGATTTTGAATTGATGATTTTGGGATTTATGTGAACTTGTTCAAAGATATTTTGGAATACTTCATTTTGGCATATCAATACATTAAAGACTACTGGCACACCAGGACATTAAAGACCATTGGCACATCAGCACATTCAAGGATACAGCAATTCATTTGGCACATTCTATATTTAACTCATTAACCCCTGGCGCCACATTTACGCATCATGAGGTTGTACCCTACTTCCGAGCTCTGTAACGTGAACATCATTTAGGATACACTAAAGTGGATGGTATTTCACGAAAGTAGACAGATGTAGCTCTACTATGATACCAAATAATGTTGAATTTCTACTCGAATTAAAAAATACAGCGAAAAAAATGCAGTTTTTGAGACCCAATTTTTTTTAGGTCAAAAATTGCCAGTTCCGGAACCGGAGTTTGTGTCCGGATTTTTGACTTTTTGGCCTTAGATCTAAAGCAGACTGGTCCGAACTGCACACAGACAGATGAACCTTTGCAAAAAGTAGGATAAGTTTGAGATTTGGAGTAAAAAGGGGCCAAAAATTGGGGATCCAATACGAAAAAAAAAAAAAAAAATCCAACTTTTACCCTTCTGCACATGCGCGAGCATAATAGCCAATCAAAAACAATGTTTCTGATACACTTAAGCATCCGGCTAAAGGAAAAACTTTCTTAAGCAGATGTGTTTTGCTGCATTCAGAAGTAACCCCAAAAATGTGTTTCCTACCCCCATTTCAGGCGAAAATGAAAAGACTCTCCAGGGGTTAATGAGTTAAGACTTGTAATTAGGAGACTTAGAATTATTGGATTATTTGGATTTTAATTCACATTACTGTAAGTGTCTTTTGAATTTTCACTTTAATTGCCTACAAATAAAGTGCTTGTTGATTTCTACTTGATTTGTTGGTTTCACTTTCTTTCTGTTACATTTTTCTTAGACCATAGAGTTGTAACAATATATTCAAAAAAGAGTATCAAATTCCTTGCAGTAATATTGGCAACTTTGTCCATAGATATTTTGCCTTAGAGACCTTGGTAGTTTTCTAGTATCGTAGTAAACCATAGCAACATCCTATTTTGTCTTTTCTTTTAAATATTGATAAACTTTTTGGTACAATGTACAGTTGGTATAGTTCTTATGGATTCCAAATTTATTGGCTACAGTCAGAAACTACTACTACTATAAATCACATGATTTTAGCATTATTAAATTTTAGGGAATATGTAATATCAGTATATTAGCAATATAACCAATGGGAAAAATATAAAAATGTTTAGTATCTGTGGCATTACATTCTTTTGTTCTTTAAAGAAAATTGTAAGAAAACCTGTCGTAGGTAAAGTTACCAGGTGTCACATCCTACTATTGTCTTTGACTTTCATTAATTGCTACTTTTACTTAATTCCATGATTGTCCATTCTTGAATAGTTAACAGCATGTATGTCATGTATAATAAGACTTTTTGTACAATTTTGGCAAATATTTATTCTTGCTGATTTTGCCAAAATTTGTTGCTTTTAGTATTTTATATTTGATGATTTGAAGTACAAGTCTACATTACACATATATATTGCATGAAAATGTTCTTGACTTTTGTATCTTTCTTTTGTATTTAACTACATTTAAACAGAGATGAGTTTTGTGTAGAAATCATCTGTTTGTCTCTCTTATTTGTAATTATACACCTATATCAAAGGCATGTGTAAAAAAGTAATCACATAGTTTAGGATAGTGTGGTATTTAAGCATAAAAAGTTTTGAAGTTAGGTTTAATCCAAAGCGTGTTCACTTTGTTCACTTTTTAAAAATATTATTTTTCAGGAGGAGGCAGCGAGAAATAATGGTGGAGGAAACCAAGCTCCTGAACATAGCAGTGAAGCAGTCCCTGTTGTTACAACAAAAGAAGGTAATAAGGGGGATATTACCCCCAAGGAAACTGTAGTATCCAAACTAGAGGTGACACAAGAATTTAATTCATCATATTTATGGTAACATATAATGGTAGTTGTAGAGCCCTATGTATTGCAGAATAGAAAACTGCATTTAAATTCAGTCCAAATAATTAACATTTTTGCTCATAATTTTTGGCAAGAACAGAAAGCTATCATTACATGACTAGATTTGTATGCATCCATTGTAATGAGAAAAGAGGGGGCCTGGAATAAATCAGAGTAATAGATACAAAAAAGTAGATGATGTTACCTTTATAAAAAGCTATAAAGTCGACAATTAACATCAAGACAAATAATGGTGTACCTAAACAAACAAATGACATCAAAATGCCTAAAACAAGTGGGTAAAGACCATGCAGTATTAAGTGTATTTAATGCTAGTTAAAGGTATGTAGACAATACAATCTACAGGGGAGTTTAACTGTTTCTAAGGACACATTTATCCTACATTTTGCTAAAAGGAGTTCTCTGGTCTTTACACCCCAGCTTGATAGCACCACTTCAAAATCCAGTTGAAAAAGTAAATTCATGAAAAGAGACTTGATAAATAAATCATTAGGTGCAGACCCTGAAATGGGTAATTTACCAAATGTCAATTTCATTTACACTTTATTTGCATTCATTCTGCATTTCATTTGTGTTCCATTTGCATTTAATTCATGTTGTAGGAGGTTTGTCAGCAAATTTTATTTCTTATTTTGTTTCATTCAAGAAAAGAAAATTGTACAGATACAACAACCTGTGATGATGTCATCACATCAAATGGCGGTTGTTAGAACAATTTCACACCTTGTAAGTAGTCAAAACTTATTTGTCAGTATAAAGAATAAAGAATCTGATGCCAGATTATCATTCAAAAAGGTAAATAGATTTTCAAATCCATTAATGAAATGCATTCATATTTCACTTAGTTTTCATTTATAATTCATCATTCTCTGTTTTGCATTTTCATTCTCCATTTCCTTCATATTGCATTCATCATTTCATTTGGATTCATTCTGCATTTCTGTTGCAATCATTCTGATTCTGCTTGCATTCCATTTTCATTTCGCTGGTAGAATTACATATTTCAGCGTCTTTGCAAACTTGGTGAGAATGGATCCTTGTCAACAGTTACTTTAAATATAAATTGGTACCTTTTCAAAATTTACTTCAAATGTGGTTCAAGAACTTTCTAAATCTAGTTTCTGCATCATGGGTAGTTGTTAAAACTTTATCTCTATATAATATTTTGCCCTTAAGATTCTGTGTAAATACTGATTGCATTATGATTTAGGTCCATTTTTCATTTTTGGGGGAGAAAAGTTAATTACCAGATCACTTTATGATAAAATGCTTGTATTTCATGTATTAAAACCGTGTACTGATTTCTTTTGTGGATACAGTTTACATTGTGAGTGCTTCTGTTTTGTTACTGTACAGTTAATGCAGGCTCAGGTTGTTTATTCTGCACTTTATGCTAACCTCAATGTGTATGCCATTGCCAGTGCCACCATCTTACACCAGCATGTATATTTGTTTGAAGCTTCAAGGAATGACTAGAATATGATTATATATATCATACCTGCCAACCATTACGCTTTTGGCGTAATCATTCTGCTATTTTTCACGTAATTATGTCTCACCTGTATATGGATTACACTTTTCTGGTACATTAAACAAAAATTAATAATAAAGCAATAAAAAGTTGTGTTTGTCGTTTTTATTATCATCTCTTTAATCCCACACATCATATAAATCTGAGAATATTAAAAAAATAAGAAGACTGCTGCATAGGAATAACGTAAGAATACATTTGTTATAGACCTTCGTACTTTCCTTATTTTCTATTTATAGCAGCTGTATGTGACCCATTTCCAAGAAAACATGGATTTCTTCAGTATAAAAGTTTTTCTCACAGATTCATTATATTAATATACTGAATATGTTACCAGATGTGTCTATACTTTAAAAAAATGGCGGCATATGTTAAGTGAAGCATGCTTTATCGATGTGACTCTCGGATGTTATATATAAGTAAAAAATGTTAGAATAAAATGTTATATATAACTAAAAAAATGTTAGAGAGGACAGATCTTTTTCAACTTTAAAACATGTCGGATCAGAAAAAAGACAAAAGACAAACAAATAGTGCTTTACAAATTTAGAAAGATTAACATGAGAGGGGTAATACAACACTGAGGTTGAGCACATGGTAATAATCATTGCAGAATTTGTGGAGTTGACTTTACGATCACTCACCGAAAGTTAGACACATGGACTAGTTAAAGTGAGTGTTGTGTATATATAAGTTGCCAATATGTTTTGTTGTTTGTATTCTGATACTAATTCACCTGGATTTTGTCCATTTGTGACAAGAACTTTAACCAGCTTATTATAATTATGACATTTAGTAGATAGATTATACTTTTTATGCTCAGATTATGCTTTTTTGCAACTTAGGTTACACTTATTTCTCTGTAAGGGTTGGCAGGTATGACATATGCACAGGAGTATTATAGTTTTTATTTCTGCCATTTTTTTAAAAGGGACAAACATAGTACTCATGTTTCCGTCCATTGCAATTTTGTTTCTGCCCTTTAACTATTAAACTTTTTCATTTAAATGGATGACTCTTGGACTAATATATCACTAGAAGGTGTGTTGCATTCCATATTGTGGGTCAATGTCTTCTATGTCAAGGTAATGGATCTGTATTTATAGATTATGGTGTTTATACTGTTCGATATTGTGGGTGAGATCTATGTACAAAGGGCAATGCAACAAATGCTGTAATTTATTTATTGTATGCCCGTATATGTTCAATACTTTTAAGGTGTCTTTCCTTAAATTAAATTAATACAAATATATTTGAAGAAAAGGGAATTCATGTTTGGATTATTTTTATGACAGACTGGCACATAAATACATAGTATGACATGATGCGAGTTTTATATACTATTGGATCATTATGGTCCTGTTGTGATGTCATGCCACATAGGGACAAACTTAATAGGTCCTACATGTGCTTAACCAATAAGTGCTTGACAATGTCCAGTAAGTAGGAAGTCATTCGATGGTTATATAATAATTTGGGTTTTCTGTAACAATTTCCCCTTTGCTTAATAACTTCAGAGCTATTTGAGATAAGTGGATGAAACTCAATGGACTTGTATAATCACTAGATGTGTTGCATGCTACATTTTGGGTCATATCTCCAAGGAAAGGGTCACAGGTCAATAGTTTAAGCTTTTTTTGTATCTGCTTATCAATCACGCTAAAGCTGTCAGAGGTACAGGGATGAACCAAGGTACACTTATGTTTCTCAGTATCACATTATTTCACATATTACAGCCAAGGTTATATCTTCATGCTCAAGGTCAGTGATCAATATTTTCCAACTTTCTGTGCTATTACTCTTATGCCCACTGCGATAGAGCCATAAAACTTGATTACTTTACTGTCTGCTCAGTGACTGTTGTTCCTGTGTTCCCACTAGTGGTAGACTAAATAATCATTGGCCTCAGATTTTCCCCTTTTTTGTTTGTTTTTTACTAAATTTTATAAATAATATATTTTGGCTACTCACTTTTCTTTCTTTGTTCATTGTAAAAATAGATATGTGTTGTGATTACAAAAACAGCTGCAGTAGGTCGAACATTGGACTCCAGAACAAGGGTTGCAAGTTTGATATCCAGCCAGGCGAGCCTGGTTTGGTTTGGTTTTGGTGCTTTATGGCACAGCAACACAAGTAGCTTATTTGGTGCCGAGGCAATTGGAATCAAGTTCCTTGCCCAAGGACACACCACGGTAGCTGGTTCAATGGTAGGATTCTAACCTTCACCCTTTCAGTCTTGAGCCTGGCATGCTAACCACTGAGCCACCACAGCTCTCCCAGCCTGGTTTGGCTGTCTCAGTGTGTCCTTGGGCACTTTGTTCCCATTTACTAGGTATGATGCAGCCAAAAAACATGCTGAAAGAGCAACAACAACAACACAATCTAGGTTGTTGATGTAATATTTGCTACTATTGGAGATTTTTTAGTTGGAACCTAAAGTTCTGTCATAATAGATACAGTCAGAATGCATTATAGTACTGTTTTGGTGACCTCACCATGGTAGATGAGGGAAAAAAAGTAAAAAAAATTGCTTCTTTTATCTGGATTCGATGACAGTTGAGATGAATGAATAATTATTATGGTGTTTGAAATACATTGGTGAGCACATGCAAATTGGTTCATCGTGTGCATGTAAGAAAAAATGCAGACTGAACAATATTGAAAACTCTGAACTTAAAGATTATCAAGAAGCAATGATAGTATTATGTAGAGGACCTGGTTGTATCATGTCCTTCTTGCTTGGAGTCTCCGTCTCCATCCCACCCATAGGATCAGGTGCTGGAAGATGAGGAATTTGGACTTTTGACATAACAGTGTATGAGGTCTACTACCTCCTTCCCCTCTTGAGGGCAGCTCTTTTTTATATGGAGATGTTTGGCAGCCTTATCCCTAGAATGGCCTTCCAAGATCTAAGGAGATCAGCAACACCTGTCCCTGGCCACAGTCATGGGCCTGGTCAAACTGGCAAAGAAGAGGCCCTATCCTCAGAGGCCCTAGAGAGTTGCATCCTCTCCTATTCAGTTCCCTCTTCCCAATATCCCAGTAGGTGCCAGATGGGGTCTTTTTTCAGAGGCTTGGTTGGACCTAACAGACTTTGTATGGGTCCTGTCCACAGTAAAAGATGGTTACTTGCTTTGATTCAGGGACCCATCTCCTGAATCAAGGACCTCCATTTGGTTACTTCAGACCACATTTGAATCCCTAAGTGAAGGGTGCAGTAGAGAGCATGAAAAACATTAAAAGTCCAGTTTTTATTCCCTGATCGTTCTGGTTTCAGGAGAGAGGGAAAGTTTAAACTCATTGATTTTTGCCTGCTTAACAATTTTCTTCAGGAGGAACACTTCAAGATGGAAATGTCTGCCTCAGACAGGAATGCCATAAAGTCAGAGGGACTGGGCAGTCTCCAAAGACCTCCAGGATGCCTACCTTTACATCCCAATACTCCCATTCTACAGAAATTCCTCAATTTTGTCTATACCATGAGGACTTTCAATTTTGGACTCTTCCCTTTGATCTGGCTTCCACTATCTAAGCCTTCACTGGTGTGATGGATGCAATAGCAACTCACTTAAGATCCTTAGTGGTCCCCATCATCCAGTATTTAGACAACTGGTTGATGCACAATGTTTTCAGATGTGCCCTTCTGTGGGATCTTTCACTCTGTTGGGAGACACTGTCTCGTCTAGCCATAATCCCCGACCAGGAGAAGTCAGATTGATCTCTTAAAATTTTGTTTACATGAGGATGAATTTCCTCACCTGTCTTGAAACTGTTCATGTTCCTTCTGACAGGATCTCTTAGATACTGTTTCTCATAGCAAGCCTGTTCAAGAAGACTTTGTTGTCTGCTCACCTCTACCTCTCTCTCTCCTGGGGACTCTGAATGTGGCAGCGGACTTAGTTCCCCCAGGAAGTCTTCATGTGTGGCCTCTCTGGTTCTTACTGCTAGCATGCTGGAGACTTCATGGACCCCCTGTCAACTTGGATCCTCTTAATACCCACATTTACTTGCTATCTGAGTTGGTGAAATCAGGACAAGCTCCTGGCAAGAGTTCCAATTCACACCCTGGAACCTCACTCCTTCCTGTAAACCAATACTTCAGATTCAGGTTCGGATTCACACTAGGGTTGTCCTGCAGGGCTTGTGGTCTAATGAAGAATCTTCCCTTCATATCAACAAACTGGAAATGCAGGCTGTTTTCTAGCACTACAAGGCACGTCAACCACATAAGACATTGCTGTATCATGGCAACATGTCAATCATTGCTTACCTCACATGCTAAGGGGGCATTTATGTCCCTTCACTTTACTTGGAAGTCTGGAACCTCCTCTTGATTTGTCAGCTTCAGAGGAGATTACTTTGAGAGTCCACTACATTCCAGCAAGAGAAATATTCTTGTGGACAGCCCAGACAGACAGATGAACCATCCTTACTGAATTGTCTATGCACTAGTCAGTAACAGAAACACTTTTTCAGCTGTGGGGAAAACCAGTGGTAGATTTGTTTTCAAAGAGGTTGAAGAACAAGCTCCCTCTGCATGTATCTTCAGTCCCAGACCAGAGGGCATTGGCAGTGGACACCTTCAATCTGAAGTGGGATTGAGTGTATAACTATGCTTTCCCACCTTTCAAATAATGCCTAAAGTTCTAAACACAATCAGGGCTTCCACATCATGGATCATTGTGATACCTCCCCCCCCCCCCCATGGGGCCCCAATGGTCCTGGTTGCAGCAATCTTCTTGACCTGTTGGTAGAGAACCCCCAGGGAATTATCACTGAGGAGGGACCTGCTGTAAACAGCACAGAGGGTCATTCTTGAACAATCCACAAGTTCCCCACCTTCATGCATGGCTTATGTCAAACAATATATCCGCCAAAATCATTTTTCATGCAAGGTTGCCAAATGCCTTGCCCAGGCTTTAAGTCAAGTGACTTCCAAGGCTTATGACACCAAGTGGAGAATAATCTGTAATTGGTGCAGTAGGAAATGCATTGACCCTATTAGTCCTAATTTAACTGCAGTTGCACATTGTCTTTTTCATTTCAAGGAAAAAGAATGCTCAGTATCCACCATTAAGGGTTATAGAGCATCCCTCTCAAATACTCTTAAGAGCTCTATAGGGTTGGATTCTCATTTTTCAGAACTGATCGAGTAGGTTGAGCTTCAGAGACCAGGTTCTGCCTAGGTGGAACCTTTTGTGTGCTGTTTGGTCATTATCTACACCTCCTTATGGACCAATGGGTGTAGCATTCTTCTAGAATCATACCCTTAAGACGGTCTTTCTTCTCTCTCTAGCATTATCAGGGAGGAGTGAAATTCATGCCTTGTCAGTGGAAAAGGGTTGCTTACAGTTCAATGGTAACTTTGCTTTGGTTTCTCTTCTTTGCCAACCTGGGTTTCTGGCCAAGAATCAGCTACATTTGGTAGCCGCTGATCCAATTCAAGCCTCAATCTCAGACATATCTGTACTGGAGATCATCAAGATAGACTCCTTTGCCTGGTTAGGGCTTTATTCTTTCTATTTGGCTAAAGCAAAAACGGAAAAGAATGGATCAGAACCTTCTTTTTCTTGGTCCCAAAGGTACTGCTAATATTTTGGCAGGGATGATCTTGAAGTGGAGTGTTCTTTCAAAAGAACTGATCTCTCATTGAGGAATCTTTCTTTCATGAGAATCAAAGCCCAATAGGTTAGGACTATTGCTGCATCTTGGGCCTTTCTTAATCATTCTGCCTAGGATGATGTCTGGAAAGCCGTATTCTGGTGGTCTCCCCCCGCTCTCACATCAAAGTGAAGGCATTTATGTCTTAGGGCCGATTGTGTCAGTCCAGCAAGTTGTCAAGGCATCTTCCAGTCTGCAGTAGAGCACCCCACTGACAGCACATGGTAAGTTTACTTTGAAAGCTTATCTTGGAGTCATTAGCCTCCCACCAGGCTATTTAAGTCCTAATGGAATAATAGCAATTAATGTATTTTTAGAGTAAAACTAATTTTAAATATGTAATGCTTACCTGCTATTACTGCCAAATATCCCTTCTCCCTCCCTGCTATGATGTCCTCTTTGTTCTTGGTCCAAGTCATCTTAGCCTCACATGACATTATTTGTGATGTCATGTGGTGTTTTATACATTTTATACATAGAAAATTATGATATGGATATGTTAACCAAAATAACAGTAGTCATGTGATAAAATATTTAATGACAATTATTACCTTCTAACTGACATTATCTAACAGAATCAAAATAATTTCTTTCAGTAGCTTCCAATGACAGTATTACAACTAATTCCACAGCTTCCAAAGAGATAACAGGCAGCACAGGAGTCACAGGTGGCAATGTCATTGGGGCAGCAACATCCACTCCATCTCCTGGCAATGCAGAAATACAGAAATACCTGTTGAGAGATGCAGCTCAGAGTGTACTAGACATGGGCTACCAACCCATGCTGGTGTTGCGGGCAATTGAAAAAGTACTATTGAAGAAAGGTCAGTCTTTAAGTGCAATGATATTACTGTTAGTTTTGCTTTAAAAGTATAGCAAATATTGAATACTCAAATCATCTTTTTATATCATTTATATCAATGATAAAAGGTTTTGTACATGTATATCCCAGAATTTGATAAAGATTATCTGTCTACATAAGAAACCATCATCTTAGATGGATTTAAAAACAATTCTGTATTGGAACACTGCCTTATGTGTATATTTTCATAAAGGGGGTGGGGGATTAAACTAGTTGTATTCTTATATTTCACACTCAGCCTGCATATAGTATGTTGGAAGGTTACACTTGAGAAATAAGGATCATATGCAAGGACCATGAATCCTATATATACATTAAGTCATTCAGTTGATAAACATATTTTGATAATAATAATAATAATAATAATAATAATACATTTATTTAGGTAGGATCAGCAAATAACAATACATTAATACACATAACAATTAAATAACACTGGCACAGTATGTTATACAAGCATAATAAACAGTTGTAATGCACACATACATACATACATACATACATACATACATACATACATACATACATACATACATACATACATACATACATAAGGATGATCCATAAAAGTTTACAAAACTTTTTTCCAGAGGGATCAAAATTTTGGGGCATGGTATATATTCCAAATTAAATTTATAGATGCAAAAAGATTAAAATCAAGTATCGCAAATTTAAAAGCTAAGTTTGGATTTAAAAAGTATCCCTAAAAACAAACCATTCTAGTAAAATTGAACTCTGTTCTCTTGATTTGCTTTGTTTTCAAAGGAATGACTTAACAGCCAGTTTGAAGTTATCTGTATTTGAAATGTTTTTGATACAATTGGGTAACAGGTTCCAGTCATATATGACATTACAGAAGAAAGTCATTGAGACTACACTACCAACATGTGGTGTGATATAATTAAATTTACTGTTCCTAGTGGCAAAATGCTGATGATCACAAAGTTTTACAAATCTTTGTTTCATATAAGATGGATTTTAATCATTAAAAAAAAAAGTTTTATGAGCATTATTTAGTCTTAACTGTTTGACTTTATCCTCCACTTTTGCATTCCAACACTTTCAAGTTCATAGTGTCTAATGCCTGATCTGGGTTCAAGGCTACTTATGAATCTCACAGTTTTATTCTGGGCTATTTTGAGTTTGTTTTTAAATTTTTTACCAATTTGGGCATACCATTAAGAACAGGAGTAGTTGAAATTATACTGTATTAGAGCAGAGCATAATGTTTTTCCTTTGAATACATTCCCTGATCACATTAACATTAACCCTCCAAGTCCAGCCCTGCTAAAAGACACAAATTTTTCTTTTCTGTCTATATCATATATACAAAGGGCAATAACTCTTTCCCATTACCTACACTTCGCATTGTAGGTGTTGCCGGTTTTTAAGCTTTGCTTCTGTACAACAACATAGTACCTCCCATTAAATCCAAGTCAAAGTTGTGTTAAAATCGAACCTTATATACAGGTTTTGGGATTTATTTGGATTAATTTTCATTCATCAACGGATGGAATATTATAATTTTTGAATTCTGCAAATATTTGGTGAAATTTATCACTTTCTCTGACTTTGTCATTTATAGTCTGCATAGTACAACATGCTATTGTTGATGCATGTTGTCATTCAAGTTTTCGCACACTCTGTCTTTGGTTTGCTCACTCTGTTATTAACAGATGTTATTTAGTGAATTATTAACACACTGACGTGTTAATTTATCTATTGTTTCTATTATTTTATTGTTTCAGTGAAACATGTCTACTAAATGCAGCAATTGCAAGAAATTCAATGTAAGAGAAAAGGCACATGAATCGTGCCTGGCATGTACCAAATGTACATCTTCCCTTGCAGCGTATGTAATTTGTGGTCCGAGGACACCTGGTCTGTAATACTTCAGAAATCAGCAAAAGGCAAGGAGAAGAGGGGAAAATCATGCAAGACCAGCATGGATGTTTTAAGTATTCATCCAAATACAGAATCAATTGCGAGCCTTGTGGGGGAAGTTTACTGGATCCCCACCCACCCCTACCACCACCAAAAATCAGATGGACACGGCCTTCTGCCACTATAACTTTGGCAGATTTGGGGGAGTCTAAAACAGACATTTTGCAGTCTCAGTTGGATATGCTTGCCTTTGAACAATATATGTGGCACCTGGTGCAGGAGATGGTGACACAATTCCTAAATTCAAACCAGATTTTACCTCTTTTTCCTTCTTTTGTTCCCACAGGTATTTTGGATACACTGGGTGAGTGTTCCTCCATTTGTATGCAGCCCAGTGGGCATCAAGTCCCCCCCCCGCATGTCTGAACATGGTCTTTGGAGTATTTTGTGGAACCAGCATACAGTACGGTATCATCGTTAGGAGCCGTACCGGCCGGCCAGCCCGCCCAGCTGTCCCAACCCAGCCTCAATTACGGGGAACTTAGTGATAGATCCATCCATTTAGCCATGCATACAGCTTCTTCTATGTATAATTACAGAAATCTTAGTACCAGATCCATCCGTATAGCTAGGCCGACAGCGAAGCATTCACATAATGTCAGGGGCTTTAGTGAAAAGTCCATCCATCCAGCCATGCTTACAGCATGACCAGTACTGGAGCCGACCAGCATGGTCAACGATTATGCAGACCATTCTCCCGGCTAACCAACTGTCTGTCCCAATACAATAAAATCGCCCGTCAGGGCCAGCTTTTTCTTCGTTCACTGCTTACCCACAGGGTATTGGCCATGGATTATATAGAGACAATGGCATTGCATCATCGTTACCACAGGGAATGGTTTATTACGAAATGGAAGCAGACCATGAAGAGGAGACTTCAAACAGTGAGCGTGAAGATACTCCTGAGCAACAGCCCTACTCCGATCCGTCCATGGAGAGGATGGAGTTTAGTTTTAAGGTTGCCGTAGAGGAGATATACTGGGTGTTGCCGGCTTTGGAATGCCCTCCATCTCTACCACCATGCATGATTATAAAGTCAAAGCATCATTGACGATGAGGGAGAGTTTCTATCCTTCCGGCTGCTTCCCAGTCAACAAAAATCAAGGAGATTACCGATAGGCTGTCTGAACATATCAGTGACTTGGGGAATGCTTAGGCTTTCTTTTCTAAGGGCTAAGTACCATCAACATTTTCATCATACTGGTAAAAGATGTATTCCACCACCTACCATACTGAACTCCCAGCGGTAGATGCAAATTTAGCAGCGGTTAACATGCCTGCCTCACTTTTTTACAAAGTGGATAAGAATGTGCTTCTTGACATATCGAAGCTGGTTCGGAAAATTGTTGCCATGTCTTTGATGTTGGATTTGGCCTCATTGGCAATTTTCCTACTGGCAGAAAAATCTGCCAACCAACATGCCTGGGAGTCGATGGTCCGATTTGCTCAGTTCATTAACAGAGCAGCTCACCATTCAATGGCAAATGTATTGACTGCCTTTGCCAATCTTGACTTAATATGTCATGGCACATGTTTGCACACCATGTCGCTAAAACTGCGTCACGCTCTGGCTTTAAGGATGACTCCATTTGGCTCACCATTGCTATTAGGAGGCAAAATTGAAGAAGTTTGGAGACCTGCAGCTCAAGAACTACCCCTCCAACTTGCCGCTCCACCCGCATCCTCATTTCGAAATCACCCATCCCTGGGTATTTAACCATTCTGAGTAGCCCAAAATGCCAGCCCTTGCTAGCAAAAGACCTGACAAAATTCAAGGACTATAGTGTGGTCCCGATGGATTCTGAATCGTACCCAGTACTAAATCTCAGAAACTAACAGCATGCCACATCTCAAAGGCAGATAAGAATATTACGCTCCTTCCATACCTTAATAATTTCTTTCATTCTTACCAATTTTCTATGTTACTGTCTTGTTTTTTTAAAAAACAAGAAATTGAGCGGCATCCATAATGTTTAACTGCCATGGCTGGACTAGTCTATGTTTACGACATGGGAGTTCGCAGCTTCCGGCTTTTTGGCAAATTCTGGGAGAGTCTGATATGAGTTGTGTCCCTTTAAAGCCTTTATGAGCAATTCCCTTAGTTCATTTCCTTGTATGGAAAAATTGATGAATACTTATAGAACATCGATGCAGATTATCCTAGTGTACAGCCAGTATGCTGTTTCAGAAGAGACAAAAACCATATCATTATTAAAGAAATTAAGGTATAATGTTATTAAATTTTTGAAAAGCTGGTATATTGACTATGTAACAAGCAGACGATGTTTGTTGATATACTACACGTGCGTCCGGAACATCCCGTCATCCCTCCGTCTTGCATAGACTTTTCCGGCTTCCAGAAACAACCGAAAATGTATTATGGTCTTCAGCGTTGAGAGCAACATTTAAAAAAAACCACAAAGTTACATCGAACATTGGCAAGAATGAAAGAAATTTATAAGGTATAAAAGGAACATAATATTCTTAACTGCATTTGAGATGTGGCACGCTGTTAGTTTCTGAGATTTAGTACTGGGTACAATTCAGAATCCATCGGGACCATACTATAGTTGATATTTTCAGACCATTAATGTCTGACTCTGAAGTAGAGACAATACCTGACTAATGGCTTGAATTTAAAGTAAGGTTACAAAGACAGAGAGGCATCAAGCCATATGATGTCTACTCATCACAGCTAGAAGATAAGCTAGAGCTGTATTTTTTGGGGGTGGGTGGGAGATGGGTTAACAGAACAGAACAGAATCTTTATTCAGTACTTTAGGCATCCACCCATATTACAAACATATCAAACAGAGTTTAATATACAGTGCACCATAAACAGTATTGTAAAATACACTTGTTTAGGTGTTATTGATACTTTTTAACCACTGATCTCTTTGTTTAAAAGCAAAATACAAAAATTTTGAAACACTTGTAATTAGACTTAATTTCTGACTGGACATTAGATTTGTAAATTTATCCAATGAGTTGATATAATACATCTCGTCAAGATATTGCCATCTTAAAATGGTATAAGAACCACATATACATGTACATACAAAATGGTACTCATCTTCTACACACTTGATATTTTCTTTAATACATAGTTTTCATAGTCTTTGATCTTTTTCATTTTTAGTGTTTCTTCCTCTTTCAACCATTAAATTATGTTTAGAACATCGAAAAGATGCAAACGTTTTTCTGAAAATGAAAGGTAGATCTAATGTTGAATATTTCTCAATTTCCATTAATGACTTGTACAGACTATAATATACAATTTTTTTTTGAATCATCTATCTTACTTGACCAGATCTGTAATGAGGAATCAAATAGATGTTGTCTGAACATAGCTAGAAAAGTGTTCTGTCACCCATTTCTTGCGCTATCTATGTATAACTAAAACCATGAGAAAATAAAAAAAATTTAACTTTACTGGGCCACGTGCTTTTGCCGGCATCATCCAGTTTCTTTGAAATAATATAACATTGGAAAGGATATCTGCTTGTCAACATATGTATAATTTTAGTTCAGTACTTTACACATCAGAACATATAAGTTGTGCTCGGAGGGTATTGTCCACAATTACCGAGACTGATGTAATTATTCAGAGTATTTGGTATGTTAAGATATCTTTTAAAAAATCTTTACTGAATTGCATCTGTTTCTGGAAAATATGCATACCCACATATTTCTGAACCGTAACATAAGATTGGTTTCACCATGGCATCAAATCTTTTAAATATATCCTTTACATGTAGTCTTCCAAATATTTGTTGATACCTAAAAATTCTAGTTACATTTTTTAAAGCATATGATGCCAACATATTGTAAGTCTTAGTCCAGCTCAGCCTTGATGTGAAAAGCAACCCCATATATTTATAAAATGACACTGTTTCAATAGGTTTGCCCCTATACCACCAAAGCTCATAGTTTCTCAGAAATTAAATGTTTTGAAACAATTATTTTTGTTTTTGCAAGGTTAATTTACATTCCAGTTTCAATACAGAATTCATCTATTGCATTAATTTGTTGTTGTAATAACCGTACAGTTTCAGTACAATTAGCTACATCATCTGCATACAACAAGGCAAAGATATCTGGTATATTGTCTGTGATGAAAATACACCTATCACACTTAGTTCGTAACTTTTGAAGTAAATCATCAATAAAAAGAGGTGAAATAAAATTGGGCTTAAAACACATCCTTGTCTTGTTCCCACAATGCAACTAAAATATCTGGTTAGACCATTTGGTCTTTGTACACAGCTTTTCAAACAAGAATTCATATTTTTAAAAACTTTTAAAATATTCCATCAATATCTTTCTGTACAGGAGAAAACCATAGTTTATTATGTTGTATACAATCAAAAACTTTTGAAAAATCAACAAATAAACAGTAAAACCTACCACCAGATTTATATATATACTAAAAATTCCATGTAAACTGAATATGTTATCACAAGTACTGTAGTGTTTTCTAAAGTCAGCCTGAGATACGTCTATTAAATTATTGCTTTCTGCCCATCAATGCAACCGTTTGTTCAAAATAGATGTGAATATTTTGCACTGTGCATTTATTAGAGAAATTCTCCTGTAATCGCTAGGGTCATTCATACTACCATTCTTAAACATTGGACATATACTTCTTCACCACTCCTTTGGAAATTCCCTCGTTTGAAAGATCCTATTAAAGAGCACATTTTTCATAGAGCAAATACTATCAATTATTTATTAATTTGTAATTGTTTTATTCAGTTCAGAATTGTCATTCTCTTTTCTTTCAGTGCCCTCATCATCATCCATATTTTCATCTCTGCTAGACATTAATAAGGAATGAAAATAGTCTAACCAGTAATTCTGTTACTTTAGATTCACTTACATTTACCTTGTTATAGTCTTTTCCCTTTAACACTTGGCAGAATTTTTTAGGGTCATTTCTTGATTGTACAAGTTTATCTCTCGTTGACTTTTCATATAATGACTTTTTCATTGACATAATGTTTTAAAGGAGTTTCTTCTGTGAAGGTATGCGTCTAGATGAATAATTTGGTTTGTAAATCTATATTTTCTTAAAGGTTGAAATTTCTCCTGTTTAGCATTATCACAGTCTTGATCCCACCATGGGGGTTGTAGCCTGTGCAGTAAAACTGGGAACTTCGGTGGCTGCATTGCAACACAAAATGCGTTATATAAAGACTCAAACTTTTTTACACAATCATTGATAATTAAATGTAGCAAATTGGTTAAGTCTTTGACATGTTCAGTAAATTTCTGCTCAGAAAGTTGGAGAAATGATTCACCATTTGTGTGTTTGAATAAAAAGAAAATTGCCCATCATTATCACTGTCATGGTCATCATCGTCCTCATAGTTGTTGCTAACTCTACCATCACTAACATATTTGTTATATACATAATCCCTTGTATTCTGACCTATTTTACTACAAATATTTAATTTATCAGCAATTTTCATGCTACAATAGATCGGAAAATGGGAGGATTAATCTCTGTGATCAATACCAAAGTTTGTTTTAAAGAAAAACAACTCTGTAAAGACTACAACATAATCCACTATGCTGAAGCCATTATTTGCAAATCATGTTACATTCCCAGCCTTATCATTGAAAAGCCTACCATTAAGTACATGTATATTAAAAATTTTGCACATTTCTACAAAAGCCAAACCAGAATTGTTGTGTGTTTCACAGTCTTTGGTATTACGTGGCGGAGACAAATTATCGCCATCATACATATCATCTACATTTAAAATATTTTCCAAAGTATCATCAGGTATGAAGTCAAGAAAATCTTTCATATGAGCATTAAAATCTCCTGCAAGGACCAAAGCAGCTTCTTGATACACAGATTTTATTCTTTAAAACTTCTCAATAAATATATAAATTCCATTTCTTTAGGATCGTCATAAATTGGCGATCGCTCCAGTGAAATATGTACAAATATAAGAACTATCTGTCTGATATTATTCAGTAAATGAAACAAATTATGCAACACAACACAATCTTGTATATCACTGCATATTCTTGACACTATCCTTTCTACTAGATGTGTGTTGACAAATACAGTTACACCCTCTGGGCTTGTACCAAGATTTTTCTTAATATGCACAAAGCTAAAAGCTTTATATCCGTCAAAGAAATTATGAAAATCTTCATCTCACATGCCAAATGTTTTGGAAAAACCTATGTCGAAATGCATACAGTAAGAGGTTAATTCAAAGCTATATATATTTTTTTAAAGTTGTTTGATATTCCTACGTAAGAAAGAAATGCATTTACTACACAAAGCATCGTCATTATTTATTTATTGCTTCCTAATCTTCTTCCTCACTGGTTGCATTAGCTCCATCCATATCTCATCTGGCATGTTGATCCATCATATGCCCAGTGTTCAATGGTAAGTTTCTTGACTGATATTCATGCCTTGCCAAACAAACAAATATCCTTCACCCAGTCATACATGTAAACCTTCCCTCCAAAAATCAGTTTATTATATCTGATTGTCTCGAATTCATCCCTCTCCTTTTCTTTCATCATAAGCTTGTGGAGAAATGTCCTCTCATCTCTTATATGTAGGGTGTAATCTTCTGACAAAAAATATCTGCTCTGTTTATTGACTGCTTTTCATGCCGCTTGTGGGATACAGTCACCTTCCTTATAAAAGGTAAACTTGCTAAACTTGGCTATGATTGGTGAATAGCCCATGCCCTGCGTGCGTTGCTATTTGCGTGTCAGCCAATGTGCCCTTTCGATTAGGATAGTTCATGCATTGTTTATATGAAGGATATCCTGTAGGAAAGTTTTCACCTTTTCACATACATTCCATCTTTCATTAGCTGAGAGATATCATTAACTTTCTGGTTGAGTACAGTCTAATTTTTTTTCATGGTTTTCAGTTCTGATAAAATACTTGTCAGAACCTGGTTAATATCCATTGATGAAGTTGACTGCTGTGTGGTTGTAGGGTTCTCCACCCTGATTGTCCAAGAATCTGATGTTGATAGCCTTGTCTGTCTACTGGACCCTGGGCCAAAGTTTTTCTCTAACAAGCCACTCATCACTAACAACTAAAACATTGTAAGCAAAATCTTAAAAGTTAAAAAAATAGCTGATCTTCTACGCTTTTCACTTGCATGCTTGTTTTTACCTTTCGTTGTTGTACAAACATACCGATTCTAGTCCACCACAGTTGAATATTTACACCCATTTTCATTAGCTCTACTGGTCATAGACCAGAAGAGCTTATGAGATGGTCTGTTGTCCATCATTTGTCCACCGTCCATTGTCCATCTGTCCATTAGCCTAAGTTTGTTATCGCTACTCTTCCTAAACTACTTGGAGGATTGCCATGAAACTTTACACACACATTCATCCCATGGTATTGTTAGTCTTAAAACATGGGGTTTTCACGAAAAGACTTCTTATGATGTCTAGTTGGTTTTAAATGAAATTTGGTGCTGATTCAGTGTCCAGTATGGCTGCCATGCCAGCCATTTTGAAAATCATGTTATCAGTACTCCTGAATGGATAGTCACATCAGCATGAGGTTTTCATTAAAAGACTTCTTATGATGTCTGGTTGGTCCTAAATGAAACTTGGTGCTGATCTGACGTCCAGTATGAATCCAAGATTCACTGGTTGATCTAATGAGAAACATGGAAACTTCTGTCAAGAGTTTTAAATATGCTCTACCTATGACCCTGTGGTTTTCAGCTAAAACAGCGAGATAAATACAGCGAGGGAAATGTAGGAAGGAACCCATGAAGTCTCCACAACTGCTGATGATCATCCTCAACTTCAGTCATCTGATGATGATGACCCAGATCTGCCTTAGCTGCCACCTGATGCTGTACTACCATACCTTAGTTCTGACAGTGACTCTGAGTCTCATGCTCACTCAGACTCTGATTATGACTAGTATTGTGCACCTGATTCTGCCTAAAACAAGTTGAAATTACAGTCTCGTAGTTCATTTTGCTATGTTGTCTCATTTTGTATATTACTATTTTTATTAAAGTGTACTTTGTTGGGTAAAATAATAATGGGGACAAGAAAGTGTTGCAACTCACTCATCCCAAGGATGAGTGCTTAGATAAAATTGTATGGAGCCCTGAAGAGATCAAAGTTTACCACCTTTTCCTCCTGGATTTGAGTCCCATGCCCTTGGGTTCAGAGGAGAAGAAATTACTCCCCAGTTTTGAGAGACTCTCAGGGTCTGCATCATGCCCAGACTTCCTTTTACTCCCATATTCAGCTATGGTAAGGGAGCTCTCGAAGGTTTTCAATGGGCCAGGAGTTTGCCAGGCAACATAAGGGATGGTCTGTCCCCCTCCCCCTGCCCCCCCCCAATGCTGAGACCACAGGTTTTGGTGGCTGGCTACAGATTGCGTTCCACTGCTTGGCCCCTTAACTGGTCCCCCTACCAACATGGATGTTGAGCATCACAAGTGAATAATTTGGCAAGGACCTGGGCTTGCCTTTCAGTTAAGATCCTGGAAGCCTTGCAACTTTAAGCAAGGACACTTGTCACCATAGCCTTGCATGCCAGTCTTTATTCTGCAGCCTCCTTCAATCTTGTGAAGGAGGAATCCTTGTCTCCAGCCATGCTGCAGCGCTTCCTGGAGGCAGTCGCCAAGATGCTGAGGCATTCTTTAACCATGGCCATGGTGCTATCATCATAGCTTTTCCATCTCCACGCGGTTGTTGCTCTGGACATGTAGAAAGTCTTACTGGACCACAGTAGGAACCTCTTGGGGCTGCTCTTTGGAGGCAGAGATGCTCTTTCAAGGTCTTTGGAGGCAGAGATGCTCTTTCAAGGTCTTGTTCTCTCCATGGCTTCTAGGGATCTGTGGGACCAACAGCACCGGTCCCTTGCAGCCACTTCTGACCCATGGAAACCAGCCAGAAAGTGCCCTCATACTGACTGCCCCTCAGGACCATCTTCAAAATTCTTTAAGAGGATGCAGCCTCAACAGTCCAGGAAATGACCCCCATTCAGACCTCCCCCTTGCTCATCCTTAGCTAGACAAGGTGGCAGGAAGGGCCAAGTGGGGAAGCCTGAGGACTCACTCACTCTCCTGCTGTGCATCCCTTGTCCTAGGACCCCTGTGGGTGCTCAGCTAGCCCTCTTTTCAGAGGTTTGGTTGGGAATCATGGGAAATATGCGAGTTCTTTCTATACTAAGGAAAGCCTACCAGCTTTGTTTCCAGCAGCAGCCTCTTTCAAGGACCCCCACCCTTTTCCATCAGTCAAAACTGGATCAAATAAAGGAAGAAGTGCACACCCTTCTGCAGAAGGGCACAGTAGAGGAGGTGGAAAACAACCAGTCTCTGGCCTTCTACTACCAGTTTTACCTGGTCTCAAAAAAAAAAGGCAGGAAGTTTTAGCTTATTATCGATCGTTCTGCCTTAAACAAGTTTCATCATGAGGAACCATTCAAGATGGAAACTACCACCTCAGGCAGGAACAAAATGAGTCCAAACAACTGGCCAGTCGCCATCGACCTTCAGGATGCATGTCTTCACATCCCAGTTTTTCCTCCTCACAGGAAATACCTCTTATTTGCCTGGATCAGAAGGTTTTTCAGTTTTGAGCCCAGACATCCGGCCTAACTCCCAGGAGTTTACCAGGATGAAGGGAATAGTTGCCACCCACCTGAGGGCTCTGGGAACCCCATCCACTGGTATTTTGGTCACTGGTTATTCCACATGAGCCTCAAAGTATCCCTCTTGCAAGATTTGTCCTGCTGCTGGTCCATTGTGACTGGTTAGGACATATTCCTAACATTGAGAAATCTGAGCTAATCCCATCTCAGGATTTCATTTACATGGGGATGAACTTACTCACCAGTCTGGGCAAGTTCGTGTTCCACTGGACAGTATAGACAGAGTCCTGGCTCTTTTGGCAGCACTTCAAGTCAAGACCTCATCAATCTCTCTGCATGGAGGTTTGGAACCTCCTTCATTGGGCAGCCCCAGAGAGGATTACCCTTCATGTTCACCATATTCTGGGCAAGAAAAATATTCTGGCAGACAGTCTGTCCAGGAGAAGCAAGGTAGTCCTCAGAGAATGGTCTCTGCACCAATCTAGCAGAGTCCCTGTTCAGACTGGGGGGAGACCCTTTGTGGGATTGTTCACAGCAAGGCTGAACAACAAGCTTCCATTTTATATCTCCCCAGTCTCAGATCTTGGGATCTGGGCAGTGGATGCCTTCAGTCTAAGTAGGGTTGTCTTTTTATTTACACCTTCTCACCCTTCAGAATGATTCTGCAAGTGCTCCACAGAATCTGGACTTCCACTGCCCAGCTCATTCTGATAGCCCCTCTATGGCCCCAGTTATTGTGGTTCAGCGAGCTTTTCAACCTGTTTGTAGACTTGTTAAAACCCCTTATGATCCATTAGGTGAAGCTTCATTCAAGAACCTTACCCTTAAAACTGTCTTCTTGATTTCCTTTTGATCTGTTAGGAGAAGAAGCGAGCTTCATGCCTTGTCTTCAGAAAAAGGTTGTTTACGGTTCAGCAGTAATTATGAGTCCTTCTTGTTCCTTTGCCAACCAGGTTTTGTGGCAAAAAAACAGCATCCTACAGTAGCACCACTCCTATCAAAATCCCCAGTCTCAGGCTTTATGGTTCTATTTGTCCACTTCAGAAGGGAGAAGAAAGGGCAAAAGTGTCTTTTCTTACCTATTAAGGGCTCCACACCCACCATTTTCCGGTGTATTGTCCTCACTATCACGAGAGTTTGTCCATCTCTCACTGAGAGGGACCTTTTGTTCATGAGAGTTAAAGCACACAAAGTTATGGCTATTGCTACTTCATGGGCCTCTCTAAATCGTTCATCCTTGGATGATGTTACGAGAGCCACGTTTAGATGATCACATACTACATTCTCCTCCTTCTGCCTTTGGTCTTTGATGCGCCAGTGCAAAGACATTTTTCCTTGGGCCCAATAGTTATGCCACAAAAGTGTCCCAAGCTGCTAACAACTTAGCAGTAGTGGATACTCCTATTATAAGGGTGAGAGTATCATTTTTATGCCAGTTTTTTTTATGTCATCAGCCTACTTCTGAACTGGCTAATTCAGCAAGGCAATAGTGATATTAAAATGGGGGGGGAACAAATTTTAATAATATATAATACATGCTTAATACTTAATTGTCACTACTGCAAGATTCCCTCCTCCCTCCCTGCTCTGATGTACTATGAGTAGTCTGGGTCCAAGTAAAAGAGGGCTGAGTATCCCACATGAGCCTATGATGTGGGGGTCAGACTGGCTCTGTAATTTTTCTGTTCTGGAAGTTGTGGAGCTTTCCATCTAATGGAAAGATGGAATATTTAAGTGTGGATGAGGCTTCTTCTATCCCAGCAGAGTTTAGCAAGGCAATAGTGACAGGTAAGTATTACATTATATTTTTTAGTTTTACCACTGCACACACACACACACACACACACACACACACAGATACACACATTTTATTTATTACTTATCTTAGTTTCAGCAGTAAATAAGCTTCTGCAGTCTGCTATTATAAGAGATAGTTTATTTATTATTGTCATTCAGTTCAGTGCCAAAGTCTCACTATGTTAAGCAGGTTAGTATGTTTAAGTTTTTGCCAGTAGTATGCGATGTGGGGGATGTGTGACATCCTTGTATGGACAAATGGAGACCCTGAGTGCTGCAAAACACTTCTTGATGCATAGGTCTCTAGCTGAATAAAATCTAAAATTTATATGTATTGTAATTCTTTTATTTCCCTTACTTACAGGCACATTTTTGTGTGATAATCTAAAGAAGTTGCTATTTCCCAAGGATACAGCGAAAGAGATCAGAGAATGTAGAGCTGATCGTCAACCTTCAGAAGGCAGCAGAGATGAAAATACTGATTTTGAGTCTTTTAGTAACTGTAAATGGTTGCCTAAGGGGCAGACTTCAAGACTATGTAGGGTGCAACCTTTCCAATATTATGGGAAAGAAGTTTCAGAGATGCAAAAAAATATACTGGAGGAGAGAATACATGGAATCATGGCTGTCATTGCTCAGGCCTTTGCTAGTACAGGATCAGGGATAAAGAGCCCCAGAATACAGCAGGAAACAATGGAAGCAACATTTCAAAACCCTGCAAAGGCAGAGGTTAAAGACTTCAGGGTAAATGCAGAAACTTTGAAAGTCTCTGCCCAGACCATAGTTGGTACAGAGGTTGAAAGTCTTTTAGCAAAGATAGGAACTGTAGACATCACAGCCCAAACCTCAGGTGGTACAGAAGTTGAGGATCTTGGAGTTAAGAAGGGATCTTGTAAAATCACTGCCCAAACTTCCATTATTATAGAGGTTGAAAATGTCAGAGTAAATGAAGGAACTGAGAAATTCACTGCTAAGGCATCCAGTAGCACTGTGGAAGAAGATCTCACAGGAAAGGTGGAGACAGTTGAAGTCATTGAACAGGCAGAGATTTATAAGTTCAGGTCCATTGAGGAATTTGGGAAAACCACAATTGAAGCCTTGCATCAGGAAGAAGTTGAAAGTTATAGAGCAGAGTCTCAGGTGATTGCAAATGAGGAGGAACTTGAAATATATGATGAGAGTGTTCCATCAGATGAACTGGTCAAGGAACAGTACTTTCGTAATGGTGTAAAGATAGATGATTTGAATCAACACTTTCTCCAGGCAACATGGAAATCTGTAGGCGATAAAAATGAAGATAGAAGAAATGACCTATCCTACTACCAAGATATTCACAAAGGGAGAAAGCAGCAGAATGAATCTGGCAAAATATTGGAGCTGGTAAAAAAGAAAAAGAAACAGAGTTTTCGCGCTGAAGGTAAAGTAAGGAGGGTCCACATTATTGCTCTTAATTTAGTGACGAGGTTAATATGCGAACAATCTCACAAATGCATAACATTGCAGGGTAATGTTGAGTTGCACAAATAAAACAGCATCTTTTAAAATAATGTTTATCTTACATGTGAAAGAAATTAATTTTAATAAATGTTATCAGACCAGCAACTACCTTAATATAATATTCAAAATATTTGTATCAATACATGTAAGCCACCAACACCTCATTGAAATCCATAAAGATGAAAATGTTCATTATATCAGGAAAATTAGAGATCAGGCCATAGTTCAATAACCATCTAAAGTTTTCTTCTTCACATAGATTTTTTTCAAATATTTTTTTGTAATGCTTGATTTACAACAATGATGGTTTCTGAGAACATTTAGCAGGCTTAATGAATTAAGTACAGGCATAATACTTTGAGAGTTATGTTTTACCTCTGAGGAAACTTATAGGATTTTGAGAAATTCCATGAAATGGGGCCAGCTTACACACCATGATATTATTAATCAGTAGTTTTGTATGTCATGAACAAGAAGAAAGAAGGTGTCTGTGTGTGTGTGTGTGTGTGTGTGTGTGTGTGTGATAAAAAGAGAGAGAAAGTGATCTTTCCCTATAGTCAGAAAACTCCCTGAGCAAAAAAATTAAACTTGGACCCTAAAATCCAGAATTAGAAACCACACTAAATTCTCTCAGTATCATGGAAATTTAGCAAGCATTCAGAGATACATACAATATGTCAATCCTGATATTTTCTCAGTTATAATTTCATCCAGAGCAGAGTTCCAAATGATCAGAATTTATAAAATTTTTAGTATTTATGCTCAGAAAGTTTATGACCATGGGACCTGATGACATTTATTTTAATTTCCTATTTAATATCTCTGTTATTATTGTTTACAGAAAGTGATGCAAGAAATAGAGCCTTCACCACAGCTGCAAGTCAGGAATGGTTAAAGAAGAATCCAGATTCTGATATTAACCTGTCATTCAGAGACCCAGCTTTGTCAGAGGAGAAAGACAAGATTGCACCATGTCTTCAGGAAGACAGGAAATGGCCAAAGTCACATCCATCAGTCAATGGTGTGCAACAGGAGTTTACTCCAGTAACAAGCACTGAAGAATCTGTATTAATGGTCACAGAGGAACCTTTTGATGCTTCTTGCCAGAAGTACAAGGACATAAATGATGAAAATTCTGACAATTCTTCAATAATCAAAGAGAGATGCTCAGACTTCATTTCTCTTGAGTCTGAGAAGAAGAGGAAGAAATCTTTATGTTCAGAATTACATTTCAGAACCACAGGGAACCCTTCAAGTTTTGTTTTCCATAAAAGTAACATGAAATATGCAAAGGACTTAATTCATTTGAAAGAGGGAGTTAAATTACTCTCTTGTAGAAAACAAGTGATAAGTTTGTTAGGGAGAGCTTTCTTTGCAGCAGAGGATGCGAGTCTTGACCAGAAAAAAGATGCTTATGAAACTGAGCAGCAAATCCTATCAGACACAGATGTCAATGTGCAGAAAAAAAAGTGTGGAGTTGAAATTTATGAGAGAAATGTGAGAGACATTGACCTGCAAGAGAAGAAAAAGCACCATCTTAGACAAATTGTGTGGCTTCCAAGAAATTGGCTTCCACTGCCCAGACTTGGCAGAGATGTAATAGTTGGGTTTGTTGGAGAACAGACACGTGATGGACATGGAGGGTCTGCCTTGCCTCCAGCTGAACATGGAGAACTGAGGGAAATGTTAAGACAACTTGCTTCAGATAACATACCTGGACCACAGATTACTATGAAATATGAGATGCTCCGACTTTGTACAATGAAAAGCTTTCCAAGACGGGATCGACCATTTGCCATTAGAATAATAGGAGCTGGATTTTATTATGCTGGACACCAAGACCAGGTTATATGTTATTGTTGTGGCAATCGTAAAGACAGTTGGGTTCTTGGAGACATTCCACTATTGATTCACCGGAATATGGCTCCAGATTGTGGCTTTCTCACACATAATGCTCTAGTCAGCGTTCCAATTAAAACAGCAAATTCCACAGAATCACCATCACCTGCAGAAGTTCATCTTGCAATTCAAAGATCTGATAGATCAAATCAGTCAGACACAGCACAGGGTGAGTCATCTTTGATGCTTCCATCAAGTGAACAGAATCGGGTCAACATTTCAAATACGCCTCACCAAATGTTGGTCACTAACAAAAGTTCAACACAAAATCAGATAATGGCTTCAGGGAGACAAAATATATTGGACAATCAGCAAACTGTTTCACCCCACATAGATTCAGTGGAAGAGCCACCACCCAAGTATCCACAATATGCAGTTAAGAACATGAGGATTAACTCCTTCCAGGGATGGCCAACAGAACTTGAACAGAAGCCAGAGGAAATGGCTGAATGTGGATTCTACTATGCAGGTACAGTAGGTTTTGGTATACTCTCCAATTTATATAAACCACTATCTACATGTATGTATTAAAAAAGGACTTCATTGAAATTTTGGCTCATCTTTGATAGTATGTTTCCAAGGATATGCCTCGAGAGTCATCTGGCCTCAATGACAAACTGTGTGTGTGTGTGTGTGCATTCGGAAACATCAGTGTGTTGACATCAGTATCTGGTAATCCATGATTGATAATTCCTTTTGAAATTAGGGATGTGGTATTTGTATTCTTAATTCCTTTAGCAACTTAAGTAGGTGTAGGGAATGATGATATGTTGAGAAAATACATAAAGTGCAAGGCATTAAATGCAATGACAAAGTTACATTTGATGAATTGTACTCCTAGACTAAATTTAAAGCAACCCAAGTCCCCTTTAACTTGATACAAACTTACCCATCTTTGAAAATGTAGCCCATATAGTTTCATCAACTCATATGTATATATGTTTGTGTTTGTTCCTATTTGTTTGTGTAATTATTTGTACATGTATAGGTAAGTTTTCATTTAGGAAGGGAGGCGATTTGTTGCAAGTTTGGAAGGTGGATGTGTTTCAGGTGTATTTTTATACATTTTAAATTTGACTTTATGGTTTTTAGGTCTTAAAACTGAAGACTCTGTGCAGATCATGTCAGGTCTCATCAATAAACACATGTAATTGGGAGATTTGGTGTTTTTGTCAATTCTGAACCCCACCCCCTTGCTACAGTTGGGCAGATTTGTGGCAAGGTTGGGGTTCAGAATTGGTAAAAATACCAAATTGTTCGATTACATTTGTTTAATGATGACACATGACATGATTTGCACTGAGCCTTTAAAAGACCCTGACAACATGCAGAAGTCAGTTGTAAAAACAATTGTGACAAATTATCAACTAAATGGAAAAAGTACTATTACTGAAGAAAACTGCACTTTTTTAATTTTCAGGATTCAATGATTGTGTGCGCTGTTTTTTTTGTGGTGTCGGATTGCGACATTGGATGAGTGAAGATGATCCATGGATTGAACATGCACGATGGTCAACATCATGCATATATGTGCTCAAGATGAAGGGTGAGGAGTTTGTCTCCCTGGTAAAAATGGCTGTAGAAATAGCTGAGAGGGTAAGACAATTAAATCTGCTTTGCCAGGGTATTATATATACAGAAAAGAGCATCAAATTTCTTACAGTACAATTGTATACTTTGTCCATAGATATTTTGACTTGGTGACCTTAGTAGTGTTCCAGTATTGTAGTAACCCATACCCACACCCTTTTTTGTCTTGCCTTTTAATATTGCTAAACATTTTGGTGTCAGTGTACAGTTAGTACAGTTCTTATGGATTCCAAATGTATCTGTTATGGTCAAAAACTACTGCTACTGCAAATCACACTATTTTAGCATTTTATTAAAATTTAAAAAATTTCTAATATCAGTATATTAACAATATAAACAATGAGAAAAATATATAAATGTTTGGTATCTGTGGCAATCAATTTTCTTGATCTTTAATGAAAATTGTAATAAAACCTCTCCTATGCAAGGTTAACAGGTGTTGCATCCTACCGTTGTCTTTGACTTTCATTAGTTGCTACTTTTACAAAATTCCAGAACTGTCTGTTCTTGGATAGTTAAAAACATGTCTATCGTATATATTAAGATTTTTTATACAATTTTGGAAAATGTTTATTTCCTTGCTGATTTTGCCACAATTTTGTGCTTTTAATATTTGATATTTGATGATTTTCAAGTACAAGTCTACATTACACATATTTCTTGCATGAGAATGTTCTTGACTTTTGTATCTTTCTTGTCTATTTAACAAAATTTAAACAGAGATGAGCTTTGTATAGAAATTATCTGTTTGTCTCTCTCTTGTTTGTAATTATACTCCTATCTCAAAGGCATGTGTAAAAGAGTAAACACATAGTTTAGGATAGTGTGGTATTTAAACATAAAAAGTTTTGAAGTTAGGCTTAATCCAAAGCATGAGGACTTTGTTCACTTTTTTAATTATATTTTTAGGAGGAGGCAGTGAGAAATAATGGTGGAAGAAACCAAGCACCACAAAATAGCAATGAAGCAGCCCCGGCAGTTACCACAAAGGAAGGTAATAAGGGGGATAACCTCCAAAGAAACTGTAATATCCAAAGTAGAGGAGACACAAGGATTTAGTTAATCATATTGATGGTATCATATAATGGTAGTTGTAGAGCTGTGTGTGTTACAGAATAGAAAACTACAATTAAATTCTGTCCAAATAATTAACATTTTTGCACATATTGTTTGGCAAGAACAGATACCGGTAGCTGTCATTACATGACTAGATTTGTAAGCAGCCATAGTATTGAGAAAATAGGGAGCCTGGAATAAATCTAAGGAATAAATGCAAAAAAAGTTGATGATGTTACCTCTATAAAAAGCTATAAAGCCAAGAATAAACATGACAAATAATGGTGTACCCAAAGAAACAAATGATACCAAAATGCCCAAAAAGAGTGTGTAAAGACCATCCAGTATTAAGTGTATTAATGCTGGTTAAAGGTATGTAGACAATACAATCCACAGAGGAGTTGAATTGTTTCTAAGGACTCATTTATCCTACATTGCGCTAAAATCAGTTCTGTGACCTAAAACCCCCAGCTTGATAGAACCACTCCAGAATCCATGGAGAAAAAGTAAATTCATGAAAAGAGACTTGATAAACAAATCATTAGGTACAGACCCTGCAATAGGTAATTTACCAAATGTCATTTTCATTTACACTTCATTTGCATTCATTCTGCATTTCATTTGTGTTCCATTTGCAAATCATTCATGTTTGTATTTCAGCTATCATCTTGTCCTTTATCATTTACAGTCTCAGAAATGCATTCTGGTTTTGCATTGATCACTACCTTTCATAGTTTCCTTTCATCTTTATTAATTTGGATACAGTTATCAAAGTCAGGATTTCCATTTTTGATAGTATTAAATGGAAAGAACTGTTGCTTTCATATCTTTTCTTAGTAAAAGTGCTTAAATAAAATAGAAAATGCATACAATTTAAAAGACGGCATTGAATTTATGTTAAATAAGAACATAACCACAATTGCAGTAAATTTACAAATATTGTTATAGAATATTTGCCAGCAAATTTTTTTTCTTACTTTGTTTCATTGCAATAAAAATTGTATGGATACAACAACCTGTGATGATGTCATCACATCAAATGGTGGTGGTTAGAACAATTTCACACCTTGTAAGTCATGAAAACTTGTTTGTCAGTATAAAGAATAACAAATCTGAACCCAGATTATCATGTAAAAAGGCTTTTAACTGGACAATAGCAGCATCCTGAAATGCAGGTTAATAGATTTTCAAATTCATTAATGAAATGCATTAATATTTCATTTAGTTTTCATTTATAATTCATCATTCTCTGTTTTGCATTTGCATTCTCCATTTTGTTAATTTTGCATTCATCATTTCATTTGTGTTCAGTCTGCATTTCTGTTGTGATTATTCTGCTTCTGCTTGCAGTCCATTTTCATTTTCACTGGTAAAATTACATATTTCAAGGTCTATGCAAACTCAGTGAGAATGTACCCATATCAACATTTACTTTAAATGTAAATTGGCAACTTTTAACAATTTACTTTCAATGTGGTTCTGGAACTTTCTAAACATACTTTCTGCAACTTTCTAAACATACTTTCTGCATCATAGGTAGTAGTTAAAATTTGATCTGTATATAATATTTTCCCTTAAGATTCAGTTTAAATACTGATTGCATTATGATTTAGGTCCATGTTTTATTAAAGGGGGAAAAAAGGTAATCTAGCAGTTCACTTTGTGATAAAATGCTTGTATTTGTGGATACAGTTTGCATTGTGAGTGCTGCTGTTTTGTTACTGTACAGTTAATGCAGACTCAAGTTGTTTATTCTGCACTTTGTGCTAACCTCAATGTGTATGCCATTGCCAGTGCCACCATCTTACACCAGCATGTATATTTGTTTGAAGCTTCAAGGAATGACTAGAATATGATTATATATATCATACCTGGATTATAGTTTTTATTCATGTCTCTTTTTTGAAAAGTGAGAAACATGCTTATAGTATTCATGTTTCTGTCCATCTGCCCATTGCACTAATTTGTTTCTACTCTATAACTGTTAAGCTATTTCATTTAAATGGATGAAACATGGACTAATATATCACTAGAAGGACTGTCTTGCATTCCATATTAGGTCTTCCGTCTTCTGTGTCAAAGTCATGGATCTGTATTGATAGATTCTAGTGTTTGTACTGTTGGATATTTTTTGGTGAGACTGGAGAACACTGGGGTTTAGCTTCAGGCAAGACCACTGCATCCAACAAATACTGTAGTTTTTTATTGTATGCCCATATTTGCTAAATAATTCATTGCTTTTAAAGTGTCTTTTTTATTATTTGTATGACAGACTGGCACATAAATACATAGTATGACATGATGTAATTTTAACATACTGTTGCATGATCATAGTCTGCTGTGATGTCATGCTACATAGAGACAAACTTCTTGGCTCCTACGGGTGATTAACCCAATAAATGCTTGACAACATCCAGTAAGTGGAAAAATTACTGGATCATCCCACGCAATGCATTTGCATAGGAAGTCGTGTAATGGCTATATAATAATTTCAGTTTTCTGTCACATTTTCCCCCTTGATTTATAACTTCAGAGTTATTTGAGATGAAAGGATGAAACTCTGTGGACTTTTATAGTGACTAGATGTGTTACATTTTGGTTCATATCTCCAAGGAAAAGGTCACAGGTCAATATTTTGAGCATTTTTGTAACTGCTTAGCACTCTAAAGCTGATAGAAGTACAGGGATGAACCCAGGTACACTTATGTTTCTCAGTATCATAGTACCAGTGTTGCACCTTGAGGGCAGGAGCGCGGGTTTCCCGCAATATTTTGTCCTATGTCCCCCAAATCTTGACCCTGTGCTCTCCCCCCCCCCCCCCCAGGTGTGCTTGTCCATCCACATCTATGTTGGCAGTAGCAAATAACCAAAGTCACTGAAAGTGATAAAAACTGTAAGTTGGCCATGAATATTAAAACAAATTATGTATCTGGCAATGAAAACATAATAAATGCTGGTAGTAATGAGTGAACACTAAAGTTAATGCGAGTGAGATCAGGAATGGAAAATTCCATAGTGCAGCTCATTTCACATTAACCAGATATTCAGACATGTGAATGATTGCATGAGTTACCTGAGCACATGATAAAATGTTTATTGCAATAATGTAAATGTCCAAGAAAAATATGATAGGGTTGTGCAAATGACAAAGTTACAGAGGCAAAACTGTCAAAGCAAATAAGATTATCTCATTTTTTTAGCACTACTAGTGCATTATGTACTGCAATTTTCCTTTGTCCCTTTAAAATGTTGTGTGTCCTCCAAATGTAGAGAGTGGCCCCTGCTCTTGGGATCCGAGTTGCAACACTGTGTCACATGCTACAGCCAAGGTTGTATCTTCATGGTCAAGGTCAGTGATCAGTATTTTCCAGCTTCCTGCGCTACTGATCTTATGCCCACTTGGATAGAGCCATAATAGTTGGTTAAAATTTACTGTGTGCCCAGTGACTCTGCAGTTTCTTTGTTCCCATTAGGCTACCAAATAACCATTGGCTTCAAATTTTCCCAATTTGTTTAATACTAAATTTGATAAATAATATATTTTGGCTACTGCCTTTTCCTTTTTTGTTTATTGTAAATATAGAGATGTGTTGTGATTACTAAAAGAGCTGCAGTAGTTTAGTTGGATAACATTGGACTCGTAATCCAAGTTCGCAAGTTTGATACCCACCCAGGTCAGCCTGGCCGTCTCTGTGTGTCCTTGGGCACTTAACTCCCATTTCCTTGGAATGATATAGCCATATAAGGTGCTGAAAGAGCAACAACACAATTTAGGTTATTGATGTAATATTAGCTACTGTTTGAATTTATTTTAGTGGCAACCTAGAGTTCTGCCCTAAAAGTTACGGTCAGAATGCATTTTAGTATAGTTTTGGTGACCTCATCATGGTAGACAAGGGTGAAAAAAATCACTAAATTTGCTTGTTTTATTTAGATTTGAAGAGCATTGGGATGAATGAATATCTGGTATGGCATTTGAAATACATGGGTGCGCACATGCAAAATGCACACAATTTTGACTTTGTGCATCTAAAATATTCCATGATTGTTGCTGTTGCACTGTGTAGCATGTAAAAAAAATTGTAGACTGAACAAAATTTGAAACTGCACTGAAAGAACTTCAGGAATCAATTATAGTATTATGTATGTTTGTTTTTCAAAATCTGTAATGCAGACTAAACACAAATGAGCATTTTAGACAATGATCCAATGACTGATCAGGTTATGTTCCAAATGACAAAAATTCAGAGGACTGGTCTATGTCATTTAACATGTGGGCTGATTGAAGCCTAGTGTAAATGTTTTTGGATTCATAGTTAATAGACACTTTTATCTGAAAGTCACCTTTCTTTCATGAAACCCTAAAGGTCAGGAAATGTAGGCAGTTCTAATAAGCTATCCATATCTTGCTGAAAAATAGAAGTACAAGTAGGTCCCATGTCAATTTCAACAAGAATGATGGGAATAAGCTGTCCCAAATCTACAGAATGGACACCTACGTCATGACACTAAGTTCATGAGAGAGACAACCCAGTTAGTGAGAATCAAGTCTGAGTTCTTCAAGAAAGACAGTCTAGTTTTTTGGCAAGCCCACATTAGTTGGAAGTGAGAGACGGCAATGTTTTTCATTTGTCTAAATTTCCTGAACAACTTTATTGGTATTCATCATACTTGGCATGAGTTGTTATGAAGCTAAGACAATTCATTTTGTGACATGCTCACTCACCCCTTTTACCATAGCATCATTTGATTGTGGCAGTCATAGAACCTTTGCATTATGGTTTTTGTTAAAGTTTTTTCATTTGCTTATTTTCCTGAACCACTTGATAGATTCTCATCATGCTTAACATGCCTCATTATGAAGCTACGACAGTTCGTTATAATACACCCTCAATCACTCAATGGCCTTGTTTAGGGTTTTGGTTAATGTTTTTTTCCTTTGCTTATATTTCCTAAATCCCTTGAGTGATTTTCTTCATACTTGGGATGAATCATTGCAGTTCATTCTGTGACACACTTGTTTTACCCTGCAACCTTGGAACCATGGGCGCAGTCATAGAAAATTTGTGTTAAGGTTTTGGTTAAAGTTTTTTAATTTGCTTATGTTTGCCAAACCCCTTGATAATTTTTTTCATACTTGAGATGAATCATAGTTAAGAAGCTCAGACAATTAATTCTTCAACTTGCTCACCCTTATGATGCAAGGTCACAGTCTTAGAAAATTTGCATTAAGGTTTTAGTTAAAGTTTTTTCATTTGCTTATATTTCCTAAATCCCTTGATGAATTATTCCTCTTGCTTTGGATGAATAATTTTATGAAGCTAAGACAATTAATTCTGCAACATACTTGATCAAATTTTGACCTTGAGGTAAAAGTCACACATTTTGCAGCAATGCTTTGATCACGGGTTCAACATGCAAGTCCTGAACTTGTTTTATTGATAAATCAAGGAAAAATATACAACTCTCATTTACTGGTGACTTTGTGCAAATGTCTAGAGTGCATGTGAAATGTTATGTAGTTGTTCATCCAGTTTTTATGCCACAGGTGCAGTGGTCTACCTTCAAAACATTTGAAATTTGAACACTGTGAGAGAAGCTTTGGGACATGGATTCTTAAATGCAGCATATTAGTTTATCATGTGCTGTAGTTGTATGTGGCTGTTTAATTGCATGAACACAAGACATCACTTGTTGAGTTTTATTTTGTTTGGAAAATTACATGAAAAAGGTTTGGTTTTTATTGGTTAGATAAATGGATTACTGGCTATCATACTCATTTGGATCTTTCAAACTTGGGCAGTATGGAAAGTTTTCAAGTCAGGAGGCATATATTAATGCTAGACATATGGATGGACACATTAGAATAAAACATAATGTTCAGAATCTTTTATCAATAACTTCATTTAGAGGAGTGCTACATAAAATGTAATGAAGAAATCACAATTATTTCATTTTATGTCGGACTATTGTCTTTGCTTTGACACTTATTATTTGGCATTAATTGTGGCTGTTGTTGGTCTAACAAACCTTAAGTCCAGTTTCTTCTGTGTCTTTTCCTTAGAAATGGTCTTAAAGTTTACCAGAAATATCAAAGACCCATAGTTATTGATGAATATAACGTCACATTCACAGTATCAAAACTTTTTTCTGGCATGATGTTTGTTATCTTATATGAAGTAAAGAAATGGAGTATCTGGAGGATCTTTCATGAGTGATTATTTCTAATGAAACAAGCTTTGGCAAGCGAAAGGTTGAAATTGTTAGTTGCATAAATTTCATCTGGAACGAGTACAGATATAAAATTTTGGTTATTACATGGTAACAATCCAAGGTGAATTCTCTGCTCAGAATAGTAATTGGAAGTCCTAGGACAAAAACAACATGATCCCCATCTGATGCCTTAGTTACTTCTATTATTCAGAATATTGTCTTTCTTTTCCTTGGACTTTGTGTGGTTATAACGTGTTTTGGGGTGTTCAATGATTTTTATCATGACAGTATCTTTTGGCATAATTGCTATAAATCATACACATTCCTGAGTTGTATTTGATATTTTCTCCTAAGTCATTGAGTATTTTTTCTGTATCTGTATCCCTTTTTGTTAATTTTGAAGGTTTTAGTACACTCACTGGCAAGGCAGTGCCTCTATAATCATCCCTCACTAGTAAATGGCGGTAGGGTAAGTATCACCCACCCCAAATTTGTTCCAGTTGTTGTTTTTTGTTTTCTTTCAGCATGCCACAAGGAATTGGGAAATGTGGCTATAAGAAGGCTCCTTGGGACACTCACCCCACATGGCCAGATCGGGTGTGGGACTTAGTAGAAAACCACTGCTCCTATAGAGCCAGAAAGAAGGGGCCATCTTCCTCCTTTTTTTCACAAGAAGATCCCTTCATTCCCAAGAGGGGTTGTTGGCACTTCCCAAATTAGGGAAGCACCATTTCCAGTAATGGAGGGATCCCTGGTATGTTCTGGTGTACTGACACTTCCTTTTTGTAGGAAGCCATCAGCTCCAGTTAGCAGGGATCAGCAGCACTTTCTGGCATTGAGAAGTCACTATCACCAACGTGAATGTACTGCCTTTCTGGTGCAAGGGAAGCATTGTAATTTTTGTCCTCAGATAGACCTGCATTCAGATTGAGATTTTGTTCATTGGACTCAAGTTTCTTGAATACAGACTCTTCGATCAGGTTGCCATCACCTTGCCAGTCTTGGGCTGGTTTTCAAGCAAGGTTGCCAAGTGCATCACCCAGGCTTTAAGGCAAGTGACTTCCAAGGCTTATGACACCAAGAGGAGAATCATCTGCAATTGGTGCAGTAGGAAATGCATTGATCCTATTCACCCTCATTTAACTGCAGTTGCACATTGTTGTTTTCACTTCAAGGATAAAGAATGCTCAGTATCCACCATTAAAGGTTATAGAGCAGTCCTCTCCAATACTCTTAGGTTCTCAATGGGGTCCACTCTAGGGCTGGATTCCATATTTCAGAACTGATCCAGTAGGTTGAGCTTCAGAGACCAGTCTCTGCCTAGGTGGAGAATTGTGTGCTTTTTGATAATTATCCACACCTTATGAACCACTGAGTTTAGATTCCTTCTAGGACCTTACCCTTAAGACAGTCTTCCTTCTCTCTCTAGTGTTGGCGACTAAGAGTGAAATTCATGCCTTGTCAGTGGAAATGGATTGTTTACAGTTCAATAGTAACTTTGATTTGGTTTCTGTTTGCCAACCTGGGTTTCTGGCCCAGAATCAGCTACCTTTGGTAGCCTCTGATCTAATTCAACCCTAGTCTCAGATGTGTCTGTGCTGGGGATGATCCTTTCTCCTGATTAGGGCTTTACTTTTCCATTTGACTAAATAGAAAGGGAAATGAGTGGGTCAAAACCTTTTCTCCATCACAAAGGTACCTCTGATATTTTGGCAGACATGATCCAGAGGTGGATTGTTCTATCAAAAGAACTGAGATAAATCTTTATTTCATGTGAATAAAACCCCATGGGTTTAGGGCTATTGCTACATCTTGGGTCTTTCTCAATCATTCTTCATTGGATGATGTCTTGAAAGCCAAATTCTTGTGGTCTCACCTAACCCTCTCTTTGTTTAACCTTCAGTCAGTGTCGCACCAAAGTGAAGGCATTTACATATTAGGCCCAATTGTGTCAGCCCAGCAAGTTGTCAAGCCATCTTTCAGTCTGCAGTAGAGCACCCTACTGACAGCACATGGTAAGTTCACTTTGACAGCACATCTTGGGGTCATCATTAAGTCAATAATGTAATAATAGCGTAATGTATTTTTAGTTAAATCTAATTTTAATTATGTAGTAGTGCTATTACTGCCTTTTGTTATGTCATGAGGTGTTTTATACACATTACATATAGAAAATTATGATGCGGACATGTTAACCAAAAAAACACAGTAGTCATATGATAAAATGTTTAATGACAATTATCACCTTCTAACTGACATTATCTAACAGAATCGAAATAATTTCTTTCAATAGCTTCCAACAACAGTAGTACAACTAATTCTATGGCTTCCAAAAACATAACCAGCAACATGGGAGCCACAGGTGGGAATGACATTGTGGCAGCAGTATCTGCTCCATCTCCTGGCAATGCAGAGATACAGAAATACCTGTTGACAGATGCAGCTCAGAGTGTACTTGACATGGGCTACCAACCCAAGCTGGTTCTGCGGTCCATTGAAAGAGTACTATTGAAGAAAGGTCAGTCTTTAAGTGCCATGAAATTACTATAAGTTTTGCTTAAAGGAAAAGCAAATATTGAGTATCATCTTTTTATCTTTTTATATCATCAATGGTAAAAGGTTTTGTACATGTATTTTGATAAAGATTATCTGTCTACATAAGAAACCATCATCTTAAATAAATTTTAACAAAATTCTGTACAAGAACACGATCGTATGTGTATATTTTGGCAAGAGGTGGGAGTGGCGGATTAAACTAGATTTCATTCTTATATTTAACACTCAGCCTGCATATATAAAGTTGGAACCTTACACTTGAGAAATAAGGATCATATGCAAGTACAATAAATCCTATAGATACATTAAGTCATTCAATTGATACACATATTTTGTTTTCGTCTCATGATAGATCTGTGTGATGGAAACTTTTCCGAGCATCGAGGAAGTCATTTCATCTGTAAACTAAATAGGAAGGATCTTTAAACCAATGTCTAAAAAAATACAAGTGGTCCATAGGTCAGTGAAAAATTATCAGTCTTTTGAAACTCTGATTTTCATAGGTCCGCCAAAGTTATACAAAATTGTGCAAACTATATATTTGTGCTGTATAGGCAATGAAAAATTGGTTCAGTGTCGTAGACTTCAAAATTTTAACTGGTTTGTGTCTCACAACTTATTAAAAAAGTTCTTTTATTTAGGATTCAGTTTGCATTTAACAAAGCCAGTCTAAGACATCTAACATTGTGGTCCAGATTAAAAATGGCCCCACACCAAGATTTTTCTTTAAATGTTAGCTAGACCAGGTTTCTTTTGTGAAACTGGTACTGAAATATTACTGGATGAGTTTAATTTAATAAAGTGTACTGCACAAGTATTCAGTATTTCTTTAATTTTGATTAGGAACTGAAGAACTGACAGGACAGATTATATTGGAGGCTGTATTTGAAATTGAAGAAGAGAATAAGGCACAACTTCAACCCCAAACATCCACTCAGTCTGCTGAAGGAAATGAAAGTAGTGGAAAAGGTAACGTGACTTTAATTTAAAGTTTCTCATTTTCTCCTTTGAAAACATTCCTGATCACATTAAGGCTCAGCTACCTCTCAAATCCAGCAATAATGGAAAGGCAATTTTTTTTTTCTTTCGCTTCTATATACTATATATGAAGGAAAGAAACTCGTCCTAACTCTTCCTCTTGCCTCCACTTACCACTGCTAGGTGCTTACGATTGTTGATTTGGTTTTCACTTTCACTGTATATGACACATACCATATCTTGCATAAATAAGTTAAAACTTCTAGATTATTGATCATCTATGGACAAAGTCAGTATAGTATTGAGTGTAAAGGTATTTTCTGCATGTTGCAATTATTATTTAGTGAAATGTGTTGATATTTATATGAATTTCTTACAGTTGTGGACTTTTTTTTCTGACCTTGTGTTCCAGCATGAAGTCATTGGTGCCTGTTGTTTGGTTTTTTTCACACACACCACTGATATTTATTCACTTGTTAAGTAACAAGCATTGATTTCTTGTGTTGTTGAACACTTGGTTTATTATTTTCCTAAATATATTTGTCATTCTTGTATGTCAGATAATTGATAGACCATGTCAACAAAGTGCATAAAATGCAAGAGATTCAAGGACACACACAGGATCCACTTTGTGTGTACCAAGTGTTCATGAAACACTAAGTGAAGTGTTTGTGTGTCATGGTCAGAAACCATATGGTCCACAATACTGTGATGAGGATAAAAAAGAGACATGGCAAGTCCAGAGATCAGAGATGTTGTCATTGACTAGCATAACAGGGGACACTTTGATGGTTCCACACCCCACGACCCACCCCATCAAAAGTGATGCATCCAGTGCTCATAGCGAACATTACATCAGGTCAGTTGCTTATAGAGGAACAAGGGGTTGCAGAGTTGCGACACACACATTCTTCACAGGCATTGTCAGAATCCCAGATGCAGTGACCATTCCAAAAGGCAACAGCACAGTTGCTAGCCTTGGGTGAATTTGTTCTCTGCCATCCCTCTTATTTCTTTAGTAATGGTTTGGAGCATACGGGACTGTCCTCCATTTTCTAGGCTGCCCAGTGGGTGTAAGTATGCCCGCATGTTTAACCTTGGAGCCTGTAAGTCTGTGCACATGGGGTGTTTTTGGGACATGTATTATCCATTTTGCTATTAGTCCAGGGTACATGATGCCATTATGGCTGCCAAACAGGCAGTCCAGCTGGCCAGCCAGTTGCACTCGATAATCAGTGAACCACAATTTGTCACTTCAGTGAGCCATGCCACACCTTGGTACGCAGAGCTATACATGGATCCGGTTAGGTGATCCATCCATTTTGCCTCATGGACCAACCAGGTGGTTACAAGTTCTCCAGTTCAGATCAGATGGTTCTATAATCCTGATGATGTAACCAGGCTTCATGGCAAAGAACAGGCTGCCATCAGTGGCAATCAGAAAGTGGTAATTCATCCCCTCTCTTCCACTGATCAATCTAGGGAGGTGGTGATGCGGGACATAGTCCATGGCTATGACACTGCATGAAGCACATGGAGAAGTGCTGTGGGGCCCAGCAATGCCTCTGCCAGTCAAACCAGGGAAAGAGGATATAGCCATCCAAGCCTTGGCATCGTGTCTGTAATGGGTAATATGCTAGGCATATTCTGATACCTCAAATAATCGAAATACATGTCATGAAAATTAAAGCTTACAAGGTCAGAGCTATCTCTGCAAGCCTCACATTTTAATTGAACATGATGATCTGAGACATAACAGATGTTGTTGTCTGGCACACACAGTCAACATTCTCAAGTTTTTATCTGCATAATCTAACTTTGCAGAGACCAGAATTGAATCTGGTAGATCCAGTAGCTGCAGCCTGGACCATCACCAGACCAGTTTGAAGTCAGCACAGCCTTACCATGGACATAGAATAGTTCTTTCACTGAATTCGCCTGGTGATTTTACTTTGTAAGAAAAAGTCATTTGATTCCTTTTCTCTTATCTGGGTACTGTCATCACAGCTTACATGACCGTCAGTTGTGCTGGTCTCATATTAGGAGTGCAGTCTACTCACATACAGGGACGAAATTCTTATTCCCTTCAGGTTGACCTTAGTAGATGCTCAGCATTGCCTCCTATTATCTATTCTCCCAATGTTAATGCAATCAGGTAATGTATTCAAAGGAGAAAGCATATTTTTTTATAAACTATGTTTCTTACCATTTCTTCCTGCAAATGCAAACATTCTCAATAAGGTATCATTCAAGCTAAACATAAGTAAACAACTGTAGCCACCGAGTGCTAATTAAAAAGGGGGAGATAATAGAAACTCTTCAGGGAAGTGTTTCTTTTCTTCAACTATGTAGTATATAGGCAAGATAGATATAGATTTTGGATGTTCTTCAGTTGCTGGATTCAAGAGGTAGCGACGCTTATTCCTATGTTAATGTGATCAGTAAGTATTCGCAGAGAAACATAATTTACCTAAAAACTTTGCTTTTTCATACTCCCATATTCAACAATGGATGTAATGCTTGTTGATCTTTTTTCCCCTGATTGTCTGTTCACGTCCTTTGAGAAATTGTTTCAGTGTGGTCACAAAAGACAATATGTGTGTGTGTGTGTGTGTGTGTGTGTGTGTGTGTGTGTGTATATATATATATATATATATATTTACTTTATTCAGAGAACAATGTAACAAACGTCTAATGTATAGCATAAATAGGGTATCAACACCGTTTACTATCTGATATCGAGTCTTCTTTGCTTTCTCACATGACAACCCTTTGATTGAGCCGTGAGTTTGATACTTGTTCAGTGCCAAGTAACAGAGAGTGGTTATTTGAACTCCCTGTGATCTGGCTGCACAATTGACATGTGTTCAGTTGGATCCTTTAATAGATTTCACAGACTTAATGATCAAAGTGTTACTTACAGAGCCCAAGCTCAGTCTCAACATAAGCACCCACATATGACAATCTTTGATCAACCACCGCATTGTCTGGTGCTTGATTGTGTATGCAGTTAAAGAAGAAACGTAAGTCGGCTATTGTTTGTGCAATGATTGTATACAGGATGAATTGAAGTCCAGCGCATCTGTTGGCGGCTTACGTTTTTTTATGTATATTAAATTGTGAGAATCTTTTATCAACCACCACATTGTCTGATGCTCGGTTGTGTATGCAGTTAAAGAAGAAACACATCTCGGCTATTGTTTGAGCAATGATTGTATACAGAATGAATTAAAGACAAACACAAAGAAGACTTACTGGCTTTACTCATGGATCAGTAAGTAATAAGTAACATTTCCAATAATGTTTATTTTGGCATAACACTTCAAGAAATTGGTGAAATTGTTAAATTTCAGAAGCCACGCCAAGATTGAATTCATACGTGATCTCTTCCCCAAAATAATAATAAACTTTTTCTACACTATTTCTCGTACTTAAAAAAAAATATTTTTTCCGTGTACGAGAAAAATACATGTATATAAAATGTCAGGAACCACGCCACAAATGTATTATACTCAAATTCATGCGCTATCTCTTCCCCAAAATGATAATATACACATTTTATACACTATTTCGCGTACTTTGAGGAAAAAATTTTTCATGTGCGAATGAATATAGGAAATTTTGGGAGCCATGCCACGATCGCGTTATATCTGAATTCGCGTTATCGCAGGGCACGTTATTGCAGGGTTTCACTGTATAAGTTAAACAGTCTACTGGCAGTGGTCAGTGGCAAAAATAATAATGGGATTTTCTGTGAACTGTAACTTTGATCTTGGCACTTGGCAGGGCACCAGTCTTCAGCACACTTTGTGGAAAATGACTAATTGCTAATTTTATTGATGTGAAATAGTATCACCATCATGAAATTATCATCATGATATTATAAAAAGTGTCATTATCATGATACAATTTCAGACTCATGATAACATCCTTTTATCTGGAAGAGATTCTCTCTGTTAATCATTTTTTGAAGTAAATCTTTTGTCTCATAGGATACAAATTATAAGATTCACAGTTTGACATTTTAATATGCAAACCAATCTGATTGGAGAAAATTAACATGGTCAACATATTTGATTGGCTAGGCAGTGCATAGAATCCACAGTGCTATTTATAGGGTCATGTGAGGTCTAAGTGTCATTTGTTTACTACAATATGATGTTTGTTGAGATGTAGATCTGAACATGAAAATGTTACCATATACCTAAGGATTGTATCCTGAAATGCCAGGATTCCAGGTGTTGCGTATGCATCATCATCATAATGATGTCATACTGCATACTGTGGAACATTTGATAATCTGTTTTATTATATACCTATAAATGACACACAAGTCCAACTAATCATTTTCCAAAAAGATGATACAGACACCTGTATCACCTTCTAGCATTTTCCAATTCTGCATCACCAGTCCGAAAAACTGTACTTTATGACATCACATGAATGAATCCACCCAATTCTCGATATGTTATCATTTGTTATAAAATCAAAACAAGTATATTATTCAAATAATTATGCATAATTTAACATTTTTACTGCAACATAAGTTAAGATAGGTTGACCATCTTTGATTTTCAGATCATCTGCATTCAGTTTTAATAGTGAAATCTGTGACATGCTTCAGTGTGCAAACCTGATGAATTGCAACATCATTGTCAATCATTTGTGTCAAATAAATTCTCCAAAATGAAGGGGGATTCAAATTACTGACACTGAGTAAATCCAACATAACTACATTAATGAGAATTGTATATGTTGTGTATCCAAAATGAGGACAATATCCACATGTTATGCTGTACCTTATCGCCAGTTAATAATCGTCTTACCTTTTAAAAAGTAGTTCCAATAATTCATTGAAATAAATATCTTTTCTTTAATGGTATATAATAAAAACAAAATAACTATAGTACATTGATCATGAAAGCTGTATCGTCTCTCATTAGTATGTGACATCAGCAGATTATATTTGATGCTTTGTGTCTCACTAGATCAACTGATAACAGATACACACTAGAGATGATACACCTTTCATTATCAGCATACTATACTAAAATGCATATGTATCAAATGGCTCTGATAAGTAACTATGACAATTTGTATGACTCCCGTTATATCTATGGAATGGGTATATAGTGTTGCCCATTTTTGTTTGTCAGGTCACAAATTTTGTTTCCACTCAATAACTTTTGAACAATTTCATGGATTGAAATAAAATTTGATACGAGTCTTGAGAGTAAGAATATCAAAGTTCAAAGATCAAGGTCATGTTTGAATCTCACAGTTTGTCAGTAAAATTTATGGAGTTATGGCCCCTGTTTGATGTAATATTTTGAGTAATTGTGATGCCCCTTCTATTTAGTAGGTCTATTTGTGACTTTATCCCAGGTCAGGATGCTGGATAATTACTGCTTATATTATTTCAGCCAACATGAAAAGTGAAGCAAGTAATAAACAAGATCAACAACTAGGTAAGTACAATATTTATATATAATATTAGCATAATTTAAAGACATTGGAAAAAGTTTCATAGTAGACTCTAAAGTATTAAAAAATATAAATAAAGGAAATAACATTCCACTAAATATCTCCATCTTCATGACATCTGCCTCTCCTGGTTGTTTTGTCTATCTCTTCAAGTGAGGAAGACATATTTTGTTTTGTCCTGTCCGACCATCTGTCACACATTTTTGTAAGCAAGATAGCTCAAAAACTATTTAGCCTAACCAGACCATAGTGTGTATTTAAATACAGCATGCACAAAGTGTACTGACCATGTATCACTCATACCTGTAGTAGTCACTAAGTTGCACTCCTTCTTGCTGAGAATTTATGGTGAATAATGTGTATCACTGTTGGTGATCTGTTTGGTGAAAATGGATGCCCATGAGTGAAACAGTAAGCCCAGAAACTACATTAATCCCCACTTGCAACATATGTGGTGCATGAAGTGCACACCTATATCAACAGAACTCAAATGGAGGTTACTGAGCACAACACAATGATGCCTGAGGCAGCTTAACAAAGAGTCACCAGATCACACAGCCACTTGAAGTGTATGTGTTAATAAAGTGTTGGTACATGTAAAGTTGTTGTCTTGTTATTGTTTTGCTGTGGATAGTTTGTTTCGTATTTTCAATGGATGCATTGGTCCATGGATTAATGTTTTCTGATCTGACATCCGAGAATAAAATATAATGCTGTGAGAGTCTACATATTCACATAGATGTTATCTGCTTTTAAATCTTTTTTATGGCAATATCATGTTGGGAGCAATTTGTAGTTATTTTTAACATCCAGTCCATTTATTCATCCTTCCATGTGTTTGGCTTCCTAGCATTAGATATATTTGATTGTGTTATGAGTGCCTGTATGTGATTGAGTAACCATTTACTTTGTAACACTGAATGAAAACTGATATTTCTTTTTAAAAAGTTTTATCAAAGAAATTATCAAAATTATTGAACCTAGACAATGTTCAGATCAAGAGTTTTGTAGCTAATTGACTAGTCTGCACAGATTAATACTAAAGTTATTCATAAATGATAATGGAATATAAATAATGTCCCTATTTAAAGTGTATGTCAATGTGGTCATGTAGGCGCATTTACTCATCTTAAATTAAATATTAATTGTTGTTCTAAAATTTAATATTAATATAGTTTACCCAAAGTCTATTCAATCCTGATTATTGAATCTTAACTGTTATCAAGAATCTTCGAGACGAAAATTATTGATCGCTATGGACTTTTACAATGGTGGCCAGGTACTAAACTGGGTCAAGAAAAGAGCATGTCGGGTCTAATCTCCACACTATAGGGTAGTATGATTTTTTTTTTCAACATGCATAGCTTTCATTGTGACATCACAGCACATAACATTCAATCTGGTTTGTACTGGATCAATCCTTTAGATTGACCTCGTCCAAAAAATGTCCACATACTTTAACATTGAGTTTTGCCATATATGTTTCTCGGGGCGTGTAAATATTGACCTTCCAAAGGCATATGGATGTATGAGGATAAAAAAAAAGTGAATAATCGCCATATAAAATTATGTGTAATCAGATTCTAAAAAATGACACCCATTACTGAAATATTCGGTACTGAACACATGCATGACCTGTATGACTTTTAGTATAGATGTAATTTATCATCAGTGTGATGGAAATTGCTGAAACTGGTTTCAGCATTGAGAATTTGTGTACAATTTCCAGAGAGATTTTGACCATATCTTCGTGAATTATTGCCAATGATTGACTTAGTACTACACTCAGTTCCCAGTCCTCCAGCTTTTTGTGTGTGGTGTCAGGGAACAACAGCCATGTTAGTAGCAACTTATTTGAATAATCCTGGAGGCCATTTTATCTATTAGTGCTTTTCTTTTTTTCCAGGGGCTGAAGCTACAGAAAATGCATCATCTGAGGAATTGCAAATCGATCCAGAAAAGATAATGAGAGAACACAGAGAATTATGTGAAGCCACACTTTGCAAAATCTGTTTAGAAAACACCATCAGCGTGGTGTTTTTGCCATGTGGTCATCTTGTGACATGTCCAGACTGTGCACCAGCCATGAGGAAATGCCCAATCTGCAGAACATTGATTAAGGGAACAGTGAAAACATTTTATGGCTAATTGTTATTTGATCCAAGTCATGGCTTCAACTTCATCACTAGCTATGTAAACTAATCCTGTTTTAAGAGCATGGTTCTATATTATTACTTACATGGTTTTGTTATTGATTGGTTTAGCTTGTTACCCATCTAGAGGACATTATTTCTGATCCGATTTGGAATAGTCTTAGAATGTATGCTTACATCATCAAGATCTCAGACAAATTTAATAATGAGTGAGATCCATGCACATTAATAATGCGATCTTGCATCTGATTGACTTGTTACCACTCTGAAGGAAAATATCTCTGGTCTGATTTTGATCTAACTTGGAATACAAGTTTATATCATCAACATTGCAGTGTTGCATCCAGGCTGCATGATCACTGGATACCGCCCCTTCTTCAAGCAACTCCCAAAAGAATACATGTTTAAAGGGGGAGAAGTCGCACAAAAGAAAAACAATTTCCGCATGTTTTATATAATGGTGCGTGATAATTATATCATTTGTATCGAAAACATACCCAAGTCTCCTTTATGTAAGCCAGTACCATTCAGCACAGTTTATATTTAGAACTGAGACTCCCTGGAAATTAGTCAATGTGCATGCAAGTGTAATTGTGCCTGTAGGGGTAATGAAATTGCTACAGTATGGCCAGGAAATACCTGTAATTGCCATACTTTGCACTTATCAAGTGTTATAACTCAATAAATGAAGCAGATAACTGATTTTTTTCCGGGCCAATACTGACCGTGGGGAGGAAATAAATGTCCTCCCGATAATGTCAGTGCCTGGTGAAAATGTACAGGCGGAAATGCTCCAATTGAATGTGAAACGACCAGGGGGATGGGGCAGGTACTGCTCCAGAAGGAGACGAACATGGCAGACAACACAGAGATGATGTTCATGTTACTGAGGAAAATGAGGATGATACAGTGGATACAGATTTAAAAAAACAGGCTAGACTCTGTTAGAATTACACAGCTTAAGGCTTAGTCACTTAGTAGGAGTGCATCAAAACCCTTTGATTATGGGGAAGTTATCAGTTGCTGGTGGGGGATAAAATAAAGACTATCTACCCAGAACTCCCATTAAATGGTAAGTTACAAAAAACATTAGCGAGTTGATTTGCAAACATCCTCTCTCTCCTGCCCCCACCCCCACCCCCATGCAATAAGCCATGGTCATCAACCCCATGGGGGGGGGGGGGATGGGGAGTTCCAACTTTCTTGTAAATTACTGGATACAACACTGCATCATCATCATGAAATTTGATAATGAGCAAGGTCAGTGTATATAAATGAGGTGATCTTGCATCTGTTTGGCTGAGCTTGTTACCACTCTGCAAGCCACATTTCTGATCGGATTTTGATCAAAACTTAGAATATATTCTTATATCATAGAGATCTTGGGCCAGTTGGATAACAACAGAGATTAGCTCATATCTTGCATCTTATTGGCTCAGCTTGCTACCTCTTTAGAGACTGTAGATTTGATAGAATTTTGATCAAACTTGGCATAGAGAGAATACACACTTTATATAATTTTGATCAAACTTAGCATATAAAGAGAGGATACACACCGGATACATGCGGACATAGATGGTGGAAAAGATTAGCTTCTTTTATTTCAAATACTGAAGTTACAGGAGTTTGACATAGACAGTGTCAACAATCTCTTTTGTTTTTTGGATGACACAAACCCTATGTAATAGAATGTCTTTATTATATTGGGTTATGATTCCCTGAATAATGTAGACATTTTCTAGCAAGAAGCTCTTGTGACAGAAATGTCTGTACAGGGTACACTCATAAAAATGCCAAGATTTTTTAGGGCATTAAGACAAGATTGGCAGTAGAAAGAGTTCTGACCTCACCAGTTATTAAAAGCAATGATAGATAGATAGAAAGTTATATATGTAAAGACTGATAGATTGAGTATACAGAACAATTGAATAAATTAAAAATCAACTGACAAATTTGAACTAGTTTAAGAGATATTAATGTAAGCCCTACACAGAAATTTGTATCGCTTAAAGTTAAATTTAAAAATGTCATCTGAGGATTAATTATGATAAGACAGATGTTATATGGCTGGGTGCCAACAGAGACTGTAGGACAGAACTGCTTCCTCAAAGAAAGCTTAAATGTAATGGAGCTAAACAATTTAGAGTATTAGGTATAAAATTTAATTTGAATGCTTCTGATATTGCTGTTCAAAATATTTATGAAAAAGTCAAATCAGTTATAAAGATTATCAATAATTGGTCTCATAGAAATGTATCACTGATTGTAAAAATGTCAGTTGTTAAATCCTTAGCCTTGCCCATACTTCTCTGTTCACTCACTACCCTTCCAATTCCCACAAGTAACTTAATCCAAACATTGGGAAAGGTCATTTATAACTTCATATGGAATGATAAAAGAGATAGCATCAATGATCTTCCCTGATTTGTGAAATAGAAAATGGAGGATTGAAAGTACCACATATAGCTACTTTTTGTAAAGATCTTTAAATGTAATGGATAAAGAAAGTTATAGATCCAAACTATAATTCAACATGGAAACATTATTTTGAAAAGATAAGAAATATTTTATCGAAATTTAATTACGATATCTTAAATTTTTGCAAAAATGTGTTTTGGCATTATAGTAGGAAAGATCTTGGTAAATTGCAAAACATAATTGAATTAATTCATTTTTGAGAGGACCTTATTTATATCGCATGGTAGATATTGAAAACCAATAGACTTGCAGCCCCTAGTGACATCTTTACTAAAGTGTTTAGTAAAATTTCCACATTACAGCTGATAAAAGATAGGCATTTATACAAAAAAACTTGACTGAAAGAAATGTAAACTTCAATAATGTTTTTATTAATGTGGATTGAAACTTTTATTATTTTTAACAATTGTATAGTCATATACAATATTAAATTATTTACATTATTAGAGTGTGATTGAAGCCATTCCAGCAAGTGGGGAAAAAACACTTGATAGACCACATAACACTGTATCTTTTAGTAAACAAAAATATTAAACTACCTTAATGAATCTTAAGAAACCCAGCAAATACTTTTATACTCTGTTTTTGGAAAGTTATAAAACTATAACTGTCAAGAGTCAAGAATGGTGCCTTACAAGAAAAGGTTAGGAAAATGAATGAAAACAAACATAATTTAATAATAACAAATTTATGTTAACACAAGTTGTAATTAATACTAATTAATTTTTAAAGAAATGAGAAATAGTTCCTCATGATCTCAGTATATTCTGTAAAGTGAACTGTGAAACAGTTATTTACCTTATTCAGCCTCCTACATGTTGCTTGGAGGGAAAAAAATCCCACAACCAAAAACTTGTTTAAAAAATGTATGGTTGTACCTATTACAATTGATGGAATAGGTCGACAATCAAGCACCTGTTGTATAGGGATTTAATAGTTTCATATACTGTGTGCACTTGTGTGTGTAGATATGTATGTATGGGTGTGTATGGATGTGCATGGGCTTGTATGATTGTATCAAGTGTCTTTATTATACTAAATATGGAAGTATACATTTGAATAGCATACATAAGGGCAGATACATTTTCTAAATGGAAAAAAACTGGTTCCAAAGGTGATACCACCGCTGTGGCAGTACAAGTGGTATCACATCCATGGTTATATAAATTTTCTTCCACTGATAAAAATTTCAATATCTCATTATGAAAAATAAAATAATTCCTTACATCTACTAAAACAATGTATGTGTATATATTGACAACCCTATCAAATTCTGTATGTTCCTATACCTATGCTAAATTCTTTATACTCAATTATTTTAGTGAATACAAGTTGGAGAATAAAAGTTAATTTTCAGACTTAGGATTTGTATGTTTCGAAATTTTTGAGTGCATGCTGTACATTGACCAGCTGCATCATACTTTTACAAGACAATAGCGATGTAAAGAGCTAGAGCTCTACAATGGGTTAAATTTATTTGCAAGGATATGAAAATGTGTATTTTTAAATTGTCACGTTTTATATGTTTTAATGATGGTATACAAAATAAATTTAAAAAATAAGAATATGTGTTGGCTCGTTCGTCACTTTACGTTTGTTATCTTAGAAATAAAAAAGTTAAACTTGAAGATTTGGTGCCAATATTACTGATGTAAAAGAATTATTTGATGGAATATACATTAGTATTGAAGTATATATTATGCTTTTATCTCGGGTATTCTTGTTAAGATATAACTGTACATAATGAGGAATATTGGCACCAGATCTTCACATTTAAGACAAGAAAAGAAAAGTGATAAACTGGTTGAATTTCTAAATTGTATACCTAAAATGACAGATGTCGGTTTTAATTGGACACATTATTGTGTTTGCATTATAGATTGTATTATAGATACCACTCGTGCATAACGAGCATGGGGTTCAGGTCACAACATTTTGTGGTGTACGAGATTGGTGGCCATATAGCTTGGTGACCACAGAGCCATAAATAATGTAGTTCCCACTTGCTTGATTTACACAGAAAAGAGCTTTCAAGAAATCTGAATGAAACTAATAAACTATGCAGACTGTTTAATCAAGATTTTTTAAAAACTGTCATTGACTGAAGCAACCATGTGCATTTTTAAATGAGAACTGAAGGAACTGACAAATAACTATTTATAGTGCCATCACTTAGGGTCCATTATGAGACCCCTACCGTTTTATCCATTTTTTATTTTGATAATTAAGAGGAACAGAATGCATTATATATAATTTTTTGTTTGATGACTTGTGGTGTTATCCTTCAATGATTTAGTATTGCACTTGAACTTTTGCTTTTCATTAAATTGTGTAATAACTCCATAAAAAGTACATATGAAATGAGAATAAATATTTCAGGAATTGATCTGGTTATGTGGCACTTTGTCTGTTTGGATGGGGGAGATGATGTATGTTGTGTTGAAATAATGTGAATTAGTTTTTTAACTTTTCGCCGGTGTTACAAGAAACTTTCAAATTGAGTTAGATTAATTGATAATATGATGCAATAAAGATAATTTCACCTAAAATGCACTTGTTTGTTGTCTTTATATGGTTTTTTTTCATGAACAAAATATCTAAATTGGCTACTGCCAAAAGTATGATGCAAAATCTACACGTCATGAAAAAAATTCAAGCCTGTTCCATTTAAGCATACATTGTACCCAGGGAAGGCAGTTATTTAAACATATATGCCAGGGTACTCTGATTACTCAAAGAGTTCATATGAAAATGTCATGACACATGTCATGGAAATGTCATGGAAAAAATTCAAGACTGTTCCATTTAAACATACATTGTACCCAGGGAAGGCAGTTATTTAAACATATATGCCAGGGTACTCTGATTACTCAAAGAGTTCATATGAAAATGACACAAAATGTCTAAATTTGCATTAATGGGCGACTGCTCCACAATGAAAGTGCCTTCCCTGGGTCCCATGTGTTTTACTGGAACAGCCCTCAGTTAATGGCATACAATATTTTAATTAATTGAAACACAACCCCATAAACTTAAGTGTTTGTGTTTTAATCTAGTTACCATAAAACTGGAATCTGAAGGACATTTTCATAGATCCTTTGGTGTACCTAATACACTGGGACATTTCATACATGACATACTAGTATTGAACTTCTTGTTGCTCTATCAAAGAGATCATGAAGATCTGGCAACATGAAAGAAAAGTGAAATGAATTTATATCTTAAATGTTGCTGATGCAGCAGATAATTAGAGGCTCACAACAAGCAGGGTGAACAACAAATACAAAACTATACAATAAGCTTAATCATCGCAGATGATCTGAAAAAGAGCTTTTATGTAGTCAATTGTTGTTTTTATGTCAAAAGTTGTTTTAATCTCAATAAGAAATCCAAAAGACAAAACAGATATCTTTTTAATTTTGGTACAATTACCAAGAACGACACTGCACCAAATCAAAGAAACTCCAAATAAATTTTGAACATGTGAAGAAGCATATAAAGTATAAAGATGAAATAATGATAACAGAAAAGAGGAGTATGGAAGATAGGATTACAAGTTTTTTCAATTTGCTATGCTCTAATAAAAACTTAGAAATATCCAATGCAACATCTCTATGGAGGTAGCAGAGGTCCGCCGACAACATTATGTCTGTAGACAATGCGTGTCTTGATGTCTTTGCTATAGCCTCTAACAGCCATTGCAAAGCATCCGCAGATAACAATTCTTCCTTCAGTGAACTGAAAGAAGCTGCTGAGAACAGATCAGCGTGTGATGCTATAGTCACTAAGACCTACCTTCAATTTTAAAGTCTCTAATGATTTAACAGAGGCGAGTAAATGGTCCCTGATGAAATTCGCACTTGTGAGGCTGCGTCATCCAAGGGTGGGGTTTTTACTGGCCTGGAAGGGGAGTTAACCTTATAGCTAGAGGCTGAGATTAAGGGTCTCAGAGTAGAAAGGTGGACAAACCACCCTTTATTTTGTATCGCCAATTCTTGTCCTTTGCCCAACCTTTGTGCAACTTCTCTGACCTAGAGGAGTGAAGAAGAGCAGGTCTGGTCTAGGCATTGCCCCTGAAAGAGTTTCTAAGCATGAGAGACTCTTTTTGTCACTCGAACACGTAGGCTGAGGGCACATATCAGGGGAAAGGAGGTGGTATACTTCCTTAACAGTCTTGTCAAATGACCATGTCTCCTCTTCAACAACTTGCGATGCTTGGTGAGAAGCATTTGGAGATCTAAGGAGGGGAGGGTGTACACTATCTTCCTGATCATCAGGAAATTCTTGAGAATCTACTATCATGGACAAGGCATTGTCATCTTCCTGTTCCAGACTTCAATTTATATACAGGCGTATTATACCCAGAACTATCCCTGTGTGGTGAAGCCCAGGAAATAGGAACATAGATGTTCTGAGACTCTTCATGGGGAGCAATGAAACATTCCCTAAGGGGTGCCTTGTCTGAAGGACAAGAATTTTTCTCATCTCTACTAGGCCTATTAGTTGACGGGGGACTAACCCCCTCCTTCGATGTCCTCTCCTGTGTAACGTGTGGTGGTCTTCTAACTTCTGCACTTGTACTTGCAAGGGAGCCATATAGAAGTCATTCATGGTGTACAGGATGATCTCTCCCTTCAAAGGGGAAACTCAAATGGGTTGTAAGGGAACATAGGGTAGGAGGGGACACCGGTCTGATTTCCTTTCCCGGGAGCGTGCATAAAAGCAAGCTCTGTTCCTGTAGTTGAATAAATGGATACTTTGGAGGCAGGGGGATTAGATCCTATCCCAAGATTTAGCACATGTCGGTGCCTGGTGAGCAACACCTGGTGCCTGGTAATCTGAGCAGTGGACAGTGCTCGAAGCCCGGTGAATGGTGACCAGTCAATGACCTGCCACTTAAAGTCAATGGTAATCTAGATCTGAGGGAAATTTCCTCAGAACGGCTCATCAAATAACCTCAGGTACTTGGAGAATGTTGACCCTTCCCCAAGGGGGAGGGGGTGCAATCATGCTCCATAACAGGGCTCAGTTGTACCCCCACTGGGGGTAATACTTGAAAGGTGTGTCCAAGTACTTGGGGGGGAGGGGCACTCGATCCCAGCCAGCTAAAAACCCTTAACAATAGATGTGGCCTGCTTCTTAAAAGACACACCATCTTTGTCAAGAAAGGTGCGTTCCTCCCTTTCTTCATAAAGGGAGCACAGTTTCAATCAGCTGAGAAGTATCGGTTACCTCATCACATATGGCAACAGTAGTTCTCTCCCTCTTTTATTCAGGGAGACACAATCAATTCTAGGTATATTATGAACACTTTGAGATGCAGTTGATTCAGAAGAAGAGGAAGAAAAACTCACTTCTTTAAACTTCCTATATGTTCACCAACTTTCCTAGATGTTGTCTGATCACAAACAACAAAAAAGAGGCATCCATCCATTCATGTACATTTTGTGCATGAAAGACAGGTGGTATGAGTGTCCCATGGGGCTTTCTTGTGCTCACACTTACCAACACTTTGAGACATCTGTAAATAAAAGTTCTGAAACAAGAAACTTTTTTTGTGATAAACAATAACTGATGAAGGATAACAACAAAAAGGGTTGCAACAGCCTCATTGTTACTTTTCACTACTTATTTTGAATGAAAACAAAAATGTCATAGTTTATTCATATTTCACTAACGAATTATAAATATAAGAACATAATTGTTATGAATTATATTAACCTTAAAAAAAACATTAATAAAAAATTGGAGGAACGTGTAATCTCTACTAAATATCATTAGGGGATTACTTATTGTTACTAACGCTGGATTCCTTAATAACAATAATATATGAATCACCGTATGAAATGTAAACATGTCATGTAAACACTGAAAGATAATATTAAGACCTGTTAGTAAATATGCATATTCCTGCAGGTAATTTCCATACCCTTTTACAAGGAGTAGAAAGGGTAGGAGGCTCATCATGCATGACACAATAATTAAATGATCACATGTACTTGTCAAATGATATTCTCCTTTAATAATTATGAACTGAGGAATACATTTTTGCTAAAAGAACATGAATATCAAGCTCTGATGTTTAGCGAAACCATTACTTGTATTTTTCCTTCAAGCAAATTTTTCTACGTGACTCAAGAATCATCTGAACAAGAATGAGGACACACTATTGTGCATGGGCCAATGACATAGGTTAGACTGGGTTGATGCACATATTCCAAGAATTTCTAGAATAGGAGGATGGTCATCTAGCATGGACAAGGTTTTTCCATTATGGAAAAGTAAAGCTTAACAACAGTGACAAGTAAGGTATTACTGATATTAAAAACGTTGGTTTAGAGGAATCTAAACCCCAACCTGCAAAAGCATAAGAGGAATAAACATCATGGATCTTTGGGAGTATTTCTGAATAAACACAAAACAATAATGTGGCACAAGAACTGTAGCCTGTGACACGAGTCACAGTAAAACATTTTCAATATGAAACCAGGATCATGCTTAAAGCTGATATGGCCTTCAGCTAAGTGATTTTAGTTTAGTATTCTATGACATGGCAACACAAGTAGGTTATTTAGTGCTGAAGCGATTGGAGTAAAGTGTCTTGCCCAAGGACACACCAGAGTAGCAAAACCATGATGATCCAATGGTAGGACTTGAACCAGAACCCCTTTGGGTAAGTCCGGCACACTAACCACTTAGCCACCACTGCTCTTCTTGAGCTAAGTTAGCTGCAATAGAAGTGGATTATTTTACTGAAGGATAATTACTCTCAATACTTCTGTTATTCCTGATAAAAATCAAACACATGTATTTCGATTATAATTTTTATTGATAATCAAGCAATCATCTTACACTTGCAAAGCTGTGATGAAGATATAAATTATAAAGAAGCATATCTGTGACAAATCAAACACAAGAAGAAAAAGAAAACCTCAAAATTTTAAAAATCTGTTTCAAAGTTTGGTAATAATGTGCAATTTTTCAGAAACCTTAGCAGAAATAAATAATAAATACTTTAAAATTAAACTTAAAACCTACAAAAAACAATCAATTGTATTTTTTAAATACCTTTTACATTTACAAAATTCATTTTAAACAGTAAATGTTTCAACTTTATACATCTGATGACTTCTTTATGTATGTAACCAGAAGCTGCCATTAATTTAAGGGTTACCTTTAAATATTGGAAATTTGATAATTCTAACAGTAATTCTTCTATCTCACTCTCTATAATCCCAAGCCATCCTCAAAGTTTGATGTCATTATATGGCTTATAATTTGAAGTTATCCTTCAGAAATTGTTCTGTTTGTGCCAGTGACCTTGACCTTTGACATTCGGACACCATAACAAATAGGTTTCTTTCTTTCCCAAGTGAAAGCCATTCATAATGTTTGGTGGAGGTACATGTCACGAAGTTATGCTTAATGTCACTGTCACCTTCACCTATTACCTCCCAAATCAATAGCTTTCTTTCTTACTTCAAGTGCATGCCATCCACAAAGGCTGGTCATAGTACAGTTACTGTGCGAAACCATTTTTTTCCCCCAGAGTCACTGTGAACTAGACCTTTGACTCTGAATTCAAATTACTAATTATTATGCAGAAACCAAAATTGTACAGAAACAAATGTAGATGATGGATGTCACAGCATGATAGGCTTTGCCTTACGGTAAGCATATATGAAGAAACGACAAAGTCAACGGCAGATTATGCAAATTGTACAAATGTAATAGACCGTAATTGCAAAGTGCTTCTTTTGGCTTTGTTTAAACCGGTTAAAAAGAATTTATCAAAAGACACTAGAAATGTGTCAGATGTCCCCAAGAATATAATGGTTTTGAAGGGCAAAGTTATAAGTTATACAGGAGCCATAACTCCTTTAAACCATGTCAGCAGATGGTGAAAATCAAACTCTTCGTATTGTGAAGCCTCGTACCAAATAGGAATCAAATCCATTATGTCCTCAAAAAGTTACTGAGTGAGTAAACAAATTCTGGACAGACATGACAGAATGTGACATGTCCTTATGGACAGACAGGAGTAACACTATATCCCCCATTTATAGATTTGATTGGACATAAAAGGACATTTCTATTAATCAAAGTTTAGTAGCAATGGCTGTAACGGACAATGAGGCAACATCCTTTGTATAAACATAATTAGTCTTAATGAAAGTATGCTTCCAGTAACATTTTATCAAAACTGCATAATCAGGTGGAATTTGGAAAAAGTATGTTACAAGTTTTCTACCCCCATTTTTAATAATGGTAGCTATACTGTACTACAAGGATCTTTCCTGTCAAATTTAATCAAATTTGGTAAGGCAGTTTTGATCTCAAAATAAGCAAAATAGTTAAAAATGTTGACATACTAACCAGACAATACAGAAACAGATGTAGGACCACACAATAATTGACTTATTTCAATATATATATATATATATATATATATATATATATATATATATATATATATATATATATATATATATATATATATATATATATATATATATATATAAGGAACATATAAAACTAAAAACAAATTCACTGAATAATTGAATTATGTAAATACAGTGAAACTTGACAAAACAATATATTTGTGTGTAAAACATGCAGACCAAACCAGGACCAAAGTGTAATCAACGATTACTGTGTACACAATTATTACATAGCTTGCATGTTCAAATCTTGTTGCAGTCTCAAGAAGCCACTCCAAACATTAATTATCATGCAGAAAATAAATTCAGACTAAAGTGATCTTGACGATATATTGGTTCCTGTGGCTGGGCATAAAAGACATAAAACAATTAAAAAAACCCATTCTTTTCTATCATATGAAAATAGAGGTGCTATAATGAGTGGATAATGTCAAAGATTAATGTTGTTGTTCTCTTTTTCTCAAAGCATTGTTCTTAAAATCTGCTTCAGAAGCTATTATCATTGTCCAACCCTAGAAGCCAGATTTTACCCCTAGAATGTCACCGGCTTTGAGTAACCTAGTAGTGACAGCCAGTATGATCACTTATTAAAAGCACAGTTCATGCATCAGTTATTACCTTGATTATCCACAACAGTTGAGACCTAACATGAAATTCATGCAGTCCACTAAATGTGTTTCAATTACTCATTTACCTGTACAATATACAGTTAATCTGTTGAGGGTAACTTATTTATTCCTACTTCAAACTGCACTGTATTAAGAAGGATGTATATAGCATAGAAGAATCTATGTGGTCATGAGCTAAACACAAATACTTAACCTATGTTAGTACAGCATAAAATGTTGGTCACAGTGACCTACTTTGGTTGTAGTACTAACAGATATGCATCTAATTTCTCTTTCATGATTCTAACATAAACAGTACCCAATAAATGACCTTTAAGCACAAAATTTCAAGTCATTGAAGCTTGAAACATAGATCACAAAAACCTCTCTATGTATACTTGTACTATATGACTTCAATTCATATACAGGAGTATTATACTCGGAACTATCCCTGTGCGGTGAAGCCCGGGATATAGGAACATAGATGTTCTGAGACCCTTCATGGGGAGCAATGGAACTGTCCCTACTACTATATGAAGGGTGTAGTACTTGTCAAGTTACATCCCCTCACCAAGTTTCATGGTTCCAGGTAGGATTGTATGCATATAGCATGCCAAAACTCTTGTGGTCATGAGACAAACATAAAACTTAAACCCAATAAAAGATTAAATAATAATCATGATTAGCTTCTTTTGTTGTAAGGGTGTGGCACTAATAGAGATGCATATCATCAATTTCATGATTCTAGCATGAACAGTGCATGAGAAATAGAACATCAAACACAAAATGTAACCCAAGTCAGTGAAGTGTAAAATATGGGCCATAATAACCTACTTCTGCCATGAGAGTAGTGCTCATCAATAAACATCTCCTCACCAAATTTAATGATTCTGGAGAGGATAGTATGTACACAGCATGCAAAAACCTATTCTGTCAGAAGATAAATACAAAATATTAATCTAAGCCAGTAAAGTTTGAAATGTAGGTCACAGTTACCTTTTTTGCTGGATGTGGTACTAACCAGTGAAGATGTATATAATCATCTAGTTTAATGATTCTAACACGAACAATTGAAAAACAAAATTTAACTAAAGTCAGTGATGCATGAAATAGTCTTCGTCCTTAACCTAAGTGCAAGCCATCCACAAAGTTTGGTCCAGGTCTGTGATGTTTGTTTTGTTTGTTTTAAAGGCACTTTTATCACATTATTGGCTATATAATGCTTAGGAAATGAGAGCCAAGTGCCTTTCCCACAGACACACTGAGGCAGCTGCCCCATGTTGGTATCAAACCCTTGGATTACAAGTCCAATGCTCTACCAATTTAGCTACCCTGTTATTATGTGAAGACCATTCTTCTTCCTTCAGTCACAGTGACCTTGACTTTTGATCTTTTGACTCCAAAATCAAGTGGTTTTGTCCTTATTCCACATGAAAGTCATCCACAAAGTTTGGTCCAAGTATGAAATGTTGAACTAATGTTATTATGCAGAAACCATTTTTCTTCTTTCAGTCGCTGTGACCTTGACCTTTGACCCCAAAATCAAGAAACTTCTTCCTTACCTCAAGTGCAAGCCATCCACAAAGTTTGGTAACTGTAGATGATGGAAAATATGAATTTTTTTGCAGAATGAAACTGGTAAAAGATGGCTGGACAGACATCATAACATAATACTGTCCATCATAAACATATCTAAATGTGTAATACAATTTTTTTTATAAAAAAACATAAGAGTCTCAAAATCAAATCAGATCATCATATATAAATATGCCATTACAATTTAATTCGTCTACCTCCTTCAGTTTTTGCTAAATCATGTTAACAAGGTTTTTTTGTCAAAAAGTCCAAGAAAGTTAAAAACTCTGTAAGAAGTTGAAAAATTGCCATAATTGCCTGAAAATCGAACCAGGTTATGTACATATGCAAACAAATATGCTATGCTAGCCAAATTTCACTTGTCTATATTTAGAGGTCTTTGTGCAATCCTGACAACAAGCTTATTGGAACTGATGAACAGTATAGGACCAGATCAAGATGCCTCTGCTGCAAGCAGTGGGGTCTAAAAACAGTCAACTTATATAAATCTGTAATGTGTTTATGTAAATATTATTGTAAACACAAGATGGTTGAGAGTGCATTTCCTGTACTCACAAAGCTACTCATCCTGAGTGCACACTCAAACTCAAAATTGTTTTTGACAAATCTTATATTTTTTTAATTGTTACAAATTAAGATATATGTATTGAACATACACCACCAAGTACTACCTAAAATTCATTGTATTGGTTGGCTGGTCATCAATATGTTACCGGTTTGTTAGACAGACTCTACCTGTTGTGTTTGTCATTTGCAGATTTATCTCGGTGAGCTATAGAAGAGTGACCATGAATGAAATATAAGAAACATTTGTTCAAGGTGCAATGTCAAATTTGTAAGTCAAACAATGGCCACATATCTGTCCAAGTTTTACAGATAAAATGTGCAAATCAAGCTGGGCCTAGGTCTTCTGAATATAAAGCTCCAAGCTAAATTCAGTTTCTATCAATTAAATTCTTCAAAAGGGATTATGTGGAAATGGAATTATTCCTGACATCAGTGACAATTTCCTAGTTAAATAACGGCTATGATTCAGTGAAATTTTGACAGAAATAAATGAAAACTGAACTGGACCTATTGTTTTTAAATATAAAACCTCGTACTAAATTTTGATTTGATTTCATGAAGTTCTTCCAACATAACTGAACAGAAACAAAATTCATGATGCAAGGGCAAACTGCCAAGTCAAACAGGGGGCATAACTCAGTAACATTTTGACAGAAATACAAAAGTTAATGAAAATGGAACTTAACCTATTAGTAAATCTCAATATAAAGTTCCATGCTAATTTTCATTTCAATCCATTAAGTCGTTTAAGAGTTACTGAATGGAAATCTATATCATTATAAAAAAACAATTTGGAGGTCAAACAAGGGATGTTACTCAAATTTTGAAGGGGAAATAAACTTAAAAATCAAATATGACCTAGACCTTCTTAATATTAAGACCAATACTAAATTAGGTTTAAATCATTAAATTTTTCAAAAATTATTAAGCAGAAATGAACTACATGTCAAATATGACCATCAGACAGACATGGGTAACTCTATGCCCCCCTCCATGGAATATGGGTGGATGTTTCATACAACAAAATCCTGGCATACTTAGTCTTACTACCAATATTAGACGTTTAGTTGGGTTCCAAAGTTAAAAGTCTTCATTTCAGTCAATCCAAACTGTGAATTACAGCCAAACTTTATGCTCTTTGTGATACAGGGATTGAGAGGTCAAACATGACATCTGACTGATTACTGGCTGTTGAGATGGAGGGACTAATTAGCCTACAGCTCCATGCAGCACCAAGTCAACCAGTAGGTGTTAGGTTTTTTGCACCTTGTTTGACATTGGTAGATAAGAAATTGTCACCTCCTTGACAAATCACAGCTATGTAACAAATAGTACAAACACTTTCCTGGTTGGTTTGGAACCTGGCTTTTAGTAAGGGCAAGTACAGGTTAGTAAATATGGGGTATAATTATGATCTAACTAGCTAATACATATTTAAACAGCATACATAAAATCAAAACAATGAAAAATGTCCACTACACAAAGTAATTATTTTGTACAAGAATCTATTTGCAATCCAATATACATGCTCTTGAACAGGACATCTCATGTTTAATGGTCCAAGTGCATTTCCTTAATTTCCTTACATGACATGTACAAGTCTTATCTATGTAATACATTCCCTATCCTTTCGTCAGTTAGGTATCACACGTCTTTTGTTGTGTAATATTTGGCAATGCTTTCCTTTCTGGTAGAATGTAGCATTCTACTACTACTACTAATATAATTATTATTATTATTATTATTCTTATTATTAATTTCAAATGAAATGAATGAAACTAATTTCGGAAAACTTTGGGCAGCTTTGGTGAGAAAAAAAGTGTAATCAATGATTATGTAGCTCACCTATACTTTCACTAGTCTCCAGTAGCTATTTACACATTATCATGAGGAACATAAATTCAGACTAAAGTGATCTTGGCCCCTTTTTTAAACTAAAGATTTTTGTGCAATCTTTTATCATTATAATATAACTTTTAATCATTTTAAAATTTAAATTTTGAACTTTTTTTTGGCATTACACAGCCAGTATTGTGTTGACATATTGTGAAATCACCTACGTCCCTACCTACCAACCCAACCACCCATCTACCTGCCTAGTGTAACAGGACATAAAAGATGAAACAATAAATAGAACATTCTTTTCTATGGTATTAAAGTAGAGATACTGTAGAAAAGAATGTTAATAAAAACCAGAGATTGATACTGTTTTGGTATTCCTTTTTTTAAATCATTGTTCTTAAAATCTGCTTGACGAGCCATTATCACTGTCCACCCACAGAAGCTAGATTTTACTGGGTTAAAGTCACTATCACAGGCTTTGAGTAACCTTGGAGTGACAGCCAGCAGTACAAGCATAGTTCATGCATCAAAAATTACCTTGAATAACCACTACAATGAGGCCTCACATGAAAAGTATGCAGTCCAGTTATCTAATTCCTATACTCATTCACATTACAATGCACAGTTAACCTGTTGATGTTAACATATCAAAATATACAATGCATAGTCATTAATATGGAAAGTTTACCATAGAACAAAAATATTTTATTCCTACTTCCAACTGCATTGGTCAAAAAGGGCTTTCTGAGTAGTCTAGGATGTATATAGGTCTAGCATGGATAAATCACTGGGATCATAAATACAAATACTTAACCAATGTTAGTAAAGCATAAAATGTATGTCACAGTGACCTTTGGTTTTAAGGGTTTAGTAGTAACAGAGATGCATCAAATTATCAAATTTCAATATTGGAACATAAACAGCACTCAATAAAGTAACTTTTAACAAAAAATGTAAACAAAATCATGACTGGATGAAATATAAGTCACAGAGACCATTTTCTGCAAAAATGGTGTAGAACTTATCAAGATGCATCCACTCACCAAGTTTCATGATTCTAGGTAGCTGAATGCTAAAACTTAACCAAAGCCAGTAAAAGATAAGCAACAGCAAATAATATTAAAACTATTTTCTTAAGAGCAAGTATTTCATAACCTATTTTTTAATGCAAAAAAATTTCATTGAAAAGAAGAATTGTTATGACCTTTAAGAGTAGTTTTTTATTTTAATGATAAAATGTACATTAAATGGCAATAGTAATTGTTTAATATACCACAGTCAGAGATCTAGGGTATGTAATTACCTGGGTCTGAGTAATGTTACATAATGATAGTAGCCATCCCACCCAAATTTGGCTTTAGATAGCGGTTCACACCTCAGTTTGAAGAGGAAGAAGGTAGAACCAGAGCAACCCAAAAAGTGACTTTTTTCAGGATACTCAAGTATCAATAGACAAGATGATGTACATGGCATGAGATTCAATGATAAATGACTTCACCTGTATGGTGCATCACTTTATGATTGGATACGGAATCTGGTGGTTGCACCTGCACAGGTCTGAGGCCAGGTATGGCTATCAAAACAATCAAGCACATAAATGACCCATCAGGTACCTTACTCAGAGGTCTGTTCACCTCCACTGTCAGGGAAAAAATGACACAGCTAAGTTAATCCTCCTTTTATATTCCAGTCCTATCTTTAAGGTTATCCCACTTAATATATTTATGAAAGAGTGATGCAATGCCACCTAATTTTACTCATAACACCTCCCAAATCTCCCTACACCATCCCCCTAAATGTGGTACATATATACATGTCTTTTTTAGTGGAACTGTGATTCAACAACAAAATCATACAGAAAATGGTAAATATAACCAGCACAGATATATACTCACCAACAAGTTCAATCCAACTGCAAACAACAGAGACCCTGATATGCCATCACATAATGCACTGGCAGATCAGGGTCTATGCTGTTTGTTCTACTGATGAGTCCTAACAAACAGCACAGACCCATATCTGCCGGCGCATTATGTGGTGGCTGATCTGGATTTATGCTGTAAACAGTTGGATCTGACTTATAAGCAAATATATATGGTAGTCTCTTATCTGTGATGAAGTATCAAGCAGGGTCTCAAAACTTTCTAAATGTTTGTGACCATCCCTGTTTCTTGTTGCCAACCCTAGCACTTTTTCCCCACCAAACCCTCCCAACCCCCCCCCCCCCCAAAAAAACCCCAATTTTTTTTTTTAATAAAAAAAATCACATTGCCGAAATTGATTTGTGTATCTAATTGAGCCGGTTTTGCCCAGTACTTTGAAGCACTTTAAATATTATTTGATTTATATATATAAAAAAACTACCTGCCTACCCTAATTTTAAAACCAGTGAAATAGGAAACACATATTTTTATTTTTTTTGGCCTAATGAACCTTCTAAACCATCTGTGTATTTACTGAAAACTCAAAACAGTTTTGAAAACTACATAGAACCAAAGTTTGCATTGAGAACTAATAAAAACTGAGTTATATTAATTAAATAGAATTATTTTTTAAAAATATTCATTTGAAAAACACATAAAACAGCAAAAGCAAGTGCACATCTATATGAGTCACATTACAAAATCTTTCTTTTCTTTGGGCACATGATAATTATTCTAAGCAGTCCAAATGTATTGCTGAGGTTAGTAGCCTCTATACATTTACATATGATAATGATACAAAATCCTAAACTGCTTCTATTTGTGACAACACCACATTGTAACTGGCTCCACTGGGTTTCAAGTATGTCTTCCTGGATCATCTCTACTTTGACTTCATGAGACCTTGTAGCATAAAACCATAAATTTACAAGAAAAGTGGATGAGAGAAATATAAGTTATAAAGTTTTGAATTGGTATTTCTGACAATCACCTGGGTATCTCAGCATGGGACCAGAAATCTCTGACAATTCTTCACGATACCAATAATTTACACAATGACTTACATTTAGCCAGCAAAAGTATTGGTTTTTGCAATTCATTGGAATTTGAAATATGCCACAATTCAAATGACAGGTGGGTTGATTTAAATTTTGTCAAATGATCAGACTTCAAGATTTAGTTTTGACCTAAATTATGTATTATAACACCTGACAATGCATATACAGAATGAACCGAGCTTGATTTTTTAGCAATGATGTGGACAAAACCAAAAAGTTTACATGTAATGTAACTTGCAGTCATTTTGTTGATTTGTGCAGCAAATGAAACATGATGTCCATCTTGTTATTCCCTACTCAATAAATCGTTCAACTTTCATTTTAAACTATAAATTTGTCCATTCACCACAGATGCACCAACCAAAATGATGGAATTCAAGGGCGAGATTGTAAATCAAACTGGGGCCAGAACTCCATAAAACTTTAAAAATATGGTAAAAACTAAACTTGACCTGGGTTTTCTTAATCCATTATTTCCTTCAGAAGTTATTGAGCAGAAATAAAATGTGTGATGAACATCGTGGGATTGGACAGGGTGTGACAGGACAGGCAGACATGTGTAACACTATATTCTCCCTCCACACGTATGGCAGGGTGCATAAAATTGGGCATGGATGTCCAATCTTCTTGTCCATACATCTACTGTATTGTCTGCATTTTTTTCCCCATACCTGTGATGTTTCACAGTATGAGAAAAAAATCTCACAATATTTTAGACCAGCCATCGGCATCCTTTTAGAACTGCTGTGTTAGGTCCACTCAATTGTATAGTGCTGTGTAGAATGCTGTGTGCCATGAGGATAGTCATATTCCAAAGACTTGGCACTTTCCAAAGAGTCTGGAATGCCACCGTTGGCATGCGTGACATAGGTTGCCGACACCTGTTTTAGACCATCTCACAGTCTTACTCCTCAAGATAAATTTCTCAAAGAATAAGAGATTTGTGATGCTAAGAATTATTGTGAAATTTTGAGTTGAAGGTCCATATCTTGCATATGTTTTCAAAATAAGATGCATGCCCGAGTAAACTTGCTGATGGAATATACTAAGTATCATTTTGGTCATGATTCTGTGAATCTACCACACCATCTGCAACTTACTAATATATGCTAAAAAGTGAACTCAAAGAAAAATGTGTTTCATTGTTCATCAATGCACATGGATGACCACAGAAAAAAAGTTGATCTCACAGAATTTATGCAACTCTCACAGAATATTTTGTCAAATTTGAGTCTAGAGCTTTAGAAGTATCACAGGTTTGTTGCAAACTTTTTTATGAAATATTTTTTAAGGCATACAAATTATTAAAGATAAATAAATTTTTATCATAATTTTTCAGACAATTTTTCAGTAAAAACGCTTGTAAAATCTTATTAAGAATTCAAAGTTATAGGTACAAAAATTCAAGAATAAAAAACATGATTTTTATAGATTATTTGTGTAGTAAATATTTAGGGTATAAAATATTGCAGACAATGCAGTACATGTGCATCATGGAATTTTTACATATCAATTTATGGCTGACCTTCAATAAATTCCTGAATACAGATTTTGTATCAACTTTTGATAGACTGCATGTGTAAGCCTACATAAAGTTGAAAATGAGATAACATTTAAGAAGTCTGATATTCCACATTAAGATAAAAACCACAAGAAGTTGATATTTCTTTAAAAAAAAAAAAAAAACACGGGTAATCCAAATCTAAACAGAATCATGTACCACTGGAAACTAATTCAAACATGATCAATACATTCAATGCAATAATTATTCAAATCTGCAAGCTGGTATACTGTAGACTGTTGGTTGTTACAAACCATGAATCGGAAAACACAACAACAGTTCCATATAAATTATGTAAAAACAAATTGGACTCCTTCCCCAACTGAACTGTAACCTTTTAAAACTGATACTTTATAAAATAAATGAATTCACAATATCTACATCATATTTCAAATTTCTCCACACACTCATTTAATCTTTCCTCTTTTTTAAATACAAACAATCTGCTATATATATCTACATTATGTAATCTTTTTATACAGGGCCATTTAAGGTTTATATCCACACTCTCGTCATTGCACCAAGTATTTTGGTCATATGACTTTAAATGAGCACAGCAAAAACTAGACTATGTAATTAATTCTAACAGTTAACAGTATCTAGATTACATAATGGCCATTGCTAAAAGTTAAAAATATTGAATAAAGTGCCAACAGAATTTTTGTTTTTTTTCGGTTTAGTTTCAAAAACTGCATGAAAAATTTACTGAGTCCAAAAAATTCATATTCAGTTTTGAACATACCCCTTAAATATGTCATTGTAAAGTTACGTTACTCATCCATAACATCAGAGACCACTATGGTTTCAATATATTATCACTATAGTGTTAAGACAGTTTTTGTATGTGCTCTCCTGTACATATATAGGGTTGTTTCAAAAAGTTGTTATAATTATTTAGATTTAGTCCATTTTGAGTTAAGTTTTAAAAACAACAACAAAAATTGCTTGTTCTAGTGCCCGTTTATTAAATATTTGTACCTATTAGCAATTCTCATCATGTAATCTAGTTCTACTAGCAGTTAGGAATAATTATGATTTATAGTTTCTGTTGTGCTCATTTGACATCACATGACCAAAATACATGGTGTAATGACTAAAAGCATGGACATAAACCTCAATCTTACATTTTTCATACAAAAATGGAAACACATGTGACAGATCACAATCTTGGTCCTAGCAGCAAAGGAGGTCAAACTGACCTACAGCAATATTGTCATTACATATAAATACTAAGTACATCCTGGATAGGGGGGAAAACAAACAATAAGAATAAAAATCTCATGCAATATGGGGTGGGAAAAAAAACATCAATAGTTTTGCATCATTACAGGTCTGATGACAGGTGTTCAGTACACTTTTTAGTATATTCGTTTCATAATTTATCACACAATCTTATGGTAATTACTTTAAACATTCTCCTACCAATCAATTAATCTTATTTCCTATAATGTAAACTTTTATTAGCCAAATGTCAATAAAGTTTTATCTTCTGCAAATCCATTCAACTCTTGGTTGTTCTTTAACACCTTTCAAAACTGGGCAATATATAATCAGCTAACTCATCATGTAATACATGGTGTGAGGCATAAAAAAAACAACATAGAAATTAATTACTAGTCTAGATAATGCTAAAATACCTTATATACATATTTCCTTGAAAATTAACATGACAGCCATATACTTATGGCATTTAATATAAAAACATTTAAAGAAGATATTATAATTTGAAACAAAAAAGAAAACATTAACATACAGTGAAATGCCATTATAACACGCTTTATTATAACACAAATTCGGATATAGCATGGTCATGGCATAATTCCCAAAATTTTACATTAATTTCACCAATTGCTTGAAGTACTACAAAGCTTAAGTGCCAAAATAAACAAGAATTTGATTGAATAATTTGGCAAGATATGTTGTATTCTTGAAGAAACAAATATCATTGCTTCCTGCTTATTTTTGAAGATGTTAGCTCCTTAAAAAGCTGATAATTGTTCATCTAATTATTATTGAACATTCAACAATATGGTTTTTAAGTCTTCTTGGTGTTTGTCTTCAATATATCCTGTGTATAGTCATTGCTCAATGCAGTGTAAATTATAACCAACAGATGTTTGCTCAGTCATTTGGCATAGACAACCAAACAATGCAGTGGTCTAAAAAAGTTTCTTGCCCGAATTGACAGGAGCAGTTTTGGTCGTTGCCATATACATGTACCCCCCCTCCCCCCCTCTTTCACATTAATCCATTTTATTCTCTAGTCAGACAGCAGCTTCAAAATGCTCCCATATACACAAACTTGTCATTGTAATGCTAACACTGACTTGAGCAGAACTATTTAAGTTGTTGGGGTTGTGGGACTTGCCATTATAATTAAACATACTATTCCCTGGTTTTGCTCTGCAGTATTACAAAGTCATAGTTATAAACAAAAATTGCAATGAATATTGGATTTATTTTACTTATTTTTTCCTGTCTTCTGAGAATGATTCAACTGTTTGTATGGAACTTGCTCTTTACCATGAAATCGAATGGTTTACTCCCAAACTAGGTTCAGGCAGTTTTACACACCTGTTGAATTCTCATCTCAAGTACATTACAAGGTCAATACCCTTGACCTCCTGTGTGAATTTCAGTTAAAGTATTTATCAAGCCTAAATACAAGCTTCCCTTTAGAAACTCCCAATGTCTGATTTATTCATTTTATTGTCGGTCAGAAATCAGACCCTTTGAACATGTCCAGCATATATAAATGTTTCAGAAAATGCAGTGTTTCATAAGTTAGTGTGAGTGTATTTGCAATGAATCAAGCATCTGGATTCAAATGAATCTAACAGAAAAATTCTAAAACTTATACTTCTTTGTGCACATTTTCGACAGAATTACTGCTATGGATACAACAAGATCGGCTGGTGAGTACACGTACTCCAACAATTTACTCTTAAGTTGCCAATTTTCTTATACATATATATGTATGTACTAATGAATGGTTTCTCTGCCAAAATAAATTAAATATGTAATATCTGTTTTAAGTATTTCTTGTTTAATATGCAACAAGTTGATAACTGTGTCAACGAAGTCCAAAGTTTTGGGCCCCCCTCCCACCTTGTATCACTAATACACATGCAATATTTTCTTCAGTTTACAGACTTGGTTGGGTATTGCATGATACAGTAGTTTGTGGACCCCAACTATCAGGTTATAGTGGGGTTTTCACTGACACCAAATTATGAAATGAACCAAAAAATGTTTCATTTTCAATTCCGGATTTGCTGCTGCTTTGTTATTAGTATTATCTGTCCATTATTCACAGTTTTCTTCTCAACTAATTATTTATGCAAATCGCTTTTCTTTCCAAAAAACTAAACTATAAAATTTCACCCAAGAACAGTATTTTATTCCACTCTTCTGTTTTCAAAAAAGAATTATTAACTGACAACAAGCAGACTTGCTACATCAAAACTACATACTACCTAACTGACAGGTATTTGCAGTAAAGTCAGATGGTGAAGTTTTATTTGATCCGGTACCCAAAATAGTCTTGGAGAATGATAATAAAAGCTGTTTTTGCTACTATCTTTTTTTCTTAATTTGGGTCTAGGCTTCACACATTTTGTGACACACCATGACACAATACAGTTATGAAACACATGGTTTGATGGATTGGTATCTACAGTACAGATCCTGGGGTAATCGCTCAGTTATAGTTTTTTTTTCAAGTGTCCAGGAGATATGCTTTCACACCTCTTTTGTCTTGTACTTTGTGGCTAAAGAGTGTTTGAACAATTGGGAAAATATAATGACCAAATAAGCTTAGTCAGCAACACCTCTATTGATTGTCCAACAAAGAAACAATGTGTAAACTAGACCTAGTCACCTTTAAATTAAGCTTAGTGGGCAACACTTGTATTGACTGTCTGCCAAAGAAACAATTTGTACAACAGATCTAGTGACCTTTGAATTTTACTTCATTAATGTGTTTATCTGACAGTTTAATGGTTAAACAAATCAATGACAATTTGATATAATGATATTTGAGATATCCTATGACCGATGTCTGGTTGCTCAGAGTATGTGCCGATCAAAACTTTTCATCTGCCAGACATGTCCAGCAAACACGGTGATTTAAGAATATCTTATATGATTTAACTTGATTTTGTGGCTTTTAACACATTATTGACTATATCATGCTGAGGAAATAGGACACAAATGCCTTTCCAAAGGACACACAGAGGCAGCCGACCCAGGTGGGTATTAAACCTGGAACCATTGGATTAGAAGTCCAATGCTCTACAAACTGAGCAATCGAAGCTCCCATTTCCCCAGTGAATGTGGTATGCAGATTCTTGCTAATTATGATAGAAACTAAACAAAGTTTGGTCAAAATATCATAATCAACAGTAGATCAAATAACATGAAAACTTTTGAGCATCAACTTGAAAATATTTCAATGATTGGGAGTCATCTATAAGTGGTTTTAAAATGTCCACCAATACCCAAGCTGGTGAATACCATTAAGTAACAATGTGTAAACAGTTTCTTATAAATCTTGTAATTCAAAAGCTGTTCTGTGGACACAAAATGTTTATAACAACATGATTATAAACATCTAACCTGTTTAAATGACCATACCATAATAGGACAAATTTAATTCTATGTGAGATAATATATAAATAAAGTCAGACTTATTTAAAAAGTACCCTATGCAAGATAAAATATCAACAAAATCAGCATTATTTAATTTAAAAACAATGCAAACAGTATGATGACATTTAGTATGAAGATAAATGACAGATCAGAAGATGAGACCTGAAAACCACTTTTCAATAGATACTCGAGTTGTTAGTGAGCTGGAGCTCACAAGATAACCCTGCTTTTGTGCAATGAGTCAGTATCATTAAATAAATGTTAAATAAAGTAGGTCACAGCAACATGAAGATTTTGCAAATAACTCATGCTCAATACCTTTATTCTATCACTTTTGACAAAAATATTTTTAAAATATGATAGTTCCCTCCCCAAATTTGCTAAAATTAAGTGATTGACAGTATTTACAATGAATACAGTGTAGTATCCTTCATCATTTCCAATTATTGCAATCAAATTCTTCTTATTTGGATAATATATTTTTAAATATAGAAAGTGAAATTCCTATTACCGTATTTTGGTGTGTATAACGCGCACCCCGATTTTCAACCCAAAATGAGTGGAAAAAACGTAGTTCTGCCATATAACGCGCATGTGATATAATACATTTTAAAATCGTGACTACCGGTATTTCGCTCCGTTTTCATAGTGCAACAACAGTCGGTCATTTTGGATAGTGAATGAAAAAGTGGCCATATTGAAATTGTATCTTTCCGATTTTATGGTTGGCTCTTAAAAGGGCCCTTTAAAGGTTCGTCTAGTTGATGGAGTTCAATCTATTGCATCAAATCCCTCAAATTCCTCTTCGTCGTCATCACTCTAGAAAAGTCGCTCCATGTCCTCGTCTGTCATCATTCCTGATGTTGCTGCATAATAGCTTTCATCTTCGTCTTCATCCTCGCTCTCTGAGTGGTCTTCATGCTTAGCATTGTCCTTCCACAAGATGTCATCCTCTGTGCCATCCATTTTATTTTTAGATGCGGCACTTTTTGAAGGCATGGATGATGATGCATGGCAAGTCGTGCCGTCGTAAAAATGCATAGGCCCAGCTCACAGACCCCTTGTAGTCGTCTATTTTCTTCTTTTTTGCAATCAATATTGCCTTAAAGCGAATCTCTGTCGTGGATACTGAGATTCCCTGTCTTCTTCTATCCATGACACACTCAAGGACTCCACTCTCTATGTCCGGATACTTTGTACTTGTCCCTCTGTCTGCCTGTTTTGTTCTCGGTATTTTCTTCAGTCTTTCTTTCATTCTTCTCTACTCCCTAACAGAAGACTCTCCTACATTAAACTCCCTCCCAGCAGCTCTGTTGCCATGTGTTTCTGCATAGGCAATGATGGTTAGCTTGTCTTTCGCATTGTACGAATTTCTTATATGACCCATTTTGATACTTTGACTATATTTGTTCAGATTCAAGATCGAACACAATATGCTATGTGAAGATGATGATGATACTTGAATTAACGTCATGTGCGCCCATTCGGGCATGTACGACGATTTATGTGAAAGTTTAGGTACGGTATTATACTTATTTGGATTATCATTACACCTCTAAAATATGTCTCCATGTCCAAGCTAGAATTTACCAAGACAATGCATTGTACTTATGTTTGGCCCATCAAAGCTTTAGCCGGCGCTGATTATCTTTAAAAACACCACGGTGAGTCAATTAAACACTGCTCACTGTATTGTAACAAAGAAGTACCGTATCAAATACTGTTGTTTAAAATGAGAAATAAAACAAAGAAACAAGTTTATTTTCTGAAGAAAAGTAAATACATTGCAAATTTACCTAGACAAAGCAACGTGACTATGTTTAGCACATCAAAGCTTTAGCCGGTGCTGATTACCTTGAAAAGACCACACTGAGTCAATGAAGCACTGATCACCGTTAAAAACATCACACGCTGAATCAATTAAATATTGCTCACCGAGACAAAGCATTGTAACTATGTTGAGCGCATCAAAGCTTACCTGGCGCCGATTACTGTGAAAAGGCCACACTGAGTCAATGAAGCATTGATCACTGTATAGTCGCAAAGATATCTCAAATACTATGATTTAAGATGAGAAATAAAACTAAGAAAGAAACAAGTTTATTTTCCAAAGGAAAAACAAAATGTTTTCTGACTTCATACATTAACGCTGTATCAGTGTTACCGTAACAGGCTAACCGTAGTCACGAAAAAAATGAGAACATTAACACTGCTTGAATTCTAAATATTATATTTCAATTCAAACACGAATAAATGAAGACAAAATTAATTAGATCCACAGTTATCGAATATTGAACATTTACAGGTACGGTAATCATATATTTGTTCCGCTGATAACCTTGAAAAGACCACACTTAGTCAATGAAACATTGATCACTCTATAGTCAGAAATAAATACAAAATACTATCATTTAAGATGAGAAATAAAAACTAAAAACCAAGTTTATTTTCCAAAGAAAAAAATATTTTCCAACTTCATACATTAATTGATTATTTTATTCCACAACGTGCCAGTGTTACCGTAAGAAAGAAACCGTAGTCGCAAAAAATATGTCCCCTAAAGGTGCCTCTGATGAGAACATTAACACTGCTTGAATTCTACACATATTATATTTCAATTCAACCAAGAATAAATGAAGAAAAAATGTATTAGATCAACAGTTATGGAATACTAATCATTTACTGAACAAGTACGGTAATCCTCACAGTGGTATTTGCTCCGCTCCAATGTGGCACTTTGCACAGCTTTTTAACAAGTTGCCAGTCGTTATGTACATGTATTTCCGGTCGAGGCACAGAACAAAACGCTACACAGTGATGTGAAATGAAACCAGTTTATTAACATAAGCAATCAAAGAACAAGACTATTTGTAAGCATTATTTATTTCTTTAATATGGCTAGTACAGGTAAACAATTTAGTTACAATGCAATGTACAACGGATTTAATATTTCACAAGGAGTGAATGTGACGGCTATAGTGCCTTCATCCTCTCGTCAGATCGACCTGGAAAAAAACTTTTTTTTTATAGTTCTTGTATAAAACGCGCACCCCCGACTTAAGATAAGAAAATTGGGTGAAAAAAGTGCGCGTTATACACACCAAAATACGGTATTCAAAGAAAATACATTATTCAATATACACGTATTTATCAAAACTGAAATCTAGATATTACACTTCTGTAATAAATCATATAATATTTTTCCTGTAAAATGTTCAACTTAAATGTATTTAGAGTTAACATCACAAGGTTAAAAAACAAGTTACAGAATTATTCAGTCAGCCCAATTTATTATACTGAATGAAACTGGAAAAATAGCAATTTTTTTTTTTTTATACAAGCTGTTAGAAACCTTAGCAGAATATCAGTCACAAAAACTAGTTTTTTTTAACAAGTAAAACACTAAAAGTTACATATGTTTTATACATTCAATTAAATACACAATGCATTGAAAGAACTAAATGTCACACACTGATGATTACTGCCTATGTTTTGACAATTTTTTTAAAATTAAACAGCTTTCTCTACATAATGCAAGTTTATGAATAGAAGAAAAATATTCAATCTGACAATGTTCAAACAAAAACAACAACAGACTTTCCATGCTAGAAAGAGAGACACAAATCTGTATTACCAAGATTACATTGAAAATTTACTCTTAAATGGCTGATACAATCCCAAGAGTTTAGACACAGGTACAGTCCAAGCAGACCTGATCAGTATCAGCTCTACTAATCTGAAGAAATATTCTGAATGAAAAGCATATGTTAACAAGAAGCCCAAGTGGGCCTGGTTTCGCTCACCGGGAAAGTTGACCTATGTCTGTGACTGCAAATTCACACTTGTATTGAAACTGTAGAGGGGAAAGGAAAGCTTGGAGCGCATAGTTGCTACAGTGTGTGTTAATGTTAATGGTGGTGTGATTTGTCTCTTTTCCTAGGCATATAGAACTACTTTCTTGACATAAATAGAACAAATCATTTATATAACCTGCATGGTCACCTGAATTTCTCCCTGTCTCTAGTGACTAGGCCCTGATTCATGACTCAGAAACTGTTTTAGCCCTATCCTTAAAGTATATACACTTACTTGGCATTACAAGGGGAGTTAATCTGTGCAGTAGTAATAGATTCCTGGGTCTGCCCTTACACCCCTGGATTCATAACTTTGAAACCATTGAGATTCCCACCCAAGGCAGCTTGCAGTGGCTCAGTGGTCAACTTGTGACCAGAAGGTTGCTGGTTTGATTCACAGCATCTAATCAGCCTGGATCCTCATTAATATGTGTGCACCTTGCTCATAATCAAACTCATCCGAGATCTTGATGATACAAATTTACATATCAGGTCTGATCGAAATCTGGTTATAAATAAGGCCTCTATATTGTTCATAAGCTCAGCCAATCAGATGCAAGATCACCTCATTAATATGTGTGAATATCACTCATAATCAAACTCATCTGAGATCTTGACAATATAAGCTTACAAACCAAATTTGATCAAATCCTAATCAGATAAATGGCCTCTAGAGTGTTCACAAGCTCAGCAATCAGATGCAAGATCACCTCATTAATAAACATGGATGTTGCTCATAACTGAAATTTTCTAAAGTTTTGATAATATAAGCTTACATACCAAATCTGATCAGAAATATGGGCTCTTGAGAGTTCACAAGCTCAACCAGTTAGATGCTAGATCACCTCCCTAGTATTTATTTTGCACATAATCAAACTCTTCCAAGATCTTGATATGACTTGAATTCCAAGACTGACTCAAATTGGATCAGAAATGAAACCTCTAGAATGTTCACAAACAAGCACTGATGGACACGCAGACAACGGATGATGCATGTCAGATGCTGACACATGACCTAACCATAAGCCCACTTGGTCTTTGGCAAGACAAGCTAAAAATCAAATACCAAATTGTTCTTTTTAAAATTCTAACGTGTCTTAAAAACTAGCTTTCCCTTTGCATGCATACATTATCCATATTCATGAACACATCCTTTTTACATATATACACCATGTGTCTAGAAATAATAATATATTGTGAATTCATTTGCTTTTATATGTATCAATTTTTGTGCTTTTGCAAAAAGTGACATTCTGATCAATGCTCAAATTAATCAATAGGGAGCAAGTTCCTATTGTCTTTATGGATCGATCCTGATTACTTGTTAGATCTTTAAATGATGCGTCTCACTAATATTGAGAATTCAGTTGAGGAAAATATTTACAATTTTACATAATCAATATATTTATCAGAACTCATCATATTCAATCAAAATATGCCATTCACCATCCCCATAATTAATGCTCTACACACTGGACATTTTAAAAAAGCATGACTGCAGTTGGCACATGTCACCATATGGCCACAGGGTAAAAAAATAACACACAGTTGGCCGTCATAGCAGATCTTACAAATGGTAGCCTCCTTCAGTTCCTGGTTCTCTCTCATCATTTCTGGGTTATTACTGGGTTCACGCTCATTGGTTGTCTCTTTTTCCTCATCCTCATCTTTTGCATCTAGAAAGAAAGTAAAGTGCACTGAAAAGTTTTAAAGGTGAGAGAAACAACCCTTAAATCATAATTTTGCTAGCCATTCTAAAAACAGCCTAAGGATCTACTACATACCTATTTTTCACGCACGAATGGACACAACTTACCAGCTCATTAAATGCATTTAGAAAAATACAAAAGATATCAACTGATTTAGTAAGCAAGTGAACTGTTAACATTTAGCCCATGTATCACAATGAAGACCAATATTAATTTAACATTCTAATGTGAAACTGTTTCATCTTCCATTACAACACAGAGAAAAATAGGTAAGGTGCAGTACACGTATCATGGATTTTGGATTGTCCACTCTATACTTTGGTCGTGGACACAGGGGACAAGAAATTAAGCAGAACTGGGTGTTCACTACATCTATTCGGCGCCCACTCTATATCACAAGACTCCATCATGGATTTTAATGCAGTCTTTGTGGATGTTCTCACACCTGTTGCTGATTTTATTGCCCCAGCCGTGGGAGTCAACACATTTAGCAAACAGATCTCAGGCACCCAACAGCATAAACACTACCATGGCTAGCACCAAGTTCATATCTATACAAAACTATCGTAGCATTGCTTGTGGTATTTATCAGTGGCCTAGCTAGACATATGAACAGATGCATGTGCCTAACAGAAAAAAATAAAAATACCATGTTTGAAATTCTTGGATATCCTTCCACCCCTGCCCCATAACTGCATATGTCAGAAAAATGCCTAGCTATGCTGTTTATCAAATACATTTACCTGCAAGGATAAATACATGTAAACATCTACTTTCTGTTCTGCATCATGGGATAATGTTTATGCTCTTTCTCAATAAATTATATTTCATAAAAATTTTCTACTGATTCCTAATTTTTCCATTTTCCTTTATTGTTTTTACTATTTCCAAGATCAAATTTTACCAAAGTTTAGAAAGAATTAAAAAATTAAAACACAAAAGGCCTCATCTTATCACAAATGCATCAGAGATCCATGTAAGATAGCTATCATTTATTGCATTCATCCTCTAAATAAGATCTGCAACAAGATTTTATCATGTACACATTTAAATAATTTACCAAACTGAATAAATCTCTAAAGATTCATATATCAAGCTTTATTATCAGAAAAATATTCAATAATGTTACAGTACTGAAAATAGATTTCAAACAACAAAACAAATACCATATAAAATCCAATTAATGCATGAATATATATTAAAAATCGATATGTTCTCATTATTATTATTAATGCATTGTTCTGGATTCCCTTTTGAGAAACACAAATGGCAATAATAATTTTTGAGAATGAAGATAAACGTAAATACTGATATTACAACTAATAAAGATTACAAACGATTGCTGTACTATTTGTACGATCCAGTACATGGGACATATAGACATGTCATAATTCTGCTTAGTGAATAAGAATGGCATCAGATATGAAAAAAAATTAAAAAAGATACTAGAGCTATGCAAGAAAATGTTCTTCCATTGCCTTATCTGTAGACTTAGAAAATGACATTGTATATTAGAGAGTATGACATTTTCAAAATGTGATGCATTCAGAATGTGTTCATTTTGGAATTCACGTATGTATTGTCAAAATTTATAAATCAAATTTTGATGCCTCTCTTTATGCAGAATTTAATTTTTTTTTTGCTCAGCAATGCTTTTTGTATTTCAAAAAGAATGTATTTAATTAATTGATTTATCAACCTATTAAAATTGTGCTTTTATCTATAGAAAATGATTTGTTACAACAAACCCTCCAGATGTCATACTCCATGTGGGTTGGTGGATAAACAAAGGGAACAATTACTTAAATTAGAATCCAATCAAGTCATGTAAATTATTATGAAAACGTAAAGTGTTTGTGTCTAATAAAGCTGCTTAAGCTTTGATAATATACTGTAATGCATGAGCTCAAAAGACTTGAATCTACAGTTCAACATGTATTACACAGTGTTCATTTTATGCTGCACCATTGTACGAATGACCCTTATTTTTCATCTCCGACACAAGAAAGTTCTATCTATGGCACCCATACAATGTACAAAAAAGACCCATGAACATAAAGACAGAAGATTGGTATGATTGATTTTAGATCCACTGAATTAAGCACACCCCAAGCTTACTGAATAGAATGCACTCACTGCCGCAGAAGCAGAAGATCAATTTCATTGCCTGACAAAAATGTCTGACTGATTTAGATTAGCTTAGGCACCAATCGAGAGTACATGTTTGATAATCACAGATAGAAATGTAAAGAAGACCAGGTGAAATCTTCAGCAAACACTGCTGCATTAATTTCCAAAATAGTATGTATACAGGGAGGATAAAAAATGTAGACTTGTATGTCCAAAGTAAATTCTACAAAGGAACGATCCCTCAAGCATGAGGAATTCAAATCCCAGTACAGAAGGCTTGTTACAGCGGAAGCTGATAATGATTACAGTCATTTGTGTCATGGATTTATGAATTTCTGCAATAAATATTCACTTTTCCAGCATTACATACTTTGAATCAATCATTGTTGCTATCATTTCCTTGTCCACTAAATTAAACCAGGTCCTGAACAGTGGACATGGTTATTTTAGCGGACAAGGACACTGTAGAAAACCGTGCTGTCGCAAAGCATAATGCTGAAAAAGTGATTAGTATTGCAAAAATTGATTGACTGATTGGGATTTTATGGCGCACCAGCACTGTAAGGCTATAAAGCACCCAAACAAGGTTATATGATAAGTGATTTATGTATGAAAATTGGTTCACAATCAATGGGCAGTATTAAAGAAATAATGAGATGTTGAGGATAATATATAAAGGTTATAAAGGTTCCAGATCAACGGGAATGTAAATGGTATGTATAAAGGATAATTAGATAATAAAAGATAGGGTGATTGACAGTATACATGTTGGTTAAAAATGCTCAAGGGAAATTTTATGCACACAAGCTATATTTTAGAATAAATGTTAACTTCCTTCAAGAAATTTAAAATAGAAGTCACATTTACTGTATCAAAAAGCTCCTTCATGTGCTGAACATTGTAGTATTAATCGCGTGTAAGTTGGAGGTTGAAACAATTTGTCATAAAGTGCCTTACAGTAAAGGGTTCATTGCAAGAAATGCACTCAGGTGGATCTTCAGCCTTTAATATGTAAGAGTGGTTATATAAGTATGACCAGTTCTAATTTGTGCAATGATTACTTCATCCATATGGTTGGTTCTGTAGGAAGGAGGCTAAGTAGGGTCTGACCTCATGGAGCTTGTTGTTGACAGCTTCATTTTTTGATGCATGCCATTTTCTAAACAAGGATTTTGTGATGCAAGGTTTAAAATCAGTATATGGTATTTTAAAATCAGTTGGTTGCAGAGATAGGGCTGTTTTGGCAGCGTGGTCTACTCTTTCATTACCTTTAATACCAACATGACTGGGTAACCAACAGTATATTATATTGTGAGAGGTACACAGCTCGGTATGTTTAATAAAAATATTGGCCAATAATGGATTTTCCAACTTTCTATTGTGGAGTGACTGAGGTACTGACAGTGAGTCAGAGAAGATGATCGAGTTTAAAATATTTTTATTTTTGATATATTTCAGGGCAAGATCTATTGCCCTGATTTCTGCTGAAAAAATTGACGAGCCATCCTGTAAACGTTTGGATTTTTTGAAAGGACAATTTTTGCATTGTCATGGCAGGGTGATATTCCAATGCCAAAAGTAAGAATTACATTTTATATATTTTCGTATAAAGTTCTGTAGTTGGGTTGGAATACAGATACAAAAGCAGGGTTTAAAGGGTTTGATCTCAATTTTAGGGCATATCATAAAGATAATATTTCTCTGCGATGTGATAGAGGTGGTTCAATCGATTCAGCCAAAAGACTTTAACTGGGAATGTTCTAAAGGATCCCAAAGCAAGCCATATTACCCGATGGTGAATTGGGTCAAGCATCTTTAAATAGGACTCTCTGCTGAACCATAAACAATGCAACCACAGTCCAGTTTGGATCTAATGAAGGTTCTATATGGGTTATATGCATACATACTGTTTCTGATTTTGACAATTTAAAACCATTGGTAGTTGCCCAATTTTGAATCTTGTTTATATTTTGTTTCAATTGTTTTTTGATTGTATGCAAGAAACATATAAGGAAATCATCAACATAATGGGAGCAATCCACACAATGAGCCAAACACTTGGTAATGTTATTAATTTTGATATTAAAAAGTGTAACAGATAAAATACTGCCCTAAGGGACACCCATCTCCTGTTCGTACATATCAGTGAGGGAGGAGTCTACTCGTACTTTGAATTTCCTATATGAAAGAAAGTTGGATATAAAAGTGGGTAGACAGCCTTTTAGACCCAGATAGTACATGTCATTCATTATTCCGTACTTCCATGTTGTATCGTAGGCCTTTTCCAAGTCGAAGAAAACAGTAACTAAATGTTCTTTCTTGATAAAAGCACCGCAAATGAATGTTTCAAGTCTAACAAGATGATCATCGGTACTACAACCAATTGGGAAGCCACTTTGAAAAGAAGATATTAAATTGTTAGACTCCAAATACCAAACAAGTCTGGCATTGATCCTTCGTTCCATCGTTTTACAGAGACAGCTCGTCAAAGCAATGGGATGGCAGTTGATAGGATCTGTGCTATGTTTAACTAGTTTGGGAACAGGTATTACTGTGGCCTTTTTCCAAGATTTTGGTACTTTACCAGTGGTCTGTATATCATTGAAAATTTCCAAAAGAGCAGTTAGTGAAGTTCCGGTAGGTGTTTCAAAAACTGGAAATGTATCTCGTCAGGCCCAGTGGATGTATCATGGGCCTTACTTAAGGCATCCACAAGTTTCAAAAGTGAAAACAGTTGATTATAACTTTCTGAATTATTGTATGTGAATTTTAAATGTATCTTCTCTTTCTGATTTTTCAGCCTCCGTAAATCGGCTGAATAATTTGACAATGATGAATATTTAGAACAACTATCAACAAGTACATTTGGTATGTCTTGCTTGGAATTGAAGTTTTTATTATTTAATTTAGATGTCAGAAAGAGCTGTTGTTTCCCTTACCACTTATTTTGCAGATCGTGTCCCACACTTTCCTTATAGAGGAATGAGAGTTTAATGTAGAAACATACTTTTCCCATGATGTTCTCTTACATTCTTGAATTGTGCAGTGAGCTTTAGCCTGAAAAATGCCGTACCTACTTAATTTTCAGGTGTTGGACGATTGTTAAATTTTCGAAAAAGCTTCTCAACATTGTCTAATAGCTTCTTCCCAATCTTCAATGAACCATGGTGTTTGGGGTCTTGTAGAGTTAGATGAATATTTAGGAATTGATTCCTCTGCAATCTTAAGTAAAATGGATGTAAAAAGTTTAACAGGATCATTGACGTTTATCAAGATATCTCGGTTAAGCCTAGTTTTGCAAAGTGTTTCAAATTGTGCCCAGTTGGCCTTCTTTAATTTCCAGTGTGAAATTGGCTCATCAATGGTAGAGTTAATGTTTCGAAGGGAGATTGGAAAGTGGTTGCTTCGGTGAAGGTCACGCGACCTTCCAATTGTAATCCAAAAGCAGAGAAGGGGTACAGATCGTCAGATCTATGCATGTATATGTACCCATTGCCGGATGTAAATACGTTGGCGGCTTGGTGTTATATAGACACAAATCATGTCTGAAAATGAAATCTTCTACCTTTTTGCCTTTGTCATCTGTGGCCTTTGATCCCCATAAAATGTTATGGGCATTGTAATCCCCAAGTAGAACAAATGGGGTAGGCAGCTGCTGAACGAGGTTGTCTAGATCAATTGACTGTAAGTTGGCGTTTGGTGGTATATAAATTAAAGAAAACGTAATCACTCGATGAAGAGTGATGCTTACAGCAATGGCTTGTAAATTTGTGTTTCAAGCAATGTAATTATGAAGAGCCCTATTGTTCACAACAACGGAAGCTCCTCCTGAAGCCCTGTCAACATTCTGAGTAGGTGTTAAAACTAGAGTAATTTTTAAGAGTGATGTTGTCTGTATCTTTTAAAAAAGTTTCCTGCAGACACAGCACTGCAGGATTGTGCTCATTGAAAAGCAGAAGAATATCAATGAAGTTGGTTTTATGTCCTTGACAATTCCATTGTACGATGGTGTTCTTCATTATGAATTAAAAGTAGAGATCGTGTAATAATTAGCTTAGACCTTCTATGAGGGAGCACTTCTATGTGCTTATTTATTGGGAGGAAGTATGGGGGTAATTTTTTGTTTGTAGGTATGGAGTCACCCTGAGGACATGGATCAGTTTCTTCTGCATCCATATCCTCAAGGTCACCAAACCTATTATGCTACTTTATAGGGTCATCAGACCCCTTGTGCTGCTTGCCCGGGTTCTGTTTGTTTTGTTTATTGGTGACTTTGGTGTTGGGGCATTCTTGAATGTTGTCTGTGTGGAGATTGTGTTTTTCAGAGGTTTATAATGAGGGATATTTGGAGGTGTTGCTGTGTCAGTTAGATTTGCTTGGGTCCATGCATCCTTTGTTATCTTTCGAATGGTCTTTACTACAGTTGAGAAGGTTGCGCCATGTAGGGAGGTTCTAGATTCTACCAAGTTTCTGGCATTTGGAAAGGGGATGTTTCCTTCTCCTGTTTCCAGGTTTCACAGTCCTTCAAGTTAGCATGATGGTCTTTTCCACAGTTTATACAGTGGGGGGTGGATTTACAGTCATGTTTGTGATGTGACGAGTCGCCGCATCGGCCACACACAGGGCTTTTGGAGCATCTGTCTTTGTGGTGACCATACTTCTGACTAGGGGTGAAACGATTCATCGATATATTGATGCATCAATACTTTTGACATATCAATACACGTATCGATATGAGGTGAAGAATCTATACAAAACGATACTTTCCCTATAGAAGTTAATTTAATCTTCAGCAGTCATGAATAATTATTAGCCATTTGCCTTTTTATTCTTTAAACTGAGAATTTATCTGAGATGGCTGTTGCAGGCACAGGCACTAATGTTTGTCAGTAAAAAAAAAAAAAAAGAAAAAAAAATTTTTTAAAACACCACTCACCTTTTGCAAATTAACACAAGGTTACATGGTTTGAAATATGCCCCCCCCCCTTTACTGATTACATGCTAATTATTTTATCCCATCAGCATGTTCAGCCACTGATAATATATATCAACATAAAGGAGACTTTCCTAATTTGTTCCCCATGTATGACCTAAGTACTTCACTCATCATTTAATAACCACTTTTACGTGAAGTTTCTCTCTTGCTTCGTATCTAGTCTATATGTAACGAATTTAAAGACTCCACTTCCGGTAGGTCACTCAGTGAAATATGCTATATTAAATTCTGATTGGTGGTTATTGTTTGTTGCAGTCCAGGGTAAACAATGACCACCAATCAGAACTGACTGCAGCTTATTCACTGCGTGACACACCGGAAGTATTGGCATCCTAACTCGATCCAGGTAGAGACAAAGTAACAGAAAAACTTCATTCAAAATGGTTATTAAATGATCTGTAAATTACTAAAGTTGTACATGAAGAACAAGTTTGGAATGATTCCTTTTACGTTGATATAGGTAACCAGTGACTAAATGTGCCAACAGGATAAATAAAATTAGCACAAAATAAGCGAGGAGGTAGATTTCAAACCGTGCAGGTTTGTCACCTTGTGTTAATTTGTTAATTTTGTATAGAAGGGAAGTCAGCATTGTCAATAGTTTTCCTTTTCACTAACAGAAACGAGTGCCTGTGTCCGCGGCAGTTGTTTTACATCTGCAGGAAGTACAATGTGATAGATTTTGGTTGTTAGTTATCTCCACTCCTACACCTGGACTTGCTTTAGATAAGATTTTCCTTGCAGGTGGAAATTACACTATTTTTTCTGTTTTGAAGATGACACGGTCATGTCTTTCAAATTTAAGTGAAGACTTAAAATTAATAATAAGATATTTTAAAAGCATTAATGCAGTGCAAAACAAAGGGTGTTGTTACCAAGATGAGTCCTGGATCCGATCAAATGGAATAGCCTCAAATGGCCTAAATGATTGAATTAAAATCACTAACAACTAATATGTAGTCAGTTTGGATGAACTTTTTTTGATCTAGTCAAGGATGAAAATGGCATATGAACAGATATGCTAAATCTATGTCTTCTGTGATCTGCATACTAGAAATACAACCAACATGTCAACACATAAAACAGCACAACCCTACCACTGACAGACCTTCTAAAGATGAAAAGACCATCAAAAAGTTGATATGTGTATCGATAATGTATCGTATCGGAGGCAGAGTATCGTTTCACCTCTACTTCTGACATTTGAAACACTGAAGCGGATTTGGGATGTATATTTCTACCTTGACCTGCAAAAAGCCAACTTTTGACGACCTTTGGTGGTTTTGGTGTATTGATGTTAAGTATGGTGTTATTGGTGTCCTACAAATTTCCGTTACGTTTGATATGGATTCGACAGATGGTAGTGACACCTTGGTTCTTCATGCCTTCGATGATTTCATTGTCGCTTATTCCCACCAAATCAAGACAGCGAATCACACCTTTGGATGAATTTAGTGATGAGTGGGCAAAAGAGGTGACGTATATCATGGAAAGTCTTTATTTTGGGGATATTTTCAGTCTGTCCCATTCGCTCTAACTCCACAAGCAAGCTACCTGATTTAAGTTTTTTCACGGTTTTTGGTGTGCCAATTAGTTCAAGTACAGTCTATTAGACTACAAATGGAGATAATCCAGCAAGCAGTCTCAAAGCGCCTTTTGACTGGATGACCATGAAGCGTGAAAATGAATCCATGCCACATGGTTCATCATTGGAATCCGAGAATAGTTTTGTTCTTTTCAGTTGATTTTTTTTTAGTTTCCATTATGTTTTTGTTTTAAGGTCATCACCCGTGCTCACCTGCCCACCAAGGAGCCCAACAAGGGTGACACTTCTCAAGTGCCAGATTACACGGGTGGGATACTCAATAGGTAAAGATAACTCATGACTGATCCATTAATCCACCGCCTTCTAGGAAGTCTTCAGTGAAGGAATAAAAAAAGAAGAGGAAACTTTAGGGGCAATGGTGGTATCAAGAGAGATACAAAAACAGGAAAGTTAAAAAAAGAAATATTGCAGAAATAAATGAATCCATGACACAAGTGCATGTGACAATGATATGTGTTTGAATTTCTTGAATAAAGAAGCAACAGGTAAGAATATTTGTAAACCATTTATTCTATATATCCCCACTTTATGACCTAGTAGGAGCTATTGGTCCCCACTTTTCCCATTTATGGAATGAACACTATGACAATATTTGTGACAACCCTAGAATTAATCCCAAAGGTTCACAATTATCAGGAAAGAATTTGGATTTAGAACCTCTCAAGCTGAAACCTCCCCCACTTCTCAGTTTGGAGTAAATATGTATTTAATCTATGTAGTAGGGGTTTCATGGCACCTCAGCACAATATGGGCTATATAATGCCAAGAAAAGGTAAAGTTAAAAATATAAAAAAATTGAATGCACAAAAATTTAGGAAGATAAACCCTTCCAAATAAATGTAAACATGTACAAGATAAAATAAAATAGGCGTCAAAATTCTGTAAAATGAAAATAAAATAAAAGATAATGGTAACACATGTAAAATCCTTAAAACATATGCTTAAAGAAGTGCAAAATGGGATACATGTTTAATGTCATTTAAAAATATAAAACCATATATTAATAGCAATTGATGCAAGTTCAATTCGAGATAGATTTTATAGCCTTGGCAAACTCATGGCTTAGCAATTAGGGGCAACATACAAGGCATTACTGATAGATATGATGTGTTCGGCTTATGCATAATACAGCACAAGTTAGACATGAGGCCCAAGTAGGCCTGATATTGCTCACCTAATTTATATAACTCAACAGTTTACCATTTCACTAAGCAGGTTTATATAGTATTGTAAGAACACATCCTATGTATTTCCTAAACTTTATGCTGATTTTACCTATTTTACTATATCCTGATCAAAAATTTATTTCATAACTAATATGCACTGTCTCTTGAACCTAATCAAAATCATCCAAGATCTTGATATAAACCCATTTACCAAGTTTTATACAAATTGGATGAGAAATATAGTCTCTAGATCTAGAGCGGTAACAAGCTCAGCCAATCAGATGCAAGGTATCTCATTAATATGCACTAATCTCACTTATTATAGAACCTGACAATGATAATACAAGCTTAAGGTGGAGCAAACTCCGATTGGAATTCAAGCCCCAGAGTTGTGACAAGCTCAGCCAATCGGATACAAGATTACTCCATTAATATGTATAGATCCTGCTCATAATCAAAGTTATCCAACATCTTGATAATACTTCAATATCTAACAAACTTAATCAAAATCAGATTAAAAGTATGGCTTTAAGACTGGTAACAAGCTCAATCAGATGCAAGATCACCTCATTTAGATATGCATGGATCCTGCTCATATTCAAAACTGTACAAGATCTTGATGATATAAGCTCACATTAAATTTTTGATCAAATTGTATTGGGGGGGGAGGGGGGAACTAATTTTAATTATGAAATAATGGCCTGTTACTATTGTGTAGTGTACCCTTTCTACAATGGAAAAACCCTCATCCATATCAGATGTACCATTCTCCTGTTCTAGAAAGTTCTTAGAACATGTACATCGACCCGATCTGACTCCACGTCATAGGCCAATGTGCAATAGCATTGACTATAGAAGGACATGGGGGGGGGGGGCATCCAATAGTGACAAGTAAGTGTTACATAATTAAAATTAGTTTTACCTCCCCCCAAAAAACTATATTTTAATATGAGTAATACATCACCTGTCACTATTGTGTAGCTGAATTTGTCAGTAAAGAGGGAGGGTGATGGTCTCCAAGGAGTAAGAAATAATTACTCACCTTACAGCAGAACAAATCCACTGCTGTTTGACAGCAGCAGTTTGGGTCACTGTTTGTGCCGCAACTATGGACCCAGGGAAATGGGCCCATGCAGTAGCAATGGCTGGAACCTCATTGGCTTTCATTTTCATGATGAATGTCCCTTTCCATAAGGGACTGATAAGCTCTCTGAACGTTAGTACAATCCACCTAGAACAATGGATGCCATATATCAGCAGAGCCCTTGAAGGGAAGGAAAAGACGCTTCCTACCCTATCTTCTCCCTTTAGAAGCAGCCAAATAGAATCATAAAACCCTAACTGGGCACAAGTGTCACACTCGATCATCCCTAGCACAGATACAACTGAGATTGGGATCTCCATAGGGAGTGGGAGCTATCTATGGAAGCTGGTTTTTGTTACAAAACCTGGTTGGCAAAGGAGAGGTTTGGTTTGGTTTTGTTGATTTCAGCACATGATAGGCTATACATTGTGGCCAGTATATTTGGTGGAAGAAGAAGAGAGGAAAACCCCGGGAAGAACCACAGGAAGCTACTGGCAAACTTTTTCACATACCCATGGTGGCCGAGCCGAGACTCTAACCCACACGGACAGAGGTGAAATGTCAGTGATCTGTAAAGGCGAGCGCCTTAGACCACTTAGCCACCCAGGGGCCTGGGCAAAGGAGAGACACCGACTCATAACTGCCACTGAATCATAGACAACCTTGTTCTACAGACAGAGCATGAAGCTCGCTCCTTCGTCTTGCAGACTCTAAGAAGAGCAAGAAAACAGTCTTGAGGGTAAGGTTCTCAAAAGAAGCTTTAACCAAAGGTTCATAGGGGTTTTTGTTAAAAACCACAAGACTCACAAGTGATTCCATCTGGGCATTAGAGAGCGAGACACTGGTCTCTGCAGCTCAAAATACCTGATAGAGTTAGCAATATAAGAATCTGAACCAATGGCCAGGCCTTTGAAATTTTGAGTGTGTTGGATAGGGCTGCCATATAGCCCTTAATTGTACAACTGAACATTGTTTCTCTTCAAAGGAAGAACAAAAAATCAGCCACTATGTTCATAGAGAAACAGCCAGGATTAATCTGCTTCCTAGTGCACCAATCAAAGAAGATTCTCCACTTTGCATCACAGACCTCAGAGGCAGACTGTCTCCTAACCAGGACGATGCATTCAACAACCTTGTTCAAAAACTTCACCTGGCAGATAGATCGCTTGTGAGGAGCCAAGCATTAAGGTGGAGAATCTGAGGGCAGTCGTGAAAAGTAAACCCCTGTGCTGAGACAGTAGGTTCTTCCACTGAGGTAACGACCTGAGATGGTTCATCAACAGGTCACAGACCATGGCTGCTACGGTCAAAGAGGGGCTATCTGGATGAGTTGAGCAGGCCAAGTCCTGACCTTTTGGATAATCTGCAGAATCAGCCTGAAGAGTGGGAATGCGTAAGTGAACAGTCAATTCCACCTCAAACTGAAGGTGTCCACTGCCCAGGCTTCCTGGTCTACGACTGGTGAGACATAAAAGTGAGGCTTGTTGTTCAGTTTCGCATCAAACAAATCCATCAGAGGCCTCCCCCACAGACTGAATAGTGACTCTGCTACTTCTTGATGCAGAGACCACTCCGTAAGAATGACATTGCCTGTCCTGAACACTGTCTACACAATATTTTTCTTGCTGGGAATGTGGCAACCTTGGAAGGTAATACCCTCTGAGTCTGTCCAGCATGGAAAGTTCCAAGCCTCCACGCAAAGAGAAGGAGCATGAGTGCTTCATTGGCATCTGAGATATACAACCACCAATGTGTTTTCTGAGATCATGCAATTGCCCCCTGATTTGGTCTATACAACCTTGCACGGCTAAAAACACCGCCATCATTTCCAAATTGTTTATGTGCAGAGGCACTTCCTCCAGAGACCAAGGGCCTTGGAGAAGTATACCTTCTGGCTCTAGATGGGCATCTCAACCTAAATCTGATGCATTGGTGTACAGATATGAGTGGTATTTGGGGGCATGAAGTGGAACTCCATTCAGGTATTTGTCTCGATTGAACCACCAGTTCATATGGTACTGAGAATCCAACCCTAGAGAAATTCAGGCTGACAGAGAATCCTTGTGTGGTTTCCAGGTCACCAGAAGGAGAAAATGGAGAGAACTTCGATGAAGCCTCTCTAAGGGAACCAGGTCCACAGCGGAGTTCAAGGTCCCCAGGAGGGACGGGTAAAGTCAGGTCAAGATTGAAGTCTTAGTTTGAATAGTCTTCAAAAGAGCAATGATTCTGTCTATCCCTCCTGGGGGTACACCGCCTTGCCCCAGATAAGTGAGGAAGTTCATTCCTATGTAAATAAATTCCTGAGACGGAATGAGCTCTGAGTTCTCATGGTTTGGCACAAGTCCAAGCCATGTCACTGTGGACCAACAGCAGGACAAATGTTGCAAAAGGGACTCTTTGCTGATGTTGTATAGCAGCCAGTCATTGAAGTACTGTAGCAGGGAGATCCCCTGAGATTGGAAGTGAGCAGCCACATACTACCATCACTCTGGTAAACGTCGTGGGTGCCAAACCTAGACTAAACAGCAGGGCTCTAAATTGGAAAAACCTCCTGTTTGATACAAAAATGAAGGTATTTCCTGCATGTATCCTGAAGGTTGACAGAGACTGCCCAGTTGCCGAGCCTGATGGTGTTCCTGGCTGTTGCCACAGTCTCCTTCCTGAATGACTCCTCTTACAGAATTTGTTTAAGGGGGAAAGACTGATGATCAGTTGAAGCTTTCCACCCTTTTTGGGTACCAGAAAAATCCGAGAGTATAAGACTGGGGACTGGATGTTGTGTACCCTCTCAACTATGCCCTTCTGCAGAAGGGTGTGCACCTCTTCCTTAGGTTTGGTTATATTTGACTACTGGAACAAGATTGGGGTCCTTGAGAAAGGACGAGTTCTGTGAAATGCGGACGTAAACTCTCCTTTACTATAGAAAGAATCCACCAATTTTCCATGATGCTTGACCAGACCTCTGAAAAGAGAGCTGATTGGGTTCATGCTGGTTTTAAAGAAGATGGATGCACTGCAGGAGAGGTATGGAATCCCTAGGATCACCCACACCCTTGGCATGGGAAAGGAGGAGGAGTCAGTAGACTTCCTTGCCTTGCCATTCTGACCTCTGTATCTTGTGGACGACTGTTGCGGAGAGGGTTTGAAAGAGGGTTGCCTACTTGGCTGTTGTGGTTGCATACCCATTTGGAATTTGGTCTGCCCCATGGCTCAATTATGCTGAGTATACTTCCTGGCCAGTTTTGACGGGCCAGGAACTCTACAAGAGACCCATGTTGATGGTCCCTCACATCCTGTGAGGCAATGGAAAATATGAGACCGCCAAATAAGGTCTCTGATTCCTGGGGAGCAGCCCTAAGGAGATTCTTGCTATGATGTAGCAATATCTCTGATGTGTCCAAAGCAACATCTCTGTTGAGCTGGAGTAACTCTGTCGACAGCACCATGGCCGTAGATAAGGCATGTCTTGGCATCTTGGCTACTGCTTCCAATAACCACTGCAAAGCAACAGGTGATAAAGATTCTTCCTTCAAAAGATTTAACCCTTTCCCCCACAAGTTATCATTTGTTATCACTACCTGATTTCCGCAAGTTATCATTTGTTATCAAACGTACCAACTTGTGTTTTGAAACTTCAGACATCAATATGTAAATACCAATGCGTGTTTTAAGAACAGAATCGGTGAAAGCACTTTTTAGATATATTTTCTGAAGATTTTAACTGCAGTGATTGCATTATTTTCTTCATAATATCAGTTTGAAACCATAAGTGAACCTGTCATAGAGTAATAATGGCAGACATCATGGTGTCTTCGAAACACCTCTTCATTAGACTGGCTGTTTTCGTAATTCATTTAGCACTTACATTAAAGAAAATATTCAATTTTTAGAAAGCAAAGTCTAAATATTATGTGAGAAAAGATTTAGCTAAAACAATACTTTTCTTAAGGTCAGAAACGTATGGGACAATGCTATGTTGTGAATTCAAGGTCAAGGTTGTTTTCTTACATCACTTATTTTTGTGAAATTACAAAAAAAAAAGCAGCAAAGCAAATACTATCTGACCAATAAACAACAATATTATGAGTATGCAGACATATATTTAAACCATAAATGTGCAATCCTATCAATGGATTTTTGTAACGAAGCTAAAAAGTGCAAGTGGTCATATTAAGAAAATCTGTGTTTCTAAAAATAGATGCACCCACATGGCATGCTTGCCATTTTTGCTCTTGGCTGTGTACCGATTCAGTTGGAAAGAAGGATCTAGTTCATTGATATATCAACTTTGGTGCTTCAGTTCAATGTTGATCAATAGCCAAGGTAACGTTTTATCATCAAAGTTAAATTAAACACTAAAGTTTTGATGTTATTATATATTTACAGCTTGAAAATATTCACAGTTCATGTGTTACTAATTATAGAATTTTCAAGCACAGTACAATCACCATTGCAAAAACATTTTCTCGAGTTATTCATGGTCTCAATTGGCCTGCTTTATATACTTGGGAATATTAAAGGTTATTACAAACATATTTCAAAAAGTGTCTTTGTTATTTGCCCTGTCAAAATAACACAAGAGAAAGAACAAGTATGACATATATAGTGAGTGCATTCAGCTATGTCACAAGTGAAATCACAGATGTATTTCTTGAGTTTGATCTTCATTAGTGTGGTATTACAATCATAATGACATTGTTGCACAGTGGAATGAGGATCTTGAATGCAGAAATGTCAAAACAGAATCATCAGACAACGAGTTGGGTGTTTTCAGACTTTGATAGTGAAGAAACTATAACCATGTTCCAACATTGCCAGATTGGGTGTCAGTTTCTGAATTAGAAGAGATGGACGAGGACAGTGATAGATTTTAATGATCTTAGTGATGTGGAACTGTAATCAGACAAAGAGTAAGTGGAATGGGAGACCACCCCTGAAATGAGCAACCCGGACAGAAGTCAGTCAAGCTCTTCCAATGCTGATGACTTTTTGTCATCAGCTGATATTGCTGTTGACATCTGAATGTTTATTGAGCCCAATGGACCAAACCCTCTGATAGAATATGCCACACCAATGTATTTTTTTTATTAACTGTTTGAGGAGAACTTGTTCCACTTATTAGCAGACCAGACCAATAGATATGCAGCCCAGCAGTATAAAGATGAACAGCAGTGGACAGATACATACCCAGAGGAGAAAAAAAAATCTTTTACTGGACTCTTCATGCTCATTGGAATCATTTGATGAAGACTGAGGGCAGACTGGTATTGAGTGTAATAAAAACACAATGCAAATGGAAAATACACCTTATTTACATGGACATATTTTTAACCAGCACTGAGCTGTTCTGGACTCTATGTGTTAAATCCAACTTAACTGGTTTCCATCAGGAGCTGCAGGGGCCCAGCAGTCTACATAGAGGACACAGTCTTTTGTGCCACCCTGGTAATTTAGTTGCAACTGTTAGGAAGGACTCTTAATTGACAAGTCTTTTGTTCAAGCTGATATTTATTTTTGTATCATCTTTTTGTATATCTGCATTTGCATGTACCTATCTACCTTTCTACTACAAATATGTGTGTGTATATATATATGACACAAAAATTGACAAACGGCACAAATACGAAACAGTTTCCCAACATTTTGAGCTTGTCAGGGGAAGAAACAATTTACATGCACAAAACAAACACTAAATACAAAAGCCAAGTGAATATCTTCACTCCTACATGTTTCAATGAGGGGGAAATAAACAAACAAAGGATAAACAATACAAGAAAGAAAGAAAACAAAAATTAAAAAAGTCTAAAACGGGTGAACTACATATCTATGTTATGATGCCATCAGCCCAACATAGTTGTGTAAAATAAATCAAAGTGTGTATCGTGCCTATCACGCAGAGGACCAAAGTGTTGATATATATATATATATATATATATACACACACACACACAACATTTAAAAAAATTGACAGCAGTTTATATTAATCATTAATTTTTTTTCACTTTATTTTCAACATGTTCATTGGTGGATGGCTCACTTTGGCATTCTACTTTTTTGTTCAAGGAAAACTAATGGTAGACAAAATGAAATTTTAAAATTATGCTTTTCAATCCAGAATTTATGAAGAATATGTTTTGCTTTAATTGATACATGGTTTTATAATTAGATCTTCAAATGTACATGTACTTAATAATTCTGTTCCTTTTCTGAAGATGCAAATTTTAAACATGATGACACAGTAAATTCAGGATCACACATTCAGCAAGAAGTAAAAATTTCAAAAATGGTTAGTATTTAAGCTATTGAACTCTAAAGAAACAGATTTTAGATACAGATAAAATATATACCTCCCAGGGAGTAAATACTACTTTCAACATTTCATATATGGAATCATGGCAGGTGGAAATACATAAAAGTAATTATTTCTGAAGTATCAATTTTTTTTATTTACAAGTTCACTTTCTGTTCACCAATGTTGCATCAACTAAAAAGAAGACAGACTTTCATAGGCAAAAGGATGGATAGATGCTTGAGATTTCCCCGGCATCAGTAGTCCACAAATGATAGACCCATATGGGTCGGGTTGACTGCAGCTTAGGTCCAAATATCTGGTTGGAAGGACCAGCTAGAAATGTTGGAAATATTCTTTCCATTTCCTCATCAGTATGCTTCTGGACTTCCAAATTGATGTTGTCAGAATACTGATTGGGGACTTTTTCAGGTGCAAAGAAAGAAAAGTTGTTCCTGCTGCACAGACTGTACATCTTTGACACTCTGACTAAATTGGGCAAGAAGTGAAACACGTGCAAGCAGTGCTCCAAAAATCATAACAAAAGCTGACATTGTATGAATGGGCTAAATTTGATGTACACATCTGTCCTGCTGTCAGTTTTCAGGCATACCACCAGTAGCTAAGAGTACAGGAATAGTAATGTTGATAGCAGTTTTTGACAATTGCTTTTTTCATTTGCCTCTTCAGACTATTTGTGTGAAATCATTATCAGTGAATTTTCATGTTTTTATATTTATTTTCATGACTAGTTTACTGCATTTGCAAAATAAAAAATTTCAAGTTTATAGTTGTATTTTACTTCACTATCTGTATTTTTGGGGGAATGCCATGCATGCATATGGTAATCCCATGCAGTATACCAAAAAAAAAGAAGAAGCCATTTTTAGTTAAATTATTTTCAATGAAAAGATCATTCTTACAATATATAAACATCAGTTATCAAGTGTATTCAAATGTATGAACATACAATTATACAATTTATACTTTTACTAAGTCTCTACAAAATTTGACACCTGAACCATATTTTGTATTTGAATGAATTTGAATAGGCACAGACTTTTTGTACAGTGTATGGTATTTCAGTGAATGAAAGCTGCCACATTATAATAATTTAATTTTTTTAATTGACACACTGCAATAAATTGATATTTTTCATTGAAGAAAATGAATGAAGTCTATTTTGTATCATTACAAGTATTTTAGAAATGCCTACCGTTACCATGGCAACCAATGTTCTAACAGTGTATATTTTTGATGTTTTATGTCAAAGCATTTGCATATTTAAATGATCCTATAATATATTTAATCTTATTGTTTGAGTCACTTCTAATAGTCTTACAATCAACCCTCAGAGGCAGACACGCAATGTATGCTTTATGTGCATCTTCTGGTTAGGTTGTATTACTTTTCTGTGACACTTATACATAGAAGAAAACAAAAGAACCACATACGCTTGAAAATTTCATATTAGTTGGTTTCTTGCATGCTGATATCATTGTTTTAATTTAAAATATTTGTTTTTTGAGGGCTTCTTAAAGTATTTGAGTTAGGTATTACAAAAAAATACATTATTTGATATTTTTCTACCGTATTTGTTGCCATGGCGCGGACAAGTAAAAATCGATGCACTCTGTTGTTGCCAAAAATATTAAGCTTATTAATTCATGTGTAATATGTAAGTTTTATCAAGTTAGGACAAAAACTGTGTAAAATCTCCTTTCCTGAATACAACATAGCAAGTAGATTGTCTATTTTAGTGCCTTGCCAAAAAATCCTGAGGAAATCAGGCATAAAATGACTGGGAAGCCTGAGGAGGAAAGGGTTAAAGAAGCTGCCAAGAACAGGTCAGAGTGTGAAGCTATAGTCACAATCAACCTGGCCTTAGTCTCTAAAGCCTCTAACATCTTCACAGAGAGGTGAGTGAATTACCCCAATGAAATCCCCTGAAAACAAGTACCCCCACACTAAATTTAAACCCTTAAAGTGAAAACGTATATATGAATAATACTCAAGTGAATTCTGATGACCTGCAAAAAATTTTCATTTTCCTACAAGGTAATTCCAACACCCACAAAGGGGTGGGATGATAGGGTTCTCATCATGACCCAAAACACTGAAAATTACCAATCTGGACTATCAAAAGAACTTTTGATAGTACGGACTGAGGGATAATGTTCGCTAATCAAGAAGAATATGAATATAAGATCCTAAACAGCAATAAACATTCTCTGAAAGGTATTTTTTCCTCGAGTGAGAATTTCCCACTGTTGACAAAATGTCATCTGGAAAAGAATGAAGAGATGTAAGTCAGACTGGGTCAAGGTACATGTTCAAAGAACTTTCTAGAACGGGAGGATGGTACATACGACACAGATGAGGATTTTTCCCTTGCTGAAAATGTAAGCTACACAATAGTGACAGGTGATTTATTACTGATATTAAAATCATGGCTTCCAGAGTGATAATAAACTCAGCGAATCAGATGCAAGATCACCTCATTATTATGCATGGATCTCACTAGTTATCAAAATCGTCCAAGATCTCAATGCTACAAGCAATTATTCCAAGTTTGATCAAAATCAGATCACAAATATGGCTTCCAATGCAGTAACAAGCTCAGCCAATCAGTTGCAAAATTACATCATTAATATGCATGAATCTCGCTCATTATTGAACCCACCCAAGATCTTGATGATATAGGCCTATATTTCAAGTTTGATCAAAATCAGATCAGAAATATGGCTTCCAGAGTGACAGCAAACTCAGCCAATCAGAAGCAAGATCAGCTCATTAATATGTGTGCATCTCGCTCATTATTGAACTTGTCCATGATCTTGATCATATAAGCATATATTCCAAGTCTGATCAAAATTGGATGAGAAATACAGCCTTCAAAGTGGTAACAGGTTTGGCTAATCAGATGCAAAATCATCTCATTAGTAAACATGGGTTTTGTGCACTATCTAACTCATCCAAAATCTTAATGATTTAAGCATATATTATCGAACTTATCTGAGATTTTGATGATATAAAGCCATATTCCAAGTCTGATTGAAATTGGATCCGAAATATGGACTTCAGAGTGGTAACAAGCAATTGTTGATGGACAGATGAATGGCAGATGCCGGACCATACCATAAGCTCACTTGACCTTACCGCAAGGTGCTAAAAAAACTATAAAACATATATATTTCACTTTTAAACTAAAAATAAAATGACATACAATAACTATATACTCTATTTTCAAGCAAATACAGCAATATCAATCACAGAAAGTCATTTGGCAAATATTATGCACTTCAGTTGGATTTCAAAAGATGATGATGATAATAATAATGATGATGATGATGATAATAACAGTTCCAGAGCTTATTATAATGAATCAATTTAATGGCACTAGACCTACTAGATGGTTCCCTTAGGATGGCTTCATCTAAGTTCTCTCCTGATTCTAGGTGGATGAATGGATAGATAGATACAGTAAATGGGTGAATGGATGAAATACTGGATGAACAAACAGATAAATGGATCAAATACATCTTCTAGATGTTCTGTTATAATTATAAGCACTCGTCTACACATACCTTTATTTTTGTCATCTGCAGATTCCATAGCATTATTTTCACTTGAATCATTTTCTTCACCATTTTTTGTTGCAGCACTCTTAAATACAAAGTACACAGAGTGCATTATCTTCACAATCAATTCTGATATCAATGTGGCATATTCATTTACATGTGTATCTGCAGGACAAATAACGGTCTATAGCAAGATATCACAAGTACAAACAACTCAAATAATGAAACTTGTACAGCACAAAATATCAAAAAACAAATTGAAAGGCATAAAAAGTATGAACAGAGCATTGAAAATCAAAGTCTGCTGGATAACACTTAAGAGTTTGAATATGTGCAATTTCTTTTTATTTTAGTAAAGCGAGGTCAGTAAAATTTCATTTCACACATCTACAACTTTAATCCAGAATAAAAAAAACAACAAATTAAACAAATAATCACTATAGCCGAGTTCTAGTGACAACAGCTTGTTTCTTATTATTTGCTAACAGGCATCATAATCATCAAAAAAAAAAATCTTTTGTCCATCCCCTGTTCATGGTCATGTTTTATGCTTTGTCATTAACGTCACTGATATTTTGGTCAAATTATCAAAACTTTATCCTCCCATGTTTGTTATTTCAATGTTTTATTGTTTGGTATTTTGTGGCACTCCAAAGAATGCACTGCAAAGTGCATAAAAATTGTGAGAATAATTTTTGCAACTTTCTGATACATACATCTACTTATGTATGTACGTATGTATATATGTATTTATGTATAAGACTTAATGGCATGTCCACACAACACTGGCTATAGGGTTCAGATTAAAAGTTCTAAAAATGTGAAGATAAAGAACTGCAAAAGGGATACAATATTTTGGAAGACAAACCCTTCCAAATAAATGTAAATATGTACTACAATGAGATAAAAGATACAAGATAAAGATATTAAAAACCCTGTAGAAGGTATATAAAAAATAAAGGTAAAAAATTATATGGCCAAATTAGAATTAGTAAGCGCAGTAAAACCTGACCCGTAACACCACCCTTTTGGAAGACAAACTGTCATGAAGACCACATTTTTCATGCAGAAATCCAAGATATTATGTAATAATAGACCACCTGTTTTGCGAGATCACTTTTTGTTGGCACAAGGTAGTCTCTCAGGTTTGGTTTCACTATATATATGTTTGAGGATATTTCAAAGCAAAGTACAAGGATTAGTATCAAAGCCTCGCCCCTCTACACACTCCTGGAATTTATATTTTTCCATATAATGAACAATGTCATAATATAAATACAGGAGAGCATCTTTTTTAGGTTATCAGTGTCAAAATAGAAATAAACGTAATCAAACGTTGGTATATACTGAAAGCTGCATAATGTTACATCCCTATCATATCGTTAGTCGCTTTGTCATCTACTTGTACTTCTGGTGATACTCTTCAGGATGAATGGCACTCAAAAGCAAGGAGCTGAATATAAAAACCAAAGATATGAGTCTGAAATTATTTGTAGAAGTTAAATCCCAATTTCTATCACTGGCAGGATATTATGCATTTTAAAAACTACTATTAGCAGCATAATTAAGAAATTAAAAATCTTGGATATTGCAATTTTCCAAGAGAGGGTATCAGTTAGAATACCTGACTTTAGATCAGGAAATCATCAGATGTGTACTGTTCTTCAAACATATCTGATCAAAAATCCATTTTAAAACAACCCAATGTGTTGAACAAATTTGTGTTTTCTTCATATACCATCCGCTGACATAGTGGAAAATTTGGAACTAAAAATAAAGCCCCTCGAAGAGACTGACTCTCTACATGCCAATGTGACCATCCATTCAGAAGCAGGAATAAGATTTTCAAGATGGCCACCATAGTAGCCACACTGGATATCGGATCAACACCATTTTCACACAAGACCAACTAGACATCATAAGAAGTCGTTCAGTGAAAACCCTGTGTCAATATGACCATCCCTTCAGAAGGAGTAGCAATAACAAGATTTTCAATTGGCACCATTTTCATTTAGGACCAACTAAACACCACAAGAATGAATGCATTTACCAAAGTCAGTTGTTTGTTTTGAGAGCGTTAAAGGGAGACAACCTGGTTCTATTATAAGACCATTTCCAACTACTGTTAACCAGAGGTAGTGCACATGTCTTAAGGTTATTATCTCATCACAATTAAAGATAGTTCCTTATACATGGTATCAAAATAAACAGCATTTAACTGGCTGTAAATTGATACCGATTAATGTAGATTTTTTAAAATATATTTTACAAGGTTACAGATCTCACACACACACACACACCATTTTTTTCTCTTTGCAATAATTTATTTGCAAATAACATTTCCCAAATATCTTGTAAAACATGAGTCCCTCGAAGGAATTGACACTCGACTATCCAAAAAGAATTTCCTGGAATTCAATATAAGACAATTTCTTCTTTTTAACTGCTGAGTGTTGAAACCATCTCTGATATCCTTGAGCGATGTTTAAATTAACCATTGTGGCAGCCATATAGATTTAAGATCGACACTCTTTTCATTTAGGACAAACTATACAACATTAGTGGAGAACTAATGACAAGATATTAAATATCTTCATTGTGGCAGCCATATTTGAGGAAAGATTAGCATTATTTTTCATTCAGGACCATCTAGATATCATTAATCTTCTGGTGAAAACCCCATGTCAATATGACTTTCTGTTTAGAAGGAATAGCCATGACAAGATTTTCAAGATTACTGTCTTGGTAGCCATCATAGATTGTCTCATTGGTACCATTTTCATTTAGTACCAACTTGACAATATAAGAAGGCTTCTGCTGAAAACACAATGTTGATATGACTGTCCATCTAGAAGGAGTAGTGGTAAGATTTTCAAGATGGGCACTGTGGCAGCTATATTGGATATCAGATCGGCACAATTTTTTTTTATGACCAACTAGACACCAACATAAGTCTTCTGGTGAAAACCCCATGTTGTTATGACTTTCTGTTCAGGAAGAGTACCAATTACAAGATTTTCAAGATGGCTGCTGTGGTGGCCATATTTGATGTCAGATCGGCACCATTTTCATTCAGGACCAACTAGACAACACAAGTAGTCTTTCAGTGAAAACCCCATGGTGATATGACCATCCATTCAGATGGAGTAGCGATATGTAGTTGTTCGGGGCTAAAACTAATTTTAATCATGCAATACTTAACTGTCGCTATTGTGTTGCTGACCTTTCCAGAACATAAATTACCCTCATCCATGTAACAAAATTCCACCACCCCACCCATTAGATGGAAAGTTCTAGAAGTCAGACCCAGTATGTTTACGATGTCATAGGCCCATGTGCAGTAACCATCCTCTTTCTTAGGGAGCAAACTACTTGTGGGACATCAGAGCGGGTGGCAGGAGGAAATCTGGCAATAGCCACAGGTAAGTATTACATCATTAAAATTAGTTTCTCCCCCCCCCTACATTTTAATATCAGTAATATGTTACCTGTTGCTACTGTATTGCTGAATTTGCCAGAGTGGAGGGAGGTTGATGGCCTCAAAACTGGAATAAAAACAAAATACTCACCCTTATGGTAGGAGTGTCCACTACTGTAAGTTGGCATCAGCTTGAGACACTTTTTGTGCCAAAACTATTTGCCACAAAGAAAATATGCCTTCGCTCTAGTGCACCAAGACCGAATGTTGAAGGCGGAGAAAGTAGTATGTGACCGCCAAAATGCAAATCTCTTAATATCCTCCAACGATGAATGAGTTAAATATGCCCACAAGGTAGCAAAAGCTCGAACTTGATGGGCTGTAAACTTCATGAATGAAAGGTCCCTCTCAGTAAGGGACTGATAAATCTACTTGATTGTGAGGACAATCCACCTAGAATGGTGGATGCCAAATATCAGCAGAGCCCTTAAGAGGATAGAAAAGATGCTTCCCACCCATTCTTCTCCCTTTAGAAGTGGCCAAATAGAACCAAAAAGGCCTTACTGGGCACAAGAGTCTATCTTGGTCATCCCAAGCGCAGATATGACTAAGACTGGGGATCACTATAGGGGAGTGGAGCTACTGAAGGAAGCCATAAACAACCTTCTCTAAAAACAAGGCATGAAACTTGTTCCTTTGTCTTGCAGACACTAATGAGAGAAGGAAAACAGTTTAAAGGGTAAGCTTCTCGAAGAAAGCTTCGCCCAATGGTTCATTGGGGGGGGGGGAGAGACAAAAACCACGTGAGAAATTCCATCTAGGCATTAGAGAGCGAGAAACCAATCTCTGCAGCTCAAAATACCTGATAAAGTCAGAAATATATGGGTCTGAACCAATGGCCAGGCCTTGAGAACTTGAGTGTGTCAGATAGGGCTGCCCTATAGCCCTTAATAGTAAAAATCAAACATTCTCTCTCTTTGAACAGGAAGAGAAGAGAGTCAACCACTATACTCACAGAGGGACAGCTAGGATTAACACATTTCCTACTGCACCAATCGCAAAAGATTATCCACTTTGCAACATAGACCTTGGACAAGGACTGTCTCCTGGCCTGAACAATGCAATCTGCAACCTTACTTGAAAACCTATCCTGGCATATAGATTGCTCAATAAACCAAATGTGAAGCTGTAAAATCTGTGGACAGTTGTTCTGGAAACCACCTGTTCTGCAACAGCAGGCCCCTCCTCTGAGGCAATGACCTGGGCTGGTCTACAAAATGGTCAAGAAGATCACTGAACCATGATTGTTGAGGCCACAGAGGGGCTTTCAAAATGAACCGAGCAGTGGATATCCTGCCTGTTTGGAGCACTTGCAGAATCATTCTGAATGGCTGCAAGGTGAAAGCAAAAAGGCAATCCCACTTCAGACTGAGGGCATCCACTGCCCAGGCCCCCTGTTCAGGTACTGGGGAAACATAAAAGGAGAGCTTGTTGTTCAGCCTCATCATGAACATGTCCACCAAAGGTGTCCCCTACTGTCTGAACAGGGACTTTGCTACAAATTGGTGCAGTGACCATTCCATGAGAACTACCTTAGCCCTCTTAGTCAGACTGTCTGCTAGAATATTCTTCTTGCCAATAAAATGATGAACTCAAGGGTAATACCTCCTGATTTTGCCCAGCAAAGGAGGTTCCAAGCCTCCATGCAAAGAGAAGAAGCATGTATGCCTCCTTGTTGCCTGAGGTACATTACCACTGAAGTGTTGTCAGAGGAGACCAGCACACAATGGCTCCTTACTAGGTTGATGATGCACCCCTGTAGGGGTAAAAATATCACCCTCATTTGCAAAATGTTAATGCATAGTGCAGTTTCTTCCATGGATCACGAACCCTGAAGATCAGGCCCTTCAGGCTCCAAATGAGCATCCCACACAGAATCTGACAAGTGTGTGAACAGATAGGAGTGGGGTTCGGAGGCATGCATCGGGACTCCAGTCAGAAACTGGTCCTGATTGGTCCACCAACTCAAGTGGTGGTGAAATTCTGATCCTAGAGAAATCCGAGCTGTCAGTGGATCCCTGCGTGAGAAGCTGTAAGGGCCGAGCCAACAACAAAGTATTCGCTTGCAGTACCTCCCAAAATAGTCAGGATTCTGTCTCTTCTGTCCCGAGGGAAATGAACTAAACCTGTTGGTGAGGAAATTCATACCTACATATATGAAATCCTGAGATGGAACTAGCTCCGATTTATCTAAGTTTGGAATGAGTCCCAGCCAGGTCACTATATGGACAAGCAGCCCAACAGATCTTGTCGGAGGGACTCTAATAGGCCATTAGATCAACCAGTTGTTGAAATAGTGGCTGAAGCTGTTGTCTCCATCTTGAATAGTTCCTCCTTAAGAAATTTGTTTTAGGTGGAAAGATCGATAATCAGCCAAAAATGTATGCCTTTTGGAAACCAGGAAAATTTGGCAGTAGCAGGCTGGAGACTAGTCATTTAACACCCTCTCTACTGTGCCCTTCTGTAGAAGAATGTGCACCTCTTCCCCTAACCACACCAGATTTGACTGGTTGAAAAGCAATGGGGTCCTTACCAGAAGAGGATGTTCACAGAAATATGAAACAGGTATCCTCTCTTATTATACAGAGGACCCACCAATCATCCATTATGTCAAACCAGACCTCTGAAGGGAGCTCTAGCCGAGCACCAACAGGAATTCTTGAAAGTAGGATGCATGGCAGGAGAGAGAGCAAGTCCCTGGGGCTGCCCCCAACCCCACTTCCCCACCCTGTTCCTTTGGAAAGGGAGAGGGGCCTGCAAACTTCCACTCTGGGCCTTTTTGGCGACCTTGTCTAGCTAGACGGGTAAGAGGGAGGCCTAAATTGGGGTTGCTTCTTGGACTGGGCCTGCATCCCTTTAAAGAACTTTGCTGAAGGCCCCGAGAGGCGATCAGGATCAACACATTTCCTGGCACTTACAAAACCTTTGAGAGAGCTCCCTAACTGTAGCCAAATGGGGAAGTAAATTGAGATCTGGGCATAAGGCAGCCCGCACGAGTCTCTCCAGAGAAGGATCCCATATCCTCCTGGGATCTAGGAGTGCTCTACTCCAATGAAGAGTTAATCTTTTTCTGGATCCTTAAGGGCCCACAGAAGGATCCCATATTGAGTCCCGAGGGGCTCAGAGAAGGATCCCATGTGCTACTAAGAACAGGAGGAAGAAGGCCCTTTCTTCCTCCCCTGATATGTAGCTACTTGAGCGAGGTCCCATATCTCATCTGACCACAAACAACAGAACGGACACACTAGTGCAAGACAGGCAGTTGGGGTGTGCATTCCCAAGGGGCTTTCATATGCCTGCATTTATCCACACTCTGCGACATTATATTATTGCAAAATAAAAACTTTCTGAAACAAGAAACAATAAATAAAAAATATTAATAATGGTAACAAATTGTGTGGGACCTGTGTCAAACAAAATTTTAAAACCAGTAATACATTACCTATCAATATAGTATTGATGATAATGAGTGATGCGAGACCACCGAAACACTATTTATGATAATGAATAATAATGAGTGGTGTGCGACCACTGACACTCACTGTTGATAATAATGGCTGGTGCGAGACCTCCTAAACACACTGTTTGATAATAATGATGGCTTGAGGCCCCCTGAGAGCATCTAAGATTCATTATGTAACATCAGTTACTGTACCATCAAACCAGGATATAAAAAAAATATATATGCAAAAAACAGAAGTCCCAAAAAAATTTCTGATATGATTGAGAAGACGATACCTACTCTATCCTGAAACATCCAAAAATAATTGGATAAATGATTAAAAACAGGAACAGTTATGAACTACCCAATCTCCGAAGTGAAAGGGTATACATAAAAGAGCACTCTGAAAATACAATACAAAAATGCCTCAAAGCTCACAAGAGAGCTTATCAGATGACTAAATATGTAATGGACTACGGGTGTACACACTCTAACAATATGGAAAAACAGATTTAAATGCCCAAGTGTGTCTTGGACATTAGTAGAGCATAAATGAATTCAACCAAATACAAATGGCATCCTTAAGAAAGAGGCTACCGTGCATGGGCCTATGACGTGGGGAACAGGCTGGTTCTGTATTCTTTCTAGTTATGACTTCTAGAACCTTCCATCTAATGGGGGGTGGGGGTGGAATTTTTTTAAATGGACGAGGGTAATTTCAATCCCGGAAATGTAAACAATACAATAGCAGCAGGTAACACATTACTGATATTAAAAATAAGATTTTCAAGATGGCCGCTCAGGGTGGCAATATTGGATATCCAGGTGGTATAATTTTTGTCTAGGACAAACGACACATTATAACAAGACTCCTGGTGAAAAACACATGCCAATATGACTTTCAGTTTAGGAGTAGCGATAACAAGATTTTTTTAAGATGGCTGCAATGGCATCCATATTGGACATCAGATCGGCACCATTTTCATTTAGGACCAACTAGACATCATAACAAGTCTTTTAGTGAAACCTCCATATGGTCGATATGACCATCCATTCAGAAGGAGGAGCAATAACAAAATTTTCAAGATGGCTGCTTTGGTGGCAATACTGGCCTTCCAGATGGCACCATTTTCATTTAGGACCAACTAGATATCATGAAAAGTCTTTAAGTGAAAACCCATTGTTGATAAGACCATCCATTCTGAAGGAGTAGCGATAAGATTTTCAAGATGACCACTGTAATGGCCATACTGGACATCCAAGTAAAACCATTTTCATTTAGGACCAACCAGGCATCATAAGAAATCTTCTGGTGAAAACCCCATGTTGATAGGACTTTCCGTTCAGGAGGAGAAGTGACAACAAGATTTTCAAGATGTCTGCTGTGGCAGTCATATTGGACATCAGATTGGGATAATTTTCATTTAGAACAAACTAGACCTTGGGATGAATGTGTGTGTGTAAAGTTTCCTACACGTAGTTTAGGAGGAGTAGCAATAACAAACTTGTGCTAATGGACAGAGAGACATCGGACAATGAACAGGTCATCCCAAAAACTCTTCAAGTCCATAACCAGTAGAGCTAAAAACTACATATCTATCAATGTAATGACACAGTTCACAATGGTTTCCTTCACACTTAAATCACAGATTTCAAAAAGTGACTCAAAATGGACATGTATTTGAAAGTAAAAGAATACACTGTGGTGTGCCACAAGGATCAATACTCTAACCACTTCTGTTTGTTATTTTCATAAACGACCTTCTCCTAAAGATTGGGAACACAGTATCTTTAGCTGATATATGTGCTGATAATACTACTCTCTATGATGAACACAGCTGAAAAAATGAAGTAGAAAATAATCTTAAAATGGCATTAAACAGGCTTCATCTGTGGCGTAAGAAGGCATGGTTGTAAATACAGATAAAACAAAGATTTCATTAATAACAACACATCATAAATGAGCAAAATTAAAGACTAATGACTTAAGCCTTTTCTATAATAATGAAAAACTGAAAGTGGTTTCCAAGGACAAAATTCTTGGTATTCTTGTTGACAATAATTTACTTTGATCTGATCGTTCAACTTTTAATTACAAAGAAAAGAAACTCCTAATACATGTAGTATCTTTGGCTATTAGGAAAAATAAAGTATTTTATTCCAAAACAAATGCCATGTCACCTTTAACAAAAGTTACATTCAGCCTTATTATCACTTTGCAATATAATACAGGGAAATATGGTTGGTCTTAATATTAAGAAAATTGTTGAGTTGAAAAAAAAACCTGTACATTTATTCTCGATGGGCAAACTGGAAACATTCAAGAATCAATGGATACTTTAAAAATCCTATGTGACTTTACCTTCAAAAAGTCAAAATGGTCAATCAAGTTTCTGTTAAGTCTGCCCTCGTTTACTTGAGCAATACTTTTCAATGCAGAGAATCCAGTAACACCCCAAACTTGAGATCAACAACATCCACGAACTTTCATATTCCAAAACCAAAGAAAGAACTATTTAAAAACAGTTTGCAATGCTCTTGGCATTTAATCAATGAGCTATTAGTTTGAAAAGAAAAAATAATTCAAAAGCTGGTAGAGAAAGAGAGAATGCTAAAGTTAAATGAGAACAAGATCAAGAATGGAAAATTTGATTGTACAGCTCTTTCAAGTGAAGCCGATATTCAAACAAGTAATGTTTTTATGGATTACTCGAGCATTTGTTAAAACGTTTATTACAATAATATAAGTGTAAGGAAAAGATGATAGTACTGTGCAAACAACAAAGTGAAGGTGTCAAAGTAAATAAGATTATCTCATATTTTTTTACCACTACTTGTGAAGTGCATTAAGTACTATTAAGTATTTTTCTTTATCCCTCTGAAATTGTATGTCCATCCAATTTGGAAGACAGGCAGACAACACTGGACAGGTGTACAGAAAGACACACACAGATGCCAAAGTTATTGCTATAATTGCTATACCATGAAACAAGATCCCAAAAGGAATCAGAATCTTCTAGGATATCAACTTTTCACAAAAGATGTATTAAATGGATGAAATCTAAGTCTTAATTAACCCTTTACCTCATACAGCCTGTTGTTGTGTATGCAGTTGATATACATGTGCTCAATCCACACAATGCAGTGTGCTATAAATAGAACACCTGTTAGCTCTATGACTCAATATGCATATGCCTGCCTGTTATATGTATATCAGTGTAGTAAATCTTAAGTTCAGCATCAATTTTAACCATTTTACTTTTTTTGTACACATCTATTTTCTATAGATAGGTTTAAGAGTAAAATCTGATCTTTATAGTTATATAATTATTTTTCACGGAAGAATTTTTTATATGCTTTAAAATCTGGAGAGAACTCGTTCATCGTCAAGTTGGTGAAGCAGTGTGACCAACCGTAGCTGACATTTCTCAACCTTGAAATCTGTAGGTTCATTGTATCGCTAAATCATCAGAATTTAATACATTATCAAAAATCAGTTTTGCCTTCATCAACATTCAAGTCTATATCTGAATTGAAGCTTTCATAGTTGTAATTCTAATAATCCAAACTCAAGAAGGTACTGAACAAAATCTGTGGCCTCCATTTTGGCAAGTGAAGAATCCAACCTAGTTACTTTAAATATCAAATTACGACTAGATCTTAAATAGCAATCACGTGATCTAATGTAATGGTCATTTACCTAAATGCCTGTAGTATCTAATAGGAGGTTTTCCCCAAAGGTGGCACTACAAAAACCAGCTCAAAATGGCTGATATTTACAGTAGGTGTCCAAACTCACTTCCATGCAAATTGGGTAGAGGCGTCCACTAGCGCGTCCATAAGAATGGAGTAGAGGCATTCAAAAGCGCTTACATGAGGTAAAGGGTTAATAGCACAGAGTCTATCCACCTTCCTTCTGCTACTTTATGTAAGTAAATATATGTTTGTACACATAATGTATGAGTTTATCTTTGACTAGTGAACACAGACAGCATTAGTTTCATCTGTATAAATGTATACAATTTACGCATTTAGTTAATTAGTCTGGGTCTGTAACTGGTGTGTACATGAATGTGTGCATGCATGCACGTGTGGACATGTGTATGTATGTGTGCATTGATCCAAACCAGATGCATAAAAAAATGAGAGAAAAGTTGAGTCTGGTTACTGGTTTTGTTAGATTTGTAAGGTAAAGTTGCATCCTTAAGAACATACACCATACACCATACTCAAGCACTTGTCACAAACTGCCACTATACTGGCATAGTCATGAAAATCCAACCCCAAACACACCAGTGTCATAGAATACGCTCTCCTCTACTTAATACAGGCAAGCTAATAAGACATTTGAATGAAGCATTAAACCACATCAAATATTAAGGTAAAACATTCATTTCCTCTGAAATGTTTGGAATTATGCATAAAGGTATATAATATCAGTGAGTGACTACAATGCTACAATGGTTGAATATAACTGGCATGAGTCTGTATAATAAATTGTTTAAAGGTTAAGGAATTTTCTTGACATTTCCAGTTGTGCATGTCAGAATAATTAAAAATATGAAACATGGACTTGATGCAACCTGCATTAATGGACAAATGGTCACACAAAAAAAGAGTTACATGTATAAGCTGGCAAACATGTACCACAGTCAACACAAAACTTGCTCCCACCTTCTTAAGTGCACATGCACGCCACTATTTGATCAAAACTCACATAAAAAGTTTCCTTTTATAAAGTGGTCAGGCAGCCAGAATAAAACTGTCAATGATTGGCACAATAAAGGCTACATGGTGCCAATCAAATGTAAAGTTATAAAAATTGTCAAATTGAAGAATTGCAAAAACACATTAAAACAGCATATTAGGAAAAGAAAGTAAATTTTAGTAAATTATTTTTCTCCAAGAATACTTACCTGATCACATTAACATTAGGAAATAAATTCTGCTACCTATCAAATCCAGCCCTCCCAGAAAGACGAACATTTCATCTTTCCCATCTGCAGAGGAACCTCGTTAATCTGGACTCTATTTATCCGGAAACCTGGCTATCCAGACATAGTTCAACAGAAACGGAATTCCTAAATGTTAATTTGCTCTGTTAATCAAGAAATCCGCATTCCGGATCTGGAAATCAAAATCAGGGACCAAAAGTGTAAAATTACTATAAAACTTGCCTCGATAATCCGGATATAATTTGTTCAAAAATAAGAAAATTCAAAGAATCGTATATGAAAATACAGTCAGTCAGATAACACAGATATGCAAATTTGGAGGTGTGTCAATGTATCAATCTCTGATTGGTCAAATTCTAGTGGCATGTTAAAGTTATAAATTGATCACGTGATCAGGTGTGTGGAAAAACTTAAAGTAGCGTGACCGTATTGTAACCAGCGATTGTATAAACAATGTCTGTTTTTGCTAGTTGCCTACGGGGGTGCTAATAATTAAATAAACACACTGGGATCAAATCGTCCACACTTCTGACATAACATATGGTTAATAAATTAAGTGTGTCATTACGTCTCATTATTGTTTACCAATTGTATGTAACAATCACAGTTTGTTGATGGCTGTCATATAAAGTTGATTGATTTAAGCTGTGGACAGTATAGGGCTTCCTTTCAGAATAAAAAGCGATGTCAATTATCGGCTCATTAGCAGCTATAACAGTTGTAAAATACGACTTATAAAAATGACTGCATTTTATTAGTTGACCATAATGCATTTAACTGTGAGATATCAGTTTGTATTCGTTGTACTTTTTACATTATTATGGCGACACCATCAAGCAAATATAGATGAGTAGAGATACCGCCAGCATAAAAAAGAAAATTTGCCAGCACAAAGAAGATTACCCAAAAGCTACCATTCAAGATATCCGCCGGCATATTATAGCTGACTGATCCTTAGACTTTGGCAAGTCGACAATTGTGGACATCATAAAAACAAGGACAAATGGTTGTCTGTACCTGCCGACTCAGCAGACCTAGCCTGCGCTCACCACGCCAAATATCAACATGTCGATGATGCCCTATGGACACTATCAAGAATCATTGCAGATCGATCTGCCAAAGAATCCAGGCAAACAAAGGTCATAGATTTTGTCAGGAATTTGACATAGTAAATGTATGTACAGTACATACATGTACACAGCGTGATGTGTTCGAAGTGTTAATTGTTTAAACATATATTTACGTGTATGTACAAATGCATGTTATAATAAAGTGAAATAAACATGTCAATTGATGTATTAATTAATTTGTTTCAACCATTATTGAATATACAGTACATTTACAGCTAGCCACTAAATATACATGTACATGTACGATATGATGACATCGTAAACGATATGATGACATCGTAAAATAAAAATGTGCATGATTCAATTATCCGGAAAACTCATTAATCCGGACATATTCACTGGGAATGAAGGTGTCCGGATTAATGAGGTTCCTCTGTATATACCTTAGAGACAAGAGGAAGAAACTCTTACCCTTTACCTCCCCTTACCACTGCTAGGAGGCTACCCATCAACCGAATGTTTACCACTTTAAGCAGAGTGAAACATCAACAAGGACGCTTGTATTTGCAGGGTAGTTTGGGAGGGTTTAAAAGCAATGTGATCGGGTTAGTATTCTCAGAGAAAAATAATTGACAACAAAATTTACTTTCTCCGTCAAATACATTCCATGATCACATTAACGTTATTAGAATAGGTAATAGGAGCAATTTGCTAACTTTTTGATACTGAAAAAAAACGTAGTAATTCAGTTAATTATAAATATTTCCTTGTTCTAACGAAGATAATGTATGATACATAGTGCCAAATCATATTTTAGATGATGATAACATAATGACAATGCCTCGCATACTGTATTAATACTACATTTTGCGCAATGAATCTAATTTCTTTTTCTTCAATACTATGTTATCGGAATCTAAACATGCATTCATATCCTTATTTCTTTTTTAGCAAACGTAATACAAAATTGTAATGATTATATGAAAGTCAGTGACATTGTACTACCTGCAATGAAAAGAACGATAAACATCAAACAAATTAATAACAAAGCTGCAGTTATACCTGACTGAAGTGAAACAAAATCGCACAAGTTCCGATGGTTACTCCATGCATGAGTACTCATTCACATATTGTATGATTTTTTCTGACATCCAATCGCTTAAATAAAGCATTATTAAGATTTTACATCATTATTTTATTTTAAACTGTACTATTTTGCATTAATTACCAAAGTAGCGGCTTTTTTTAAAATCACAAATGGTCGCAAAAGGTCATCCTAGATACATATAGTTGACACGTGCAGTAACCTAGCACAAAAGAAGCCATCAACACTGCCTGTTTTCTTTGATATTGATGTGTTAATTTCATGTGCTAACTGTTGACCTAAAAGTACAACAGCAGTGCTTCTGCGGGTTTGTTTTCTTTGCCATTGATCTGATAAACTTGCGCATCAGATGAAATTAATGTTTAACTTTTTCTTTTCTGTTCGTTTTCCTTTTGCATAATATGCATAATACAGAAAAATAAGATTAATAATTTTAGATCATTAACTCTTCTTAGTAAAGTTCCCCTCCCCCCCTCTCTCTCTCTCTCATGAAATATGGAATCCAAATCACTACTGCACAAGTTATCGTAAACTGAAATCTGGAAAAGTTTGCAAGTGGTAAGAAAAGTACATGTAATACTGTACTAGACATTATAGCGTAATAGAGGGGGAAAAAAAGAAACAAATTTTCCCGTCTGTGGTTGCAAACACACGACCTCATGCTCCAATATCAAATGTGTGTGTGTGTGTGACACACACTCTATCCATTTGGCCACAGTAACTGTAGCTGTAAAGCAATATACCATATACAGAAAGATGTCAAACACTATTCAAAGAAATTAGTTTATTTCTTGTCTCAATAAGCAACCGCTCCAAAGTCACAAAGATAAAGCTGCATACATTAATATCTGCGTAAAAATAATTATAAGAAATAGATCAATATTACGATTGGGTTACTGACATATCATTTCCATATGATTTAATAATAGGATACACGTGGAGACAATACATCCATGCAAAATGCTCTAAACTTGTTGAAAATTAAAATCTCTGAACATCTCAGATTTTAGAAATTGAACAAAATATATGACTTCTTATTAAAAGTTGAAAATGTCATGATGTTGATTCAAATTTCCGGGTACTAACCACTGTTTTTGACAATAAAACAAGCGATATATGAAGGTTTCATTTACTAACTTTGATCACGATTTTTTTTCATGTTCAACAAATATAGGCCAATCTTTGTGGCATTTTCTAGTAAAAAAAATGGGATCCACGCCTGACCCCGCATTGTAAGCGGGTTCACGAGTTATCCTGGCAATAGTTATCGAGGGAGAGGTGTATATCACAGTGTAAGTGTGGGCTTATGATAAGTTTTAACCTCACAAAATTGACCAAAATATTAATTTTTAAAGCACACAGTTCAGATCTTATATCAAATATGGTACATAAAACTGTCTTACTCTTTGAATCATTTCCACTGCCCGCTGCACAAATGTTGGTCCTTTCATCTTGTGAACATATAGACATTTGGGTGACCAACGGACATGTTCAATCCATGGATCATCTTCCCTTATCCACTGTCGCATGCCAACACCACAGTGAAAACAATGCACGCAGTCGTTTAGTCCTGAAAAATCAGAGTTGCTACATACTGCACAACTAGTTCCAAACTGTGTTAACTACATGTATTTATCACCAAGTCTTAACTCATGTGCCCTAAAATTATATATTTAAGTCCACACACTATGTAATGAATATTTACTGGTATCTTCACTAAACCCTGATCTGAGATGGTGTACAATTATGGTGGATTACATATGTCTCTTATTAAAATCAGTCTTATTCAGTTGCATTCACATGTACGAAATGAGCAAAAAGTAAATTTTAATCCAGCAGGCTGACCACACATACAAATTTTTCCATGTTCTGCGGATTTTGTTGCAGTTATTGAAAGTATGGACTACTGGATGAGTGGAGACTTTCTTAAAGGATTTAATATAACATTTTAACTTCATACTTTTTCGAAATCTTGTATTTTGACTTCATGTTCTTTTCAATAATTCTGCAGTAAACAAAAATACTGAACGGCAAGCTATGACTTACTTAAAAATACCATGACAAATATCTGGAGTTCCTTATCAATTTTCTACAAATGCAGATTGTCTACCATAAATGTGGACAAAAGTGGGGGGGTGCAAAATCTCTGTGGTCAGCCTTATCCAGTTGAAACTAAATCTGTTTTTGTAATACACGTATGCACCCAATGCTAAGTCCAAAAATTAAAAACTATAAAAATGGAAAAATTGCTGTGATGACATGAAAATCTTGTAGGGTTATTCACATAGGTATGATATTATGCATACCAAATCTCATCTGTCTCATGTTGGTTTTTGTCATAATTGTTCTCACAAGGATTTTGTAAAATAATAGTTCAAAAAGTCCAAAAATGTGTCAAGAAATAATTGAAAAACTGCTCTAATGGCCTGAAAATCTAATTACAGGTCATTTACATCTAAATACAAATATAACTATCAAACTTGACTTATCTCAGAAAATTTTGTTCATAGTGCTAACAAGATTTTTATCACAAAATCCAAGTCCAAAAGTTCAAAAATATCTAAAACGTTTAAAAATTTTGTAATGGCCTACAATATGCTTACAAAATTTCAATTGTCTACCTCAAGTAGTTTGTGTTTGATCATGATAAGATTTTTGTCAAAAAAAAGTCCGAAATGTTCAAAAATGTGTAAAAAAAAAATTGAAAACTTGCTGTAATGACCTGAAAATCTAACTAGGTCATCTACTTGTGACCATGAACAAATTTGTAAAATTTCATGGCTCTAAGTTTAAATTTTTGTGTGCTATCATGCTCAAAGAGATTTTGGACAGGCATATGGACAGACAGCAGCAAAATGATATGCTCCCTACTGCTAATGCAGTGGGGGCATACAAGTATTCCATGTATGCAATGAACTGTGATGATGGCTTGGCACTTCTATAATACTGTAAATTCACTATTTTTCATGGGGTACCAATTTCATGGATTTCATTGTTGCTACAAACCATGAATTTAAAGACTCAACAAACAATGATCTTTCTGGGGAAACAACACCTCATCCCAAAACAATGAATTTATGTACCAATGAAAATGCCACTATTCCCAAAACCATGAAAACTAATACCCACAAAAATAAACGGTTAACTTCCTTACAGAGGACAAATGCATGAACAAAATAATATGGACTTGTTCGTAACCTGCAAAGATCAAGGCTATTCTGCTCATGAAATGTGTGAATTTATAAGTGTTGAAAGACTGCTTTTGGTATTGCACAAGCAACAATTAAATTCCTATCATGAGTTATTTTAGTTCTCCAAGATTAATATAGCCTTGGTTGATTAGAGTTTCCCACAACTGACCTATAAACTATGCTCCTCCAACTTGTTAACATTTTCAACTTTATTTTTACATCAAGTATTTTACTGAAAGAAATATACATAACAAACTTCAAAAGCACTTCTGAGTACACACCAAATCTTTTACCAAATGTATGTCCAAAAAGGACACTTTATAGAAATATGGATAAAGAAGCTAACAACTGTCAGAAGATTGACTCTCTAACTTGTCAGTGGTCCACTGGGATCACCAATAGGGAACAAATGACTGACAGTTGGTGCTAGTGCAAGACCTTCATAGTAGAATCCGCATTCGGCCATTTGCTCTGGTCTCTGATGCAGCTCTGCTGGCCATCCTTGGTACGAGTTTATCCTCATGTTCTTCACAGCATACTGCAGATGTTTAGGTTGTGGCTCTTCCACAGAGTTTGCATATGCTGAACTAATTCGCTGGATGCAGGTTTCATCTACTCTGATTTCATTTTTTCCTCTTCCTGATGACCACTGCTGTATCAAGCATAAAATATGACTTATCATTTACTGGTGAGATAAGTCCTTCCAAGTGGTACTTTTTTATGCATTACTCATGTATGATTTTCAACACGCATCTTGTGACACAATCTTACACATAACAACCATATAGATTACTGTATATAGTTCTAAACAATGCAAAACTGGTGAAGCTGGACAAAATTGCAAGTTTCCATTTTTATGCTTTTGACTTTTTTAATCTCTTGAAGTACTTCCAAAAAATGATTAATTTTGAAATTATTAAGTTGATTCAGTTTTTTGAACTGCCACTACTAGTCTACTGCATACATGAACAAGGGTCCCTCGAAGGGACTGGCACTCTACTGGCAAAAAAGAATTTCCCAGGAATTCAAGATAACAATATTTCCTCCTTTTAACTGCCGAGTGTTGAAACGATCTCTGATATTCTTCAGCAATAACGAGATTTTCAAATTAGCTGCTGTAATGGCTATATTGGATGTCAGATTGGCACCATTTTCATTTAGGACCAAGTAGACATCGTTAGATATGACCATCCATTCAGGAGAAGTAGTGACAACATTTTCAAGATGGCCCTCGATCCAGCCATATTGGATGTATGACTGGTACCATTTTCATTCTGGACCAACTACATGTAGTATCATAAGAAGTCTACTGGTGAAAACCCGATGCTGATATAGCCATCCATTTGGGAGATGTAGAGATAACAATATTTTCAAGATGGCCACCATGGTGACCCTAGTGGGGATCAGTTTGCATCATGTTCATTTTGGACCAACTAGACACCAAAAGAACTCGTGATGAAAGCCAATGTCAAAATGATTTTCCATTTAAGAGTGGCAATATAAAGATTTTCATCATGGACATCAGATCGGCGCATTTTTAATTTAGGACCAAACTATACATCATAAAAAGTCATTTGGTGAAAGCACAAGTGAAAGCACAATGTCGATATAACTTTCTGTTTTGGAGGAGTAATGATAACAAGATTTTCAAGATGGCTGCCATGGTGGCCATATTGGATATTACATTGGCACTATTTCCATTTAGAACCAACTAGACATTATAAGAAAACTAGACATTACAAGAAATCTTTTGGTGAAAGCAAAATGTCGATATGACCAGTCTTCTAGGAGATGTAGCAATAACAAGATTTTCAAGATGGCCATTGTGATGGCCATATTGGAGGTCTGATTGGCACAATTTTCATTTATGACCAACTAGACATCATAAGTAGTCTCTCAGTGAAAACCCCTTACTGATATGACCATTAATTCCTGAGAAGCAGTGATAAGATTTTTACGCTGGCCACTGTGGTGGCCATACTGGATGTCCAAGCAGCACCATTTTCAATTAGGACCAACTAGACATCAGATGAAGTATTTCAGTAAAACCCATGTTGATACAACCATTCATTCAGGAGCAGTAGCAATAACATGATTTTCAAGATGGCCACCACAGCGGCAGCCACACTGAATGTGCAAGTGGTACCATTTTCATTTAGTAACAACTAAACATCACGAGAAGTATTCTGGTAAAAACGGCATGTCAATATGACTTTCTGTTCAAGAGTAGCAAAAACAAGATTTTTAAGATGGCTGTGCTGTGGTGACCATATTGGACATCACATCGGCACCATTTTCATTCAGGACCAACAAGACATTATAAGAAATCTTTTAGTGAAAACCCATGTTGATATGACCATCTATTCTGGATGTCCGAGTAACACCATTTTCAATCAGGACCAACTAAACCATGGGATGAATGTGCGTGTAAAGTTTCTTGACAATCCTCCAAGTAGTTTAGAAGGAGTAGTGATAACAAACTTGTGCTAACAGACAGATGACAGATGGTGGACGACGAACAACAGACCATTTCATAAGCTCTCCTTAGTCTATGACCAGCAGAGCTAAAAATCAAGTTTTCCCAGATTTCATTGTCTACATATAAGTGTTGTAACAACTGACTAAGACTAATGCAATAAATACAATTTACCAAATAATTAATGCTTTGCCATGAATACACATTTTTGAAAAGAGACTTTGGTCAGTGTATGAAAAAAAGTTACAAAAGCATTGAAAATAAAGGTGGTTTGTTTAAATTATGCAAAAAGACAGATTTTGAACCACAAACAAAGTCTATATGATATAAATCAGCTTCTGTTCACCTGTGAACTAATAGCAGATTTAAGCAAGAAATAAGCTTTTTTCTGCACATTTGCTTAAGCCTCCACTGACCTATTATAAATGACACAGAGGGAAAGAGTAAATTATACCTGATGAGAAGCAATCTAATAATAGTACTCTTCACCACCCCTAAACCCAAAACAGTTAAATAATTCAACAACTGGGTGAAAGGACCAAATGAGGGTCAAGCAACTTAAAGATGCACAACAAAATACATGTTGCCTATTGTTTGCCTTTAACTCATGACTCCCTGCCCAATAATCAAGTACCAACAACCACACTATTTGCTTGTCTATTATTTAATGACTTACTTCAGTGTCAGCAATTCCTCCAGATGGATTCATCAATGTCTCTGAGGGAGATCCAACGGCTGGCAGTTCAACTGACCTGGCATCACTTCCTCCCTTATGTAAATTCACTGGTGAAGTTGGCTTGTTATTTATTCCATTGTCTGCATGGAGTTGCTCGTCATGTGCACTTCTTGGAGCATCTATCTGGAAGGGCTGCTCACCAGCTGCATGTGCTGTTATTGGGGGTAGACTTAGACCACTAACATAACCTCCCACATCAGTTTGTAATCCACTAGGTGTGTCTTCGTCTCTGCATCTAATATCACTGTGTGAAAATTCGGCATCAGGTAGTGGGGCATTATTACTTCCATCTGATGCTCTAAGAAGCTGTTCTGATGTGACATTTGATTCATATCTGCCAGTGGATTGTCTGCTATCTGGCTGTACTAGAGCAGGAAGCACATTCAAATCACTAACTGGTCTGGCAGGTGAAGATGTGGCGGTGGCAACTGGAATGTTAACCTCATGATTTCTCACTCTAAACTCACAAGTGGGAGAATGCAAATTCACTGGGTCCTCAGCAAGGTCACGTATATCTACCAGGATTCCACACCATGGACATACCACTGTGTCTGTTGCAGCATCATACACAAATCCTGCCTGGGCCAGTCTTACCCTATTTTCAAAATGTATGGGAAATGTCGCAATCATACTGTTCTCATTCTGATAATTGTTACTTTGTCTGATGAAATGTCTTGGTACTAATTCTACCACATATACATAGCACATATAATTTATTGGACAAAGATAATTTGTAGAACTGTTCAGTTGCTTAAGGTATGCATATACTTTCTGAAATGGGGGAATTTTTATGTGCCTCTGCCTAATATCTTTAAAAAATGAAATAAAGCCATAGTCTCCTTCTTTTCTATTCATTTGAGAGTTATTTACTGAAAGCTGGCCTGTGTCCTCCAAGTCTGGCTCTAACTTCTCTTTTAATATACATTTCCACTTCCAACCATCTTCTTTCATACTCTTTCTTGTGTGCAATTTCCTGTCACTACTAAATTTATCTTGATCTTCACTGACTTTTCTCTTGATGTCGGGTGGTTTCTGCTGATGTTCTTTTAAATCTGAAAAGTTGAAATAGGATTGTGAAATGTCTTATTGCAGCTACAAACAGAACTTGACTGGAGTTTGAGTCACTTAAAATCTGTATTAGGTTTGGGACATTGTCCCTGATATTTAATAAAACAACTTCACTTCAACTCCAGCCTCCAAAAATGAATCAAAGTATCCATGACAATGATGAGCAAATCAGAAGAGAGTCATGCAAACAAGTGTAAATGGGAAAAAAGTAATGCTGATCACTGAATTTTTTTTATAGCAAATAATTCCGTAATCATCCAACATCTTGATGATATTGGCCTATTTACCAAGTTTAATTAAAATCAGGTCAAAAATATCTCTTCAGTAGTAAGAAGCTCACTCAATCTGATCAAAGATCACCTCATTAACATACACAGATCTCACTCAATAAAAATCACTGGCTATCTTGATGATAAAAGCCTATTAAATATGAATATCTTATAGGAAACAGAATGAAAGTGATAACTAGCTTAGCAAATCTGATAGAAAATCACCTCATTAATATATGTAAATCATACTAGTAACTATATTCATCTGAGATCTTAATGATCAACAAGGTCAGCCAATCAGACGCAAGATCACCTCATCAATATGCAGCTATCTTTCTCATTATTCAGCTTATCTGAGAGCTTGATATCAGCCCACATTCCAAGTTTGATCAAAATTGGATCATAAATATTGCCTCCAGAGTGGTAAGAAATCTCAGCCAATCAGATGCAAGATGACCTCATTATTATGCATGGATCTCTCTCTTTATCTAATTCATCCAAGATGTTAATGATATATGCCCATATTCAAAGTTTTAGCAAAATCAGATCAGAAATAGCAGAGATGCCAGAACATAAAAATGCTTATCAGGAATCCTGGAGTCAATTTCTAAAATCTATGCATCACATCTAGAATGGATAAAATGTCTGTCAAAAGGAACAAACTTCTTAACTCATATTACATCTTCCTACGAACCTATGCATACCTGTGCAGTCATTAACAATCAAGATCTGACCAGATTTGATGCTGTATCCATTACTCCAATTCCAGAAGCCTAAGTACCATCATTGTTATTGGCCAAAACAATAACAATAAATACCAATTTTCCTCTTGAATTAACTGCATCTTTCTTTCCTCATAATTTTTCTGCCATACTGAACCTGTTTACAGCATCACTGACTGGTTTCCTGTTTAGAACACTGTCTTAACAATTCAGAAAATATATTCTATGTACCAGTTGATAATAGAAGCCCAAATCCAAGTTTGATCAAAACTGGATCACAAATATGGTCTCCATAGTGGTACCAAGTTCTGCCAATCAGATGAATGATCAACTCATTATTATGTATGGATTTTGCTCATTATTGAACTTCACAAGATCTTGATATAAGCTCATATTCCAAGTTTAGTATAAAACCAGATCAGAAATATGGTCTCCATAACAATCTCAGCCAATTATATGCAAGATCACCTCATTATTATGAACATATCTCTCATTATCAAACTCGTCTAAGATCTTGATAATAATTTAGTGCAAGCCCATATTCCAAGTTTTATCAAAAACCAATCAGAAATACAGAGATGCCAACCCATAACAATACTTGTCAGAAATCACGGAGTCAATTTTTCAAAATGAATGCAGCCTGTCTGGAATGGATAATATGTTTATTAAAAGGAACAAACTCCTCAACTCATGCTGTATCATCCTATCAACCTACATATACCTGTGTACAGTTGAAAACAATTAAGGTTTAACTAAAATTAATGTTCTATCCATTAATCCAATTCTCAAACCCTGAATACCATCATCATTACTAGCAAAATAATAATCATAAACATTATTTTCTTCTGTGAGTTGTCTGCATCTTTCTTTCCTCTTTATATCTGTTGCCATATTTAACATATTTAGGGTCTCAATGATGACTGGTTTCTTCTTTAGTGCACTTTAGTGTATTTTAGAGTCAGAAACTATCATGTATATTCTATGTACCAGTGTGTCATACTGCTGAAGAAATACTTTTCTCCCTACCTGGTTCTACAAAAAAGATCCTGTTTAAAATTGCAGAACAAAAACTAGTGATTTTCCAGAATTTTTTTCAATATAATTTGTAATGTGGATGTCCAAGTAGAACCATTTTTCATTTCGGACCAACAAAACATGATAAGAAGTCTTCTGGTGAAAACCCATGTCAATATGACTTTGTGTTCAGGAGTACCATATATACTTGTTTATAAGTCAACATTTTTTACCGAAAATTCAATTCATGCAGAGTAGGGGTCGTCTTATAAGGGTGACATACGTACAATTTAATAAATCTAAGGTAATATTAGAAAGTTTAGATGTTTGCAGTACGTACAAATACTGTCAAATATTTTTACATTTTGATGCCACTATTCCCATCCAGAAATGCATATATGGCACATGACGGTATTCATCACACAATACTTGTATCTACAGTTATTTGGATTTTAATAATTTGTAAATATTACCAGTAAATTAAATACTACCCACCCCAAAGTGAAGTGTCCATCAATGTTCTTTGCTGTGGGTGTTTACTAATAAGTACATGTATGTTGCTTTCATTTTTGTGCAAATCCAAACAACCTGTATTTGTATTATATTTTGTGTTCTGATGTATAAACACTGCGTTTGATGCAATGAAAGTTTTGATTTGATTTGTTTTCCTTTGCTATATCTTATTCCCCAGTGATATTTTCTAAAATATCTGCCAGTGCATGTGGGCTGATAAGCCCTTGGCTTGTAAAGGCAACCCCCACTTTGTTTTCAAGTTGACATACCTTTGATCGAGACTCAAATTTGATACTTGTTCAGTACCAAGTAGAATCCTACAACTCCCTAGCCACATTTGACCCTAATCCCTTAATTTGTAAAGGCAGCACTCACTTTGTTTTCCCACATGACAACCCTTTAATCAAGCCGCTAATCTGATACTTGATACAAGTAACAGGAGGGTGGTTATTTGAACTCCCTGTGATCTTGTCACACAAGTGACACCTGTTCAGTTGCATCCTTTAATAGATTTCACAGACTGTATGATCAAAGTGTCACTTACAGAGCCCAAACTCAGTCTCCACATAAGCACCTGCATATGACAGTAAAGACGAGGAATTGGAGTCGGACGATATTTATGACGACCAGGCAACGATGAAGAATTTTATAAATTTATTTGGTGACAAAATAAAATAAGGATGAATTCATGGGCTTTGTACCAGATGACATTAGACAGTGACATTTATAGGATACTGTGAATCACAAAGCGTGGACTTGACTTTCATTGTTTATTTGTAAGACATTCAGAATTAACCTATTATGAGATACTGTTCATTTGGATCATTCTGGGCTACTATTTTTATACCAGTATGTGACCTATAATAGAATTCATGGATTTATCATATAAATGGATTTAAAATGTCAAGCATTAAGGATTTCTATGGATTTTATTAGGAAGATGGACAAAATGTAAGTTGTCGATTTTATTTTGACATTCTACTTAATAATAAAATTTTATTTTACACCGGTTTTATCTTTATTTTTCCCTATCGATCTATCCGGATCTGACTTGCAAAATACACCCCAGCTTAAAGCAGGGTCAAAGAGAAATGATGACTAAAAAGACATGATAAGAAGTCTTCTGGTGAAGATCCATGTTGATATGATTTTCTGTTCAGGAGTACCAGTAGCAAAAAAAAGATTTTCAAGATGGCTGTTGTAGTAGCAATACTGGATCTCAGATTGGCATCATTTTTAATAAGGACCAACTAGATATCATGAGAAGTCTTTTAGTTAAAACCCAATGTTGGTATGACCCTCCACCAAGGAAAGTAGTGATAACAAGATTTTCAAGATGTGGCAACCATATTGGATACCTGAACAGCACCATTTTCATTTAACACTAATAAGACCTTGGAATGAATGTGTGTAAAGTTTCATGGCAATCCTCCAAGTAGTTTAGGAGTAGTGATAAACTTGTGCTAATGAACGAATGCATGTAGGATGATGAACAACAGATCATCCCATAAACTCTTCTGCTCTATGGCCAGAAGACCTAAAAAAAATTCCACTTGTTGCCCCTGGTGATTACTGAACTTGTCAGAGATCTTGATGATATAAGGCCATATGCCTAGCTTGATCAAATCTGTAATCTGAGAAATATGTTCTCCAGAGCAGATGCATTATCACTGCAATAACATAAATGGACCTTGCTCATTATCAAACTCACCCGAGATCTTCATCATATAAGCCCATATTCTAAGTGTGATATAAAACTGGATCAGAAATATGGCCTCCAGAGTGGTAAGAAGCAATTGTTGATGGATGCATCATGGACAACAAATGACTTATGCAGGACAATATGATAGGCATGAGAATGAAAAAATTTAAAAATCAATGAAGATCAACAACTTCCTTGAATAATGTGTACCCCCTCAGCAAATGTTTCATTCTTGAGCATATTAGACCAACCCAATAACAAAAAACTTTTTCAGATATGTGTTATGTGTAAAATCCCTGAAATCAGGGAATTCCATTGAAGTTAAGATACTAGTGCCTGTAAATGATAACACCGAATGCTGTAAATTTAAGTTGTTCAAAGTCTTATAAAAAAAATGTTCCCTTTTTTGTCTAGCTTACCTTTCAAGTAAAAAAATATAAAATTTTATCACCGAGTTGAATATAAAATACTTTAATCTTGACCTGACTGTAGAGTGAGGATGTGTTTACAGATGGACTTGCACACAGATGTCAAAGTGACTGCTATAATGATCTCCAGCAATGACAATAAAGCTGCATGTATACAATCTGGTAAAAACCAAACAATTACTAGGTTATGATGCAGAACCCAAGTTAGGGAGACAGGTAATCAGGGGTCATAACTCCTCTAAATGATGACAAAGAAAGCTGAATATCCAACTTGTCTAAGCTGTATTCTCCCTATAAATCTGCATGTGTAGTGGTAAACATAATTTCAGTTTGGTAATCTAACTTCCAAAAAGTCCACATTACCATGAATAGTCATAAAAATACTGAATATGGTAGGTTTTCAGAAATGTGGGAAACCAATTTATTCTAGTAAAATATGTTTCTTCAATAATACTAACCTGATCATAATACCTTAGGAGAACTACTACTACTGTACCTCACAAATTCAGCCCTCCCAGGCTAAAACTTTTAAGCTAAGAAGCTAAAAGTTATCTGCCTTCATAGGTGACAGTTAGAGTGATCTCCCCTTGATACAGGGATTGGCGCCAAATCCCATGAATACTTCAGTTACTACTGGAGTGGAAGGCATGCTCTCTATATGGATGTAACTATGGGGAGGCTGGGAGGATGTAGGTGTATTATGATTGCTTAAGTATTATTAAAGAAACATATTTTACTAGAAAAAACTGGTTTCTTCTTCAAATATGTTACCCGATCATAATACCTTAGAATAGGTAAGAGGTGGAGGGAGTTACATCCCCTTACCCCAGAGAGGCCATCTCTGGTTCCTACGGTATGTGAGACAACTTCTAGATAACCCAACTGGAGAATAGACACCATAAGTCAGGGAGTGACTTTGAAAGGGAAATTGTTCCCTCCCACAATCCAGTGAAGTTGTGAAGCCACATCCTTATGAAGCTGTCAAAAATGTTGCGCTACAGATACAGGTCCCACCAGGTCGAGCTGAGCCTTTTGGGATGAAAGATCTCAGAGATAAATGCTGGAGAAAGTGGACTCTGACTTCCATGACACAGCGTGGATAATGTCAGTTAGGGAACAGTTTTGCTTGAATGCAATGTTTGTGGCGACTGCCCTACCTTTATGAGTAGAAATGAAAGTGCCTGTGCTGATATGTCGTCCTTTCCCTCTTTGAGAGGTAAGAAGAGGCAGGATCTCCCTTGACGCACTGGCTCTGTCCTTTCCAGGTACCACTTTAGAGCTCACACTGGGTCCTGTAGACAACCTTGAGATGAAGTGTCCAGAGTAGACTGTGAGATCACTACAAAAGTCTGATTCCCCATGAATGGGAACCTGCTCTTGACAATGAAAGCAGGAGCCATCATGAGTGATACTGACCAATCCTGTCGGAACTGCAAGTAGTTCAGGTCAACTGATAGAGCAAATATTTTGTTGATTCTACCTGCCGTCACTAAGGCGAGGAAGAACCAGGTCTTATAGAGGTGAATCAAAGAGACCCTCAAGAGCGTTTCAAACAATGTCTTATTCAGCCAGGTTAGTACCCATGATAGATTCCACTTGGGGCACAGAATCAAAGCCTTAGGATGTGTGAAATCTAAAATTAGACAGAAGATCAGATAAGTCTTTGTTTTTTCTGATATCCTCTCTTCCATGATGACACAACATATCAGAGATTGTGAAATGGTAGCCTTTGTTTGTGATTGGTGCTGTTTCTCTTCGAAAAGCCATAGTAGGAAGTTAGCTATCTGAGGTATTGATGCATGCAGTGGTGCAATGTGTTCTTGAGCATACCACTGTGCAAAGATTCTCAAGTTTTCATACGCTTTTAAAGTGGAAGGCCTTCTCGTCTGAGCAAATCTCTCCACCACTGGTTCAGAGAACTGTTTGTTCTTGAGGGCTTATTTAAGGTGAGCCAGATGTGCAGATTCAGCAACTCTGGGCTGGGATGAAACACCTGCCATCATGATTGTTTGAGCAGATGAGGAAACATTTTGATTTTCCTGGGGATTTCCGCTGCTAGATTGATGAGGTCATTGATCCATGATTTTTCCCACTTGAGTGGAGCAATCAGGTTGAGGTGACACTCTGATTCTCTTGCTTTCTGTATCATCTTCAGTATCTGACGTGTTGGAGGGTAAGCGTACGAGTCAAGACCATTCCAAGCTATGCAAAGAGCATCAACTGCCCAGGCCTTCGGATCCAGGACTGGTGAGACAAAGGTTGGGTGTTTGGCATTCCACCTTGTTGCAAATAGATCCACCATTGGTTGATCCCAGCGATCACATATGTGAGTGAAAACCAAGGGATGAAGAGACCATTCTGTTTGTATTAGTTGACTCTTCCGGGACAGTATGTCCGCTAATACATTTAGTCAGCCTGGAAAATGCCGAACTTGTATGTGGATTTGTCATTTAAGACACCATCGTAGAAAATTCCAAACAAGAATGCAATGGTCTCGGGACTTGGTTCCCCCTTGCCGTCCAAGTTAATTCACCACAGTGGAAATGGCGGACAGAATGAGAACACCCTTTCCATGTAGTTCCTACTGCAACCAATGAAAGGCTTTCAATATGTCTTAAGAATGTTGATATGCAAACAACAATCCTGAGTGGGCCACACTCCACTGGCCTCCTGGAATGGTGGAAGAAGGTGTGAACCCAACCTCTGTGCTTGCATCCATACAGACCATGATTTCCGGAGGTTGCACCTGTGAGGGGATTGAGATTGTTATAGGTTGGTCCAAGGGGCCAAGTCTCAACCTCCATTGGGACAACAGAATCATTTGTAATCGTCTCATAAAAAGGCGACATAGGACAATGTGGTCCACTGCCACAGAGAGCAAACCCAGTAGGTGAAGAATTCTCAGGCTGAGAGACTGTCCTGGGTAAGCAATGAAGCCACCATTGTACTGATTTATAATGCTCGTTCTTGAGGGGGACATACTCTGTTTATGTGTTTTGAATGCCATACCTAGATGGACAAAATGTTGTTATGAGGTAAGATTTTTTCTTGTTTACAAGGAATCCAAGGTTGAGAAGGAGAGTAACAAAGGATATCATGTTTTGCTCCAAAATATAACTCACCTGATGTTTTTGCAGACAGTTGTCCAGGTAGTTTGATGCTGCTGCTGTGGAGGTGGTCCTGACATGGGCCATGACTCTGTCCATTTGACGTGTGAATACCCAAGGACTGATGTTGGGTCTGAATGGGAGTGCCCTAAACTGGTAAACAGTGTCTTTGTAAGCGAACTGCAGTAACTTCCTGAAAGTTTTGTGAATGGGGACGATTAGATATGTATCTTGTTAAGTCCACAATGATTGAGCCGTCTCCCTCCTGAGCAGCATTCAAAACCCTTTTTGGTGTTTCCATCTTTCTCGAATAAAAACCCGGTGAATTTACATAGTGAGCGCCCTTGCCTGGAGGAGGTTGTTGATTTCTTGCTGCAGAGTGGTCGCTTTGAATCAATAGGGGCCTTCCCCCCACCAGCATATCTGCCAAGGGTAGCATGAAAACAATGTCATTTTTTGTTATAGGGAGGCTGGCTTGGAGAGAAATGCAGGCGAAATGATCGCCTCCTCTCTGCCTCTTGTCCACTTTCATTCTTGAGGAGTATGGTCTTCTCCAGTTGTAAGGTCGGTAGGACTGCTTCCCAGTGCGCTGTGTCCTTGGGGAGTCCTTGCAATCCTTTTGTTGATTTCCCAGAAAATCCCCCCACTGTGGCTGAGACTGTGTGTGAGGGAAATTGGTCTCCTTGTTGGCTTGTTTGCAGATTTCATCAACTTGACCATTAAAGAGTAGAAGGCTGCGAGTGTAGCTTGGCCTTATGGTGATCTTTAAGAAAGGTGGAGGTAGAGAGCACGGCATCTTGTTCCGCCAATTGTAAGTTAGTAGCTGCTGTTACTGCATTGGCCAGGGTATGTTGGGCAGCTCTGTTTAAGATGCGGGCCGTTCTGGAAATGGACTCCCATGCATGTCCTGTAGAATTCAGGGTGGGAAATGATAAACTGTGTTCAGCCTGTTGAAAGATTGCCATGGATACCAGGTACAACATAGAGCCCACTGCCACAATGTTGCGAACCAACTGCTGTGTGTCATTAAAAGACTTCCAGTCCATGCATACTGAGTATAGTTTTTTAGCTCAGAACTAGAAGAGTCAGAATGACAGTTAACCATCTTTGTGTTGCATGATCTACTCCTCGCCTGATCTCAGATACTATGGAGATCTTGCAGCTCCCCCGAAGTAGAGACGCAAAGATTCTCCATATTAGGGCTCAGTGCAACCCACCTGGGGTATTACTGTGTTTGTTTGTGAGACGACGCTACCCCACCCTCCCATAGTTGGGGGGGGGGGGTGCACTAGGACCCAGCAAGTTGATTGCCCTTAACAACAGAAGCTGCCTTCTTTAGAAGATGCACTATCATGTCTAGGGAAGGTGCTGCTCCTCCCTCTTTTGTTCAGGGGAGCGCACTCTCTCCCTTGAGAAATATCTGTTACTACCTCACAGGTTGTGACAGTATTTCTATCCGGGAAGATGTTATCTCTCCCTGTTTAATTAGGGGAGATGCAGTCAATTCCATCTTGCCTAGGAAAGGTGCTGCTCCTCCCTCTTTTGTTCGGGGGAACACACTTGATCCCTTTAGAAAGATCTGTTATAGCAGTATTTCTACCCATGTGAGATGTAATTGATCATGAAGGGGAAGAATGTGCTTCCTTCCTCTTCATATAAATGTGACGGCTTTCTGCAAGGTCTGAAATGTCGTCTGACCATAGACAACACATGGGACATCTGTCCATTCGTGTACATTTTGTGCACGATACAAATTGAGTGAGTGTCCCACGGGCCTTACCTATGCCCACATTTACCAACTGTTTGAGACATCTGAAAAAATAAAGTTCTGAAACAAGAAACTTTAATATGACAAAATAAGAGAAATGATAATAATAACAAGGGTTGAGTCAGCCTCGTTGTATCTCTTTACTACTATTTTTTGTATTGTAAAAAAGAATGTCTGAGTTTATTCGGTTTGTTCTGTTGCCAAATTATAAACACAAGAACATCATTGTCGGGTTGGAGTAATGTTTATAAAAACTAATAAACAACTGTTATGAGATTCTGTGTCATGACCACGTTATTGCATTAATAACAATAATCAAAGTAATGTCGAGAAACCCATTATTTGTAAATACTGTTTTAAATAGCTAATTTTCAAGAAACCAAATTAGTGAGTACCTAATTCTACCACAATGTCCTATGCCCTTACTGTAAGTTACATTAGGAGGAAGGAGGGTACGTGGCTCATGATGCGATAATGCATGAATGAAAATTATCAATGTTATTCTTATCAATTTACAAATTTGATAAATACGGACAGAGGTTTAAAGTTCACTACAAAGAACTATAATGACAAGCTCTGGTTAATTAGCATGAAACCATTGCACTTGTAGACATTTTCTCTTCATAGTGGTTCCATGTGTTGACTTAATGGTTTTCCGGAAAAGAATGAGGACACACTATAGCGCACGGGCTGATGACACAGATCGGACTGGGTCGATACAAGTGTTCTAAGAAATCTCTCGAACAGGGAGTTGGTGCATCTAGCATGGATGAGGTCTTTCCATGCAGAAAGGTAAAGCTTAATAATAGTGACAGGTAAGTTATTAATGACATTAAAACTAAATTTCAGAACTCCTGGATGGAGTTTGACTTTGTGAAGCGCAGCAGCAAGGGGGAGCATTTTATTTTTTGCACACACTACAAACACCATATCGACATTAGTTTGAACAGCCAGTCTCATATGAGTGCCAAGATGAACACAAATGACATCTGTATTATCTTCACCGGACTCCTGAACTACTGAAAGCAGCAAAGATTGCATCTAATTAAGAAAATATTTCACTGTCCAACAGATTTTAAAGACAGAAACTTGGTGTGTATATATATATATATATATATATATATATATATATATATATATATATATATATATATAATATATATATATATATGATTTAATGTCTGTGTGGTTGTGTTTATGTGAGTGTGGGTACATGTGTGGTGATGATATTGGACAATGCTAAGTCTACCAACTATTTTTGGTTTGTAAGTATATTAAATGCTTCAAAGAAACCATGTTATTTTCTATTTTATCTAATTTAAAATTCCAGTAATTTCTATATAGGCTTATACGAAAAGATAACTTATTCTCAATTGGACAATGTTGCTTTTTAGGTCACGGACCCCCATTGGGACCTCAAAACACACTTTTTGAGTCCCCAAAACCCCCAACACTGTCTGGGAATATGGCAGGTATGAGATGTCTATGAATCCAGTAACTCACAAGTTATTGCAGAACAGGTGTTTTATCACTTAATAAAATGGGATCCATGACCATACCTGCCTTATAACCATACCTCCCTTCTCACCTATGACTTTCTCTATAGTCATAGAGTGCTGAATATATAAATGGAAGTGCCTGCAGCTGAACCTTTATGTTTCACACGAACTTCTTGACTGGATGAGCTCTGTTCTGCCACTGGTGGATTCATCTCGTCTGCATTTTCTCCAGATGGCAGGACCATCGAGTCATGTGACTGGTTAGGGACTGTTGATGCTTGTCTTCTCATGACCAGGCTGGAAGAACCTTGATCATAGATATGGGTAATGGTAATCTGTGGCTGACCATACACAACAGTGACCATATTGAAAGATGGAGACCACGTGACCAAGATCAAGGACTCCATGGTGTGCAACTGCAAAGAAACCTCTCCTTGACTTTGTGCTATAAGAAAGAAAGCTTTATGTGCACAAATGTAGCATCTTTTCCATTCTGTTGCAGAAGTAACTTCTAGAAGCACTGAAATATTTAAAATAGACATTTCATTACCATATCATATCTGTGGCATTTGTATGAAAATATAACTAATTACTGTGTGTCATGTGGTACACAAAGTGAACTGACCATATTACACTTGTGCTGGTATAGGATGCAGTAAGTGTATACAGGTAACTAACACAAAGTTAGTTACCTGTAGCTATAATATGATTTTGAAGATGGCTATTAATTGGACATGCAAGTGGCACCATTTTCATTTGGGACCAACTAGATATCATACAAAGTAGAGTTGGGTACAACAACAAAATGTGTACCACAGTATTTCTGAACATACTGCAATACATACCATGGTATACTACAATTATATTAAGGACCAATTTACTAGCTACACTACTGATATAATGATAATAGGCAGTGAAACTTTGAGTGGCATGACAACACCTGTGCAAGATATTTCTCAGAGGAGGTCAGTACACACTGACTCAACAAATGAGAAAATATTTAGTGGACTAGAGAAATAACGTAAAATTCAAACAGAGAACGACTACACTCCTGAAAATCTTGGGATGATTCTCAGTCCTATACACAAGGAATACATGTACTCAACACATTAACATATGCTAGTAAATAACTAAAAAAAATGACATTTCTTTTTCTTTTTTTAATCTGAAATATTTGGAGAAGTTGGATTTGGCCCGAATATCTTTCACAACATCATATTAGGCCGCCATGTTGGCATATGTGATGTGTCAAACATGTGATTAAGTTTCATAAATATAATCATATTTGTAATATTTGAAATTTATTTGCGACAAATACAACTATTTTGTAAAACAAAAATAATTTTTGGAATTATTTTGTCATGAAAAATGAAAAAATGCTTTTAATATCATTAAATTTGTAAAAAGATTACTCTCGAATTTCCATACATTCCTTATGGATGGAAACTACAGAAGTACCGGTACAGTGAAAAAGTACAGTTGTACGTACCACCAGAATAAATACAACAGTAAACAGGTAATACTGCACACCTCTAATAAGAAGTCTTCTCGTGAAAACCCCATGTCAATATGACTTTCCTTTCAGGAGGAGTAGTAACAACACTTTTTTCAAGATGGTTGCTGTGGCGGTTGGATTGAACGTCAGATCTGCACCATTTTCATCTAGGACCAACTAGAAATCTGAAGAAGTATTTTCGTGGAAACCCCATCCATTCAGGAGAAGTACCGATAATTAGATTTTCAAGATGGTCACTGTGGCAGCGGATTGGAGGTTCAAGTGGCACTATTTTCATTTAGGACCAACTAAACCATGGGTTGAATGTGTGTGTCAAGTTTAATGCCAGTCCTCTATGTAGTTTAGTAGTGATGACAAATTTGTGCTAATGTACGGACAGACGATGGACAACAGACCATCCCATAAGCTCTCATGGTCTATGACCAGTAGAGTCAAAAACTGTGAGATCTTAAGTTCATTGCGCTAAGAAAAAGGCATTATCAAAGTTGGGTCTCTAGATTGCAGTTCTGACTTTTCTGCCAAGATGCTTTCTGTGAAATTTCTACCATGCAGCTTCTAAGAGGTTACTTATTAGTTTTTCTATTTTTAGCAATGGTGGCCATCTCTGCTAGCAGATCAGCATAATTTGCATTCATTTGAAAGCCCTCTATGCCAGGATGCCTTCTGTCAAATTTAGTCAAATCCTGGTGATCAGCTTTTGAAAAGAAATACCAGTAATTTAAAGATTTTTCTATTTTTAGTAAAGGTGGCTCTATTTTATGGTGGAGCAGCATTATTTTATAATTTTTTGAAGCCCTCAATGCCAGGATGCTTCCTGTCAAATTCTGTTGAACAGTTGTTGTGAAGAAATTGTTAAAGGTTTTTCTATTTTTAGTAACAGAGTGGCATCTCCTGAACAAGTTTAAAAGTCTTTGATGCCAGAATGCTTCCTGTAAAATAATGTACAAATTGGTCAAGCAGTTTTTGAGAATATGTAGATAACAACTGTCAATCGATGATGCATGGTAGATGATGCACAAAGGACCATATCATAAGCTTTCTTGGCCTTATGACCAGGTGAGCTAAAAATCATTTATTTATTGATACAGAGACTAATAAATCAATACGTTTCTACAGCTGATTAGCCAGGCCTACTATGAGAGAAACTTTCTACATGAAGGCATCTTTACCATCATTAAGGTTTTCTATATTGTTCTTTTTGCATGATTAGCTATTGCATTACCAAAAGTTTCTTTTCTCCAAGTCCTCTGTCTTTCACCTTTTTCTGGAACCGAATATTTAATTATCTGAATAATAATAATAATAACAAAAACTCTCATTAAGTCTCTATTTCAAGCAGGAGGAGTGGTATTAGATCAGTTGATAGAGCATTAGACTCATAATCAAAGGGTTCCAGGTTCAATACCCATCCAGGCCTGCCCCGGTCAGCTGCCTTGATATTCCCTTGAGAAAGGCACTTATCTCCCATTTCCCTGGTATGACATTGCCAATAATGTGTTGAAAGCATTGTTAACCAACCAAACAATATTTCAAGAGTTTTACTCCTGTTTATCTGATGAGGTCTGATGCACCAACAACCATCAGATAAATGCAACTGTTGGATAAACAAATGTGACTGAAGATAGAGTTCATTGTTTATGTATGGCTAATCAGACTTAATTAAGCCTGAGGAAACCATAACACTCCCTGACCATTGCGTTTAGGTGCATGCATCATCTATTCATCATCGTGACCTCAAGGCATATCAAAGCAACTCACCTGACATCAGATTATTGGAACAATTAGGCCAATGATAATGTATGTTGGATAAATAAATTGACAATATATACATTTAAAGCATTTTGCATCCAAATGAATATACTGAAGTCAGAGCATGAGACTGTTGGTTAAATACAGTTTTACACAGGAAATGAACTGTTTCATAATTGGTTTTATAAACATGATTGTTGGTTAAATGAAAGGTGGATGTAGTCAAGCAGACTGTACTTAACAACTATTTTTCCTTGATGCCCTCTATATAACCAGATACAATGAATAGTAATAGACAGCAGTGATATTCTAATGCAATCAATATTGTACACACACACAAACATGCACATATTTACAGGATAAACACTCGAACTTGTATTTAAATAAAGACATCACATTTAAAGAAAATATATTATTTAAATTGGGCATGTGCACCCTATGGCCTCTGACCCACTTTTATCCGCTTATTTACATCATACAATGTGGCTTTAAAAATTGCTTATTCGGCCCACAACCTGGAGGAAGCTGCACATGCCTGATTTAAATAGTGCAGTGCTGCATCCAAGAATTTAGAAGAAAGAAGGAACTCCCCACCAGGTTCCCCAACCCCAACAAGGAAGGAACTATGCATTTATATCCTCCCCACTGTTAGTACTCTGTTGGAAAAAAATAAATTATCTGCTAATTTTTAATGAGTTATAACACTTGATAAGTGCTAAATACGGTATATCCCCGCCATGTGGTAGCAATATCAATACCCCTCTAGGCACAATTACAAATGCATGTGCATTGGCTAATTTCTAGAAAATCCCAGTTTGAAACATAAATAGAACTGTATGGTATTGGCTTAAGGAAAGGAGACTGTAATACACTTTGATGCAAAAGATAAAACTATTTGAATTTAATAGTTTTATTATAACTCTCACACAACATTATATAAAACATGTGGGAATTTTATTTCTTTTGCAAGAATTCTCCCCCTTTAAACCTGTATTCTTGTGGGACATGCAAGTGCTTGCTTAATGTGGAAAATCCCATGATCGCACAGGCTGGATGCAACACTGTAGTGTGGATGTAGAGATACTACTGTAACAGTAGAATCCCTTCAAAGTTGGAGAGACTTTACATTTCATGGGAGGGAATTCCAAAACATGCTACCAGAGAAGTGAAGACCATCTTATTGCTGCACATGTAGCACAAGTTTAAGAAAGAGACTGTTACTAGCTGCAGAGTGAAGATTATCATGACCATTTACACCTAACATAACTAGACATGTGTTTATTGAACATGGCTGCACTGCCACAGTTCCTAAAAACTGACCAAAATGCAAAACCTAACCAAGGTGTGACAGATGGACAAACAAGGGTAACACTATATGCCCCACCACTGTTGAATCATTTTAACTCTAATGCCATTCATTCCATTGCTTCATTTCAATGATGTAAATTTAAACTCTATTACTGACATGATATTTAAATTTTTCATTTTTACCTTGATCTGCTTGCATTCTAAGTACAGTTGTGATGGCACTGTGGATCAAGTGACAGAGCTGGGGATTGCAGATCATTATGCTACTAGACCCCTGTACTTTAATGCCTTGAAAGGGTAGCACAGGCTGGTATCCAGGAAAGTGTGATTTATTTTGAAAGAAAAACTTCAAAGCTCTTAGTGAATTAAGCACTTCAATATCCATCTTCCTTCTGCCAACGCTAATATATATGTCATTGTTTGACTGTGTGACAGTTACATCAGTATTGCCTATTTTTACTTTTAAATTTATATAGTCTTGGTAATCCTCACTGTGGACTGTCTTGTGCGTTTCAAAATAATGTCCTTGGTCCAGCATTACTGGCCTTCTGTCACAGTTCTTGTCCTCAAAACCTACAGATGAATCCTGATCTTTGTTTGCTCCCTTTTCAGACACTGTAATCTCACTTACAGGATGATCACTCTTTTCTCTCTGCTGGTCATCAGCTGATTTGTTTTTCTCTATTCTGTCATTCTGCTGGGAACCAATTCTTTGCACACCATTATTAAGCTCCAACTCTGTTTCTTCTGCACTAACACTGCCCTTATCAACATCTATGTTGACCATTTCCTTTTCTTTTACTCTGTTGTCATCAGCCTTCAAATCATGGTCACTATGCTTTTTGACAATATCTTTTGCCAAAGATATTTCTTCAAATGAATCCTTTTGTTCAATTGAACCTCTGATGTCTGCTGTGTGATCAGAAAGTCTAGTTGGATCTCTTTCCATTACTCGATCAGTGAATCTGCAAACAGAAAGGTACAGTATATGACAAGTTGGAGTAAAAAGTAGGTTTTATGCAACAGCAAATGCAATTAGTATCCCAATCCCGGCACTGTCAGTTGTCCTAAGAAGGAAAAAATCTAGATCTGTGTTAAAGCATGGATGTCCCCAATACAGACATGCAAACCTGAAAGTACAAGTTAAAAATATTAAAAAATGTAGACAAATTTGTAGTATTGCCATAACAGCATGAAAATCTCAACAGGTCATCTACATATGCATACAACATGCACAGCCTGTTTCATTTGTCTACATTTAGTGGTTTTCTCTTAATTGTGCTAATGAGGGTTTCATCCCCAAATTAATGATAAGTTCAATTTCATGTCTCAGCACCCAGGGTCAAATCTGAAGGTTGACATGCAGCATGAAATTAGTTACAGAAATTGATCTGTAAACAAAAATGATTCTAGTGCAACATCAGTATAAATGTCGCATCAAGTTTTCTTTTTTCTTTTGATTCTATTTGTTTACACTACTTTGCAAGTTTGCCTGCAATGCCAATTTGTTCTGCTGGTGCAATACAGCACAGTTTGCAGGACATTACCTACTGCAATTGACCTACCTTTGGTATAGCTGTGTAACACTCCTCAAGGTATATGTGCATATCAAGTTCCATGACAGTACAAATATAGAAATAACAAATTGTAAGAATTAAATTGGCCTCAACAAAAAGATGTATTAATGGTCACAAGAGCAGGAATTGATTACATATGCATTTGGTGAATAATGGAATTTCCATACATTAAATATTATATCATGCCGAGGCATCTGGAGTTAAAGCACCTCAACCATAAACACACCACTGCAGCAAATCCAACCTGGTTTGTTCAAGATTCAAACACTCACCATTCATATTACAATTAGTCCAGCACCCAAACCATAGAGCCACTGTGGTTCCTCAGTGAAGCATAACAAGAAACCCAGACATATTTTAAGTGGCACTGAAGCCATTCAGTGGTGGTTATAAACTGCTTGTTTTCCACTGATATTCCATTCAAGTTAAGTGTACTATGCATTGCTTGCATGCAATTCTGTTACAAACGATCAGTCCTCCACTATTCTGGAGCCCTGCTGCATGGAGGCTGTAAAGGGACAACTTCTAACAGACTGTTAAGGAGGTACACCTGCAGTCTCCTCCTATACTTGAAAGGTACTGCATTATCTTCATACATTATGTTTGTTTTTATTTTTGCTGGTTTTAATGGCATTTTTAATACATTATTAGCCATATCATGCCAAGAAAATGGAAGCCAAGTTTTTGTTTCTTGGTTTTGTTGGTTTTAATGGCATTTTTAACACATTACTGGCTATATCATGTCAAGGATATGGGAACTAACTGTCTTTCACAAGGACACACCGATGCAGTTGACCCGGGCTTGCATGGTTGGGTATCAAACCAGTGACTCTTGGATTATGAGTCTGATGCTCCACCAACTGAACTACCACAGCTTCCTGGAAACTAAGTGAACTTCCCAAGAACACACTTAGGCTGCCAAACCAGACTTGTCTGAGTGGATATTGAACCGAGGCCCTTTATAAGTCTGAAGCTCTACTACGCCCTTACACATTAAGATACTGGACTAAAATGGGACTTCTTCTACTTGAGACAGAATTGACCAAAGGGGACCTCAGAGGGACTTCTAACTAATTGGGAACTGCATAGGTACAGAACATCAAAAACTTTAGTTATTAGTGTAAAGCATTATAAGGAACTGAAAGGGGACCAACAGGACTTTACATTATTTTACAGATTTTTATCAGACGGGGGGAGGCTGGTGTCATTCATATTTGATAAATAATATTTTTTGGAATATGTAAGATAAACAGCCATATTTTTCAAATTTATAGGGATTTTACAACAATACAGTGTAACATATGTAGGGGTTTTACATGGAAAGAATATAAAAATAGGGGGATAATGATGTGCTAATATTAGTAATTAAATATAACTTTTTTAAATACCTGAGCACTCACATGAGCCAATATTAATAACATAATGGTTTGAAATAATAATTAAGACACATAATCCATTACTGCTACTTTTTTATTGGATTGAGTACATCCATCATGATGAATCATTCTATGTCCATTTTATTCTATTTTCTAAAAAAAATTGTACATAAAAATTGGCTTGTGCTTCTCCTACAACAATATAGGGATATTATAGGAATTTTGGAAAAATTATAGGAAAAACTAAAGGGATAAAAATACAGCCTGGATTTTAAAGGCATTTATATAAAATATAGGGATGGTCAACATAAACCATTATCAACTGTTTTTGACAGATCAGACAAAGTACTGTCAAAACTAATTTTCACAACAGAAATTACTGCCAATAACAACTACAATGTCAGTGAAAGGTAATTGTCAGACATAGAGTCTATGAATTTCTTATTACCTTATGTGCAAACCATCTACACATTTTTGTCACAGTACATGCATGGTCTAAAACTAAAGTTACTATGCAAAAGCCATTTTGGTATCTGTTGATGGTGGATGATTAAAGTTATTGTGTGGAAATCCTTTTTCTTTTTTGGGTCAGTGCCCTTGACTTTTGACTTTTGACCCCAAACTCGATAGGGTTCTTTCTTACACCAAGTGCAAGCCATCCACAAAGTTTAGTAACTGTATATTGTTGACAACTCAAGTTGTTATGTGGAAACAAAATTGGTAACAGACAGACAGACAGATGGATGGATGGACACTGGATGAATGGGCATACAGCATCATAACATAATAAGCTATGCTTTATGCCAGGTGTATACAAATTGTGGATAACTGCAACAAGCCCGTAAAAATCTTATTTATTACATGTTGTCTATTTACACAAGAAAAAAATATGACCAGTAAATAATGCTTAATCAAAATTTTCGATAAAGGATTTCTTGAACCTATTCACTACTTCTGAAACTATGAAGAACAGGAACAGTCAAAATTACTTTGTATTAAAAGCAGAACATACTGTTTTTCTACATGTTGTTTTCAGTAATTAACGTTGACCTTGTCAATAGAAAAAACTTTTACCTGGCATTTACTTTTTTTAGTATACTGCTGATAATGAATTCCTATGAGAGTAAGTTATCTACATTGAGACTAAATATTTAATACACTTTTGAGAACTGACTGTGTGGCCATTACATGTTATTTTGAATTCTGATCATTTCTAATTTTTGCTCTGAACCAAATAGGATGAATTCTGTCTTACCCAAATGTAATCATATTAGTTTATTGCCAGTGAGCCAAAGATTGCAGGATTCTAGTTCTTCCTCAAGATTTTTTATATGTAATCAGCATCCTGATGTGAGAACATGATGGCACAATCATCTGTATATAATACAAGTTTTGTCATCTGTATATAATAGAAGCTTACAATCGGAACCTATGCTAGTTTACCATATCATTCACATAACACCAAAAAAGAAGTCATCAAATACTACCCTGATGTACATGATATTGCAAAAGGTCTAGATTCTGTATTGTTAACACTGAAATTTGTTGTCTATTTCTTAGACAAGATTCAAACCACTCAACAGACGTAACTCCTAAACCTAATTTTTACAAAATACATCATCATTCACTGTGTCTACAGCTTTTTGTAAGTCAAGTATGATCATTCTAGTGTAGAAACCTTTGGATGTTTGGACCTTAATATGATCAAAATGATGTATCAAGCAGGCATCCATAGAGTACATTCCCCTAAAACCCGACTGTAGTTTATAAGTAAGTTATTCTTGGTAAAGTTTTCAGGTTGAACACAGATTGCTTTTTCTAGAATCTTGAGTTTACTAACAGTTCTGCAATTGTTTGCATCAGCCCTACTATCCTTTTTGTAAAGAGATTGAACCCTAGCTAATTTCAGTTCATCAGACACAATACCATTTGATATAAGGCAAATGAACAATACAAGTAACTGGAATTGTGAAAACACTGCCACCGTCTTGTATAAAACCTTGCTGTGATATTGTCAATGTCTGTACTTTACATGGATTAAGGCTATTCAATTTTTTAAAAATAAAATTATCACTTACTCGATGAAGATGGAGTGTGTTATTATGAACATTTCTTACCATGTAAAACTTTGTAACTCTTTAATAAAATGTTGATCCTGTTGAAAATATATCTGAAGATTGTGGTAATTTCTCAATAAGAGTAGATGCTAAATTAGCAGTACAGTCACTAAAATGATAGGCAATACCACAGAGATGAATTCCTGTTGTATTCTCAATATTTGTGTAAATTATTCACAAGTTCTTACATTCAACCATTAATAATGGATGTTAGACACTTTAATTTAACAGAGGGAAATAGTTTGTTAATCAGGACCAATCAGGAAGACAACAAACACAATAGAATTTAGATGACTTTAACAACAAAACAATGGAAGAGGATGGTCTTGACTGTCATTATCAAAGAGGTTTGTGCAAAATATTTTTTATATAATCTATTTAGATTAAAACATTTTCAATTTAAAATAATAAAAAAATACATCATTCTGTGTTCTGAGCAGCGATTTTAATGATTCTTTACTTGTTTATTGTCAACAATTTTGCATCACACACACACCTCAAAAATGGCAGACTGGCCCTCAATGGAGCCATTATTTGCAACTTCAAGGTAAATCCTACAGATCATACCTCGAATGCATGCCGATAGCTGACATGTGAACCAGCTCGTCTGTTTATGAAACAAGGATTGACAGAGAAAGGACTGATGCATCAAAATATTTTGTCATTTGTAACTTCTCTGTCAATCCTACAGTCAATCCAATTGTAGAAATAGCCGAGTTGGTCTGAATTGATTGGGGTTTCTTTTCTTTGTGAAAAAATATCAGGCAAACAGAATGTATGATTTTTCTGTAAATTGCTGTACCGCCATACATCCAAGGCACATTTTTGTCTCACAGAAATAGCTGAGATTGTTCCTAATGTGGAGCCATATTTAAGCCTTAGTTATATGCATGATATTTTGTGTGAGCTATATTTGTAGATGGGTGACTTTTATCTGGTCCTAACTTATTTTTTTTTTGGTGCAAAACTTAATACTGTTTAATACAAATTAAGAGTACATGTAGCTTTATGACACTGTGGTATCACACTTGTATCTGGTCCTAAATAATATTTTTAGGTGCAAAACTTAATATTAACTGTCTAATACAAATTAATTCAAAATGACAGTAGCTTTCAGACATTGTGGTATCACTCTTAAGGCTGAGACAATGTAGCAATGTCATCTGAAACATTACGAATTCAGATTAGATCATAATTACAATAAAAATGTATAAATTATGGTGCATCCTGTCACATTCAGAGTGTACAAAAAGAAGGTCGACAATCTGCTCAAAAGGTTTTGTATTTACTGTAAAAGTTATAAAATTATGGTAGGTTAAGGTTTAAAAATTATTTATTATTATAGTCAAGTTTGATTTTAAGTATTTGGTTTATAGATATTGTTTCAATTCTGAATGAAGACATAAAAGGAACTTCTGGACCGACTTAAGCATACAGCATTATATATTGGACATTTGTTAATAGACTGCAAAGGGACTGCATTTCACTTCTGGGTGACTCTAGACAGACTGAAGGGACTACAAGGGGGACATTTAATATTGCCAATGTTGAAGACTAAATATACTGCCAAGGTACTCCAAACAGCTGACTGACTGAAATTGTCAAGGGACTAAAAATAGTCCAAACATAATTGGACCTTCGCAAAACTGCATGTGGGAAAGTGACTATGGACTGATTTCAGAACAGACCATACTGCAGTGCCCAACTGAAAAGGGACATAACCAGGATTTCAAACCAGTAGATTTAAAAATTTTGATAAGTAGATTGGCTTCTAAACCAGTCGATTTTTTATCGGCATAAATTTTATGTGTTTTAAGGAGATTGAAAACAAAACAAGTGCATTTTCTTGCCATAATATGTATTCTCTTCATCCTATAGTAAAACAGCAATATCCAAGCATTGTTGAACTTCTTGTAATATTTTCTAGCCAGTGGTTTCTTAGAATTCGGCATTTTGCCATGAATTGAACAAGAACTGTAAGAGCTGTCTTTAAATATTCCTCTTAAAACATCTTGAACAATACAATTACAAATAAACAAGACAAAAAAATCAAAATACTTACTCTAGTGTGTCTGCCAAAATCATTTTTTATGGTTGGTCTCTCCATTTTATTTCCCCTCTGCCAAAGGTTGGCTGATTTTCATCAAAGGCTCAGAAGATATCAAGGACAACTTTCGATACCTTTATTACTTGTAGCACCTCAAAAAACATCCAGCATTTGGCCTTAAACTCCCAAATTACAACAATAAGGTAATCAATTAACAGCTTGCTGTGTACACATTAGCTGCTCTTTAACAAATCTAATCCTATTACTCTGCTATGCAACATTGCACCGGTCGCTGCACTGGTGGAAACATATCCAGTCCCCAGTAGACTGGTTCTGGCTGGTTGCTCTAATGTGTTGATAGAACGCATAAAAATACAGTGGGTTTTTTTTTTAGGGTAGGGGGGTATATTCTATTTTAAAAAAAAAAAAATCTTTCATTTGTCAAAAGCAGGAGATTCCAACTATAAAATGGTATGTGTGGTAGACAGTTTTTAAAACAATTTTTGGCCTACCGCCGGTAGAATCACATGTATGGAAACTATTGCTGGCTACAGGTATGGGATAGAAAAGGGACTAATAATGTGCTGCAAAGGGGCTATTTTAGGGTACTAGTGATCTCAACTTATGATCACTGAAGATTAGACTTGAGTTTTAGCAGACAAATCCATCATGCTTGAATGTCTCGATTGTGTTATCTGTAAAACTTGTTACCAAGCTAGACCAAGATCTCCTTTTAGGCTGAATCTGAAGAAGATATTTATAACATACTGAAAAACTTCACAAATAAAAAATCACTGGCATGGGGCAACTACCAATCTAAACTCTTGAAAACATGCGCTCTGCTATTTCTGAGTGTAACTTGCATACATAATTAACCTCTCAATAAGAACTGGTAAAATTCCAAACATCTGGAAAAATGCCATGTTTCTGCCATTTTTAATAAAGGTAGTACATGTAAATCAAATCAAGGTACATGTAACTATTGCCCAATATCTGTCCAGCCACTACTTTCCAAAGTGTTTGAGCGAATTGTTCATTATCAGCTTTACTATCATGTTGAATCAGAAGCAGAACAGTATAGCTTGGGCATTTCCATACCAAGTCAAAGTAGAAGCAGGTCACAACTGTTACAGAGATCTATCAGGAGTCATGGGTAAAACTTACTGCATTTACTGGAAAAGCATGACCTGAAAAATGTGGATCAATTGTTTCATAGTAGTAGCAGTAAGAAGAAAATCAACAGAATAACTACTGCACTTACATGGAACAGCTCAATATTTTGTATTTTGTCAACTTCAGAAGAGAATTTTGAACAGTTTCAATGGACTGGTGCAAGAGATGAACACAAGAAACAGGGTTATAGAGACCAGGGGTGGATCCAGAAATATTGTGAGGATAAACAAGTAGACAAGAGATCTTTGGAACAGAAACCCCAGTGGGAGCCCAAAGTGCGAAGCCCCCAGAAGCTCCTGCATTTTAAGCATTCCAGAGCGTAATATTAACCATTATTAACCATGTAAATGTAAAGAAAACTTACTCTAGGAAACTTTCCAGTTCTTTCGCACTCATTTGAAGGGGGGTTGGGGTGGGGGCAAGCCTCACCCCACCCCCAGGACAATTAGGCATAATTCAAGATCCAAAGAACATGTGGAGATTTCTAGATAGATTGTATGATGAACATGCCCAGTTTCAAATTGAATATGTGAATGGATATTGATAATGCTGTTAAACAGATTGTGAATATCATGAAGATGAAGAACCCTGCAAATACTGATGACTCTCATAATGACAGAAAAATTAAGAAAATAGCTACAAGGGCATCAAGAATGGGAACAAAATCAGATAAGAGCAAAGTTCATGAACTGTCAATTACTTTATAAAAATCTGAAGTTGATGAATATGTCTATCAAGTACATACCAATAATAGCAAAACAAAGAAAAACCAGGACTAACCTCAAGCTAGTGGGACTGATGAAAATTCAAAGAAACAAAAGTGGATTCTGAAAAACCCGATGACGAAGCTTTACTAGATGAGATTTTTCAGAAACTATTAGAAATGACAGAAAAGTTAGAGGCAGATTTAACAAAAGGTATTCAAAGAGCTAGATGGGATAATAAGCAGGGACAGTACACAAACCAGGGAAAGGGTCAAGAGAATAAGCACGACTTCCATTGTTTTACATGTGGAGAGCAAGGGCATTTTTCACAAGACTGCCCATTGACACACAGTCACAGAACATAATTTCCAAACAAGCAGAGGGTCAAGAGGAGGGTTATCTACAACCAAATTCCAATTTTAAATCTGGTAAATTCTGGGCAAGCATAGGGTCCCAACTGTTGAAGATATCAAAAAATTTCATATAAGAACTAACAAGTTACAGAAATCTGACTTGGATCCAATGAAGATGAAGCCTTAATTTGGGAAGAAACAGCCAGGGTAGACAATACCAGTCCAGAAGAAAACATCATACTGAACATGAATAAGTGCATGATAAATGATAATATACACAAAATTGCTTGTTTAAAAACAGTTCACACTTTATGACATTTTATTCAACTTTTCATATGTATGAATCTCTTTTAATTGTTATTATCTTTTATGCATACCTGTAATAATCACTACAAGATATTAATTATTTTAATTATTTACTGTTTGTGAGGACACTATGCAATAAGGCAGAGAGTTGTGTAATGGGCAGGCAGACTAGTCACATAAAGTTTACTGATCACTGACCTATCAATGTTAAAGCAGGTTATGGATGTTGTCAACATTTAAGGACAATTCATACTAATTTCTTCATTAGTAGCTACATGCAGTTATCCAATGCCAATCAATTGTTGGTATGATTCCCATTTATATTTCATGTTCACATATAAACTGATCATAAATAATCCTTTGAACTGTTTAAATGATTTTATGTTGCTGATAGTGGCTATTAATACAGCAGCCATGTACGAACTTCAACAAAGACTATTTGCAAGGCAGCTATGTGCCTACCGCAGCAAAGAATATTCGTCACAACAGCGACCGTGTACCAACTTCTATCGAGATTATTCTCATGAGATTACAAGTCCGAAATAATTCTGAATGATCTTGCACCATGGATATTCTGACTGCCTGGATACCTATGTATTTACTTGAAGATATTATTATGTCTTTCATGATTGACTAGGATGATATCATAGTGCTACCAATGTGTGGAAGGCAAAAGATCTGGGAATTGTGAAGGGAAGTGAAGAATTAAGCTCAACAATTCAAAATTTAAGCAAAATCATGGTCAAATTAGAATGTTTGTGCATTAATATAATCCATAAAAGTATTGAAAATTTTATTGATTTTTATAATTTTAAACAATTATAACTCTTGTCCGCATATTTATTCCTACCACCCAGGGTTGGATTTGTCGAGTCACATGATGTTGTTATGTATTGCATGAAAGGGCAAATATATACACTAATACTGAATATTAAATTCTGCTGTGTCAAATTCGTTTAGAATGATGGCAGGCATGTTTTTTATACGAAGGCAGGTACATGGCAAAATTGTAAATAGTCTTTCTAGATGCAGTACATGGCGTCCATGCAAACAGCCTTTCCCAGTTGAGGTACACGGTAGCAATATGAATAGTCTCGGCCTTCATCACTATCAGCTTCAGTTGGAACACTTCAATAGTTATCTTGCTCTGCAGTCACTTATGGTATCTATTATACTTAGACTAAACATTATTGGCATTTCCAAATATTTACCATCTAGGCTAACATACACTTACTGGGCTGAGCACAGTTTTTTTTATCCACTTGTCCAGGACAAGTGGTTTCAGAAAATTCACTTCTCCCACCTACCTTTTCACTTGTCCCAAAATTTGAATCACTTGTCAAGATTTTATGAGATGTACAATATATTTATTTCTTAAAAGAATTAAATGTTTCTAAAACATAGGTTGACATTATACATTTTGTTACATCAGAGATTTTCAATTTTCCACTGTCCATGTATCTTATATGCACTATTTTTTGCTCCAATACGGTAGCATCGGTACTTCCATCAGCAAGAATGGAAAGGAATTTACTGGAATTCAGACTTTCCCTAACTTATTATCGCAAGACTTGATCGATTGATAGAATGAAGTCTCTTGCCCCGAATCTGTTCTTATAATTAGCACCAAGTTCAACAGCGTTTTTTTCCTGGATTGCACACAGAATTTCCATATCAGAAAACGGTTTTCCATAACGGGCTAGATTGTAGCCTGTGTTAAAGAGAGCTCTCATTTTTTTCATTTCAGTCTCATTTAGTTTTGAAAGGGCCTTTCCTAGTGTAGTGTCTGCAACTATAACCTCAGGGATTTTCTGCACATGCTGGCTAGTGTCATGCATATACTGTGCTGCCAGGCCTTGTGAGGTCCAGAATTGTCATGAGACTTTATCTGTTCAATCCTGAATTTGTCAGTTCCATTGACAAATACACTGGTTGAATTTCCAACCTATTCCAGTTTGGGATATTGTTTGCAATAACTGCAAAACATTTTTCCTTACAAGTCAATGAATTAAAGCCAGGAATAACTATCAACCCTATGCGGCTAAAAATTTCTCAGTCGCTTAGTAGTGTCATATTTGACATTTTTTGTTGCCATGGAGTCCGGCTTATGTATTTTTGGAGAAATAGTTACCTCACACTCAGTGGCAGTCTTATGTTTTACTCCTTCAATTTCAAATGAATTTTAGTTCTGAATCTTCTTTATTAACTTCCTTGTGAAAATAATTTAGTAAACTCATTTTATCCACATATTAAATATTACCTTGCTTGACAACTACTTCTAAAGCGATCATAACATACATTTTGTCCTTTAAATATGAACAAAGACAGCTCCTTAATTAGTGCAATTGTTTCACTTCAAATGCAATATCGGATGTGGAAGTTGATCCTCTGTATAATCAATTAAAAATAAAAAAATCATCACTGCTATTCAATCAGTTCATAAAGGTAACCGACACTAACCGGCACTTGTTAAAGTGCCTTTCATTCATTTAACTGGACTGACTTGCTGGATTGAAATCAATGGGTGAGTCATTCGTGAGGATTTGGTTTACACAATACAACAAAGCCATTTAAAACACTGTTAATTAATCATAAGTACTTGTCAGAACCAGTTTCCGAGGGACATGCTGCAGAAACCTGTCTGGATTTAGCAGCAAACTCAAACTGTAAGATATTCACTTTGCTAGCAGCAAGGACTAGGTGCAACTTTATTAAATCTGTTCTTGTCTTATCCGCTTGTACGAGCACCTCCCTTGGATACATCACTAATGGTGGTGTATTCATCAGTGGCCAAACATGTGGAAGGGAAAAAACATTTCACCCTGGCGTACTATGCATGAAGCACGATGCATCTGCATGAAGCTCCTGAACATATAGAAAAAATTCCATCATATAAAAATCTGTACAAACAGACACCATACCTATTCTATATAAAACAAAAAAGGATTACACAGCTGCACACTATACAACATTACATGCTACATTTCAGAAACTTAGAGTTAAATGTAAAAACCAAATAATCCAAAAATTATGTAAAGTAAGTCAGTGTGACTTTCTTAAAGAGCTTTTCCTAAAATAAATGAACCAAACAAGTTTCAAAGCCAAAATTTGCATCCAGCTAGTAGCCAAAAAGTATCCTGACGGACCTCTCGTTTGCTTAGGCGTAATTGACTTGACAGGTGTAGTTTCTTTATCGTGACAATAAAATAGGTGTGTAAAACTTTTGTTATTTACTCAATCATGTTGTGCTTAGCACTGTATACTGACACATCAACTATGCTAGATAGCAGACTGCTTGAGAATGAGACCAGATGCCATTATCTGACTTTTAAAGTGTGGACTTGCCTTTATTGACTTAAAACATGCAAAGACTGGAGAGGCCCAATATGAAGTCTTTCTAGGGTAACCAAATCCACTGCCATATTCATGGTCCCCAGCAGGAAGAGTGGAGGCAAGCAGACAGAAATGTATTCTCAAACAGTCTTGCTATTATCCTGACTTGGAAACATTAACTGTCCCTGCACGGGTGAGGACATTCATCCCCACACAAACTTCTGAAAAGAGGTCAGATCTGACTTCTCTGGGTTGGGGATTAACCCCAGACAAGACACTGTCTTCCAACAGAGAGACAGATCCTTTAGGAGGGCATGTCTGAGAATACTGTACATCAACCAGTCATCGAAATACTAGATGAGGTGAACCCATAGTTATCTTAAGTGAGCTTCTATTACTTCCATCACAAAACATCTTCACCCCTTTCAAAACCGCTGGAATTTCCTGCGGATTGGAAGATGGTGATGTGAAGATAAGCATCCTAGAGGTCTATGATGAGAGACCAGTCACTTGACCTCATGGCCCTCCTGACTGAGGCTGATGGCTCCGTCTTGAAATGATCTTCCTGAATAAATTTGTTTAATGAGAAAGATCCACAGTGAGGCAAAATTTCCCCCTTTTTTGGAAAGATTTGGGAATAGAATCATGAACTTTGAGTATATATTACCTATTCTACTACCTGCTTGCTTAGAAGGGTGTATACCTCTTCCCTCAGAGATGCCAATTTGAACTGGCAAAACAAATCTGGGGTTCTTGATAGAGGTGGAAGGTCATGGAAGCCAGTAACCCTCTATTATTGTGGACAAGACCCATGCACATTCCATTAGGTCCAACCAGGCTCCTGAAAAAGGTCTAGTCTGGCACCTACTTTGACATCAGGGAGAGGGAGACTTTACAGGAGGAGTGGATTCCAAGAGCCGAATGTCTCCCTCCTTAGGGAGGTGGAGGATTCCATGGACTTCCTGTCCTGGCCCTTTTGTCTTGCAATTCTGCTGGGACTCCTGCTAAAATGTTTAGGTGGAGGATCCATAGGCCTCCTGGACAGGGGGTGCTCCTGGGCCAGTTTAGACAGTCCTGGGACCACAGCCATGACCAACAAATGCTGATGTGGTCCCCGAGATCTTGGGAGGCCACTGTAGGGATTAAGCCTTCAAATAAAGAATCCATATCATGCAGAGCTCCCCTCAACAGATTATTGCTGTCTTCAAGCAAAACATTTGAAGTATCTAATGTGGCATCCATATGGAGGTGGAGACTTTTTCTGCCATCGACAACGAAAGCCAGTCCTTTGCTGTTTTAGCGACAGCCTCCAAAGGCTCTACAGGTGGCCAGTGATAGATATTCCTCCATCAAAAGGTTGAAGGTGGCTGCCACAAATGTGAAACTATATTAATCTGAGTGCAAGTCTTAATTTCCTTAGTTTCGAGCGACTTAATAGGAATACAGGCCCAGGTCCCCATCTATATCCTCAATTTGGACACTCCCAAATCCAGGGCCAGTGACCAAGCTGGAGGCAGAAACTTAAGGTTGCAGTGTAGACGAGGGGACTGACCAACCCTTCCCCTGTCTGGATGCCTCTTGGCCTTCTGTGCTATTTCCTTATCCATTCCCGAGTGGGGCCAAATATCCATTTAAGTCTGTGCCCCTGAAAGCCTCTCCAAACTAAAAAGAATCCTAATGTCTAGATAACCTGAAGGCTGTGGACAAAGATCTGGAGCAAGAAGGTGGTAAACTTCATTTACAACCTTATCAAAAGTCCAGCACCTGACCTGTAGGGTGGGATGAAGTTGTTTACATCGAAGGAGGAGAGTCACCCAATGCAATCAGGTCCTCCTGGATCTGATTTGAGTCAACTAGAACTGAGAGTTCATTGTTCTGTCTTCTCCCATGGGCCAAGACAGAACTATCTCTTTTATCTCTCTCCTTTAAGGAGGGGGCATTTATTTTAGAGTTCATCATTCTGTCTATTCTCTCATGGTAAAACAGGACTGTTCCTTTCTTTCTCTCTCCATGGTGAAGGGGATTGATGATCCCCTCATGATGCAGTATAGGAGTGGCAGGGAGGAACTATGGCCCGCTTGGTGGGAGTCCCCTAGAAGTGTAGCAATTTAACAGGAGCACAGGGAATGGGGAGTGTCAACATGATCTCTTTCCCTAGGCAGGTGATCAAAACCCAATGCCTGATCAGATAAGCACACTTTAGAGTTTGCATTCATATCAGCTATTTGTGTTTACATGAATTTATTTAACTTAATTCCATCAAAGTATATCCGAGATGGAATATGTAGAAAACCCACAAGGTGTTCTAATTATGTGATCACAACTGGCCTTCTTCCCTACACAGGTTATTGGTATCACATGCTCCTTTGACCTCCGACCTCCAAACCCTTCCCAAGTGGCACTCTCACTTCTCTGGAAACATTGTTTACTTACATCACCGGTGAGTAGTTTAATCTGATGTCGAGAAAAATGTAAGCCTCAATATCTGGATCACGTGACATGCAATATAAGAAATGGCAAAATACTGTGTCCAGTTTGTAAATACAGTAAATTTGGCTGAAGCATTGACTAATTAAAGAGTCAAAACAAGTTTGAATTGTTATGAATGAGAAGATAAATATTCTACCTATCGACACCAGGTTGGTAGGGTTCGATACAATGTTGGAAAAGTTTGCTAGCCTGTTTAATATCTTGGGGTGGGGGGTGGGGGCAAGGGCAGTTTGGCATTAGAGAATTGTCCCCTGGGCTCACTGCAGTAGCACTATAGATAGCAATAAATTAACCCACATATGGATGTTTTTTTAACTCCATTTTGGTGATTTGGATTCCATTTCGGCGATGTTTGTTTACCTATGTTATGGCACACGACCACTCGTATAACCCCCACAGCCCTGTATCAGTATCTTGTGTCGAGCAACAAGAAATGTGACTGAAAAAATTGCTATGATACTCAGTACATACCAAACGAGCAATCTCAGTACTTAAATGCTTGATTCGGTTGCTGATGTCCGTCAAATAGAGTCTGTATTGAACTCGAGTGCTAATGATGGTCTCCCCAGCAAAATATCGAGGTATATTACTAGACAAAACTTATCCCAAAAAGTCTTGCATGGAACAGTGACGTCAAAACTGAGTCATTCTGGATAACCTCGGCTATTTTTTTAAGAAAAAAAATATGCTTCGGATGTATGTTTGCGCAGTAATTTACAGAGGAAAAAACATCATACATTTTGTTCGCCGGAAATTTATCCGCAAATACAGAAACCCAATCAGACCGACAAGTTACGAATGAAAAAATATAGTTCGATCATTCATAAGTTCTCGGCAAGTCCTTGTTTCGTAAATAGCCAAAGTGGTCCGAATGGCCTCTCTCGACATACATTCGAGGTATGATCCGTAGGATTGACCTCGAAGTTGCGAATAAAGCCCGTTCTACCTAAACATAGTATTGTACGGTAATGGACAGTAATGGAGATGAAATACAGTAATGTAAAAGAAATTAAAGTAATGGAGCAAGAAATTGCACATACAATTTTGATTATGGATCTTATTGAATAATAAGAATATACATTTTTGTACAGTTTGTTGTTGTTGTTGTTCGTCATTGACATTAATATGAAATATAATGGCCCTGTTGCGGTACAGTCACGGAATATCACTTGCATACAGTAAGACAGACTATACCATGGTAGCAAATACAAATTGATTTATTTATTTATTTATTTCTCCAGATAGGAGTCATTGTTTGTATTGTTCTAATTTATAATTTAAAATAGTTGTTTTCAGTAATGTGAGGAAATACAGTAATGCAAAAGAAATTACAATAACGGACCACTGAATATTAGAATTTTATTGTCTAGACTTAAATAAGAAAATCAAAATAACATATTGGGTTTCTATATTGTTTTATTGTTGTCGTTGTTGTTTATTTGACTGTTGATATTCTCTGTAACGGAGAATACATCATAATGTGAAACAGAGTCTGCTTGATAACTCTTCCTTCAGAGGACCAACTTGAAAAGAAATGATGATGATGATGATGATCATCATCATCATCATCATCATCATGATAAATGGCAAAAGCATCAGCTACACTAAGTGCACCCGGAACTCGGGAACGAGGACCACGCAGTAGTATAGGGTGGATATCTAGGCCCAGTGATGGCACTTGAGGCCTCTACAGGAAATTAACATTGTGGGCCTGGATAGGCCCCATTCGTAGGGTGGCACTTGAGGCCCAAAACATTATTGGGCCTGGAGAGGCCCCATTCGTGGGGTTGGCACTTGAGACCCAAAAGGGTTTATGGGACAGAAGTGTCTTGAGAGGGATAGAAGTGACACATACACCTAACACACAAACACAAAACATAGAAATACTACGATTGGCAATCTTAGAGTAATCTTTTCGAGAGAAGTGGGTGGCCCTGAAGAGGGCCGTTGGAGTGGTGCGAACTAAGTTAACACAGATGGCATCTCATGGAGGGTCTTCTTCTTCTTAAGATTCTACGGACTTCAGGTCCGTAGAAAAGGACCCGCTTCAGGCAGCCTTGTCTTTCGATATAAATGCGTCTTTTCCAAAAAGCTGTAGTGGTGATTTTCGTGATTGCCCATGATGCTATCACATACATCGGGAAGTCTGGGTTAAACAACATACCCGATACGATGGTGGATGACTCTACAGAGATATACATCTTGAGAACCGGTGAAGCTCTGTGACAAAAGCAGTTGTATATATAGTCTAAGAGCGGATCGAAACGGATCGAAATGAACTACCAATCCAATCGCGCGTTATAACAGGGTAGGTCTCTCTTCCAACAGGAAGAGAGCGGGGGGGGGGGGACGTCATCTTTAGTATATAGGCGTCACAGCGTTCGTAGGGTTTTACCTTTGGCGACATAGTTTGAGTATGACGGATACCACGAATACCATGTATTGGGGTGAGCCTGCGACAGAAAGTTCTTATGTTCGAAGTGAGAGTACGACAGCAGCAGCGAATGCAGTGGTGAACTTTCAACCCGAAGATTTTAATTTAGATATTGTCGATTTTCTGTCATCATCGCAAGAATTTTTGCCTGAAACAACCACCACCGCTGTTGTACCACCACCATCTTTGCCTGTAATCGACGATTTTAAAAAGAGGCAAAAAGAAGAATTGGAAAAAGTTCTACAGCGTCAGAGAGAAACAGAAGAAGCCTTTCTTCAGCAAGAAGAGGAAAGAAGAAAGCAAGAAGAAAAATTAAGAAAGTTAGAAAAGGAGAAGTGTGAAGGACAGAAGGAAGGGAGTGATGAAAACAAAACGGTGAGTTTGTTACAAGACATTTTAGCTGAGTTAAAGAATCTGAGAAACATGTATCAGATTTCTTTAACACAACCCAAGAGAAAGAGACCATCACGGGCAAAACATTCTAAGCCCATCACTACTACTACTACTGAGATGCTACCACCACCACCACCATTCACTACTACTCCTACTACTACCACCAACGCAGCAACAGCAGGAGGAGGAGGAATAGGACTTGGTCGTGGAAAGGGATTGAGACAGTTAAAGTTCATCATGTCCAGTCCATAAGTTCTTTTTTTATAAAAAAAAAAACAAACACCCCAACGGTCCCTTTCAGGGCCACCTACATTTCTTAGAAAAGAAATAATCAAATTGCCAAATCAAGTAAAACTTTAAACCCCATCCTTGGTTTGTGTAAGAGTGTGTGCGTACGTGCGTGCGTCCATACTCTTAAAAACAAAACCAAAAGACACTTACTTTTTTCCATTGTGGTATATTCTCTTTTTAAAAAATGACAATGAACATTTTGTAACACAACACTCAAGTTCATCGTTCACTGTCTGTCTCTTTTTATCTTGAGTTTCTTCACAGGGATCAAGGGTTCTTCTTCTTCTTCACTGTCTTCCAGTCGTCTGGCTTTCTTGCCTTCTTGACGACGGGGATGAGTTCTTCTTCTTCTTCTTCTGGGGCTGAAGATCCCTCTGCTTCCTCTCTCTCTCTTGTTGGTTCTCTTGTTTCTTAGGACATTCTGAAGACCAATGTCCCTTTTCTTGACAATGATAACACGTATCTTTCCCTTTATCTCTCTTTTCTTTTCCTTTACTTTGACGTTGAGGACATTCTGGAGCCCAATGTCCTTTCTCTTGGCAGATATAGCAAGTATCTTGACTTTTATCTCGAGAGGCGAAGGAGGAGTAGTCCTTAGTCTTACTGGTATACTTTCCAAGGACTCTCTGTAAAGTTCTGATAGCAACAGACGTCTGTTGTGCTAAATCTCTGACCAGAAGGGCAAGCTTTTCTGACTTCTCTTCCATCTTCACTGTTTGAAAGTTGAATAACGAATAGTGATTCTGAGGGTAGGAAAGTCTCTCTATATATAGGGAGAGAGTCTGTGTAAAACTCAATCAGATTCAAGTGAGACATCAAGATGAAAATATCACGCACTTTCAACGAGAAAACAGAAGAAGAAACGAAGAGGCCACGACGGAGACTTTCCGTGCGTCCTCATACTCCGCTCGCTGAAGTGCTACCTCAAGTCCATGCCAGCGATTTCGAAGAGGACATGAGTGAGCCAGAAACCACACCTTCCACCAAACCAAAAGAATCTAGAACCAATAACCAAGAAAGTCCTTCCGTGGCTCCTGAAAAATGCCGTCGCATTCGAGAGACACAAAAAATGACCTCTAGAAAATTTAGAACCACGGATTACACTTACACCGTCCACTTTAAAGACTTCAAGTCTGAAGTGCCTTACGAGAAAGCTGCAGGGTTCATTACCGATTTATGGGATTCTTTGTTACAGACCTTGAAACAACAATTCGTAGCCAAAGAGGACTATCGGTTGAGATTTTCCATCCATCACGACAGTTTGAAATCTCCTGTCTGGATCGAGTTCAGCACCCCGGCAGAATTAACACCATCTAAAGTCATGGACAAAATCGAACACGTTCAACAATCCAACGAAGAGTTTACCAGCACGGATGGAAAAGCCACACTTCACATGACTCACGTGTCCCCTCCACGAGGTAGTGGACGAAGCAGGAAAGTGTTACTGGTGGACGACCTTCACAGTACCAAACAGAGTGTCGTCCAAATCGACAATTCTCAGGACCAGATGTGCTTAGCCTGGGCCATCGTGGTGGGACAAACGTATGCCGACAAGAACGAGACCGCAGAATGGAAAAGAGCATGGAATAGAATTCCATTATCGTACAGATCCCAACAACGAAAAGAAGCAGAACTCCTGTTATGACAAGCAGGTATAAAAAAAGACACCGTGTGTGGCATTTCTCAAATGCAACAACTTCAAGACGTCTTGGCTCCTCGGTATACCTTGAAAGTAAACCCTCAAGAAGTTTGCGGAGCTCTGCTGTTTCGAGGACCCGATTTCCCAGAGGGAAAATACATTCACATATATTATCATCAAGAACATTTCGATGCCATCACCAGTATCACAGGATTTCTTGGACACTCTTACTACTGCGAGAAATGTGACCAAGGATTTAACAATCGGGAGGGACACATTCATTGCGGAGAGAGATGTCGGGGATGTTTAAATGCCACGCCATGCCGTCCTGAAAAACACGTGCATTGCTCGACGTGTCGACGAACCTTTGTCAGTCCCTCTTGTTACGAACAACATCACAGGACACAAGCTCACCAGCAGAAATGTGCTTGCGACTTACTGTTATTGTGCTCCACGTGTGGACATCAGATTCGAACCAACGACCCCAAGAGACACACTTGTGCCGGAAAGAAAAGATGCCGCATTTGCGACCAAATCGTGGATTATGATCGTCAATGTTTCATTCAAAAATACGACAATACACCGGAGAAAAGAATTAAAGGGTGATCCCAACAAGAACAAGACCCAGGTGGATTTCGTCTTTTTTGCTTTTGAATGCATGAAAGAGACGGGCATTCACATCCAAGATTTCTGCGTCGCTCATCGGGCTTGTGAGAAGTGCACACAAGAACCTATCCATTTGCACTGTCCTCATTGTAGTAGGATTCCGGGAGACGTCAAAAAATCTTTCGTGGCCCCAACACTCTACCCGAGTTTGCTCAATGGATTTTAGACCCCATCGACGACACTCGGAGCGAAGAGGACATTCAACGTTACGGGACCTGTCATCGCTATGCTACCGTCATGGCTCACAATTTCTTGGGTTACGATGGACAGTTTCTGTTAAAATAATATTCAGAACAAGGTACCGAATGCCCCAAAGTCACCATGAACGGAGCCAAACTCATCTACATGCAAGTGGAACAAGTACAATTCAAAGATTCCATGAGTTATTTGGCCATGCCTTTGAATCGAATGCCTAAAACATTTAGAATGACAGAAATGGCCAAAGGATATTTTCCCCACTTTTTCAATACGGAAGCCAATCAACACGTTGTACTACCGCATTTGCCTGACGTTCACTATTACGACCCCGACGGAATGCACACCGAACATCGAGAAGCCTTTCACGCTTGGTACCACGCTCACCAGTCAGAATCGTTTGACTTTCAAGAAGAAATGTTAAAGTATTGCCGATCTGACGTTGACATTTTGCGCCGTTACTGTGGAAAGTGTCGACAATTATTTCTAGATCACGGAGAAGTCGATCCTTTGAAGGAAGCGTGCACCCTACCCAAAGCCTGTACCTTAGTGTGCACCAAAAAGTTCATGCCCGAGAACGAACTAGCCATCATTGACCCTAACACTTCTCTCTTTGCCACTCGTCAAAACTCTGCCAAAGCATTGCCTTGGTTGCATCACTTGTGCCAAAAGGAAGACAAACGGATACAACATGCCAGAAACGGAGGAGGAGAAAAGAAAATAGGCAGTCTTTCTGTGGATGGTTGGGATTTAGAAGACCCTCAGACGGTGTACGAATTTCAGGGATGCTTGTTTCACGGATGCCCTACCTGTTTTCCTCACCGACACCTGAAAGGTCCTTTTTCAGATTCCACCATGGAAGAGTTGTACGAACGCACCTACCAACGCCGTCTGAAGTTAGAAAGTCAAGGATACCAAGTGGTAGAAATGCGGGAGCACGAGTACGATCGACGTTTCAAAACCGATCCAGAATTTAGACGCATTGCCGAAAGTTACGACGTGGTCGACATCGAACCTTTGGATCCACGCCACAGTTTGTTTGGAGGACGAACCAATGCTACACGCTTGCTGTACGACGAAGACGAATCTCGTGGAGAAGAAATCAAATACATTGTCGTGTGTTCGTTGTATCCTTGGGTGTGCAAATACAAGCAATTCCCTACCGGACACCTGAAATCCTGACAGAACACATAGACTGGAACACATTCGTCAGTACGAAGGATTGATCAAATGCAAAGTCTTACCCCCGACCAACTTGTACATCCTGTCTTACCCCATCATTGCCAAGGAAAACTGATGTTTCGTTTATGCCGTACGTGTGCCGAAACATGCAACCAAGATCATCCCTGTCACGACACGGAGGAAGAACGCGCTTTGACAGGAACGTGGGTCAGCGCTGAATTGTTTCGGGCTTTGGATCGGGGATACCGCTTGTTGAAAGTGTGCGAAATTTGGCACTTTCCTACCACAGCACAATACCAAAAGGACGACGCCTCGAATCAAGGCAATTTCTCAGGGTACGTCAACGAATTTCTCAAACTAAAACAAGAAGCCAGCGGCTATCCCTCTTGGTGTCGGACGCCAGAAGACCAAGTTCAATTCAAAGAACAGCACCGTGCCGTAGAAGGCATCACTTTGGAAGACGTAGAAAAGAACGAAAGAAGAAGATCGTTTGCCAAAGTCATGTTGAATTGCTTGTGGGGAAAAATGGCACAACGTACGATCTTGCCCAAGACGGAATACTTGTCAGATCCCAGCCGTTACTTTCAACTGGTGGACGCAAAGGTAAACTAGTCAAACACGTGGAAATCATCCGTGAAGATTTTATTTTGATCAGTTACGAAGAAGAATCCAAGTTTGTACACCCCGACGAGTTTAGCAATGTGGTCATTGCAGCCTACGTGACAGTCCATGCTCGCTTGAAATTGTACGACGAGGCTTTAGAACTGTTGGGAGATCGTGTCCTGTACTTTGACACAGACAGTTGTATGTACATCCATCGCCCTGGTTGCCCACACCCCACCATCGAAGGAGATCGGTTAAGAGTATGGACGGATGAGCACCCTCAAGATACGATCCTCAGTTTTGCCAGCGTTGGCCCTAAACATTACGGGTACCGATACCGAGACAGACAAGGCCAACTTCACACCAAATGCAAAGTCAAAGGATTGACACTCAACTATCGAACCAGCCAAGTGGTAAACTTTCAGGTCTTGAAAAATGCTTTGCAGTCTGGACAAGCCCAAGACTTTCGGGTGAAAACGTTAGAACCTCACAAGATCGCACGGTTACCAAATCACCAAATCGTCAGTCGTCCTTTAGAAACAGTTTACCAAATTGTGTACCAGAAACGAGTGCGACTTACAGACCACACCACTTTGCAATACGGACACGTCGATCTTCAGTATAAAAAAGGGACAACTTCCAAGCCCAACCATTCATTGTGACTCCAAACGTTGACCGAGCAAGAAGAAGAAGAAGATGAATACTCATGTCACCCACCCACCGAGTGAAGAACTCACTGTGAACTTCAATGCAGAGACCAGTACACAGGCACCTATGCTAACGAACTCGACACAGCCACCGAGCGAGGAACCTGCTGTGGACTCCAAGTGCGATCACGACCTGGAGTGCGATGCGGTGCCTTGCGATGAGACGGATGCCGTACGCTTTGACATCAGCGATGCAGCACGACCTTGTCGCTCCTCCTCTGGGACCCTCGAAAGCGATGCCGTGCGTGTGCCTTACCTCCCCACTAGCGATGCACAACGCCCTTTCTTCTTTATTGGGGATGCCTAACGTGTACCTACCAGCGGATGCCAACCCTGCTTTAACAAAAAATACACGTTGCCTGTGGTTTTGCCTGACTATTGCGACTTTGAAAGTCGACTCCAGACGTTGCAAGATAAGTGGCCTAAATATCTGGAAGGACCTACTCTCCAAATCTTTAGCCAGATCTGGATTTGTCTACTTGGGAGAAGGTGATAAGTCAAATGTTTCAGTTGCGGCGTGACACTTCACGAATGGGAGTATAAAGACTCAGCTTACTTGGAATATGCCAGATGGTCTCCGCGCTGTCATTACCTGCCTTTGGTCGGTACCAAGCAGTAACATGTCGGATACTTTACAAGAGCACATTCATTGTTTACCTCCGGAGCTTCGAGAATGCATATACAGAGAGTTGGTTCAGATACAAGTGAAACGCAAAGAACAATTGCATCCTTTACGACATAAACGTTTTAACCAGTGGTATCTGAATGCTATAAAAGTACTGATTAGTTTAAAAGTATTCAAATGGACAGACATTCACGAAAGACCAGATGGTCTCTTTAAGAATTTAGAAGGCACCACCTACAATGTGATACTGTTGCACAAAATTCCATGTTGAGGAAAAAGTGACAAACTTAAAGGAATAAAAAAAAGCCTTTAAAAGAAGTGTCACCTCAAGACGAAACGACTTCACACCGTCTGAGATGTAGAAAGGTCATCACTGAATTCCGTTTGGCAAGTGTGTGACTATTTCGTCACAAAGAAAGACGTGCCTGTGAATGGCTAGTTTAGAAGAGTACATTCGTTGTTTGCCTTTGGAGCTGCGAGAACGCATTTACAGAGAGTTTGTCATGATACAAGTGAAACGCAGTATGAGAAGACTGATTCTTGGAAGAAACTATCACAGATGCTGTGGAGTAGACTATCACAAAAGATACCAACCTTGGGAACCTGGATATAAAAGCGACCATACCAGGACCGTTGACTTCACTTGTGAAACGTATTCCGTGGAAGGAAGTCAACGATAGTGTTCAGACCTTAGAGGATTATAGAGACCTGATAAAGGAACTGTTTCCATTGAATTTTGGACGCTATGCGATGTGTTTGTTAGTGACTACTTTTCTTGGATTTCGTTTCCCAGGACATTCGTTGTAGACTCTTTTGGAGGAACAGTGTTTGTTGTGGATTATTTATGAATGGTACAGGCAACAACAAAAGACATGACCATTCACGCTTTATTGGCCCACGAAAGACAAATTGTGCTCAAAGTGTTGAGAATCGTGATGAACACTAGTTGTGTACCTCCGTGTGAAGAAGACATTGGTCAAACTGTATCTACACTTCACACGTTTCAAGAAGTGTGCATCGCTAGTTGGTTACACCAACAACTTTACGATTGGAAAGATGTTCGTGACTGGAAAAGTGTTGGTTTCGATGCTTGGCTACAAGAAGTGGCACACTTTGCCAAGGACCTTGCGCGTCACTAATTTTCCAAGACAAAAAAAACGAACTTGGAACCCAAGTTAACCATGACACTCGAGCCTCGAGAAGAAGCAGAAGACCACACCGTCGTACCCATAGAAACACCTGAGGAACAAACAACCTTTGCGCCAAAGACATTTCATTCTTCCACCAGAGAGACAAGAATACCAGTGCGTGTGCACCCAATTCGTGGGAAACACCTCCATCGAGACTATGGTTGTTGTACATTGACTTGTTTATACAGAACTTTCATTCTTTTAGTGTTGGCCTTATTGTTGTACCTCACCATTTTTGCTGTATGCGTTTTCGTACTTCATGACGTGTAAATATGTTGTTTTTTTGGGGGGGGGGGTGTTTTGTTTTTTGTTGTTTTTTTTTGTTGAAAAAAACATTAAACGTGTATGAAACGTATAAAATGTCTTGTGTCTTTCGTGTTCTTCTCAAAATTTTTCCTACCTCAGTCATGGCTGCATCTTCCTCTGCCTCCTCTGCCTCTTCTTCTTCTGTGATCAAAGTGATTGACGAAAAATTAGATCGTCCAAGTTGGACACCTTTGTATCTGCGCCATCCATTTAACATATTGATTGCTGGACCTAATGGTTCAGGCAAAACCGAATTTGTCAAACGTTTGATCGAACACAAATCTCATTTGTGTGATCGTCCTCCTCAACGTATCGTGTGGTGTTACAAAGAGTGGCAAACGTCTTACACTTTACTTCGTGAAAGTCAAGGAGAATCCATTTCGTTTGTCGAAGGCATTCCTCGCGAAGACGATGGGATTGTGTCTGATTAGAGTCAAACACATCTGGTCATCTTCGACGACATGTTAGGAGAAGACGAAGAAGAAATTAAACTTTGGTTTACACGAAAAGGATATCATCGAAATGCCAGCATCATTTACATTACTCACAATTTATTTCAACAAAGTAAAACCCATCGTACCATGAGTCTCAACGCTCATTAGTGGTGTTGTTTAAAAGTCCCAGAGACAAATCTCAGGTGCAAGTGTTAGCCAAACAGTTAGGCACTCCTTGGCTAAAGTATGCGTACGACGATGCCACTCAAACACCTCATGCGTATTTACTCATCGACTTAAAACCCACCACTCCCAACTATTTGAGATTTCGTACCCAATTGTTTCACCATTGGTGTCAAGAAGGTGGTCCCGTCATTTACACGTCCCCTTCGGTCACTCTCTGAAATAAAAAAAAAACTATAAAAACATCCACCACGTCATTTCTTTCTCACAGTCTTTGAGATGACTTCCTTTCAATCTCATCCTCCTGCCAAATTGATTCGTGCCCTGTATGGCATCAGTCGCGAAAAAAAATGCACAAGTCAGTGCCCATTTTTTAGAAGCTAGTCTCAAAGAAGTGTTACGATGGTTTACTTTGACAGCACGTTAATTACTTCAAAGCATCATTCACATCCCTCATCAAACCAAACGTTTTTTTGAAAAAAATAAAGTGGCGTTGTCACAACTGGCCGATCCCAGAATCGATCCACGCACTAAAAAACAAATCATTTTGACCCCTGGCAGTAGTGGTTCTTTAGGAGGTGACATGATTCGTTCTCTTTTGAAATGGGATCCTAATGCCCAAACCAAAACCAAAACCAAAAATAAAAGTCCAAAGAAGAAGAAAAGCCCTAAGAAGAAAACCCCTAAGAAGAAGAACAAGAAAACACCGACCACCACCACATCTGCTGCTGCCCAAAATAGAGGTACTACTGCTAGGACGCGCACGTACTCCCGAAAGCCACGACAGACAGTGACGGTGTCTCCTTCTCCTCCGTCCTCTTCTGCGTCTCCTTCTTTTTCCTCACCCTTCGTCATGATGCCTGCCAAACTTGATTTAAGACTGTTTCCTAATTTGATGCAAAAATGGAAACCCATTTCGAAAGTCACTTCTCCGGTGGCATCGACTTCGGCTGCTCTGGCCACTGCGGCTGCTGCTAAAAAAAGTACCCTCACCTAAAACCAAAGTCCAAGAGAGAACCGGCGTGTTACAAAGTTTACTGGATTTATCCAAAAGAGAACTGAGACGATTTAGTCCGTTGAAAACACTCAACGTCGAGTGATGCACGTCATGAAGATGGTACGCCGTGCGGACAATCAGTGGAGACGTGTTCCAATATAAAAAAGAAGTGTGACCTGCGAGAGACCTCAGTTCTATTGTTTGTTCCTGACATCCAAGATGACCCCCCCCCCCCCCAAACGTGCACACCATTCTACTCGTCCCAAGAAAGGCAAAACCAAAAAAGGACTTCCATCTCGTCTGGCCAAACATTGGGACGTGTTGTCCGTCCTGACTAAATCTAATCCTCCCACGCGAAGACAGCTCATTCAAACAGCCCCCAAAGAAATCATCGATACCGTATGCGAATGTTGTTTGAACGTGCTGAAAGGAACGGTACCTTTGTCCAAGATGCAGAAACATAAATTAGGCAAACATCGAAACGTTCTTCGCCAAATGGTCAAAAAGAAAATACCTCTCAGTCAAAAGAAAAACATGTTGGTGGAACGAGGAGGATTTCTACCCATGCTGATAGAACCGTTGTTAAAAATAGCGGCTCCTTTGTTAGGAACGATTGCTGGACCACTTTCAGGAGGAGTCATGCGATAAAGACGGGAAGAAAAAAGAAGATAAAAAGGACACCCTTCTCTGGAAAGACAACACACTTGTACCTTTGGATCTTATCGAAGGACGAAAACTGACTTTAGTTCCTTACAAACGATGGATGGAATTCCATCGTTGGAACGAACAACGGATACCTCATTTACCTCCCAATCCGAATCTCAACGAAATGTCTCAGTTACAACAAGAATTACACTCGCTCATGGATCGAAGTGATCTGTCAGAAGCAGAAAAATCGCAACGGTACGGTCAACTCTTGCAACGTCTTCAACTCTTTCACCAGAATGCTTTAGACGAAACAGCTAAACCCACTCTGAGAGCTTTCAAGGCCATGATGATTAAAAGCGAACCTAAAGTCACCACCACCACTAAAACAGACACCGCCACGGGGACGACAGAAGAAGACGACCCCCGAGAAGTGCTTCAAACTCCGTCTGCTCCCATCTCTTGTAAGATTGCAGCTGGCTTGTTAATACCCTCTCCTACACCTCATCGAAAGCTTGGGTTAAAAAGATAATGCCCACTCCTTTTTCAGCAGAAGAAAAAAAAGAAAGAAAGCAAGACTGAAGTGCAAAAAAGACACCAAGAAGAAACCTACCATTACCCCTTCACAACCCACTCCTGTGGCTCGTCGGACGCGTCAAGCCGCTTCGTCCAAACCTCACGACACCAAAAGTAGTAGTAGTATCGAACAGTGGGTAACTGATTGAGGAGCAACAACAAATCATGGAGAAACTTTTAGCTAGCATTTACAACAATCCTGCCCATGCTGCTGATTACGGAGGAGTTCAAAAATTGTATCGGGCTGCTAAAAGCAAATTGAAAAGTGTACGTTTGCCAGAAGTACGATGATGGTTACAACAACAATCGACGTACACGTTACACAAACCTATTGGACGAAAATTTTCTAGAAGTCAAACCAAAGTGGATGCCATCGATCATCAATGGCAAGCAGATTTAGCGGACGTCTCTCATTTGGCAGCGTACAATCGTGGTTACAAATATTTGCTTTGTGTCACCGACGTGTTTTCCAAATTTGCTTGGGTCGTTCCTTTGACTTCTAAAAGCAGTACCGGGTTGGTACGAGCTTTGAAACTGGTGTTGAAACAAAGTGGTCGTCACCCTTTACGATGGCAAACCGACAAAGGCACCGACGTGTTACCACGTTTGGTCAAAGCGTACAATCAATCGTACCATCGTAGCATCGGATGTGCCCCCGAAGAGGTCACCCCTGAAAACGAAGTGATGGTGTTTGATAAATTGTTTGGTACACCAAAATTGAGACACCAGAAAACCCTGGTGCTTAAGACGGGAGATTGGGTTCGCATCGGAAAAACCAAACGCACTTTTGACAAAGGTTATTTACCCAACTGGACGACCGAATTGTTTCGTGTCACTGGACCAGTGCGGTGCGTGGACGTGATCCTCCCGTCTATATATTGGAAGACATGCACGGAGAAGTGTTAACAGGAACTTTTACTTGCCTGAGTTACAACGAGTGACCAAAAAAGAAGACGACTTGTACGATATCGAAAGCATTCTCGAACGATGAACACGTAAAGTAGGCCAACGTCGAGTAGAAGAAGTCAAAGTGCGTTGGAAAGGATATCCACCTAGTTTTGATTCTTGGATTGCCGCTTCCCAAGTCGTCGACTATAAAAAGAAGAAGTAATCAACATGCCGTTCAACACAGCAACTACTTATTCTCCTTCGCAGAGTTCTTCTCTTCAAGAATTACAAAAACAACCTTTGTATTTGTCGTGCGGAGAACGTGTGCCTAAGAATCAAATCGTCTTTTCTGCCAAATCTTTGTGGTGTATTGTGTCATCGGAGCAGCCATTGCCAATTTGAGTTTGCAACAAGGGGACAAACAATTGTGAACCATTTTACTCAGCAGTTGCGTCGGTTATCTTCTACCCAGTCCATCCTTGAAATTTACGACGGACAGTCAGAACAGCAGCCACCAGAACGGTACAACCAACGCCAGTCATCCTTCTTCCAGTCACCACAATAGCAGACCTCTTTTTGGAACAGTTTGAACATCATTCTCCTTTGAACTCGAGTGACTCCTCGGACACCAGAACCCTGGAACTATGAATAACCAATTTTATTTAACTTTACCCAGTTATAGTTCGATGGATGTGTTTCCCAACAACACCTTATTTTGTTTCACGGCCAAATTACCTCAGTCCATACAACTGGATCACGAAGCTTATTGGGAAGTGGCTTTGGTAGAAATCATTCATCCTACGCAAGCTGTCAACATCAACGAAGGCCAAAGCACTTTCATTGTTGATATCATAAACGAGCAAGTGCAACAACACTTGGACACCAATGATCCTAGTCATTACGAATCCAAAAAATCATTAAACACCAATCCTCGTTCCTTAACTAGCTATACCATGAGATATCCTGCTGGGTATTATTTTCATGCTCAACATTTGGTGGAGACGATTGCGGCTATCTTCAACGACCAATCTGACAAAGCCTTGGACAAAGCCAAGAAAATTGTCCATATCGAGTACCATAAAGTGTCACATCGTCTTAGAATGCATTTTTCGGACCCCAGAATATTGTCCATCACTTTTTGTCCTGGGTTGTTTGATATTTTGGGTGGATACACAAAACTAGTTCCCATGAAAGACATCCACAGCAACGATCGATTTTAAAAGTTTTTTCGCTACCCTGTCGAATTGAACGATGGACTAAATTTATTGTTTTTGTACTCCGATGTGGTGGAGTACAACGTGGTGGGAAACACAGCCGCTCCGTTACTGAGAGTCATTCCTTTCAAAGCGGATTATGCTGTCACCGCGTACGAGGAAGGTGGAAACACGTATCACGTTCACCGTGAATTTGTACATCCTCATTATCTTCCAGTCAGTAAATCGTATTTTGACAGTGTCAACATTAGTATAAAAGGAGATTTTGGACAAAGTGTCCGATTCAGTAAAGGAAAAGTCACGATGAAACTACATTTTCGAAAAAGGTTCTCCAGCGAATTGTAACACCTAAAATGTATCCTGTGTACCGAGGAGTGGCTCGACAACGAGGACATGGTTTAGGAGATATGTTAAAATCTGCTTTTCGGACGGTAGCCCTCATCTTGAAACCCATGGTGACTCGATGATTGCATGCCTTAAAAGATGCCGCTTTGACGCAAGGAAAAGAATTTCTTCAAAACGTCCTCATCGACAAACAAAATCCTAAAGAAGCCTTTATGAGAGCAGGAAAAAATGTGTTGCTGCAAACTGGAAAATATCTTTTGGGTCGCCGAGACACCCCTATAAATTCGCTTCCCACTTCAGGCCCTTGCATTACTTCTTCCTCAATGACACAGCAAGGACAAGGCAGAAAGAGACGTCGACACATCTTCAGAGCTCATAAACCACACGGTGTTCAGAAAAAGAATAAGAAAAGAAGAACGGTCAGAGAATGAGACGTGTTTGATTACTAACTGTTGAAAAAATGATGCACCGAGATTCTTGCGAATGTACCAAGTCAGAACTGGATCTGTTTGCTATGCCCCCGACCATGATGACGATGCAAGAATCCTAATGGGTCGAATTTCATCCTGTATCGTCTTTGACGACTTCAGCTCCTATCGAATTTGAAATCAAAGGACAAACCGAACATTACATTGATCTGAATAGCAGCCACTTGTACTTGAAACTCAGAGTGATCAAAACGGATAACACCCATCCTGATGCCGATGCCAGAGTAGCTCCCGTCCATAATTTCATGCATTCCTTGTTCAGCGAAGTGGATTTGTACTTGAATAACAAACTGGTCAGCAGCAGCATGGATACTTACCCTACCGTGCTTACTTGAAAAATCTCTTGACATACGGAAAAGAAGCCAAGAACACCCATTTGGATGATTCCGTGGTATGGAAACCTGACACCTCGGAAAAGTTCAACGACACAGCGGTGACTGCAGATGTTGGATTTAACGACCGCCGAAAGAAAATCAGACAAGGGCGCACTTTAGAACTGATGGATCGTTTGCATTTGGACATGTGGTTGCAAGACAAGTATTAGTTGAACGGAGTGGATGTACGTCTGAGACTGAATCGCTTTAGTATCGTCTTCCATTTGATGGCCAATGCCAACGAGTACAAAACCATCATCGAAGAAACCAGACTGTACGTGCGCCGTATTGAAGTGTTAGCTAAAGTGGCCAACGACATCAGTCAAACGTTGAGCAGAACCACTGCCAAGTATCCTGTGCGACGAGTAGAAGTGAAAACGTTTACCATTGCCTCTGGATTCCGATCCAAAGTCGAAGATCACGTCTTCCAAGGACAGCTCCCCAAACGTTTGCTGATTGGCATCGTGAGTAATGCAGCCCTCAAAGGAGCCATTGATCAAAATCCTTTTGACTTTCAACACTTCAACGTCTCCAATATAGAACTCACTCGAGATGGTCAGACGGTGTGTACCAGACCTTTTGAACCTAACTTTGCCCAGAGAAATTACTTGCGATCTTACTTGACTCTGTTTGAAGCCACAGGACAGTTAGGCACCAAAAGCAGCCACGGCATTTCGTACGAGGATTATACAGGAGGATATGCTTTGTGGGGATTTGATTTCACTCACGACCAAGGCAGCGACGAAGGACATTTCCACCCTATAAAATCAGGCCAACTTTTTGTGGAACTACAGTTTGCTACTGTTCTAGCCAACACCGTGAACGTCATCCTGTATGCAGAATTTGATAATACTCTATAAATCAACAGTTTGAGAGAAGCGATTCTAGACTGTTAGAAAAAGAAAAAAAGATGGAACACGAAGAACCCATGGAGATAGAAGATGAGGGATTTTGTGAACCACAGCAGACACAAACAACCACCAGTGAAGAAGAAGAAAAAGAGAAAAGTTATGTTCCCAAGTTTACTGGATTTATCCCATGTATGCCGTCAAGATGGCAAGAACAAGAACAACATTTAGTCTCCTGTTTTGCTACGGAATTGACTGCAAGAATTACAGATCTGTCTATAGAACATTGTCATGATTGTCAAATCAATCATCCGAGCCAGAAACAACGCGACAAATGTTTGATGATGAGTGCAGAAGAAAAAATGGAAGAGTATCTGGAGGGCGCATGGTCTCAGATCTCAGAAGAAAAGGTGTTGAGAAAGTGGTATAAAGACTTGCAGGATTCTTCCTCACCTCCACTCACTCCTCTGGAGATCCGACGAATCGAAGCTCGCTTGCAACAGACTATAGAGACTGTCCGTGATTCATCGACTTACTTGAGAGACCAATTCAAGCATAAAGTCAAGTGTGAATTGATGACTTATCGTTACCTCTGAACCAAGAAAAAAAAGAAATGGATACCTGGGAACTTCATTACCTGTTGACTCGCAGTTCGTACACCTAATCTTGGAATCCTGTGGTGTGTGCTAAAGATGAACTTCCCCATCGCAAACCTAATTCATGCCTATGTCACCCATTGGGTGGCCGTGTACTTTCCCAACGATCACAGTGTGGAATATTTTGATTCTTATGGATTACCTCCTTTGGAAGAAGACATCATTGACTTTATGAGAAGAAATGCGGTCTCCACTCGATTCAATAATGCCAAATTACAAGGATCAGATTTTATGGTGTGTGGACAATATTGTGTACATTTTCTTCATCAACGCAGTCTTGGATATTCCTTAGAACATTTAGTGACTTGTTTTGATAGGGAGTATGCTCGAAACGATGCTAAAGTAAAACGATGGTTTTGTGAACATTATGGTTATCTCTTGTCTTTAGCTCAGAAACGTAGTGTGCATCGAGGACAGAATGATTTAGAACAGTGGAAGTCCAGTTTGACTTCCCAACGTTGTCAACAAATATTGTTTATATTTGCATTTTGTGTTAGAGAAGCTTCTTCTTGTTCATTAAAAAAATGTTGATTTTTGAAAAAAAAATGGTGCTGTGTTGTTTATTTTATTTGAAGAAAAAAAATGAAATGGATATGCTCTATATCTTTCTATCGATCTGAGGTAACCTACTCTTTCACATTTCTCACTATCGATCTGAGACATGTTTTCCATCGCGTCCGCGCTTCCAGCATATAAAGCGGTGCGTTGGTCAGTCCAGTCGTCAGGAAGTCATGGGTATACGTGCATATACGTGGCAGCACGGCACAGAAGATGGCCAACCTACCCCCACCACCAGAGCCGAAGCCCCTTATGAGCAGACGCCGAGTCGAGGAATACAATGGACTGGCAATTGTAAGACCCTCCGGAAGTACCCCGACGCAGCACGTGCAGCCTGCCCAGCCATGAGCTGAAATTAGGAGGGAGCAGGGAGGACAACGCAGGAACCAGGAGAGCGAGCTACATGATGCAGCCTACAACGCAGACCCAGGCTAACCTGCGCCCACCCGTAGAGACAGGCGACCCGCATAGCTCCAGCCTCAGACGATTTGCTGTCGATAGCCGGAATCGAACCAGTCTGCTGTCAGATAATGGGAGAGCCAGATGAGCAGATCGAATATGGAAATGGTCTCCCACCAAGCAGACTGGTCAAAATTGCCTGACTGTTATAGGGTTTTCCTTTCGATTTTTTGAAAACCCTTTTTGATTATACTTTTTATATTACAAATTTGATATATTTTGAACCACAGTCAAAAATGCTATATCTAATTTATTATCTGTGCGTGATACAAAATGATATGAGTAACTTGTACTCGTTTATTGGTTTTATCTTTTTGGACAAAATATGTACACTATGTACGCAAAATTCAAAATTATATGGAATCAAATAAACAAAATTTGAAACTTGAAAGAATTGTCATAATTAAATATGTGGTTTACACATTATTGGTATTAGGGACAGCCCGACTTAGTTAACTGGGCAGAATTTGATCATGTATGTACGCTGGCGTTTCAGCTTCCGTCACGCTTTGCGCTTTCGCTTGCCTAGTCCGTGCCGCTTGCCACTCCAGACTGATACCTTGAAGCAATTCAATCAACAATGTGCGCTATCGCGCACCTGTATACCTGTAAACATTATGGTTCTAGTCCTATGTACAGGTATAAACACACCTCACAATATCATGCCTTCAATGAACCCCCGTTTGTGGGGAAACCATGCATTGATGGTGGGGTGTGTTAAATGTACACACTCTCCAATAGCGCGCATTCAATTTAACCCCCTTAATTGTGGGGAACCATGCTGCGCTGGAGGGGTGTACTCAGTAAAGTGTCAGGTGTGTTGCGAACTGTCAACACACCTGACCATACTTATAGTGTGTTAAATCACACATTTAACCCCCCTATGCGTGCTTCGCACGCTGTGGGGGTACATAGTCGTACATGTCCGAAGGGCGAAAACGACTCAAATCCAATAATCATCATCATCAGTCCAGTCATACAGAACCCATGGAGTCCACTCCAAACCCAATGACGTCCACCCCAAACTCCATCAATAGGGCTTCAGAATCGGATCCAGAGATAAACATCAATAGGAACCGTCACACAGACGATTTTTATGACCGGGACGATACCCTACCCATGCGCGAACTATCGCCAGAACAGACCAAACCCTTACCAATGATTGTAACTCCAATTAGCAGGGCGGAAGGGGGGAAACAGGAAGCACACCGTGTTATAGAAACACCAACATCCCCGATTTACACCGCAAATAAAAAAAAAGTAACAAAGGATCAAATCGAACAACATCTTATGCAGAAAAAGTCAAACAAACAGGACTAGTAAAAAAATATAATAACCCAGACAGGAAAAAAACCAAATACCCGCAAAAAGTAATAACAACCCAAGTAAAACCTAACTGCATTAAGGTGCACAACAGTCAAGAAGCAGGCCCCTCAAAACCTAGACAGATAACCCCAGAAAAAACAACTAGACCACCACAAACCACGGCGGCAAAACCAAACATAACAATAATTCAAGGCAAGGGAAAAAGGCCACTTGTAGGACAACCCAAATACAAATGTTCAGGCCACACTAAGGAAAACAACTATAAAATCAGCCACAATAACCACAAGACACAAACTCATGAAATACAACCTCCAAAGGAAAACAAACAAAACAGAAACTAACAAAATACAAACACATACAATTGCCCTTCAAATAACAAGTACGCGTACCACCCAAGGGAACTAACATTATTTCTAACAAGCAAGGAAATAAATATTCAGAACATAAGTGACAAAACTATACCAACCGCCTTAGGCAAAACCCAAGGAGGAAATTTCAAAATCTTACACACCAGGGAAAGATACGTAGTGATTAGATGCGCTACTTCCAAACAAGTCGCCAAATACCTAGAAATTCAACAAATTGGCACATACCAAGTAACAATTACTCGCTACATGAACATCAGACCACAAAATCAAGACCACCTTAACATCAAACCCAAATCAGTAATAAACAAAATCAATAGAATAAATAGGGAGCACAACACAGAATGTATAACACAGGAAATGAATAGACAGGGCCAGGAGATTAAACAGGCAAGACGCCTAAATAATAAACAGAGCGAGCGATCAACTGCAGTGCTCTTACAATTTAAACAGACCCCCCCCCCCCCCCCCCCAGCTACAGTACGCCTAGGGCCAAAAGACACAAAATATCAGGTGACAGAGTACAACCTCAAAACTAGATACTGTACCAAATGCCAGGGGTGAGGGCATTTTACCACCAAGTGTAGATTTAACAAAAGATGCAGAAGGTGTGGGGGGCCCCATGAGGGTCAATGCAAATTTCAGGGGCAAAAATGTGCAAACTGTAAAGAACCCCACCACCCACGATCACGTGATTGCAGATACACCATCAAAGAAAATGCTATCATCGAGAACATGGTAACAAACAAAGTACCATACTCCGTCGCTAAGACTGAAATCAATAACAACATGGAACACTAATCACACCAAAATTAGCCCCCCCCACACACACACACACAACACCACCACCACCATTCAAACTAAAACAAAACCGATCAGAGAGGCCCCAGCGCACCAACACAACAAAACAGGACAAACAACCAAACAAACCCACAGACAGACACCCGAATCAACAAAGCCAATACCACCCTCCCCCAACAGAGCTAAGGAGCTTAATAAAACAAACACCACACCGGCAACAGAAAACCATCACCCCAGATTGCACAAAACAATAAAAATGCTAAATCAACCCTAAAAACAAAATCAAATAAAGCACCTTCCACCGGCAGTAAATATATCTCTAACAATATAACAGCTATACAAGTTCTAGAACTTATCCGGGACATTATCGACGGGATAATCAATCTAACTAAGGACAATCAGATCCCCGCTGATACCGTACTTACCCAAATACTAGACCTCGCAACATAGCGGATTAGACCCCAGGCCCCCACACAAACCGGGACCTACTGAAGAGATAATACGAACGTAAAAATGGGGCCCCAACAATGAATACAACAGAAATAATCCGCATTCTACAGTGGAATAGTAGGGAAATACGGAAAAACATTCCCGAATTAATTCTCAGAATTAATGGCGACCAAAACAAACAGGACGTTGTGTGCATTCAGGAGACTCATTTGAATGAGTAGAAAAGCCACCCAAAACTACCAGGTTACTCTACCTGTTACTCCAAAAATTGAACCCAAGGGCAGCAGGGAGACGGACTGGCAATCTATGTCAGTGATGCTATATCAAGTGAGTCTGTTGAATGTACTCAACTAATACCAGACTCCGAGCCGAAACCGGAACACCAAATTATCAAAAAAAAAACAATGGTAGTAGACCAATAACAATTGTAAACATGTACGACCCAGGTAGGGAAGTCATTAAACCGGAAACATACAACACAATCGTTGGCGAGCTCAGGGATCACACAATTATCTGCGGCGACTTTAATGCCCACAGCGAACAATGGGGAGGGACTCATTTGGATAGGATTGGTGAAAATATTGAAAGATGGGTCGCCCTATCCAACCTAGTCATACTAAAAAATGGTGCACGTACCAGAATTAACCCAACAAACTGGAGCATGTCAGCAATTGATCTAACTTTGTGCACAGCCAAGGTAGCGGAGATAGCCGATTGGGAAGAGATCAAACCAGCACACTAGGTAGCGACCATTTTTCCATATTGATCTCCGTACAACATAAAACACACAAAAACAACACACAACCGCCCCCAAAATGGAGATTTGATAAGGCGGACTGGGAGATGTTTCGCACTCTCTGCGAGGGGATAGACGACGCCCAACTGTATGACGAAAACATTGAAACCTTTAACGAAAATGTAATTAAAGCGCTGTCATCAGCAGCGGAGCAAAGTATCCCCAAAACGGGAGTGCGGGGCATCAAACAGTCCATACCATGGTGGAACGAGGACTGTAAACAAGATTTAAAAGAGAAAAAAAGGGCCCTAAACATGTTTCGGCACTCCAAAAACAACCTCGATTTTCTTGTTTACAAAGAAAAAGAACGCCTGGCGAAAAACATAATATTTAAGGCAAAACAAACCTCATGGCAAGAATTTTGCTCATCCATAAATCATAAGGCTAATTCAAAGCAGGTATGGGATAAAATTAAAAATTAGAGGAAAAAATCCTTTGCAACCCCTAAACTCTACGGGCTTACAACTGACGGGGAAAAAGCAGACAAATTAGCATCACACTTCGCCGGGATGAGCAGCAACACAAACCACTCAGCTAAATTCCAAATAGACCGAAATAGGGTCGAAACATATTACTCGCACTTATTCACAGATAGGAGTAACCAATACAGCCCCTTGAATGTCGATTTCACCATTCATGAATGGCGAAAAGCTCTCAGCAGGAAAAAAAATACCTCGCCGGGGGAGGACACACTGGGATATGAAATTTACAAAAATGTTCCAAAAACAACCGAATTGGTGATTTTAGATCTGTTGAATGCGATCTGGCGATCGGGAGAGATTCCAACAAGATGGAAACAAGCAATTGTCATCCCAATCCCGAAACCTGGAAAAGATCCAACAGATATAAACTCATACAGACCAATATCACTCACAGACAACATATGTAAGGTTATGGAGACCATGATAAATAATAGGCTAAAATTCCACCTAGAGGGTAAGAATTTGATATCCAAAAATCAAAGCGGGTTCCGCAATAAACGCTCTACATTAGATCAACTCATACGCCTGGAGTCAAGCATAAGATTGGCATTCAATTCAAACAGGAAAAGCAACCGACACCTAATCGCCGTCTTCCTTGACCTCGAAAAAACCTATGATCTAATTTGGACCAAAGGACTAATTGCAAAATTAAACCAATATGGAATCACTGGTCACATTCATAAATTCATATCAAACTTCTTAACCGGTCGAACTATCCAAACGAGGGTGGGAGGCCAGTGTTCGGAAACACAAGAGCTGGAAAACGGCACCCCACGGGGAAGTGTAATGAGCCCCACCCTTTTCAATATCATGATAAATGACCTGGAAAAGTCAATAGACCAAACTCATCTGGACATATCTCAGTTTGCTGACGACAGCGGAATCTGGAAAGCGGGAAACCCTTCCAGTTAAGCTGTGGTGAGCGGAATGCAGATGGGACTAGATGGGATTGGTAGATGGGCATATAGGTGGGGTTTCAAAATATCTCCAGGAAAAGCTATAGGGGTTCTCTTTACACCTAAACTTAACATACACAGGGACCCCCAAAAATAATACCTAAACGGCACGGAGATCAAATTTGAAAAAGTAGCTCGATTCTTAGGAATGCTATTTGATGAGCACCTTACATGGAGCAATCACATAACAGAGCTAGTAAGGAGATGCGGGCAAGATTTAAACCTCTTACGAAACCTTGACGGATCAGACCACACTCCTTACATTATATAGGACACTTATTCGATCGAAAATAGATTACGGGTGCCACGCGTATGCTTCGGCTCACCCTAATGTACTTAAAAAACTAGATCGAATACAAAACCAGGCTCTTGTTATTTGCACCGGCGCTCTCGGTAGTACTTCTGGGGACGAACTACGAGTTTTAACTATGGGGACAAACAACTTAACCCACTAGAAATCAGGGCCAAAATCTTAACTGATATTGCGAATAGATATGAGAGCTTTACACAAATATACACCGATGGGTCGAAATCACTGGAACCCATCCGTACGGCAGCCGCAGTCGTAATCCCGGTGGAAAATATCACACTGGGGGCAAGACTGCCTGATCACTGCTCCATTTATACAGTCGAGTTTTGGGCAATTAACGATGCAATAAAATGGATTCAAGAAACCCAAACAGCGAAAACAGTGATAATCATTCGACTCCCTCAGTGTGCTACGAACCCTGGAAACAAATAACTCATCCAGCAGAGAAAACATGTTGCGGGAAGTATACCTAAGACTTAAAATCCTGGACCAACAAAATAATACTGTGGAATTTATGTGGATGCCCTCCTACATTGATATCCCAGGAAATGAAAGGGCAGACCAAGAAGCCAAAAGGGAGCTTAACGAATCTGAAATACATCAATTGGATTATAGCGTCCTGGAAATTTACAGTATAATAAGGCAGAAAATAGATAGTAAATGGCAACGGGAATGGGATAACACAGTAAAAGGGAGAAAACTCTACCTTCTGCAGAAACAAGTTAGCAGGAATATAACAGCTCCTAAATTGCTAAATCCATACGACTCCAAAGTCATAACCCGACTAAAAACTGGAAAAACTCTATTAGCCAGCAGTTTTGGAAGGTTTTTACCAGGGATAAGAGAAGCTGGCATAAATTGCCCTCACTGCCCCGTCCCTGAAACATTAGAAATTATCTTCAATATCTGCCCCAAATACACGCCAAAAAGGGAAAACTTCCAGGAAAAACAAGAAAACATGAACGCCCCAGCCCAGTACCCGACGTTTTTTACCACCAAAACGACCAACATCAAATTGGTGTACGCAAACATATTGGGGTTCATCTCTGCCATAGGAAAAAAGGGGAAAATTGTAGCAAAATTAAAATACCCCACCCATAAAATTCTGGTCTCCACACAAAAACAAACCTTAACATAAAACATTAACCAATCACAAATCATTAGGGCAGTCAAGCAAGCTCCACGAGGGTTCTCTGGACGCGAGCTCTACCCTAAGAATACAAGTTAAGATTAAAATCGCAGGGAGGAACCAGGTACGTCCCCAGCCCTTACGGTGGAGGATACGCGTAGGCGTACCTGGGCCCTCGCACTGCAAGTATAAAACAAACTTAGGATTAAAACAACACAAAAGAAACATACGAATAAAATAAAAACAAAATCCGAACACGCTCAATAATTAAAAGAACATACACACCCACATACTCCAGCCCTCCTTCTCACAACTTAACCAATTGTAACTATCCCCATGCATGACCACTAACTGAAGGAATGAATGAATGGATGAATGAACAATTTTTAAAAAAAATTCTTTCTCTTTCCTTTTTTTATTATATGTATGTTTGTATACTCTTCTTTAACTATCGCTTTCTCTAACGCTCACACTGGTACCGATATTCGGAAAACAGTCCAAGGAGTATCAGAACAACTCATCAATGAAACAATCAAATACAGGGATGGTGCTGGCTTTAAAAAAGTTGTCGCCAAAAAATCGCAAATCTCAATATTTTGTCGCCAATTTTCAAAAAGTGTCGCCAAGCAAGGAGTAAGTATTTTTCCATGTCTATTAATGTAATAGGCAATGAAAATTGAAAAAGATGGAGTATTTATTACTTTATTGACAGCAAACAATACAATACCACAATATTACAGAATAAATCATTGGATGACTATTTTGTATGCTTATTTATAATATTTTGCACTATTAAAATGTTGTTTCATTAAAATAATAAAATCAAATGTAGCAATCTTAGCTACTTCCATAATCTTTGCATCCCGCATGACGTTCTGTACAAAGGTATGGCTGTTGTCACCTGAAATAAATGCATTATCAAGTATAAAATATCTTCTTTCCCAACATTTGCAGTCTATCTATCTCTCTCTCTCTCTCTCTCTCTCTCTCTCTCTCTCTCTCTCTCTCTCTCTCTCTCTCTCTCTCTCTCTCTCTCCGGTTCTCTGGTTTATGATTTATACCTTGCTATAGTATCACACTACAAGCATATTTATTGTTTTACTTCAGTCCCGTAATGCAGTCAGTGATGTGTAATAACACTCATCTCTTTGATGTATTTAACTTCAGACAAATTGGGTTGTTCCACTTAGTGTCCTTTACCTATGCAAATTAGCCTAATGGGCTCTCCCTCAGCAGTGCTCAAAGGTTTCGACACTACACTTCACCCTAGCTATTGTGAGCCAATTTAGTAAATCTCTTAAAGTTGTCTATCTCTGACCGCCTTACCTTTTAATTGTCTTTAGAACAGTTGTATAAACAGTAGAATGTTAATCTGCCTGTATTAGCTAGACGAGAACCGTGTATATTTCAGGGTCATAGGGTTGTGATTGACGCACGGATAATCTGCACCCGGAAAATCGAAAGTATGCTCTGATATGTATACAATTTACTGAAAATAGTTTACCTTTTATAGGGCAAGAAAGCCTTATACATTTGCGTAAAATCAATTTATGTATGAGAATAAACAGTAACCTTGGAAATATTCAATCGGGATGGACCTAATTGTTTGAATGTAAATTATTGAAGATTGTCCAAGAAGTATGAAACGCACCCCCCCCCCCCTTCACACACACACACACACAAAATCCAGCCCCCGTTTTGCAATTATTCCTGTAATAGTAGCAATTCCAAATGTAACAAATGTAATTGTAATTCTAGGAAGATCGCTAGACATTGTTGAGAAAACGTATGAAATTTTCAGTCAGAATCTCTTAACATCCCTTTGAGGTAATTTAGAATCTAGATCTCGGCGAAAATATTATGCACATAATTATGTGAAAACAAAGTCAAGACATCTGAAGGTAATTTTGCATCATATCTCAGCCACGGACGCCCAAATTTCCAACTGTCAAGAAATTTTCGGGATTTCGAGGTCCGTTGATCATGATGTGATGTTGTACTTAAAGTATTGCTACCAGCTGCATTACAAGTATATGATGCTGGACTGTCAGGTATAACATCTGGTTCAGTGACTGGGTTGTCTGATGCACTTGCGCTAAATCCAAATGCTGTTAATTTTGTTAACTTACTCTTAGGATGAGATTATGAACACGAAAAGTCTAACTTACGTTTACTCATGATAGTATATAGGTCTGATTGAGACTGAATTTTATTTTTCATTTGCTTCGTATTTATAGAGAACGATTGGTGCTTCAAAGGTAATCAGTTTTCTTTGAAGTTTCAGCAAAAAAAAAATGTTCTGGTACATTTTTCCAAAAAAAAAAAAAAAGAAAGAAGGATTAGCCGTCGTTTGGTCGATTGTAGCTGGTCTGGTAGCATGACTATTGGAGTGTATCACTGCATACACTACTCAGGCCAGATGTCAGCATAAGCGGTCAATATGAACAATGGATTTGTTTATGTAACAATAGATAGATTCCGGTGCATTGTATACCCAAGTTTGCGGCTTCCTTTCATGGTGACTTTGAATTCCTCCACTCCAAACCCAAGATTGTATACCAGTATACAAGTTTGAACAGCCAAAAATGTTGTCGCCAAAAAAATCGCCAGATGGTATATTTTGTCGCCAATCAGGAAAAAAAATCGCAGTTTGCGACATTGGCGATGCACAGGGCGATCCCTGAAATAGGACCCTCACACTGGCCCAAAACGAACCTAAGAATATAAGGTGGTCATAAGTCCAGACCATAAGTGGCCCACTGCACAATGCGGTATATAGTTCATGCTTTAACCCAGACCCACTGAAACAACCCAATAGGACCCGCACACTGACCCCAAACGAACCTAAGAGTATAAGGTGGTCATAAGTCCAGGCCATCAGGGGCCCACTGCACAAAGCGGTATATAATTAACACCCTAACCCAGTTTTCAAATAAAGGACAACATATGCAGTCGTCAACAAGAAACTAAAAACTTCGACACGAAACCCTTAGACAATATAAGGTGGCTCAAAATCCAAAGCCATCAGGCCCAGCCCCACAAAGTGGCAACAATTACTAAAACAACCACACCACGACATGCATAGGACCAAAAATATAGGGCAACGCTCCTTGGACTCAATTCAACTTCGACACGGTACCAATCAGCCAAACGTACAGAGTTCTATAATTCAAAATCAAATATAGACACGTGCAAGACGACCACTTTCATTTCGGCCAAAAAAATCAAATTTCACACCCTGGACCACAGGAGCCACCTGGTGACGCAAAAGCTCCTCTCTCGCCGACTCCGACTCCTCCTTTGCCACCGCCAGACATAAACCAACAGACAGTGTACTGGGCACACATCAAAACGGCGTGCGGGTGCTACGCACTCCAACACCGTCTAATTAAATAGCATGATGTGCATGCATTAAAGCGCAAGTGGTTTTGCAGCCTGGCAAAACCACTTGACGAACCCCAACTGATGCTACCGCAACAGTTTGGGGGCAAATAAAATAGTGCTCTGTGCGCACATTAATCCCTCGCACATGACCAGATTGGTCGCACTCGAGTATAATCTAATTTCATCATCAGTCGAGCTACCCACGTTTATCCATTAAGATGAACAAGAAAGAAAAAATCCGTCAGATCAGAGTACACCTAGAGCTTGCATGGCAGCTCCTAAGGGAAGTGGAGGAAATGGAGGAGAGGGAAGAGAAGATGAAAGAGGAGGAAAAGGAACCCATAAGGCCTCATCTCATGATACTCCCCAACTGCGAGGTGAGACCAATGTTGTGGACACCACCACCACAACAACAACAGCAGCCCCAGCAGCCATACCCCCAGCAACCTCCTCAACAGCATCCGCAAGCTCACAGGTTAATTTTAGAAGAACTGAGACCTTCACTGTCCCAAGCATAGAGGATTGGGATAGTGAAGCGACTCAACCCCCGTCTGCCTTCCTATCTCCAACAACAGCAGTTGAGATATATGGAGAGGGAGGTGTGCGGCTTGTAGGGCTAGACCTGGGAGCTGCCCACATCTCTAGGTGTACACAAAAAAAAAAAAAAAAAAAAAAAAAAAAACAAGTCCTTTTCAGGGCCATCCAATTGCCAAGAAAAGAAAAAATCTTATTTGCCATAAGTGTTTGTATGTTTGTTTGTGTTTGTTTGTCTTTGTCTTCCCACTAAAAAAAACCCCATTCCCTGGTATGTGTTTGATGTGTGTTTGTATCGAGTGTGTTTGGTGTATGTATTTTATAAAAAAATAAAAAAAACTCTTCTAACAAAATGTTTGTAGGTATGTTGGTGTATGTGGTTTTAAAAAAAAATTAAAAAGTATTGAAGAAAAAAAAGGTGTGTTTGTATGGAGTGTGTTAGGTGTATGTGTTTTATAAAAAATAAAAAATAAAAAATTAAAAAGTGTTTCTTTTAGGTCCACGTACTGGGTTCGTTCGTTCGTTGGTTGGATTAACGACGTGTGCGGCCATTCGGCCATTTACGTCGAGTTTATGAGCGCACAGTGCCCTATTTAATTAGTCACCAATGGGTTAGAGTTATAACCCATTGGTGCATTAATGTGTGCAAAGCACACTATTTATTTTACACCCCTCCATCGCTGCATGGTTTCCCCAAGTGAATGGGGTTCATTGTAGGCGCGATATAGGAGGGTGTGTAGATTTACTTTCAACCTGTACATAGTATTGGAACCTCAATGTTTACAGGTGTGATAGCAATGCATGCAAATCATGCTAGTATTCAGTGTGTCTGGAGCGAGGCAGGCAGCTTGGGCTCGGCAAGGGAGACGCGAAGCGGAACTGAAGCACTGAAACGCCATGGATGTATATGATCAAATTCTGCCCAGTTAACTAAGTCGGGCTATCCCTAATACCAATAAAGTGTTAGCCACTTGTTCAATTATGACAATGCTTCGAGTACCAAAGAATTTTAATTTTTAACGCGATTATTCCAGTTTTAAACAAAATTTGTGTACAAAGTGTACATGTTATTTTCAAAAACAATACCAATCTTTGAGTAAAAATTACTCATATCATTTTCGTATCACGCACACTACAATTTTGAGTAATAATTTTTAGACGGTGGTTCGAAATTGATCAAATTTGTGTTTAAAAGAGTATAATCAAAAGGGGTTTTCGAAAAATACCAAATTGAAAACCCCATTGATTCAGGCAAATGATTTTAGTCCTTAAAAGGACTGTTATGTTTTCCCCTTCGGCAGGCTGAGTTCTCTGGTTGGGATATCCTCTGCTACGCATTGTTTCGCCGTTCTCGTCTCGTGATATCTGGTTTTCGGGAACGGGCGCATGTTGTGGATCTCCGTCAGTGTATCTGTAACCTCCACCAGACTAGCCACGAAGTAGTTGGTATAGGCGTTCTTGTAATGATGCTGCATTACATGTGCCCCAAATTTCCACTCCTTTTTTACTGGCCTCCCCCTTAATTGCAACGACCGCCAGGCAATGTCTCTTACAGCTACAACGAAATGTCTCGCTTTAGTTCTATCTGCTATCGCTGTTTTGAGCCCCATGACAAGTAGACGTTGTATGTCTGGGTCGTCGCTTCTCTCCTCCCTTGCCGTCTCCTCTATCTCCTTGTCCGTAGATTCGGGTGGGTTTTCGGCAATGTAGGTCGGGGTTGGTCCAATTTCGGAGTGTGTGGTCTCAGTCTGCGTGGAGGGTTCAGACTGCTGGATACTGGAATTTAATGTCTGCGAACGGTCAGCGTCAGTCGGACAGGGCTTAGAGTTGGTGGAGGTTAAAGCCCGTCCCTCTTTTCTCCTCCTAGCCCTTTTCCTATTATTCCTGGACCTCGCAGACTCCCAATTCCCCGTATTATCGTTTCCGGCATCGTTTACTATGTTAGTGCTCCACACCAATAGTAGCGTAGTCCGTTGTGATCCTGTCCTCAGACTCCAGCTAGTTGCTAGCTGAGGGCCCTTGGTGCAGGCTTTGGAATGATAGCGGTAGCTGGTATCCCTTGTGGCACCTCGCCTCCTGTAGCTATCGTTCGCTCCATCACTAGTCTGCTCTGCTCTCTGTCTTGACTGTGAATGCGTACTGGGTGTGTGTTTTTTATGTGTGATAGGATTTTGTATAAATGTTTTGGGGAAGGGATGTTTTCCTTCACGTCCGTGCTTCCAGCATATAAAGCGACGCATTATCCAGTGGCACCATTCATCGTCAACTGAAAAGAAGACAAGAATGTCTACCGTAGAGAATCTACAGGAAGCCTGGGATGGGATGGTGCTGGTGGAGTCCCTGCTCGAAAGAATGGAAATGTATTGGAGTATGTCACCACGCAAGTGTCAGCCCTGACAAGAGCGAGGAGACTAGTCTATGATGTTTTGGTGGAAGAAGCCCAAAAGACCTCTTCAGTACTTTCACCCTGTAGAGTGGAGTTGCTCAAGAAAGCACTGGACTTGCTGGAAGGGGTGGTGTACCTCCTAGACAAGGTACAGGAAGATCTGTGGCTGTATCCACCCACCCCCACCCCACCCCTCAGTAGCGTCAGAAGAGAAGCGGTTGCCCTTCTCACCGCCAAGAGTCTACTGAAACAGGTCCTGGAGAAGGAGGTGGTCACCATCAAGAAGGCTTGGGCTCAGGAGAAAGTGGAGAAGGAGGATACAAAGAAACAGTAAGACTTCCAACGCCTAAATGCCAACTGGATGAAGGTCCAGGAGAAGTTCAGGCGATTGGGACATCCTGACTGGCTCCCTGGTCCACCCCAGAAGAAGAAGAACATCCTAGGCTTCCTAAAGACATGGTGGAACACCCACTTCTCTCGAAAAGATTACTCTAAGATTGCCAATCCTAGTATTTCTATGTTTTGTGTTTGTGCGTTAGGTGTGTGTGTCACTTCTATCCCTCTCAAAATACTTCTGTCCCATAAACCCTTTTGGGTCTCAAGTGCCACCCCCACGAATGGGGCCTCTCCAGGTCCACAATGTTAATTTCCCGTAGAGGCCTCAAGTGCCACCCCACGAATGGGGCCTATCCAGGCCCACAATGTTAATATCCCGTAGAGGCCTCAAGGCCATCCCTGGGCCTCGATACCCATCCTATACTACTCCCTGCTTTCATGAGTCCCATCTTTTTTTACAATTTAGAATGTAAATGACATGCGTAAGTTTTGTTTTTGAAAACTCTACTAATAATTAAGAAACTGAGTGTATATTTCCGTGTTCTAGATAACCGAAATTGAAAATAATTTGTATCAAACTTTTATTAAATCCATCCTTTATATTATTTTCAATATTATCATCATTATTATTACGTTTGTTGTGTAGATGTACTACACTGTTGATAGACCTTTACTCCATAGAAATCATCGCCCACTGAGCCAGAGCCCAGCCACTTGAAGTGGCTAGTCCTATAAAAAGAACCTATTGGAGAAAAGCATACACGGTATGATACATATAAATACACTAAACATATTTTTGTTAACCGATGTACTATATTCAGAACATGTTTGAATGAGCAATATTAAAATGTTGACAAACTCTTCTTGTTGCTGTTTCTTTATGATTTTTCATCGTTTTTTTTTCTTCCGATATATATATATATATATATATATATATATATATATATATATATAATCATTAAAACTGTCCGTCTTTTTCATTTTGTTGTCGTCTTACTTCACTCAGCTCTCATCTGTTTTCTCTGGTGAGGTTTTTTTTCCCTCCCGAAGCAGACTCACAAGAAAAGTTTTTATCGTCAATCAACAAAGCTTAACAAAAACTTGTAGTGTTTCAAGCCCAGTTTTAGCAGTCTATTATGATGAGACAATAAAAACAAAATGCCATCAACATTTATACTTTTGTAGAATATCATTTTTATAAAAAAAAAAATGAAACTAAATAAATGTGCCGTTAAAAATTATTGGTTGTGGGTTTAACGTCATTTTTCAGCACAAGATGGGCAATACATGGCGGGCAGTATATTTGGTGGAGGAAGAACCCGGGAAAACCCCGGGAAGAACCACCGATCCACAGGAAGCTACTGGCAAGCTTTCTCACATACCCAAAATGAAATGGGAAAACTGTGAACAGTTTGATGTATTTCATATACGTTTAAACACTTGCTGGTCCAATTTCTTTGATCTTTCTTTTTCACATTTGATAAGCATATTAAGGAAATAAGTATCATCGAAGGAAAATATGTTTGTTTTCTGTTCTTATTTTTAAATGGTAATCTTCATTTGTCATAATTTTTTTGTTTATTATACATGGCAAGTGATAACTTTTATACAAAATGTGAATTCTATGTATATAATTTATAATAATGTTACACACAAGAATGGATGCTTGCATATTCAAATGCAAAGTCGTACTGACAGCTCATTGAAATCGCAGGGAGAATAAAACAATGATAATGTATATAAAGAAAAAGAAGACGAAATGGAACCGTAACAATATATATGCCTGCAAAAAGAAAGAAAAATAAAAAAAGAAGACATACATCGCACACAAGATAGTCAGACACTAAATCTTTTTAGTCACAGCATGGAAACTGTTTCTTGCTTTTTCCTTTAATCATTTTGATGATAGCCAAGATATCACAAAGCAACCCAAAAAGCAAAAAATTTAACTCAGTAAATAGCAAATTGTATAATGGTTTGGCCGCCACATCCTCGCTATGCAATATATATGTATAGTACAGTTTGTATATGATGGCGCAGGTGTACAGTAATGGAACACCAAAACACCAATATACAGAACGTTATATACTATTATATGGTAGCAAATAAAAGCGACGTATATCCTTGTAGTCATGGAACTTAGTATATTTATATTTATTCGTTTATTTCTGTCTCCATTTAAGAGACTTTTTTTCGTTGTTTTCATTTCTTTCTGAGTTTTCATCAAAAATGGTTAACTGATTTATTTTTTAGGACCAACGCTAAAACATCATTGATAATTTAGCTATCTTTTTTTATTTTATAAAATATTTATAAAATAGAAAAGACAAACTTCAATTGCGTAACCAGTTAAAGCTAGTAGATTATGCTTTCATCAAATGCCGCATATTCACACCTGTTGCACGTGCCTTTGATGTCCACATTAATTGCACAGATAATCCAATCAGCTGAGTAGGTAGTGTCATCAAAGAATAATATGTATGATCAACTATCATTTAAGGGCTTACTTTGAGATATAATGTTCAAACAACATTAAAGGAATTGAATACATTTATGAACAATAATGTTTGTTACAGACTTTCCTTACTGTATTAACAGTGATTTTTAATGTAAATAATTGGACTCAAAAATGAGTCGGCTCGAACAAAAAAAACGTGTATATATATATATATATATATATATATATATATATATATATATATATATATATATAATTCAACAATATCTATAATCTCTGTATTGTGCGTGCATAATGCCTATTTTCCATTGTGTAATTCCGGGTGCATTACGTTGTTTTTTATATTTGTTACCATAGTATAGTATACCTTACTGTATATTCAAATGGAATTCCAGCGCCACCAATTTTCATATTAATGTCAATTGATAAACAGCAACAACAAACTGTACAAACAAATATATTTGTTATTTATAATTTTTTCCTCCATTACTTTCATTTCTTTTACATTACTGGTGACCCGGGTGGCCGAGTGGTCTATGGCGCTCGCCTCTACAGATCACTCACACATCTCGCCTCTGTCCACATGAGTTCGAGTCTCGGCCAACGTAGGCATGTGAGAAAGCTTGCCAGTAGCTTCCCGTGGGTCGGTGGTTCTTCCGGGTTATTCCTCTACCAAATATATTGGCCGCCATGTATGTGTTCAAATATGGCCTTAAACCACACAAAGCCAAAAGTCATCTCCATTACTATACATTACAATGTTTAGGTAGACCGCTTAAACCGAAGCATGCGCACTCACATGTTACGACAATATGGAGGTAAATTGGTTTTGTAGAATTACGTTAAATTCAAGCCATCTGTATTATTTGCGAGCTTTTAAATTGCGTTATTAAGACCGAAACCACCTTGCTATTTCATGAAATTTACAAAATATGTTTCCAATTTGCTCTGCAGTTGGCACTTATAGAAGCATACGCATACACCTTTGTTTGTACATGAATGGCATATGTATATGAATTAGAATGACGCAAGAACACCCATCAAACTCGGGAAAAGTGACCCAACTGAGCAGGAGGTCTCATTTTGTTCACACAAATGTTTGCACACACACACACACACACACACACACACACACACATATATATATATATATATATATATATATATATATATATATATATATATATATATATATATACATTCAGATCATATAAAAGCAAACCAGGCGGTGATGTAATAGGCACTCATGAGCTCTTTCATCATGATGCTTGCAGTAACTGACTTCACTTTCTCCTTTGCGTGCATCTGTTAAAATGCATGAAAGCGTCTGTGGTAAGTTTATCCTGGTCATATTCAAAGCACCTGCTTTAGGCCTTGATGAACATTTTGTTTCAACAGAGTATACGTTGAGGGAGCTCCTGAGTGGTGTGTGAACTGCATTCTGGTAGGAAACCCTCTTTCACAGGACACAGAGGAGAGTGGAATAATGATCAAGATTTCAGCAAGAGTGCAAAACTCTAGAAACAGCTCTCTGTATCTGTTGATGATGTGCTGATTCATGTCTTGCAAAGACTTGTGTTACGACTCTATGGTCTAAGAAAAATGTAACAGAAATAAGGTGGAACCTACAAATCAAGTCAAAATCAATAAGCAATTTATTTCTCGACAGTTAAAGTGAAAATTCAAAAGGCACTTACGATAACGTGAATTAAAATTTAAAAAATTCAATAATCCTAAGTGTCCTAATCACAAGTCCTAAATATAGAATGTCCTGAATGAAATTATTGTACCCTTGAATGTGCTGATGTGCCAATAGTCTTTAATGTCCTGATGTGCCAGTAGTATTTAATGTGATGATGTGCCAAAATGAAGTACTCCAGAATATCTTTGAATAAGTTCACATAAATCGCAAAATCATCAATTCAAAATCCAAAATCCAACAGTCTATGAGCACTTTTATAATCCAATGAATATTTTAAATAATTCCTTTATCAGAATTTGGAATGATTTTTCATAACTGTAATGGCTCTTTAAAGACTGATGTTAAGGTCGAAACTGAAAAACTGTCCACTAAACATGGTGTGGTGGGGTACTACCCTCGTTACAATGTGTCCGCTTTATTTGGTTGGTTATCGTTTCTAGAGGATGATCGACCTCGGTGTTATTGCCCGGATCGAGTAAATAATAATATAAATTATGAAACTTATAGATAGAATAAATAGAGATCTGAGCAGATATATAGAACAGAATAACACGAGCCTTCCTACATGAAATATAACAATTTAATAAATTACATAAACAAACTGGGAAAATACATTACATTAGGAAGATACACTTCTTTTTAAAATAAATCACTTACTGAATTTGAAAACGAATATACTTATGCAAATAGCCGATCTGTTTAAACGATAGAATTAGTTCATCATATAATCTAGTGTACAATCGAAGTCATTGTCCCTGCATAACAGCATAACCTGGTTAACGCTGGACCCTCCAAATTCACCGTTGCTGTTTTCTTTGTTCTTCCGATTTTTTTCCCCTCCGCACTCTCTCCATCTCGCTTCTGTCGGCCCTCAACTTTGTGTGGGTAGGTGGATACTTAGGTACGTGGATACGTAGGTACTTGGATACGTAGGTGGGTGGATACGTAGGTGGGTGGATGGAGTTATTTCCCCTTTCAAAATAAACAGAGAAGCAACCTAAATCTTCTGTCAGATATCCTACTGGGAATAGACCATTACTCCACTCTCGTTATGTCAGATATCGTCCTATCGGAATTCAAACAGATACCAAAGGCTATTTGGTCAAGCCAACATGGCAGACCACAAACAAACCTAGTTTCATAAGATTAATGTACTTCCTAACGGCTATTTCATCACTGACTCACATTAACATCACACGAGACATAACAGTTCCGCTCTCGTCTCAATTATACAAATGAATGAATGAAATTCATCACATGGCTTAACTACGTTAATTTCAGCGAATACACACATTCGAGTCTTTAGCCTACATGAAATCTCACTTCATGGCTTAACAACGTTAATTTCAGTCAATACACACTCAAGTCTTTATCATACGTGAAATCATCTAAGATCGGTGAATTCACACGGATTCTCGTAACTCATATCAACTAAAGTAATGCATGAAATTCTTAGAATACATGATTCCTTTAACAATCAAGACGACAAATTCAAATAATTCGTCAAACTTATATAAAGAAGATCATTGTACGATTTCAGATAAATGAACTCAAACACAGTTATACTCATATCAAGTAAATTGATCTGCGAATTTAAACAAATAAATTCATGCAAATATAAGCAAATAAATTCAAGCAAATAATTATATTGGTATCAACGAATTACATGAGATTGACGCAAATACCTTGTGCTTTCAAGCCTTGCTTGCCTTTTCGGCCAGAATTGTGTCCGTCAACTTTCCAGACATCCGGTTCCTTGGATAATTGTTTTACGAGATAATTTCTTCTAAATTCAATCTCGGAGTCTCCTATATTTTTACTCTTACAGAAAAACGTAGAATGGCTAAATTTTGCGATGTGGCATATTAAAACCATGAAATTTCGTGTGAGAAACACGCCCCTTATTCAGCGTAGCCAATCAGATTAAACCGATCTACCGCCTTTTATAAATATGCGACAATTCGGTCAGCGTAACCTTCTAGATTTCGCGCTATTTATGTAACTGATTCTGGACAATCTCAAAAAGATAATACTACGTCCACTAGCTTACAAACGGTTTCTGTACCCTCTCAACTGACATTTTCGATAACAAGATAGAGGCTAACCTTTCCTTCCAATCTGTCTGACCGTTGAATAAACGAATGCTTAATTAAGAATCCATCTCGCCCACAATACGAACATTAAAACCATTGCAGTCTAGCGATTTAATATGGTACCGGTCCTCATAAATCTAATTAATGGTTCTCTGTCAAACTAAACTTTGCTCTACAGAAATCGACAGAAATTTGCACCATTACACATGGTATATACAAAGATAGGTCACATGACAGAATGTTCTAGAATATTATGGTGTATGTGATCTTTTATACATAACTCTAAAGGAAATTCTGGTTTTATCTGTAAACAAAACCAACCTTGATTTCAAATTGAATCAACAACTTGTTTACCAAAAACCGTCCTTGAACTCAAATATTAAGTAAACAACCTAATTCAAGGACAATAGCTAAACATGTCAACATTATACTTAACATTAAGGTTTAAGCAAATATTAAAGTCAAGAAACATTTATAATTTCCTAACATATTTATAATATTACATAAACATAATACATAACACTTGTCCCTGTGATTTGATAGCATGGCCTTGAACTGATGAAAGGATTGCCCAGCAGTTGGAGCATCAATTTGGTCATATCCAGCAAGAAGTCTTTCCAGGGCATCTTATCCATGTTGCCTGATTGCATCTTGTGCTGCTGGCAAATGGCTGGGGTCAAGTATGCTGGCTAGATCTTTTAAGACCTGCATGTCATTGTCAGGAAATCGCCTTTGGACCTGTGTTTTGCTTTTGGCACTTGTGCAGGATCCCCTGTCATTTGTATCACTTGCAACTCTCCAGAGGCTTGGACTGGACAAGTGCCGACTTCTGGAAATTTGTGGAGCCTTCCACAAAACGAATGCGATCTCATGCCTTAAAATTTGATTTCACGTTCACTGAAATGCAGGTGCATCACTTCATAGATGCTGTTTTGGTGTCAAAGTTCAACAACTGGAATTCATTTTGCCACTTTGCATTGTAAGTCTGGGATTTCTAAGATGGCTCTTCTGACGGCTGGACATCAGATTTATTGTCATTAATGACTCGTTTTCTAAATGTACCTCTGATCGAATCATCAGTGACATTTTAAGTAGTCTCTTTTGCTCTCTGCTTTGCACTCCACTATACGTACAGCAGAGTGAAAAGCAGCGATGCATACGAAGCAGGGAACCAGACTACATTTTGAAGACACAAGGTAGAGCTCGTTCGAGAAACCTCAGCCTTTTCTGTAAGCTGCAGATCAACTTCGGCCTTAACAGACACTGCTGAGTAGTTCCAAGAGGAAGCGTGTTTGAGTGCTCAGTGTTTCTTTCATCTGGGACGTCACATAGAATTGCTATAAAATCCAAATGAATTTACTCCATTTGATAGGTAAACAAGTACAGTTTTTGTGAAAATATACATTCCCACGGTGGACCTTAATCCTTTTCAGGTTGTGTCCGACACGGACAGGATATAGTGGCCGTCGTGGCTCGTAGTGAACGGATTAAGTTTTATTGCCTAATTGAAAGTCGCAGCAATATAATTATGCAATAGTGGACGCCCACTACCTCGCGTGGAACTTACCTATCGGCTCAGCTACAGTATATAGTGCAGAATGCTCTTGTTAAGTTGTACACAATGCGGTTTATTCAAAGACTCGCCCACTAAAACGCATTCACATACGTGTATTGCAAGAGATGAAAGATACATTTCCGACCAAAGAGTCATGAGACTATTTAGGTGCTTCACAAATTATACAAAGTTTAATTATAGTAATTTTAATGAGAGAGATAGAGAGAGCTTCTGTTTTTAAACAAACAAAAGGAAAATGAAAGCACACGTAAATACATGTATTACCGGGGTTTCATTCCGTTTTTAAAATAAAAGAAGGCGAGAAATGCTGTGATTTATTTTGTCATTCTCCCAGTCACTTTTAAATTGTTTGCTTAACATGTTCCCACACAATGAAATATACACGGCGCTATCCAATATACAACCTCTACTACTCCAGCCTGTTTAGTACTTGCGACTCTACTATACATGTCCATCCGACACATTTTCTCAGGAACTAGACAGGTGTTTACTTTTACCGTAGACCAATTGTTTTTACTCAGACTCTAAGAAGCACGTGATGCTGCAATCCATGACCAACAGCTTCAAAAAATATACTTAGGATTGCTGGTTTGGTCATCTGACGAGTTTAAATCTGACGAATTTAATACCAAATGGACCGGTGAAAGCGATAAAAAAAAGTGTAATCACTTAAATATTTTCGGTAAGAGATAAACTTGTATGTATTATTTTCAGTTAATGCAGATATAATTTATTTGGAACAGTATATTCTTTCAATCTACATGATAAAAATACTGCAAACTGTCACCGAATGTCAATCGTATATTGTTTATTAGCTACTAATTTTTTACATTTTGACCCAATTATCCTTTTTAAGAAGTTGACGTGAATTACAAATAAAACATTTGGTCGCCCAAGAACATGGATTCTAATGCGTATTTATACCAGGTTTTATATTAGGAGATTCTTATAAAAGAAATCTGTTTTATAATGGCTTCACTTTCATCTCTTTACCACCGATATTGTATCCTTTTGCCAGGTGCATTATAATAGGCTAGCATAAATAGGTAAATCTCAATATTGTACTTTTCCTGTATGCAATTAAAACTTTCAATTAACATCTTTACAACATAAGTATTGCTTTTGAAATGACAAAGTTCGACACTAGTGGTTATGGAGATCCACAGTCAGTGAAATGTAAACTGCACTCAGCGGGAACCTTGTTAGCGTTTAAAACCTAATCTGCCACATCAGAGATAATGACCTATTTACATAATCTTCGATTGGTCGCACTGACAAAGCAGCTGGAAGAGGAATGTCGTTTTGATCTATTGATATCAACAGTTATAAGTGCAACTGATTGAATTAAGTTTCGATCACTTATACTGTGAAGTAGATGCCACATAAAATAGAGATGAAAAGAAAATATAAATTAAAGAAAGCTAGTATTTTTTCTGTGATTAGCAATCCTAGTACATAATATTTTCATAATTTCAAGCCTTAAACTACATAACAGATAGGAGTACAAGTGTATCGATTAAAGTGAGTTTCTTTTCTGTCTTTGTATCTCTCTGTATGCTTGAATGCAAAGTTTAATAACTGATCACTTGATGTAATTTGCAATAGCTTTAGTTTTTTTAAAAAAAATTGGTGAAAACATCAACAACATCAAATAAAAGATATTCTACAACTGGACCATAATTTGAACAGTATGCAAAGAGACTGCCCCTGAAAGCTACCTCCAACTGGTCATTTTCTCAACATTCTATACGAAACCCATGGGAATTCTGCTAGTTTAAACTAGCAATAGTTGGAGATCCTTGGGAACTTATTCTGTTTATGAAGACTTTTCTTCCAATCTTTTCATCTAATATCTTGAGCAACAGTCAGGGAAGTGTAGTTTCTGGATGTTTGTGCATTTATAATTTCTTGCAAAATGCAAATATAACTTTTAAAAGAAATTTTCCAAACTATTCAGTTTCAATTAATATCAGACAGAATCGATAAATAAAACACAAATGGAAAAATGTGATTGAGATAAGTTCAGTTAAGCTGATTTACCTTTTGATATATGTACATATAGCACTTGCATCATCATTGGAACCTACTAATTAATATTTTAATAAGTGATTGTATTGCATACTTACGTTTGACTTTTGTGTCAAGATCCGTACCATCAAGGATAACTTCCATTTTACCGTTCCTTTCCCTCAGACTCCAAATTTTATATCCCACTTTTACCTTCACATCTTCGTAATCTGTTGGAAAGGTGTCAAATGAGATACCTTTAATTCAGATAATTTAACATTTAATATGTACTATATGCTTTACTCTATAATTATGTCACCTGAAAAGATAAGTGGCGATCATATATGCACTGGTGATAAGATATTAGAAACGATTGTGTGATTGGTACTGACTGATACACACGCACATAATTTGCACATGCACACATCACACAGTAACAAACAATTTTCTTGGTGGGAAACAATGACTTGAAAACTTTGTCACAAATATATAAAATTATATTGTGTTTTGCAAAAATATATAATAAATTGGAAAAAATTATCAGCGTTATTTTTACTACCCACTACATGTTACAAAGAAAGCTTCAAAAGACCCAGTGAGTCTAATTATTTTTTTTTTTGGTTCTGTTTTATTTCGACAGAAAAAACAAAGAGCATTGCTCAAGATCGCATTATCAATCAATAATTGAAGTAAAAAATAATAATATTAATGACCTTATTAAGTCAATATATACACATATCTACAAAATATACTCTTCCATCTGCCCGTTGATCTAGCCTCCGAAATGTGGTCAAAAAGTACATGGATACACGAAAGATTTGCTGATATAAATAAATGTATGCAATAGTTAAACTGGGTGTAAATTTGACATAAAGCAGTAAAGATAATGGTTGTCATACACCGGGCAGTAAATATTTGAATTTATAAATACTGAATTTACTACATGGTCAGCCTGTTACCTATTTAATATTTATGATATTTTTCAAACAAAATTTGAATACTTTAAACTTAACTCAAGAACCACAAATTATACTATTGATATGTATAAGTGTCTTAATGTAAGTTCATCAAATCATCAATAACTTATTAAAATGTAGTTCGAATATACGGTCCCCAAACCTGTACTGATACTGATGGACCATCCATAAGTATGCAGGGGCTCATATCGTTGCTTACAATTTTCCTGTACATAATATATGAACTATATATAATAATACACTTCTATTATTATATATAGTACTTATATTATGTACCGGAAAATGATAAGCAATGATACAAACCTCCTGTGAAACAGTATCAGTACTGGTCTGGGGGCTTATTTATTTAACTAATTCAAATATAAAGGGTAAAGAACAACAATAAATCAACTTAATACCTGCTTTTGTTAACTGTTAAGCTTCTTTCTGATCCGTTCTGATAAAAATCATAAACATCTGATATACCGGTAGACATAATTTCAATAAGCAAACAACGATACACCAAGTATGGGTTCCGGATAGAGCTGACTGCTGCACCTGTTCGTGAGAGGGTAGCATTCACTTGCTAGAAAATGGATGAATTCTGTGAATGTATAGGCCCACTTTATCTGTCTTTACTTCATAGCCAACCATAGTATGACCTCACATCTCCACATGATGCACTAGGATATTCCAACTGGAGGTTGACATGTTTATCTTAGTCTGTCAAGAGTTCATTATTAGCTGATAAATTTCCTGCCTCTGCTGAACAGGTTCTAGGGTTTGGATCGCAGTTATTTGATATTTAGCTGTGGCTCAAGTGAAAGTAAATTGTAATAGCACAGGGTTTTTTAAGATTTGAAAGCAAATATGAATATGGCTGTCTCCGTAGTACGGTCTTTATGATTGTTTGTATAACTGTCTGTCAGTATGTATGTATGTATGTATGTATGTATGTATGTATGTATGTATGTATGTATGTATGTATGCACTCTCTAAAGGTATCCTTTAAAAAAATGAAAGCTTTACAAACTACTTACGGTAAATAAAAGCAAGATAAATCTACAATCTGACTTATGTCAAAGTAATAGTTTTTGAGTTATTGCATCCAAATATTGCTAAAAAAAGGGGGGAGAGATATATTTGCTATATAATTTTATTTCTGTTTGTGTGAATTTTTCCTGCAAGTTTTCCCACATTATGTAACCAATGGCCCAATGATGATGCAAATGGTCGTGTCATAAAACTTCATCCTTTTGCAAGACAGCACAGATAATCCACACGGAATCGTATTATTGCTTTCAATTTACCTATCTGTCATACATGTACTATATAAAGCTACAAGGGAGGTCAATTCTCTCCTTTCTCGCGCGACCTATTTAAGAATTGACGTTGGTATTTCAAGTTACACTTCGCATAGCGTAATAAATTTGGTACCGATGTTCAGCCCAGGCGTTCGACTTTTTATGCCTACACAAAGTTTGATTTACTACCACACCTTTAAGGAATGCCAGACCCTTTTTCCACGCTACCGGTCGACATGGCCATGATCGCGCCCGCTTAATATGCGAGTGCAACGAGCTGAATGGAATACGGCCCTCTCATTGGTCGACCGAACATGACGTACTACGCCTACTGATAATCTGACTTTCGGTTAACCAATAAGGTGGTAGAATTCCATTCAGTGCGTTGTAACTGCATATTAAGCGGGCGCAATCATGGCCATGTCGACCGGTACAAGTAACAGATAGCTCTACAACTCTCTTAAATCCCATTATTAGTTTCCCATTTATTTCCATACTATTTCCAGACCCACTTTTGAAAAAATTATTGAAAGCAGTAATACATGTAAAACTCGAAAAAAGATTACAAACGAAACCCGTACTATTTATATCGGACATGTTCAGTCAAGAACACTGGAAGATTATGACATGTATGTCATAATTCTTTCCAAAGTTTATTCTACAAGAATAACGTGGTATCGTATATTAAAATAAAAAAAGATACAATAGCTATGCTACGAATTCTGTACTTTTACCCATAAACTTTTGAAATAATATTAGAGACTACGACAATTTTTTGAATGCACGGAATCATGTACGCTATATCGACTGTTGAGCTCTATCTGAGGAGTAACATTTTTACTTTGAAGTCAGTCGCTACGCCTGTGACTGTAGCTTCCTGCCTTGAGTCAACAATAGTCATGACACTGCATGTACCAGCTCCTGTTCAATGTCGCGCTTCAATGTTTCAAAATGTACATTAACTGTTGAATGAAAATATCACAAAATCACACATTTAAAAAAAAATGTTTCTATGTGAAAAACAAATATGGATTGAGAAACGCATTTGATGCTAACTTCTCATATTATCGTGTAAAACGGTCTCTATCGTTACATGAAAAATTAATTATAATTATTTTAATTTTCCGAATTAGAGACCTGCTTTTTAACTTAGATGTAGAAACAAGTGTAATGGCCTTGATGAAAGACTAAACTTGATTCTTTTTTTAAAAAATCAGAACAAGTGTATTTGTTTCAACCTATATCCCATCTTCACCGTCGCTCTTTCTCTCCCACCGGTAGGTTTAGCTGCTATCACCCCTAATTAGTAGACACGCCTATCGTTTGATGTTCTTTCCGCATGGGTCCAGGTTTCTTCACACCTTCTTGGCGCGCCACGGGGTATCCGGCCCGAATATGTCCTTCGGCAATAGCCCCGCTGCACAAGGATTAAATACCTTTGAAGCCAATTCAGAGATCCGAAATTATGTAACTCCTAGTAAGACTTCCGGCCCACATGCTATGATTTCCGCAAAATTCTGCCCTTCAGTTCGTTACAGGATGAAACCCGCTAATAATTACATATTCTTTCTTTTTCATTTTGTTTGTTTAAAAGCAGAATCTCAGTCTCTCTCTCTCTCTCTCTTTCTCTCTCTCTCATTAAAATTACTATAATTAAACTTGGTAAAATTTGTGAATCATCAAATAGTCTCAGAATTCTTCGCTCGGAAATTTATCTTTCATCTCTTGCAATACACGTATGTGAATGCGTTTTAGTGGGCGAGTCTTTGAATATTAAACGGCACTGTGTACAACTTAAAAAGATCATTCTGCACAGTGTACTGTAGCTGAACCGACAGGTAAGTTCCACGCGATGTAGTGGACGTCCACTATTACACAAGTATATTGCTGTGACTTTCTAATTGGGGCAATAAAACTTAATCCGTCCAGTACGAGCCACGATGTGGACAATCCACGACGACCATTATATACCGTCCGTGACGAAAACAGCTTGAAAGGATTAAGGTCCACCGTGGGAACGTGGATTTTCGCTAAAACGCGATGCGTGTACTGTACACCTTAGAATTTCTTCTTGTGGTATGTAGTATATATTACCAAAACCTTGCACTTTAAAAGAAAAACGTAGGTCGAATGGTATTGAATTTCAGATTGACATGGTACCATTTATCCTCCTTTTGGGACTTATCGTTTAATTTTCAGGACTGGGGGTCTGCGAATTTTGTAAACAAAAAATTCCGGCTCTCAAATACTTTGAAAAAATATATTCTTGCTCTGATTTATTGAAGAAGAAAATTTTTAAAAAAAACCCAACTATTGTATCAGTTATATTAGTGAGAGAACAATTATTGAGGAAAAGGAATACAAAATATACAGTCTGGAAAAGAAAATCTCAAAGTTTCTTACTGTGAAGAAGGCCTATATGGCCACGGAAATCACACCGTCATTGACATGCGATCTAAGAAACGCATTGTCTTCGATTTTCTGCTCGTTAGTGATGAGCGCAAATGAGAACCTGCATACAATTTCCACACGTGTTAGATGGTTACAAAAAGTGTCTTCCGTCAAAAAATCAAACGTGTTCTCGAATACGCTGCTAATGTTTGAGGACTTCAAATATGTTGAAATCTGGCAGTTTTTGCTTGAACACATGCCTATTTAGGAATCAAATTAACGGTTAATTTCACGCTATGTCGTTATATCATGTGTACATACGTTGCAGCTGATATAGATTGGGTATCGCATAACCATCACAAATTATCCTGCAAGCGCTTTAATTTATCACTAATTTGGGGTCCAATATCTGCCCTTATCGAACCTTATTCTTTTAAATATTTTGTTGGGGCCTGATTATTAGAGTTTTTCCTATTACCTTCTTAGCAATTTCAAGAGGAAGTTTCATTCGAACATGCCTTACATTTGGATCATATTTCAATACAATTTTATATGATATATATGGACAGACATGAAGTGCAGCAAAAATGTATCTTCGTCTCAAGACCGGTGCTTCTTTCAGCATTTCCTCAATATTACTCTTGTTTTTTTTGTTTTTTGTTTTTTTTATATTGTTCTTGTTTTTTTTTTTTTTTTTTTTTTGTATGCCCGTACCAGCGTTGACATCTTATTTTCCGTACTTAAGAAGCTTACGAATTACTTTCCGATCAGAGCAGCTTTGACTCGTTCGATCAACTTATGGAGAAAAAACTTACACAATTTATCAAGTGAGAGAAACAAAATTTCTATGTTATACTAGAGGCTGACAAATGAAATTGATTCTTTAGTTAAAAAAAAAAAAAAAAACACTTTTGGTTCTGGCGTCCTAATCACTTCAACTGTTTGTGCAAGTGTTCTATATTTCTCCTTAATTTAAGTGCGCTGCCATTATATCGATCAGTCTCAGTTCTATGGACCAGGCAGTCAAATGTCACATCAATCTATTGTGTGCTCATTGTCAGAACACCTGCTGTTGTATGATCTTAACACTGGTGCCTGTATCAATCTTAGCTAGTACATGTATTAGTGTTTTACCGTTTCGTGTCATGGGCTGATTCACCAACACTAACAGAGGTGAAGCGATTACGTAGTGTCAAAACAAGTACGCAATAATAATAATAATAATAATAATAATAATAATAATAATAATAATGTGTTTGCACAATTCAAACTATGCACTATGTTCATTTTTTATACTTATCCCCAAGTCCGGTAAGCGTATGTAAAGTTACAATGATGGGATAGTTTCTTAAGTTATGACGCAGGGGATCAGTTCCTTGGTTGTAAGGATGTAGACCAAAGGGGCAAGCTCTAAGTTTCTGAATATGTTTATGCCTTTCAATGCCCTGTAGACATGGTTATAGGACGCGAGTAAGTAGCTTTCAAGCTAACACCCAGGGGCTGTGTCCCCCAGGGGTTAAAGATTGACCATGGGGTCATTGATCAAAGCATTTTTGAAATGATCCGGTGAAGCCCAGTAGGTACGTGCATATCAAGGTTACCGGATGAGGGGCTAAATATTGCAGTGTATTTACACGCTAATTTTATAATCCGATTTTGTTCCGGTTCTTTTCGAGGATTTAATTTTCGTATACTATCAATCCCAACCCCTCCAAGGAAAGAATCCAATCCCGCGATAATTTTGAAATTTTCAAATGGTTAACCAGGAGGTATCATGAAAAGTATTGAACGAGACTCAAAATTGTCTTCCATGTATGTTACAGGCAGATAAATTGTCATATGTTTAGACAGAGATATACATTACACCCAATGACCAATACGCCGTTTGGAGTGACTACCACGCCAGTTACCTATGATCGAAAACCCACGTATCTACTATTCAGCACGTCATTTGTAGTGACCAATACCAAGTTATCAACTATTCCTGCACCCACACTATACCATCAACACGTCATTTAGGATGACCAAAATTCTAAAACTATCTCACTTTTGGGCTGCATTGTTGGACATATGCTTGTGGTTCGATAGTAAAAAGTAAGTTAGTTACCTGTCCTTAAAAATGTCTTGAATTATTCTTCTCTCCAGCTAGAATATTTTTCTTCATTTTAAACTCAAGATTTTTAGTTTTATAAACTAATATAATGAATATAATAATTTTATTTTTCTACAAAATGAAAATAAGACTATTTTCTGAAGGTCTTTGAGGGCTGGACATGTTCTTCTCATAAAAAGCCAAGCCCCCCCCCCTCCCAATTAAATGGCCGGTCCCTAGCACACACATAATGTTTAAACCAATGATGTATACATGAATGATATTTACCTTTTGCGATAGTCAAGAATTTTCCTAAAAAAATTAGAATAAAAGCATATGAAATAATGGGATATTTACAGTGTTCTTTGTCTGTCCATGACACTCTTACCAGCCTCACCCTTCTCCAAATTTTTCAGAAATTGTACTTGTACATATACAGTAAAATTTTTTAAAAAATGTCCGGAAAACATGATCCGAACTCACATAAATCAGTGCTAAAATATCCGAACCCAACGCAAATCAGTGCCCCCCCCCCAAAAAAAAAAAAAAAAAAAAATCATTCCCCCCTCCCCCCATGTTCGCTGCAGAAGCACTGCTAAATAGTGCAAATCAGTGGCTTTAAACAATGTTTAAACTTTACATTATCTCGATTGCACATCAAGTTCTCATAACCTGCATTAAGCACACCCGACGGGCTGCTATCATTATGTAACATAACTCAATCCCAGGCAATTACTCAGTCGGGTTATACACTAGGTCCTAACTGCGGTATATTGAACAACATAGTTGATATTCAACAAACTTTCTCTTATTAAAATTGAATACTACACAAAAGGTTATACACATTTCTCATTTCAGAAAAACGGTATGTTTATCAAGAATACATTTTTGAAAAGTTTGCTTGGTAAAAACCCGATTAACCTCGTCAAACTGAGCTTGTGCTAAAAACAAAAATAGTTTCCGCTGTCTTTAAACTAATAACGCTATAAAAAAATTGACAATTTGTTTGAAAAAAACAAATGTTTTTTAATTTATCTCTTACCATATTTAAAAAGTTTTATTTTTTGAGATTACATACCGTATATTACCATAGCACAACAATTTATTTTCAGGTGCCAAATTTGCTTTGTAAGATGTATAAATTAGACAGTAACACATTTGCGGTAGGTCTACTATGAAGTTTTCATTGCCATAATAAACCTAGAGTAAATGTTAGGAACAAGGCTGATCAGGCAAATTGTTATTTCGCTTTGATATATCGAACAAATAAAGTAGATTTGTCTTTCCCTAGTTTGATGCTGAAATCCTAATTGCCTCCTTTTCTTCTTTTCATTGAAAACTGCTAAATCACTGTTCTAGTGATTTAATGAATTCGTCATTTAAAGTTATTACTCATAAGGATTTAAAAGACTACACAAATGTAAGAACAGCAAAGGCGACAAATATGGGATGCAGAGTCGTTTCAATGCACGTATTTCTGGTTTTATTGGCAAGAATTAATTCTCGTCGCAGTGTATTATTATGGCTTGTATTTTGTGCTTCTTTCCATGGAAATTTATAAATCTCATATAATAGTTTTAGCATTTCTATGTTCATCGAGACGTCTTTAAGTTTTCTTAAATGCAATAATTTTATATATTTTATATGAAAAAGCGTTTCGCGAAAGAGCAATTGTTTTAGCACACTTCAGTATGATGTAATGGTCAGTAACCTGGGTGTAAGGCAAGCAATTGGCTACTTATATTAAACATTATAGTGGAGACTGGTATGTTAGTCACGTCGTTTGCAGAGATAAAGGTTTAAATAGAATGGGGGTTGATTAAATCGGGGAAAGCATGGTATTTTTCATTTCTTTCACCAAGCAGATTTTCAACACGACTGACCTCGCCCACAAGTTATTCTCTCCTGTATCTTTATCTGACATGGCTCGTGACCACCAGAAATATTTGAAAATAATTTAAAACCTTTGACTTTATACAATGCAAATATTCTGTTATACCTGTATGAACGTCTCTCTCTATCTCTCTCTCTCTGATCGTCTTGGGAGAGAAAGAGTTCCAAACATTATAGTTATATGCGTGTCAGGCGTAACGTATTAATATATATCAGTAGATTTTGTTTTATGCTGCAATATACACGCCAACAAAATTATATGGATTGAAATGGATCCAAAATAAATTGGGACAAATTACATGAATTTCGCTTTATTTCCTTTATAACCACCATCTATTGAGCTTTTTTTCTATCATTCTTTTCTTTACCCTATCCAACATGTAATCTTCCATTTATTGTATTCATTATTTTTTATTCAACCTGTGATTTTACTACATAAGTGTAGATTTATTTATTATTAGAATCAATTCACTGTTTGTGGCCTAGCAGAAAATGACTTTTGTTGACCAGCTGGGTGGAGGCTGGGGTTATTTTTCATGTTGATTTTTTTTTTTTAAACTAATATTATGGATGTAATTTTTTCTACAAATCAGTGTGAGTACTTTCTCAAGCTAACATTTTTTAAAAACAAAATAACTCCCACCCAATCCCAAAAATTAAAATGGTGGTCCTTTAAATTCACAGATATGTGAAGGAGGGAGGAGTTGTCCCATTTTTATATTATTATATTAGGGTTTAAGGTGTTCTTTGTGCCGTGCTATCTCTTTTCACACTAAAGATTGCTGCTGATAAATGGAACAACCACTGTCAGCCAATTGTAATTCACACCCATAACATAAACAGAGGTCAGTCTCTTAATGAATGTGGCACCCTGACAGGGGATATAAAAGGGGAAAAAGAACCAAAGGCTGTTTGCAGCATGTATAAAGTGGTTCTTCCAATCAGATACACACACACTCACGTGCATATTATCTTGAGCTGTGGACACATTACAAGAAATACTTGAAAGAACGCAGAATTTTGTAACATTTAAATGTTTATGTCAGCTGACAAATAAAGAAAAAGTTGTACAGGATAATGTTTAATGAAAAATATACCATTTTTCTTCATTCCAACATACTGAACTCTCATCTTTATGTAAACTTTTGCTGTCCATGTTTCCAAAACTTATACGGAGTAAATTCCCTGTTATGTATGACAAGCTTTAACTTCCATTGCACTATCAACTATCAGCTAACAGTAATATATATATATATATATATATATATATATAGTTTTGCTGGAGAAAAAAACTAGCTAAGGTTAAAGGATTTTTTTTTCTTTTGTAAAAACAAATGAGTCCCTATTTGAGATTGGTTCTGTACAGTAAGCTTTGAAAAACTAGAAACATTCAGGTGTAATCTACACTTATCTTCCAAAACTTTACAACAATACAACTTTTGCTGCAAGATTGTAGGTTACTGTACATGAGGATCATTCAAGTTTTTAAAATTCATCAACTATTAAGACACTGGCCAAAAATAAAAGAAGAAAAGCTACATATCTGAAACTATGAATAAAATACATGTTACATGTATAGTAGTACAATTATTTACCATTATAATTACAAATTAATTGGTTACATGTATTCATTATAAAATGATGAGATCATTAATGAATTAGAATATGAGCTAGAAATGTACCCATATAACATAGGCACCATACCAATCTGAATGCAAGTGAAGGGCAAAGTTCTAAATCAAACTGGGGCCATAAATCTGTAAAATTTTGCTGGAAAACTGCAAACGTTGAACTTGAATTAATGTATATACTCACTTATAAGTCAAGTCCAACTGCAAACAACATAGATCCTAACCTGCCATCACATAATGTGCAGGCAGATCAGAGTCTATGTTATTTGTTCTACTGATTACTCAAGTGGCAAATCCCAAATTTTACCGCGATAAACATGCGCTATCGATTAGTGGTGTTGACCAGCATTTGACGTGCCATGTGACTAATGGTTTTTCCGTGTTTCTAAAAATAGACGAATATTCTAGGACTTCATTTGTATATTTTTCGTGCTGATTAGTATTACAATTAGCGAGTAAATATCTTTTAAATATCGAAAATCCATATTTCTGAGAAATTGGTGATTCTTGGTCGTATCTGTTTGCTGAAATGACTGATATGAACTTAAGAAGTGAACACGTAACAGTAACTTATTTTTAGCGTATAGCCTCGTTCCAAAGTTTGAGGTTTGCTCTAATATTCCTCTTTTTGGGTGAAACCTTGATAATAATAAACTGGAATAGTTCAAAGAATGACATATTCCCGTGTATATTATCAAAAATCTTTCAACTCTAATATTCAAAATTTCAAATGACTTCACGTCGCAACTGCGAGATGCAGAGTACATGTTTACAAATGGCGGATACGATGTTACACACAACTGATGCGTGTAGATTGAACTGCGCAGTTGCTTTAATCCTGCTAATAAACTAATGATTTGCTTCATATTTATTTTCTAGATTCATTCTCTCGGCCATATAAGTGATAGTTTTGGGTACAAAGACAATTTTGGTAGTTCTGGGTATCTTAATCGGATTTGTCATGAAAGGCGTAATCATGCAGTAAAGGGGTTGGCGTCAAAAGGCGTCATCATGCAGTAAAGGGTTAACAAACTGCCTAGACCCAGATCTGCCAGCACATTATGCAACAGCAGATCTGAGTCTGTGCAGTTTGCACTTGGACTTTACTTGACGGCGAGTACAAATGGTAGGTCGTCTCAGTGTAAAAGCCTCAAATTTAATTTGGTTTCAATCCATGGTTGGGGGTATAAGGAAAAAAGTCCCCAGCCCCCACTTCAAAAAACAATTTTTAGCATTCTGCAGAGGCGAAGAAAGCTTCTCTTTTCATTATCAATGTGCTGGACTAAAGAGAACATATTGTCACATCCTGTGATTGGTTCAAATTTTTGGAAATAAATAAAAATAAACGTCTTTTCTCCTTGTGGTTCACAAAACATAAATTCTTTCCATCAGGTTCCATAATTAACTTTGATTGGTGCTCCAGTTACATGTAGGAGTGGTAGAATAGCTTGCTGGTGGTAATTTCTATGTCATGCAGACATTAAAGAAACTTATTAATCTGACAAACTCGTCCGTTGTCCTGCTTCTCCACCCACTGTGAATTTTTTTCTCAGAGTTACATTGATCTCAACAATGACTCAGTCGCCATCCAGAAGAGCAGAAATGCACAAATCTGCGAATCCAAGGAAAATTCTCGCCCCAGAACAACAATCGGACTTCCTCCTTCACATTTATTATGAAAACAATGGTTTCGAGGTGTCTCTAGTTCTTTTAATCTTCATCCATATTTGATGGCACATCAGCATCGTTTGCCCAATACTGAACAGCCTTTATGCCAGGATGCTTTCTAAGTTTGTCAAATTCTGTTAATAATTTTTTGTATATAGTTAAACTTGCATTCATTTTTTAATTTTAGTAATGGCAGTCATATTTGACAGTAAATCAGCAGAATTTATTTAAAATCAAAAGTCCTTGATGCCAGAATGAGAAGAAGTCATTTAAAACTATTTTTAGTTTTAGTAACTGTGGTCATATTCAATGCCAGATCGACATCACTTATACAAACTTGGAAGGACTTTATGTCCCGATGTTTTCTGTCAAAGGACTATATTGAATAAGGGCCATTTTCTGCCCCCCCCTTCCATTGTCTTTATACGATGCATACTGCATGTATGACATTGTTAACATTTATTTTTCACATGTTTCATGCTCGCATGCCAGTTGCCATGGTAACGGTGTTGAAAAATGATAAGAAAAGACATGAAAAGTGTCCTATTTTCCATGTACTTCTCATTGACACTGCTTATCTATGAACTATTCACTAAATTAAAAATTGCAATATGTACTTGTATTATTTTTGGGTGTATAAAGCTGATAAATAAGGTTTAATTTTTAAAACTAATCCAAATTGGAGCCCTCGTAGCCAAAAATTAATACACCTAACTTGTAAGTAAATTGAAAACTGTTAAGTTCCTTTGTCAAAAAAATGCACTTTATCATAATATAAAAAACTGTTCATAATGAAATATTGTTTAATATTGTGTGATGATATCATTGTAAATGAAGTGTTAACAGGGGCTTCTAAGTTCTCTTCACTGATTACATGGCTTTGGTTCCTTGTCCACTGTGCATGAGAGGTGTTCATGTAATTTTATCCTTATACTTTCATGGCAATATACCACACAGACACACACAAAGACACACACACATGCATAAAATCTTCATCACTATTGTGTCTTCTCAATCTTTAGACAAAAAAAAAATTATCTGTAGCTTGCCTTCAATACCCCATGGGGTAGCCTCTTGTCAAAATATATTCTGTTTAAAAACATTTGTCTGCACATTAATGTGAACTAATCCATATTTAATATCTGTTACAACAACACACTAGTATTTTTGGTTCAATTTTGTAAAATAGGAAAAGTGCTAACTGAATCATCCAATTCATAACTTCGATTGCTTGTCTTGTGACAACACCGAAAACGATAGTGGCGCATGCTCACTTGTCCATTCAAACGCTATACACTGCAAAAGTCAGTTTCAAAATCATATCACATGATAATAGTCTGCTTTCATATTTGCTCCAGCTAGTTCATCACTATATAGTGGATGTTGTTTTTGTTTTCTCTCTCTCCATATTATTCTTCTTTTAATTTTCTGTTAATGACACGATTTTATATTAATAGGGTATATGTGTGTGTGGTGACCTGTTTCGAGCTTGTGTCAGCCTGCTGAACTGTTTTTTTTTTTGCTTTCTTTTTCTTCAAAATAATACTTTGTCATGTGTGATCTCTTCACATTTACTAAACTATTTCATGTCATCAATGTTATGTATTGTGGTAAATCATATTGAACTGATGCATGGCCCTGATTGTAAAACAAAGTTAAGAAAATAAATTGCCATTCAGTGACACATGCAGAAAAATAAAGGATTTTTGTTAAACCATATTCATAAAAATGTATTATGCATCTCTGTCTCTCTCCCACGAGTGCAAAGACACACAAACACACACAAGTGTGCATGCACTGTTCTGTTACCCATAACAACATGGAAGCCACATGTGACAAACATACTCGTAAGACCTAAATTGTATGTGTATTCATTATTGAATTCATTCCGCTTGTGATCCATATTGATTTCAAAGGAATAATGCATTTAGTGTGTGATACCTAAAAATAGGGCACAAAACATACAATTAAAAATTAATGCACCAGTTCTTGTGCATTGATTTAAACTACAGTAAGTAACAGTTGCAATAATCTATGTTACATACCATAACCCAGATTTCTCATACTTTTATATACAATAATATAAAAAAAATTAATCTTGACAGAATTGGCAACGTTATTCTTCACTAAAGATAGAATATGGACATGAATAATAAAGAAAAGTATATTGATTCAAAACTTTTAATAAACTTGTGAAAATTGTAAACTAGGTTTCAAAAGTAATTATATTGGATGGCTGTATGCATATGTCCACCATGTGTAATAGAACCACAACAACAACCACCATCAACTCTCTCTCTCTCTCTCTCTCTCATTATATGCATACATAGAGCAATATATATAAATACAGTTTTTAAAAGGACTATTTAATACTTAAATAAACTTGTGAAAAATATAAACTAGGTTTCAGAAGTAATTATATTGGATGGCTGTATGCATGTCTGCCATGTGTAATAGAACCACAACAACAACCACCATCAATTCTCTCTCTCATTATATGCATACATGGAGCAATATATAAAAATATAGTTTTTAAATGGACTATTTAATACTTTAACAAAGTCACCAATGCTGCCAACATGGCAGTCTCTTAATGTGATATTTCTTATGTATTCTTCGCAATACTGGAAAGTGTTTGCAATATATATATATATATATATATATATATATATATATATATAATATACGATAATTGATCAAATTCTGTTGGGTGGTTTTTGGGAAGAAGTGACTTAAAATTTTTTCTATTTTTTGTAATGGTGGGTGCTCTCTGTCAAATTTGGTTAAATTCTGTTGAGGGCTGTTCCATTTAAACATACACTGTACCCAAGGAAGGCAGTTTTTGAAAAATGTATACCAGGGTACTCAGATTTACTCAACAGATCATATGAAAATGATACAACATTCTAAATTGCATCTATCGGTGACTACTCCACACTGGAAGTGCCTTCCCTGGATTCCTAATATGTTTTACTGGAACAGCCCTGAGCAATATTTTGAAAAATTTCAAGATTTTCTATTTTCAAAAAAGGCGGCTATATTTGCTAGTAGATTGACATAATCTTAACAAAGTTGAAAGACCTTTATGCCATAATGTTTTCTGACAAATTTGGTCAAATTCTGTTTAGCAGTTTTCAAGAAGTAGAGAAGTTTTTTTTTCTTCTTCTGTTTTATTACTAGCAGCCTTTTTAAATAACAGATCAGCATCCACTGAACAAATGTGAAAGGCCTTGATGACAGATTGCACCCTGTAAGATCATTTGCAAATTGATCAAGGGGTTTTGAGAAGTTGTAAATAGCAATCATGAACAAACCATGCATAACTGACGAAGGTCCATACCATCAGCTCAACTGGCCTTATGGACAGATAAGCTAAAAAAAAATAATGGAATGTATCCCTACTAATATTTAAGGTCCATCTGTAAATTAAAAACAATATCATAAACATGATAAATTAGAGATGTTTATGAATCAGGTTACCAAGTAAATTCTTGAACAAATACAACATTATTCAAATGAAAAATAATGTTAAAAATGTTTATGACTGGTTAACAAATATACAAGATGAAGCCAGATATAATCTAAAAGAATAATTTGAAAATAGACAACCTAGGTTGTAATTAAGTCATCTGATTTAAAAAGAAACCAATTTTTGGAGTAAAATATATTTCTTTGATAATACTTACCCAATCATAATACCTTAGGAGTACTACCACTACCTTGCAAAAATCCAGCCCTCCCTGGTTAAAATTTTTAGCTATGGGAGCTAAACGTTTTCTGACCACATGCGGTAATCAGAGTGATCTCCCTTTTATATCGGGATTGGTGCCAAATCCAGTGCATACCTCAGTTACTACTGGAGCGGAATACACACTATCCTAGTACAGTGTAACTGTAGGGAGACTGGGTTGGTGTATCCGTATTATGATAGGTAAGTATTATCGAAGAAACATATTTTACTCCAAAAATTGTTCTTCTTCAAATATGTTACCTGATCATAATACCTTAGGAGAATAGGTAAGAAGTGGAGGGTGTTACATCACCTTACCCCGAAGAGACCATCTACGGTCCCTTAAGGTATGTGAGGCAGCTTCTAGATTGAAATATCTAGCCAGAGTATTGACTCCATATGTCGAGTTGTGACTTTAGAAAGAAGGGAAAAATTTTCTCCAGCAAATTCATTGAAGTCATATTGCTGCATCCATGAGAAGTTGCCAAATGACCCAAGAAGGTAACCTATTGTGCTGTGAAGATAGGTCCCACCAGGTCTGACTGGGTCTTTGGGATGAAAGAACTCTTGAGCTAGAAAGTGGAGCAAGTCGACTTGGATATGTTGCTGATGACACCACCTTAGAAAATCCCAAAACAGGATGCAGAGCTCTGGGGATTTGATTCCCCCTTGCCTTCTGAGATAACTCACCACAGTGGAGTTGTCAGATAGAATGAATATGCCCTTTCCATAAAGCTTCTCCTGCCACCAATGAAATGCTTTCAGTATGGCCTTCATCTCTAGGATATTGATATGCAACAGACGGTCCTGAGCGGGCCAAACTCCGCTGGCCTCCTGAACAATGGAAGGTGAGCACCCCAGCCCACTGTGCTTGCATCCATACAAATCCTTATCTTCAGAAGCTGGATCTTCAAGGGAACACACGTCAAAAGCCAAATGAGGTTCTCCCATTTGATGAGAGGGGACCTCATATGATTGGAGACTGGTATTGTTTGTTCCAATGGGCAAAGTGTCAGTATAATTTGTAATGGTCTCATGAATAGGTGACCCAGGATAATGAGATCTGCTGCCACATTGAATAAGCCCAGTAGATGAAGGAATTCTTGGGTTGAGAAATGGTTCTTTGCAATAATTGATGCCACCACTGAAATGATTTTCAATGCACGTTCCTGAGGGAGACATATTCTGTTTAGAAGTATTTTGAACTCCATACCCAAGTGCATGAAATGCTGAGCTGGTATGATACTGGATAAAGGAATCCAAGACTGAAGATGAGTATAACAAGGGATTTCATGTTTTGATTTCAAATACAACTCACCTGGTGTTTTTGAAGTATTTCATCCAGGTAGTTGGATGTCATAGATGTGGAGATGGTCCTGAAGTGAGACACTACTCGGTCCATAATTCTTGTGAAGACCCAGGGACAGATGCTGAGGCCAAAATGGAGTACCCTCAACTGGTATACTGTATCCCTGATGGTAAACCAAAGGAACCTCCTGGAAGACTTGTGAAATGGGACATGTAGATAAGCATCTTGCAGATCTGTACTGATTGTGAAGTCTCCGAGCTTGGCCTTAGTGTATCCAATTTGAACCATGGTGCCCATATGCTCAAGTATATTACTGGTCGAAGAGTGCCATTGGCCTTTAGGACCAAGAACAGTCTTGAGCAAAAGCCCAGTGATTTTGTGTTGTGAATGATCTCTACCACCCTTTTCTGGAGAAGATTGTTTATTTCTCGTTGCAGGAAGTCTGCCTTTAACAGGTTTTTTGGGATGTCTGTAGCTGAAGGGACCCTGGGTAATGGAGAAGGACATTGAATATGATATGAAGGCTTTCTGAAACAACTTGCCAGGTCCATTAATCTATGTGGTAAATTCTTTCCCATTCCACAGCAAAGAAGAGAAGTCTTTCCCCCACCAGGATATCTGATAAGGGCGGCATGAGAATGTAGTCATTTCTTTCTGGAAGGAGGCCGTCATGGAAAGAAACTGGTCTCTAATACTGTGCCTTAGGTAGATTTGTTTCTTCAGTGGCCTGCTTAACACATTTCTTCTACCTGGCCATTAAAAAGGAGGTTGGAAAAGAATGACTGAAATTTCAGCTTGGCTTTGTGGTGGTCTTTTAAAATAATGGAAGCAAAGAGCACTGCATATCTTTCCACCAGCTGTAAATTAGCTGCTGCTGTTAAGGCATTGGCCAGTGTGTGTTATGCTGTTCTGTTCAGTACATGTGCCATTCCTGAGACAGACTCCCATGCATGTCCAGCGGGTATCACCGTGGGAGGCAATAAACTGTTTCCACTTGTTGGAAATTAGCCACTGAGACTAAGTCCAACATTGAGCCTATAGTGACAACATTCTGGACCAGCTGTTGTGTGTCACTGAAGGGTTTCCGGTCCATCCTTACTGAAGAGGTTTCTGACATTCCTAGGTCTGCAATGTCTCTATCTACCACTGAGGTTTCTCCATGAAACAATGGTATGTATGTCTTATAGAATGTTCTATTAAAGTTGGATGGTGTTGTCACTGTGAAAAGAAAGGTCTATTGACACTATGGTCATGTAATTTTCTCTCTAAATAACTAAATAAAGTCAGCCATTCGACCAGACTGCAGTAACAGTTTGAAAGCTGAGTGGTCTTTCTTGATTAAAATGTCAACAGATTCTGGAACTCTGGACCAAGCTGTTGATGGAGCAGGAGGTGGTGAACAAAATTCTGGTGGTAACAAGTGAAAGACTTCCTTGATTGATGCTCAGAAAGCAGAGTCTTCTCTTGTCATCATTAGGTCTGGTAAGGACAATGGAGCCTGTGAGCATAATTCGTCTCTAGAAGAATGTGGTGATGCCAAATCCTCTTGTACAATCTCAGACGGAACTGGTGAAGATAGTCCAAAGTGGCAGCTAACTAAACTAAAAGTTCATCTGGATTGAGATACAGTAACTTCCAGGTGATCATTAAGCAAGTCCTCCATTTGAGTGGCATAGGCATGTCATCGATTTGATTTCGTATCATGTGGGTACTGTGGTACTCAACTGGGTCTAGATTGCACAGAGTTCCTTCTGGCACTAAAATGGGTATGCTGATTCATAAGAGTGCTGGTGTTCTGATCTTGGGTCAACATAATAGACAAAGTGAATTCCTCCTTTGACATTAAAGGCAAGATCAACCTTGGTGTTGACCCCCTGCGATCTGATTTGAATGGCAGTCTGATCGTGGCAGAACAGTGCCATCTTATCCTCCATAATTTTGCTTATGTGATCCCAAAAACCGGTCCCTACTTGCATTGTGTGAGGCAGTATCTGAGTTGGATTCATATGTTCTTGATCTGGCCTTTATCTGGCAGGGAGAGAAGACTGGCCATTGTACGCTTGAGGCATCACGCCTATAGATACCACCAAAAAAGGTTTGTCTACTTGAGGCAGCATGGCTGGAGCTAGGTCTGTTGCCATCACTGAAATGGATCTCCTTATTTACTTTTAGGCTGGTGAACCCTCTGGTTTGCAATATTCATCCCTCAGAAAATTATTTACAGATATGACGTCAGCATCGATGCTGATGGCATCCTCGTCTCTGAAAGTGTATTTTTCCACTTTCCATTTCTGTTTACTGTATTTACCATGTATATTGGACACCTTATATGTTGATGCACCATAAATTAATTTTTAAGTAATTTTTTTGTGCACTGTATGTTCTGGGACAAATCTTTTTTTTTTTTGAGTCATAAGTTTTGGGACACTTTTTCAATCATAATATCAATGTTTAGCTGGTAAAATTATTAATAAAGGGTTACAATTGTAGGATCTGAAAATGAAATCATTTGAAACTTGCATGTCAAAAAATGCACTAAAACTTAAATCTTGTAAAAGAATTTAAAAAACTGGCTGTCAGTGTTGTTTCTTTAAGCTTTTCTTCCTAACTGCAAACTTTTGAAAAACAAAATTTGATAAATCTAGGGGCAATATTGCAAACTGTAGATGTTTGCAGTACATATAAAATACTGTAAATTCAAATATTTTTGTTTTCATGCCACTATTCCCATCCAGAAATGCATATTTAGTATGTACTGTGTTTATCCATTTCATTATGGTATTCATTACACAATACATGTATCTAAATTTATTTGGATTGTATTAATTCGAAAATATTAAATTAAATATTACTCATTGCAAAGTGAAGTGTCCATCAATATTGTTTACCCTTGGTTGTTTACTTTTAAGTATATTGCTTCCATTTTCATATAAGTCCGAACAACCTGTATTTGTATTATATTTTGTGTTTTGCGTTTTGCTGTATAAACACTATGTTTGATGCAATACAAGTTTTGAATTGATTTATATTTGCCTTTTTCATAAGACAGATCTAATTCCCAAGTAATATTTTCTAAGTTATCTACAAGTGCAAAGCCTTAGCTTGTAAAGGCAGCACTCGTTTTGTTTTCCCAACCCTATGATCAAGCCGTGAATTTGATTCTTGTTCAGTGCCAAGTAGAGTCCTATTTTCAGTTAACAGAGTTTATTTGAACTTCCTGTGAACATGCCGCACAAATGACACCTGTTCAGTTGCGGCATATCCTTTAATGAATTTCACGGAATGTATGCTCAAAGTGTCACTTACAAAGCCCCAACTGTTCCATTGTTTCAATTTATTTTTGAGATTCCTGTGAATACTGGTAAAAAGAAACCCAAGTCAGCTTCCCTAGGTCAACCTGCTTTGTATATAACAAAATCTGTATACTTAAAAGAATCCAAAGTCAGCTTTCGGGGTCAGCTTGCTTTGTAATAAAATAATCTTTGTATTTGATATCCTAAGTTGAAACTATGGGTTTATTACTCTCTACCAGGTGTGTTCATCTCTAATCTTCTACTGTTTGCCACCTGTCATCATAATTGATACAAATAGGCATTGATGTCTGCATGGTACAACAGCATACACAGCATTAATTGTCTTTAAGAATACTTTTTGTAACACATGCTAATGAAAATATTGTCATTTGCACTCACAGTGAATATATTTCCTAATAATGATTTTTATTTGTGAAATATTTTTATATTGTTAACCTGGATGTAATACACTCTTGGTTATTTTGCACCATACACTGTGTCATGCATGAATTGCTAGTGCCTTCAAGCAATCAGTTATTTCTCTCTCTCTCTCTTTTGTTTGTGATTTTGTTGGAGCCAAATTTCAGTTTGATAACATATTAAAACCCTTGAGGACAACCAAACACGATTTGTTTATATATATTCACATCCATGAACAAGTGTCAATGTTCTTACCTGACATAAGCAATACACTCTATGGATGTATATGCTATATTACAGGACCATGCTGAGTTTGGATAGTGGATACGTTTGTATCTTTTATACATAAACTGTTTATGAAGAACAAAAAAAGGGAATAAATGAGAACAATACAAGGTTAGTTTCTTTCAGTTTATTATCAAATAAGCATTTTATTTACCTACTTTTATTATAACATGCAGTGTGGGAGGTGTGGGGGTGTGTGTGGCAAATTCAACACAATCTGTTTCATTTCTATAAGTTGTGGGACATATGATCTAGGTGAAAAATAATTTAACCATAAGTTATGGCACAGGAATAAAATCATTTATTTTATCTTGTCCCAAGATATACAGTAAATTCAGTAGATTGTGTGCCCAGTACTGATGTCAACTGACTCTCCGTCCATAGAGAGCATATTTGAACTGTATTCCCCAACTGGCAACTCCACACATGCTAGACATGTATTGTGGTTATCATCCATGCCCTTCAGGCATTTACAATGTTTCCATTTAGTTCTGCCCATATTCTAGACTCTGTAAATAGAAATAAAGCAGACAATATTTATGCAGGTGTAGCCAACCATGCATCCTGGTTTATGAACTCGTGCAGTGGACGTTACTGAGATACTACACTCTATCATAAAAATTACCTGTAAAGCAAGGGCCCAACTGACGAATTATACAGGTAAAGTCACTGAACCATCGCTTTATAGCTATGAAGTAGATGCTACAACTATAAACTATCTATAGAAAACTTACCTGTATGTGCCTGAACACACGCAGAATGTATACAGAGAAGTGCAAGCAACATCGTTTAAACTTACTGAGGTGGATGCTGCGAAATAGTAAAAGTTTTCTATAGACAAAAAATTACCTGCACAACTTAACAAGTCTAATTTATATTGCAAATTTAGAAAAGTTGAGTACACATTATTGAATGCACATACTAGTGACCTGTGTAGGTAAATACAAATGGGTGCCAATATATTTACGACAAAATTTTAATTCTACAATATATAGAAAAACTTTGTCTTTGATGGAAAAGAGCAAGAAATAAATGGAAATATGGATGGAGTATACTTCCCTCAGACGAGAAACTCCTCCAACTTGCTCTGTAGTTGAATACCCAAAACTCTCGATTTGGTTTGTTAGGCCTCTCACAAGTGAGCATGCTAATTGGCATGAGCAGAAGTAGTAACTGGGGTACACACAGGATTTGGCACCAATCCCTATATCAAAGGAAGATCACTCTGTGTGACTGACACATATGTGTCCTGACAATGTATAGCTCACACAGCTAAAAATTTAAGCCTGGATTTGCAAGGTAGTGTTAGTACTACTAAGGTATTATGATCGGTTAACGTATTTGAAGACGCAATTTTTGTTGATAAGCCTTAACACTGTACAGTGCATTTAATGTAATACTGTCATAGATAAATGTACAATAATGAAAGAAACAAAATAATAAAAGAGCTTATACAAATGTAGAATTCTAGAGATTACAAGTTTTTGATGGCTATTATATGTTCATCTGTACAGAAGCAATATCTTTCTACATTCCATGTTCAGAGATAACTTAAAAAAAGAAAAGAATGTTAGACAAAAATTTAATTGTAGCACACGATACTGGGTTGCTCATAAATTGATCTGATTGATAATTTGTTACTTAAAGTGTTATTTGAAAACTTTGCTACTTTAAGTGTTTATTGACAAATTGACCATAATTTCATATAATAGATTACAGAAAATGTATACTCTGCATGCTTGTAACATCACATTTTACATTTATATACAAACTCCTTTCACATTTATCCATTCATCTTTAAGTATTAAATGGTTTAAAAACACCTATATTATTCATAAACACATTAATCTGTTACTGTATGATAATTTTTAAAAAATCACAATAATTTTTTTCAAAAAACTTTTAATTTATGGTACAAATATTTCTTACATGAGGCATTAATGTGTCTGGTTCTTATTATATCTGGAAATTAAGTGATTTCATCTATTTTCATGTCTTTCCAACCAGAGTTTGATTTTTGTCATGTTCAAATATATGACTATGATGAAGTCTGTTCTTTTACTGCAGAGTTAAACTAAATAGATACATAGGGTGACCACAACTATCTTTCGCAAAACACCCTTACTTTTGTCTGTACATGTATTTAAGGAAGACAATCTGCATTCAAAGGAAATCAAGAAACAGGTGGAAACAGCATAAATACTGACACATCTAAACTTTCGGTGGTTGCTTTCTCCATAATTTATCCTTCAGCTTGTTATATTTTCAATGTTACCATGGATATTTTAGAACTCTGATTAAGCAGCCAATGCAGGAATAAATGAAAGTTAAGTCTAAAAATGATTTTCAATGCAAAATCTTCTGGCTTATCCATCTATATTTCTGCAACTATGATGACAAATCCTTATAAAGTGGAAAAAAATCCATACATGTGGTCATCCAGCTTTCAATCACTTTTTCTTTTTTTATATGATGACTTGTCATTTAATTTCAAATCTACACATACACAAGATGACATGAAGATGAGATATGAGATGAAGATCAAAGGTAAAGAAGTTATGGCACATACAAACTTTTGACAACCCAGTGTGTCTTAAAGGAGATAAGGTATATTGTGAATTCTGATTCAAAACTGATTGTAAAATTCATTTTATCAGTATGCTCAGAAGCTTGAGCACAAAAAAGATGAATCTGTCTCAATCATTAGAAACCAAAAGAAAAAAGTACACAGCTTCCTCCCTAAAATGTCATAAAAGTGGCCAAGTCAGCATAGTGCATATTTTATACTCATAAGCTGAAAAAATTGACTGTTTAATTATACATTATAATTGGTTCTTCAAAAATAAGTACAAAAATGTTGTGAGACAAATTAAGTAACAATAATAGGACACAATTTATTAACCAATCAAAGGTAAATTATGGAGAAAATCTTCAAAATGTTAATTTTTTATGCTTTTTGTACAACATCATGTGCAAATAAAAAATCTGTTTCTCCAGAAAGATGTATTCCAACCAAATACAATAAATTTACCATTAAAAGTAATGACAAGTTAAATTGTCAAAACTTGTCAACTGCATTACCTCCCTTGACTAAGGCTCCGTTTTGTTTTTATTATATGTGACATCATTCCAGAACAAGTCACTAATGAATATATTGAATACATGGTCAGTAAAAATGATGGATTTTGTGTAGTATATGGTCACAAATTGTTATACACATAAAAGATCTATTGTTTTCATTTCCTTAAATTTCTAAAAGATGAACATTGCAGAAAATATGAGTCTACAGATTATATTGTCTCAAATCAGAAAGTATTAATAACAGTTTTCTGAATGGGCCCTTATGCTCATTCTATTTTTGTTCCAAGCATATTATAAGCAATCATATCATCATTTGATGTATTTTTGTCAGTGTATAGCCTATCAATCATAAAAGTTAGAAAACACGCAGAGATTGTACTTCTGTGTCTGAATGTACAGTTTTTAAAAAAGTCTTTCCAATAATTGTCATCATTTGTTTTCCTTTTTCTCTCCATCTATCAATCACCATATTGACTGTTTACATTTCCACAGGTTCACTGTTCATTTCATAACCTATTACAAATTCCATACACTATATTCTCTACATTAGCAAGTTCTTTGTTCTAGTGATATGTCACTGCTGCATCCATGCCAAGGGCAGGTAACACCTGTATCAACTTTTGTAAGGGTCAATTTTTTATTGCAATTATTTGTAAATGATCCAACAGAAGTTTATAATAGCAACGAATAAAGGGTTTTCAGGAATGATAGATTCAAAAGTAAGTTTAAACAGAAACTTCCAAAACTGACCTTTAATGATATCACTGACCATACTATAAGGGGCAGCAGTGTACTGAGGGGATTTATAGTGAGGGACCATTGTACTATCAAAAGGCTTATAATCAGCCATTTAGTACTAATCATAGTTTCTATATC